>OU342457.1:11220000-12420000 GCA_910589355.1 Parapoynx stratiotata
GTTGTTTTTGTTTCAGAAGTTTGTTGAACTAATGGAAGAAAAAAATAATTTGCTCAGAGAACAAAATTCTATTTTAAAGGAAGAAAGAGGATAATTAAAAGAAACTATACTTTTATATGTTGAAAGAAGAATCAAATTAGCCTAGGGAAAAACTGGTCCCTAAAAGACATATTGTAGGCGAAACTTCCACTCACTCATTAAAAAAGAAGGCTATGGAGTCTGTTATTCTACCCACACCGTTGTACGGATGCCATACATGGCCTCGAACAAAGGAAATCATCAAATTTATATGTTAATTTTATGATTTGGAAACAAAGAGGCTTATTATTATTATTACTTTTATAGGTATTATAAAATAAAAATTTCAGATTATCTCATTTGTATATTTATTTTTCATTGCATATTGTTGTTATTCAACACCATTATCTAGGAGATATTAATTCCCAATTCTTGCATTATGTAGCCTGTTAAGTTCTGCCTCCACTGCAGAATTGTTAAAAATGAATTGGTCGTAGACTCTGCCTGGATATCTGGCAATAATACTCAAAATCTTGCAATTCTCATCCACAACCTAAAACATTAAGATTTATGTCAAAATATATGGAATACTTGAAGCAATTTATAACTTAATAACTATATAAACATAGGTCTGTAGATTAAGGCCCACTAGCAGGAAATTCAAACCGAGATTTAATACTTGATAGATTTTTTGCCTTTTTGGACATTTTAACTACGACCAAAATGTTAAAATTTTATAAATGTAATTTTTAAATCTCAATTTAAATTTACTGCAAGTGGGCCTTAGGTACTTACCAATTGGGTGTTTATTGATGCGAAACCCTTGCGATTTCGATATTGTATTCTCTGGGGATGTGGTGGTGAGAATATTGTAACATGAGTACAGTTTTGCACGGAACTCATGTGCCACTTTGTGCCTCTGGCCTTCAGTCCCTGGAAATATTACCCATTGCGGTAATAATCTGAAAGAAAAAATATTTGTGTACTTATATTGTTTACCTATGTACTTTATCAACTATCATATATAAACTTGGTACAATTTCTATTGCGGGTCGAGCGAAATACAAAAAGACTTCATGAAAACATTGCACTTACATTGAAATTACAGCATCTCAATTCTCAGCATACGCAGCTGAATTCTTTTTGCTGTGTTTCTAGTTTACTTAACTCAACCATATTAAAGTATCCTCGAGACATTTTAACTATTATTTAGAGAAAACTACGATGGTATAATTAATTGTTTTTAGGTTAAGACTCTTGTCCCCACCTCAATAGTTCGAAGACTAATATCTCCCTATAATATGTCAAAAAGAGACATAGTTTCTCCACTTTACGGTCGCCGTGCTAAGCAAGTGGAGAAATAGTCCCCTGTCTACGTCACAGCGAGAGACATAAATTATCTCCACTGGGGCCGTGCTAGCTATAGTGGAGAAACGCTTTTGTCTCCTGTCAAGTTGACATAAGCGGTGGAGAGAGATGTTTGTCCCCGTGCCGTGCTAGGCCTGCTGCTGGTGGTATTTGTATTTTTCATAAACATCTCGTCAGTATACAACTGAGCAACAGAGACCGATTTAGAAATATTTGCTGCCCAAATAGTAATTATTATTTAACTGACCAAGTGTTTTTTTTTCCTGGCCAAAATTCTAATAATTCGTTACCCGTTTAAAACAGAAGGGTGTTACATTTTTTTTCGTGCCTAGTTCATTATGGCAATGCATAGTGTGATGTGCAAACTTTTAAACAAATGGATGGTACTAGAAACAAGTAACGTCATATAACTTTGGTGTTGACCGCTAGGCAATCAGCGGTCATCATCTCATTATAGTATTCCGTTCCGTCTTCCTCATTGGTGCCACGTCAGTACCCCATGCGCAGCGCATTGGCAGCTAGATATCCCCTCACGCCCACTCAACACCGAAGATAAATGCCGCTATTTTTATACGTATAAGAATATTTAATAATATTTATATTTCATTATTAATTAACTTCCTCTTTGTTTATACATTTTATTGTGAAGGGAGGAAACAACTTGCTGAGTTTCATGCCCGTTTTTTTTACCCGGCCGGTAGCTAAGTGAACTGTGTATAGAACATAATTTATTAATATTAAACCTAACTAAACTGATAATTCGATCATGACTATTGAATATCCGATTTACTTGACATAATAAAATAATAATATGTAAAACCGGCCAACAGCGTGTCGGGCCACGCTCAGTATAGGGTTCCGTAGTTTTCCATCCGTCACAATTACCTAGTGACTCCACTGCTGCACTGAGTTGAACAAAATGGGCTATTTATTCTTGGCCGGTTACAAATGCTTGCATATATGGTTGTCACAAATTTAGTTTTATTTATTCAAAAGTTAAAGGGGGAGGGGGAGGAGGATACATTCTTCAACTTTCGGAACGATTATTTCAGAAAATATAAATTTAATCGTAAAATAATGTTAGAAAACCCATATTCATTATAAAATAGCTATCCAACGATATTTCACACGTTAGGGTCCAGTGGAAAAAAATCAGTCCCTACATTACGGGCCCCTAATTTAATATTTTATTCCACTTTTGATTTGTGCACTTTGTCGGCGTTATTAATATACATATTTATTTAAAATTTCAGCTCTCTAGTGCTAACGGTCACTGAGATTATCCGCGGACGGACAGACAGACAGACAGACATGGCGAAACTATTACTAAACTAAATATATAAAGGTTCCTAGTTTACTACGGAACCCTAACAATTTTTTATAATGTCTGAAATACACATAAAATAAGGTAAAACACCCAATTATCGACACTTTAACGTACGTTTACGGGCATTTTTTAAATATCTTGTTACTTTATGACATTATATGATATTTAAATGCACTGGGTAATTTATTTTAAAGTCCAAACAAGTGTTGTACTAATAAGTGACGAAAAATATCAAAATAGATTAAGGCTCTTCTTAGCCTAGTTATCGACAGCTAAGTTCCATATATCGACACCCAGTAATCGACATGTTCCAATAATCGTGATCTAGTAATCGACAAGTTCCATTTATCGTCTTCCAATCATCGATTTCTCAGATCGTCTTATTCCCATCAACATTCCAAAAAAAAGTCTTTACCAGTCTTTAATCATTTTAATAAGATTTTAATATGTATACAAAGCGGGAAATGTATATGAAGATCAGTTCTTTTTAATACAATAAACCACTTGCGTGCAAAAAAGTCGTCCCACCTCTCTCTCTACGATTCAAACGGTAATAACTAAAAACATATAATTAGTATTATATAACTTTTGGTTTCGTTTGAAAGGTATTACAGTAAGGTTTAAATTAATGCTATGGTGATTGTAACTGTAAATTGTTTACTAATACTACAGCCATAAAACAAAAAACGGTGAGATTGGCATAAAATTTTAATTGCTGATTAATGGTAAAAAACATCACTAACAAATTAGTTTTAATGGCTCGTATTATACCCCTTTCCATCCGGTGTTTCATTGAACTTATTAAATTATTATATTATATCTAATAATAATAATAATAATTTTTAGTTCAATAATCACACACAGGGTAAAATACATAAGAGTTACAGATCTGATTAATAAAGCACTATTTAAGGCGAGCCCTAACTCCTAAACTAGGACAGTCCTGTATCTTAGGAGTTAGTGATTCCTCCGTAAGCGTAATATTATTACTTTACGTTATATTTATACTACTTTATATTTATCTATCTAATAATAGCATATGAACCTTCTTCTTCAATCACTTTATCTATTAAAACAAAACGAGATCTGAGCACACAAAAGTGACTTTGTTTTATACAATGTAGAAATCATTAATTAGACCACCAAAACTATAATCTATTATTTCAAAGAATTGCTTTATCAAAATATAGAGCATTAACTAAATCTGTTTCGATGCTCTAGACTAGAGTTTATCCAAAAGTTACATGTATCACGATAGCGTCGCGTCGGTAGCTAAAATGGTCATAGCTGCGGTGGTTCCACTCAGCCACGCTCAAACTTGACAAACTTCCAGATCCTCTTCGGGCAGCCGTTGGGTGTTTTCCATTCCACGGAGTCCTTGCCGCTTCACACGCGGCGTGGTTGTAGCGTAAGCATAATACGTGCATACGACTATTGTAAATTGCAATACGATTCGAAATTATTCCAGTAAAAAAAAAGTTTCTTTGAAAAAGTTTGAATTGGTGAAATTGGTAGAAGTGTTCACTTGTGTATCCGGTGTCTAGGAAATAGGACAGCATACTGCAGGGGGTGATGGCCGGGATAAGGTAATACTTATCAGAATAACTGATTTTTAGCGAAATTTCACGGTTATATAGAGAAATTTCACCTTGAAACTTCTTACGTAACCAAATAATAAAAATCCTATTCGTCTGAAGAGAATGTAAGACTAGAATTAAATTCACCCAACACATCTGATACTGTTGACGTCCTGATTTCAACTAAGTGAAAGAGACCTGTAAGAGCTGTGTACGAGTAGGTCTTGTACGCGTTACGTCGTCGTTACGATACGCTTACGCTTACGAGTCGTGAGCGAAGCGTAGGCTAACGGGCGTCGGCAGCAATGTGGCAACCAAAACACATTTCGAAAGAGGCAGCTTGCCGCGTTTTGTGAAACGTGTACAAAAATGAAAATGATGCAACGCATGTACAGCGCTACCGGACTTACTGTACCCAAAAAACGTGGGTCGGGATTGTCAAATAAAATGAAAATTCAGTAGAAACACAAAATGAAACGTGAAAATGAAACAATGTTGCTGAAAAGGTTTCTTTATACTACAGCCAGGGCTGATTTCAGCTAGAACAGAGTAGTTAAGATAGAGTGAACATGTGAAGGATAATAAGTATCCTGCCTTGGTCCGATGCAAAACCAAACTAGTAACAGTTTGATATTTGAATATTTATAATACAGAATATTTTGTCAGGAAGACAAAGTTGAAGAAAATGTTGAAATCTATATTTTAATACTAGCTCTTGCCCGCGAATTCGTCCGCGGTTACTATGGTTTTTTTTAACTATCACACGGGAACCCTTTCATTTTCCGGAATAAAAAAAAATTTAAGAAGTTGACTAGGGATATAAGGTATCACCATGCAAAATTTCATTGAAATCGGTCAAGCCATTTCGGAGATTAGCCCATACAGACAGACAAACAGACAGAGACAAAAAAAACAATAAACTTTTTTTGGTATTTTACCTCTTTTTATATCCCCTGACTTGGCTGCAAGCATTGTTTTTTTTATGAACAGACATTTGACCTTATTAAAATCAAAAAATCAAATCAATCAAATCAAATCAATTTATTTATAGGCTAAACTTAGCACTTAAAAAAGTCAACATTATACATAGTCACATTCTTATAAAGTAAATTTTTATGATAATAAAAATTACAAAAAAGCGAATATAATTCACTGCCTCGAGCATATTATATGTTTATAGTTTTATTTTAATGTATATGTATAGGTAGGTACAATATATAGATGTGTATTGACTCGCTGCTGAGCACAGGCCTTCCAGCGTGGAGAATGGTCGGTAGAAAAACACAACCACATCTCTGCTTACACCTCGCAGAAGTTGTAAGCAGAGAGAAGCCATGCACCAGGAACAGTGCCAGGCATGTGACATGCACAGTAAACTGTACTTAAGTTTATTCAAACTGTGATACAAGCGGGCGGGGCTCGATCCAGCGATCCTCTTGCTGAAGTAAAGTCCTTCCCAACTCGGCTATAGGTACTTTTTGAAATAAAAGAATACCAGGCAACAGGTGTTAGGAGGTGTGGGATCTTTGTACAGCACCTATGTGTAATTTTATGAGGCTATAGGTACTCTGTGGCTAACTCTAATCTAGATTTTTGTAAATTACGCCTTTTAGTGTTCTTATTTTTTTATGGTACAGGAATTCAATGCTACTAAGCGTAATCCTTCTATTAGAAATTCAGAATAGAGACAAACGTAGATATTTTCGTTAGATTAAGTATTTTCCCTTTCTTTCACTCTCATGAAATCATGAAAGTAATAATATGCTCATGAAACAAAAAAAGTTAAAGATACGTGACGTCATTCAAGCATTCAAGGCTATATTTTTTGGGTTTCAAGTTATAGTGGAATCTCCAGTGATAAACAATGTGTAATATTTATTAGCTCTGCTCCAGAATTCATAAAAAACCAAGTGTTTACGCTCGTTATAATAATAATACGTTTGAAATGCTAAATCTATTGAACAGTTTACTCTGAGATTGAACACAAACGACATCATTGTCAAGCTAAATAATTTCGTTATTAATATGTTCTATAATATAATCTATGAAATAGTTTGTGGTCTTCTCTGTGGGAGTTTTTGGCGGCATTTGACGGTAATATTGTTTCGGAATGGATATTGGTACGTAAAATCATGTAGTTTTGTGTAATAAGTGTCTGTGATGATGTGCAATGTGGACATAATGTGGAGGACCATTGAAATAAGCGTCAAGTGGTGTGAAAAGTGATGAGTTTTTTTAACGTAGTAATCCACCTCATCAAAGTATTAATGAAGTATTTTTAATTAGAGTGTTAACGATACTTTTGCTACTCTATGTTTTATCTATCTTTATGTTTATTAGTTGCTATCGTTACTTTCCGTTTTTTGTTCTAGTAAAAATACAAGTTTTTGTATCCGATATTTCCTCTTATTTAATTGACCTCCAACTACCAGCAAGCTAACCAACATCAAATTTATGTATGTGTTAATGTTAATTAAGCCGCCATCAGATCTCTGCTTTGCCTGATGCTTGACTGTTAGAGAGCGACATTAGTCGTTGAGTCCGCCAAAATAATAATAATGCACAAAAGCTTAATTAAATAAATAAAGTATCACCACACTGTCTACTTTGGTGTCTACCACAGATCACTGACAGCCGCTTCGACTCTCATCTATTCTGTGGTGTCTACCATCGTCCATTTGGCGCCAAACTCTCCCAGAATGCATTGAAATGTATAATACACTTGCAGCTTAATGCAAATGAAGACCTAATACTAATAAAGACTAGACCAGACACCATGTATGCGACTGTTATGAATATTAAATAAAAAAGAGGAGAGTTTTTGAAGCCATTCAACTATAGCGAACGTAATTTTTATTTCAGTGATTGTAATATTGTTTCAGAGTTGATCTTGTTGCGTAAAATCAGTGTAGTTTTGTGTAATAGATGTCAATAATCATTGAATAGGCTAGTTGACTCATATCAAAATTAATGAAAATAATCTGTCATTCACATAGTATTTAGTAACAAGGGTCCGAAATAAACCATGTTCGATAAATATAAATAAGGGATCGCTGTAGAAATTCAATTTAAATATGTTTTATTTTTACTGTTTTTTTCATCTGCCAAAAACACTATCCACCATGTTCGTGAAATTAGTTGAGTAACGCTTCATGCAAACAAATGCTACGCATGGTCAAAATCCGTCAAATGCCACTTCAAAACGAATCCAATCAAGCATAACCTTAAAAAAAGCATAACTGTCGGCTATGTCAAGCATGCGTATTGAATTGTTACAATAATCGTCACGCTACAGCATAGATAATTCACAGACCATCAGGGCGATTTTGATATTTAAGCAAAAACGTAACTTATAATTAAAAATTTATTGTGATATAGGCTTCAGAATAAAATTGTATAATTTTTTATGGTGAAAGCTATCAGTAATTAATCATTTGGGACCCAATAAAAAAAGAGCTCTTACGTAGCCTAATAAGCGTCAAATGGTGTGAAAAACGATGGAATTTTTATCGTGGTAATCCACCTCATCGAAGTAACACCACAGTGTGTGCCATCGATTGATTGATGCCAAACTCTCCTAAAACGCATTAAAATGTATTATACTTGCATTTCAATGAAAATACTAAAAAAATATATGCCGAAGACTTGGCTGTATGGGTTTTGTTCCCTTTGCCTTCCCTACATGGGAGAATTTTACAACACAAAAAAGAGGAGTTTGGCACCATTCAACTATAGCGGACGTGATTTTTATTTCATTGATTTTATTATTGTACATTGAAATAAGCGTCAAGTGGTGTGAAAAACGATGAGATTTTTATCGTGGTAATCTACCTCATCGAAGTAACTTCACAGCTTCTACCATCGATTGTTTGACGCCAAACTCTCTCAAGACGCATTGAAATGTATTCTTGCATTTCAATACAAATGCAAATGTCTTCAACATTAAAATACGGACATGGCTGAATGGGCTACGTTTCCTTTGTCTTCCCTCCGTGGGAGAAATTTAAAACAACAAAAAAAATCTCTGTGGTTTTCTCTTGCTGCCTCTTACGTAGTTATTGTATACTCTTTGGTTATTGTATACTCTTTGCTTGCTGCTAAGGCTTGCTGCCTCCCCCTGCTGACCTGCCTGGCTGTCAGTTTCACAAAGTGTCATGGTGGATGAGTTTTGTTGATGTGTAACTACAGGAAAATAATTTATGCAATGTAATTTTCAAATACCAACATTTTCAATGAATATTTTTTGTAATTTTTTTAACATTCTTACAAGAATATAATTCCTGCAAATATTGTAGTTAGACGCACTAGTCATTTGAAAATATTGTGATAAGATGATAATGGCTTATCGAGTGTTATTAGTTTTTATTTTTGCAATATGTGTAAGGACCGAGGAAGACCATACTACACCTAAAATGTCGAAACAAGAACGAGTAATGTTGAGGTAACAAAATTACGAATAGATTATGAGTAAATTCATAAATCATTGAACTTATTTATTAAATTCCCTACGTACTTAAGATGATCCTATTTTTCGTAACTTTATTAGAGCCTCAAACTGCTTCCAGAATTTAAGAACAAATTAAAGAATCAAAGGTTTAAATCAAATACAGATTTTTAAATAATGGAAGTGAGCTGCACTAGTCATAGCAGTTAAAAAATAAAGTATGAAGCATTACTAGTATTCATTTTTGTATATGTACCTATGCAAGGAAGATTATAGTTACATCAAACATGTTGAAACAAGAATATTATATTTTAGAGGTAATTCAAATATTTGAGCTTACCATATTTTTAGTGTCTAGTATATTCAATTCAGACTTAAAGTACCTACTTCCAGTATTTAAAAGTAGTCAATAACACCAAAAGGTTTTATGTGAGTTACAAAAATAACTTTAATTTCTTTCTTGTTGTTAATTATTATTTATTAGTATTGAATATCTAGAATGAAAATGATAGAACTGTATAGCTTATTTTATTGATAACTGTAATTTATGGTATGTAACTAAGTCTCTGAGATCTTTATGTTCTCCACTCAATGTAGGTATTAACTATTTTGCATCTCACTATTACGATAACATTGTTTCTATATCTACAAGTTAAAGGACAACATTTTAATGCATAGCAACTATCATAATGTTAGTATCAGAAAGAAAATTAATCTTGTATTTCCTATACACACAGATTACAATTATTAATACAGTAGATGTGTGTATTTATAAATAACAAAATTCCACAATAAATATTTAAACTGCCTGAATCTTAATAAAAAGGATAATGGCAAAAATTTATGGGCTCCATCCCCAACACCAACATCGAGATACGTTTCTTTTCTTTTGGTGTTGGGGACGGTTTTACCCATTGTCCTTTAATTTATGTATGTGTAATGTACTTATGTTTCTTGCAAATAACAATTCTTCAATTCTATTCTAAGCAAGTGGTCTAAAAAGTCTGTGTTAAGCTATATTGTTAAAAACAATTCTGCCCAAATTCCTTATTCAGGCTACTTTGTATAATGATATGAAGCCTGTCAATAGTATAAAAGTAGCCACATTGGAGACATCAATTGTTTGCAACCACTGGTGTTCGCGTTGACCCTTAGTGGGTAGAAATGTATGTAATAAAAAAAGATAATATTCATTTTAGTTAGGATCTTGAATATTTAGGAATCAACAATATCTATAGTTCTATGGAATCAATGACTCTTTATAGTAAAATAATTGGTTCACACATAGTCTAGAGCCTGAGAAAGGACATAGGCTACCTACTTTGGAAATGGTAGGAATGTGCTGTGCTGAACAATATAAAGAAGAGATTGGTTTGTTGTACCAAACACATTAAGGATTTATTATTTCCTTTCAATTGGTATATAGTGTGTCTTCCTATTGCCTGGTTTTGCTGGACACAGGAAAACAATGGTAACAACGGGATCTTATTATTTTCTAATCATATTGTATAATGGGCTGACCCCAGACAGACCTTGGAGCATTAATTTAAATCTAATTTGCTTAAATTTGATATTGTGAGCCAAACAGAGAATATTTAAAAGCATTTAAATAAAAAAAAATTTTAGTCATTACAAAAAAAAATAATTTTTTTGTTTAACTAAAAAATTTTAATTCTGTTATCAAACATTATTTTGCTGTTGTAGCAACTCAACCATCAAAATAATTATTTTTATTGAAGGTTCTTTAAATATGGATATTTAGTTGAAAAATATAGTTAATTTTTTCTTTTACAGAGAGGAAGCCCGCCAAATGTTCTATCATGCTTATGATGCATATATGGACAATGCATACCCAGCTGATGAATTAATGCCTCTTAGCTGCAAGGGCCGATGGAAGGGTGTCACTCCAAGTCGCGGCGACATGGATGATGCTCTTGGAAAGTAAGAATTCAATTAATTACTTATTTCATTATTGCTCTAAATAATTTTATATTTGATTCTATTTAAAAAATTACCTGAAACTTTTAGATCTAGAATGCATATTAAAATTTACAAAATAAACATAGATTAGCTATTACAAAAAAAATTCCTATATGTTCAAACTTTCCAATTCTCAAAAATACTAAAAATAACCTCTAGCAATTTATATTGAAATCAGATTAAATTGTTTATTATAGATGAAGCATCACTGTTATACTGAGTACTAAGCTGTGCAATTTGCAGATCCACTTATTTGTTGTTTGTTGTCTATTTGTTAAAATGGTCAAAAAAAAATTATACCTAACAAAGCCATAAAATTATCGAATAATTTGATAAAGCGAGTAAGATTAATGTGTTTACTATCATAATATGGTTTTTCTAAGATTCTTTTATCTGTTTTAAATTTCACAACACGCAATGATACTTGAATAAGTGTAAGAGCAAAAATCAATAAAATCCTTAACAAACGACTTAGTGCTGTGATTAATTTTTATGACCTTGGCTACAATTGCTGTTATCGAAACATTGTAGGTATTCCAATAACAAAAAAATGTCAACACTATGTAGCGAAGTGATAAAGATTGTAGAAATATTTTCATATTCACTTCTTTATTTAGATCCTTCTTGCCCATAGATATTCTTACCTCCTTCTTTTCCCTTTAACTTTTCGAGCAGCAGGGTTGTTGACCAAAACTGACGATCATCTATTTAATGTGTCATCTAACTAACTACGTAACGAGGCACTATACGTGGGTAACACTGAAAATTTTTGGAATATAAAATAGACTTAATGTAGAAAGTTGCCAATACTTTTATTGTTTTTCGAAGTAATCTCCGTTCCTCTCTACACATCGTCGCATTCGATGGATCCACTAAGAAAAGCAGTGGGTCCATTCTTCCTTAGGGGTCTCATGTATGGCATTTTCGTAAAGCGAATACCTCGAAGTTTATCTTTAGTTCTTGGGAATAAATGAATCTTGCAGGGCGCCAGATCGGGACTGTATGGCGGATGACTCATTATCTCGACACCTGCCATAGTCAAATATTATTTTGCGGAGTGCGCTGAAGCATTGTCGTGGTGAAGAAGGATCCTGCTTTGAGGGCGCTGCTGTTGATTTTTTTCCAAGACAACAGGCAAACAGCGATTGACATACCAGTCTGCAGTAACTGTCCTTCCATCTTCGAACACAACTGTCGTGAAATGACCTTTCCGACCAAAGAAAAAGGCAATCTTCTTTTTTCCTTGTCTTCTTCCTTTCTTTATCTTTGTTGGCTGATCCTCAAAAGGAAACACCCACTGAGCTTATTGTATTTTGGTTTCGGGTATGTAGCAATTTATCCAGCTTTCATTTCACCTGTGACGATGTCAAATACAGCATTTGAGTCACCGCCGTTGGACTTATCTAACATTTCGCGACACCAGTCCACATACGAAGGCGTTTCTGGTTAAAGTATGGGGGTATGATTAAAGTATGGGGAATCCATCTGATACAAGGCTTCCTGACGCCTAAATGTTCGTGTAATATTTTTTGAACTTGACTCATACCAATGCCTAGGCTTGCCCATATCTGCTGATAGGTCACTCTCTTATCTTCCTCTATCATGCGTCGCACAGCACTGATGTTATCTTCAGTAGTCGCTGTTAAAGGACGTCCCTCACGCGGATCATCACTGAGATTGCTACGTCCACGCTTAAACTCGTTAAACCAATTGTAAATAGCGGCACGGGATGGGGCTTCATTAAGAAATGCTAATCGCAGCTTTGTTTTTGAGTTAGCCCACAACGAAAGTCATAATAAATCATTGACCGAAAAATTTTCACGTGTAACAGAATTTTAGATTTGCCGCCAATTCACAAAAACAAGTGACAAATTGATGCATTAAATTATATTAGGTTACCAAAGAGTTCTATAATTGAAATACAAAAAAGTTTTCATTAGCAACATCTAACTGACCCGGTCTATAAATTTTCAGTGTTACCTAAGTACCAGTATTATAGCGACTCTTTGCTGTAATTGCGCTCTTCTCTGACGATTTCCCTCTTTGTTTCTATTTTAAAACGAACCATCTGTTTTTCTCATTGTTTTGGTCTCCAATATAATAATTAATTTATTTTATTTATAAATTGAATATCTATTACATTGAAAGAAGACTTGTTGTGATTGAATAAATATGTTTGTATTTGTATTGTATTTGAAGAGAATTGTTTTCAAAGGCACTATTGTAAGTAGCCCTACCTTAGGAAACAGCCAGTAATATCTTTAAGTTTTATATGCAGTGTTTTGTGTTATTTGCCTTTTATAAATTGTTTCAGTGTGCCTTAGTTTTTATATGTATTACCAATAAGTGACGACCTGCGCCTTTTATTATCTCCGGGTTCACCACGTCACAACTATCAAAGTTTTAAGTGATTTACTGGTTATAGTTAATCACTTAAAACGTTCGCTATGAGTACACCATACATACCAAGCAAGCGTTAACATAAGTAAAGTTTAGAACATCGCACAGTGTTTTGTCTTTTACGGATTTTGCAAAACATTTTAGGTTCTTGTAATCATAACGCCAAGCAAGACGCATCTCATCTGAATAAATGTTTTCGAATTTGAATTTTCTTTCTTTAACAATATGACCGCTGCATAACAACAGTATAGGTTACATTTATGTATATATAAGGCTTGTATGAGAACATAATGTTACGTATATCTGTTTGAGTGAATGCTTTATACATTGGTTACGCAGAAAATTTTGCACTACTGACTGCTTACAACCTTTTGCATTTCGAATGTTTGTTATTGTGTTATTATAATAATGTAACGCTGTTGTTAAAAAATGTGGTTCTCAGTAATGACATCAAAACAAAATATTCCTCAAATTGGTAGTGAACTCCTACTATCACGAACTGTTGTCGTAAAATTTTCACAACAAATCGAGGATTTCTTACTTAAATTAAGCACAAAATTTACGATTTATAAATTGGCATGAAATGTGGTATATTTCTATACACATTTCGCCAAGGTCTGCATAAAAGTTAGGATTGCCGTCAGAACAGAACAGGCATAGATTCATGCTGCTTTCATTTTCACAAATTATCGCCGATTTTTTAATTGGCAGCCATTTAATTATTTGATCTGAATAAAAGTCAGCCAAATAATGATTTGGGCAGCAAAGAAATATTTTGTTAGGAATATAATTATTTGGGCAACAATATAATATGTTACCAGAAATGTATAAAATCTAGAGAAAGGATAAATGAAGGCTCAAGGATTAATTCCCGGGAAATGTAATCTGATAGGTATATATTAGGTTAAAGTAATTTTTTTATGACCCTTAGAAACAATATTTGTGTCAATAATAGCTTGGTATAAATGGAGTAGACATTATAAATATTATTTTAAGGGCCATAAAAAACTTATACAATTTGGCAGCAGAGTAAATAATTTGAGTTGCTGCGCAATTCGTCATTTTGCTGACCAATTAGAAATATCCGTTGCCCATAAATTGCTGATTGTATTTTTTGCTGCCAAAATTAGAATATTTCTGACCGTTTAAATAACACTTATAAAAAAACTTCCTATGATTTGCGAATGGGCGAAGAATGTGACATTGAGACGTTGAATTTAAGAAGATTGCAAAATGTTAGACTGCGTTCCTGCTTCCTAAAATAAAATACAAATAGGTATGATTTTGTAACCAGGAAGGTATTGTTTTGTGTGAATGAGTTGGTACTTAAATACAAGATTTGCGTCATGCCTATCATGAAATTATGTCATTTATAATACGGCCCTTTACAAATATTTATGTCTCCTATTAAATTTGGTATATAGAAATGGGTATTTTTGGATATTTGAATACGTTAGTAATTTGGCATATGCCTATGTTTATGAGTTTACTTTTATCTCCTTAACCACTTCTTAAACATCCTTTCACCTTTTGTAATATTGTTATCTCTTTTCAGTTTCTCCTTGACCCTGGTAGACAGCTTGGATACTTTAGTAGTAATGGGCGATTTTTCAGAATTCAACAAAGCAATCAAATTGGTTATTAGAGATGTGACTTTCGACCACGATATAATTGTTTCAGTATTTGAGACAAACATAAGAATGCTCGGGTAAGGAAATGTGCTTATACTACTATAATAATTAAGAAATATAAATTAACTACGTCACATCTTTCCTTATTAACTTCTGTTACGTACAAATTAACTTAACCTATATACAAATGGATATGAGTCTGGTCAGTAATGTATACCTATTGATAAGGCCGATTACTACAGCAGTGTTATTCTAAACTTGGTCAATTTATATTGAATTATGATAGTTGAATAATATTTAATTACATGAAATATGGGTGCCTATTTTGTGTAGAGACACAATGATATATTTATTTATGAAATATTTAGGATTTAAAAAAGTTCTTTAAATAAAATATAAATGTTATGGATAAGTAGAGCAGTCACGAGCTTGAACTTATAAAAACTTTTGATAGTAAATGACTTCTATTACAAGAGAATAAAGACGATTTTTGTTTAAAAGTGTAAACATGTTCATGCTCGTGAATGTACAAGCCTCTATTTTATTTTAGGGGTTTATTATCGGCTCACGTTTTGGCAACGGCTCTCAAGTCAGAGGTTCCGGTGTTACAGTGGTACAACGGGGAGTTGCTCGAAATGGCTGAAGACTTAGGAAAACGGTTGCTGCCTGCTTTCAATACGTCTACAGGGATACCACATGGACGAGTGAGCTAATGCTATTACTAAAGTATTCACCATAGAACACAATTATCGATATTTCAAAGAATTACGAGTCTAAGTGGCAGTGTACAGACCGAAATTACTCGGAGATCAAATTTTAATCGCCTCTGGTCTAGTGGTCGACATTACCGGGTTTGGTCGGGTAATCCGGGGTTTGATGCCCCACGGGGGCAGGAGTTTTTCTGCTCGGTTTGGTTGGTGGTAGGGCTTCTAAGTCCACCTGGTTAGCTACCACTATCCATAATAACAATGTTTAAAGCATTGTTGTGTTCCGGCAATCAGAGGTAAGATTAGGATAGCCAGTCCTTCAGTTGTTGAGGAATACAGAATACAGGAAGCGAGCTTCCACCTTCGGCCTTATCGTCACTTACCATCAGATAAGATGAAGGTCAAGAGCTTGTCCTGTCAGCCTGTGACCTGTCAGAAGTAAAAAAAATCCCCCTTGGTGGATACCGCGAACACCGGTGATCGCGAACAAAAGATGTTTCTATTTTGTCTCGTTTTGTGCCTGTTGACTAGTTTATGATGATGGTGATGACAGACCATCATCACCATTGACCATCCTATTATATTTCGTCTATTGTGTTAATGTTAATGTCATTAAGGAATAAATGAATAAATATCCTCAGACATTCACACCTATCAACTAGCTCCATTTTAAACAACTAACGCTGCTTGTGTTGTGCAATTCATGATACTATGACGATGACGGATAAATATATTTCATAGATATATACATATAAATATTTAGAATATATGAAAGAAAATACCTACGTCTGTAAGTCCCGCAAACCGAAGAATCGCCTAAAAATTATTTGCTCTATAGCTTATTGTCTTTGTCTATTGTCTATCCGCGAATCCGAGAGGATTAAAAAGTCTGGGAAATACAGTCTTTTATCATTACCCTGCTCAAGTCCATTTTTTGCGGGGCCGGCGCAGCATGTCTTTCTCTTCCATTATAGGTCATCTTCCACTCGCAACAGTCATGTTGAGACATATCTAAAAATACCCTACAATAAATTACCACAATCGCTCTCACTTATTAATTTTAACTAAATAAAGGTAATTAATAATTTAATTTGTAGATCAATCTCCGCACCGGTATGCGGGGAATGTCAGAGTCCCGCGAAACGTGCACCGCGTGCGCAGGCACTATGATTTTAGAAATGGCTGCTTTGTCACGGCTTACAGGCAAACCGGTTTACGAGCAAAAGGCACATAAAGCCATGGACAGATTGTGGAAAATAAGACACAGGTAAGTTTATTTTTTAAACAAATTGAAAAGGATGAAAGCGTACAAAAAATAATAATTATGCACTGTAAATTAAGGCGATATGTCGTGAATATCAAATTTTTTAAAAAGTTTCACAGTTGTTAATATATTTTTATATTTTTTAGGACGTCCGATTTAATGGGGACAGTAATAAACATTCACTCGGGTGATTGGGTGCGCAAGGATTCCGGCGTGGGCGCAGGCATTGACTCCTACTACGAATACTGTCTAAAGGCCTACATCTTGCTCGGAGATGAGAAATACTTGGCCAGGTTTAATAGACACTATAATGCTGTTATGAAATACATTAGTAGGGGTCCAGTTATGCTGGCTGTCCATATGCATAGGTAAGTGTTATAAATAACCTATGACGATGAGTATTTACCATGGTAGTTAGTGGTGAAACCTGGCGAGGATTTTATTTAAACAAACTAAATCATTTCTAAATATTTTATTATTTATTTAAACAGGTACAAAATAATACAAGCAGGAATACATTAAAATTTAATATTAAAACAAGGCTATTTTAGAGTTTTGTAAAAAGATCTCATTAGTAATCAATAGATACAATTATAGAACTTTGACATTTACTTTATTCGTAGTGGTGCAATGAAAAGAAAATTTTTGGCGTCTCATGCTTTTAATTTTCGTGATCAGGTTATTAAATATAGTCGCGAACACTAATATAATATAATAATGATAATAATATCCTCAGACATTCACACCTATCAACTAGCCCCATTTTAAGCAACTAATGTTGCTTGTGTTACGGACACTAGGTGACGGATAAATATATTTAATAGATAAATACATATAAATAACCTGAATATATAGAAATATATATAAACATCCAAGACTGGAGAACAAATGCCTGAAAAATAATATGTATACAATCTCATTCAACTATAAACCCTATTGCATGGCAATATGATCACAGGTGTATACATTTTATTCTGACCTCATGTGAAAAATCCAATAATATGTGCTGTGCATTATGCAATAATTTGTGTACGCCCTTTTTAACAAAAATATCTAAGCTGTATACCTTCAATAATATCTGGGCTAGCCTGCCCAGATATTAATTTCCTTAATTATCTCTACATGCACGGTAAAGTCAATTACAAACTCGAGCAAAAAGATCTACTACATAGTTGTAGAATAGACAGTAGTTAATTTTACAAAAATATTTTTTTTGATGTAATAACATCATAAAAAAAAAATTTATTGTAAAATTTTCCCTTTCTGGGAAAGCAAAGGGAACGAAGCCCATACAGCCAAGTCTTCGGAATTTTAATGTCTTCATTATTTGTATTGCAAGCATTTCATTGTTGAAGGACAATAATTTTACGTCAATAACAGCTTTTTTAGAAAGAAAATAACGTAATCTAGCCATCAGTGATATAAAATCAACGTATTAGGATAACTTAAACTCAAACAAGCTTGCTAGTAAATTTATCATAATCTCATAAACTCTTTATTGCACATAAACAAAAAAAAACAATAAAAAGCAGAAGTATAAAGTTGTAATAGAATCACACAAACATGTCCGATATTATTATTATCATACATATTTATGACTTCTACATTGTTCAGTTATTTATTTAGATCTTAAAGTTGTTCTTAAAATAATGTGCCTTTTGCTGTATACATTTTATTTAGAAAAACAGTCACATAGTAATGAATCTAAATATTGACCACAATTTAATGATACTTATATTTATCACAATATTTTGAAATATTTATATTTTTGAAGCCGTTTGATACGTTTGTAATTCGCTAGGCCACACCTCCAGTCCCGTAACTTCATGGATGCTCTGCTGGCGTTCTGGCCCGGGCTCCAGGTGCTCCTGGGGGACGTGCGGCCCGCGGTGGAGACCCACGAGATGCTCTACCAAGTTATGCAGCGGCACACCTTCATACCAGAAGCGTTCACTTCCGACTTCCAAGTAAGTTCATAGTCAAAAGTCAAATCAGTTATCCAGTTTACGTATTTACAAACTCTTAAGAACTCTTATAAATAATGGAGTTAAATCTAACTGGAGTAACACTTATTTAGTACATAAAGTTACATCTTTTCAATATCCTTAAAGGTACATACAACATTGTACCTTTAACGATATTGAATAGATAAGCTATTATGAAAGTACTCATTACAATACACATCAGAAGTAATGAAAATTAATCTTCATTACTCAACATTAGCTTTGCATTTAGCATGTTTGTGTGCAACATAAACAACAACACACACACATTAACATTGGAGTTTTACTATCTATTTCTCTACAAAATCACTTTCTTATCGTAGCAATATAACTAAAAATAATAGGTATTTTAAAAGAATTCGTCATTTAGCTTTTTTTATAAGAAGCACAGCAACTGAATCAACACAGCCTGATGGTAAGCAGTAGGGGAGCCCATTTTCGGAGATAGCTAGGGCCCCGGAGAACAGCAACCCTAGCCATCCCCACCTTGCTGGCCCATTAGGTTCTTCTTCACGCCTCTTTTGAAGGAGAGAGTAGCTCCTTACTTACTTACTTTCACATAATTATTTCTCCAGGTCCACTGGGGTCAACATCCTTTACGTCCAGAGTTCTTAGAGTCCACGTACTTCCTCCACCGCGCTACCGGAGACGACCACTACTTGCACGTAGGGAAGACGGTTCTCAAGGCCTTGCAGCAGTACACGAGAGTGCCCTGCGGCTACGCAGCCGTCAACGACGTCAGAACTCGCGTGCACGAAGACAGAATGGACTCGTTTGTCCTCGCTGAGACGTTCAAGTACCTCTATATGCTGTTTGGAGAAGATAGGGATCTGCCCGTCAAACTAGAAGACTACGTTTTGACCACAGAGGCTCACTTCCTCCCTCTCTCGTTGGCTGCGGCGGGAAAGAACACATCCTATTTCACGTTGAAGATTGATGACGACGACGAGGATAAATATAGGAAGTAAGTAGTTGTTAATCATTAGACAGTGTTAAAAAGCGCGCATTAAAGAAAAAAGAAAGAAAGAAAACATTTATTAACCACTATAACACACTTGAGAAAGATAAAAATAACTATACAATAATGGTTAATTAGGACCCAGCCTCAGCATATGCCGCATCAGGAACTGATACTGCGCTGGTGGTCTGACCGGGCCTATTTAAGCATTAAGCGCATATTATGTACAACAGAGGACTAATGAAAACCGATGATGATGATAGAGCCCCTTGCTGGTACAATTTGAGTTCTATAATTAACATGAAAAACACAAACCTTATAATTATATCAATCGTCCCCATTTTTTTTCTTTTTATCGATAAATAACTAAACTACCTACGTAAATTAATTATTGTAAGTGATTTCAGAAAGGAGGAGGTTTTACAATTTCTATTATTTTTATGTCCGTGGGTCCGTCTTCAGCCTATGTATGTCCCACTGCTGGGCACAGGCCTTCCTCATGGAGAAACACATGAGGAGTATGGGCCGTAACACCACCACGCTGGCCCAATGCGGGTTGGTGGGTAGGAACGGTCGCAACTACGACCGGGACCAACGGCTTAACGTGCCTTCCGAAGCACGGAGGAGCTGAAGATCACAAAGTTTTGGTTACCCATCCACGGCCTGACCATGGCGAAGGTAGCTTTGTTTTCGATCGAAAGCCAAAGCGCACTAACCACTACGCCACCGAGCTCCTCCGATGTCAGTGGGTA
This sequence comes from Parapoynx stratiotata, assembly GCA_910589355.1. NCBI lineage: Eukaryota > Metazoa > Arthropoda > Insecta > Lepidoptera > Crambidae > Parapoynx > Parapoynx stratiotata. The sequence continues at coordinate 11,240,430 of OU342457.1, forward strand.
TATAATAATAATTAAAACACTCTGAGAATGTTTCGGGGTTATTAAAATAATTAAAATAAAATAAAATATTATAAACAAACAACGTATTATAGATTAGATAATATTAAATTATCTGATAGTGGTGATAAGCAGTAATAGATAGGTAAATTGTTGGAATTAATTCACTGTAATCAATTTTTATATCCATGCTGAGCATGGATGTGGACGGTCCTAGAATGAGAGGAAGACCAAAGAAGCGATGGATTGAATGCGTGAAGAATGATATGAGGATAAAAGAAGTGGATGCTGAGCTGACGAGTGGCAGAGGAGAATGGAAGAAGAAGACATGTTGTGCCGACACCTAGAGTGGGAAAAGGGCAAGAAGAAGATCATCAATTTTATTAGGAAGTCTTACAGCCCCCTTATTCTCAAGTATTCTCAACTCTCGGCTCACGGATCGATTTGAAACGCCTCGCTCCATCCCGCTCTGACTTGTCGCAATAAAAAGAGATTGGTACAAAGGTTCTGTGATTCGTTTGTTTTCCCACATTTGGCTATATAATAGTAAAATATAGGAATAAATTATTATTCAATAAAGATACTCTTATTTTTTATGTTTTTCCTTATAATATTTCTTTATAGGTAATTATTTATTTTTTCACGGATTCAATTCGGAAAGTCGTGTTTCGCTCTATAAAGCAGGCGCTAAAGGAAGTCGAGCGTGCAAAATATGAGGACCGCGTTCTGTAACGGTTTTGAACTCAGGAAAGCTTGGTCCATTTTTTTTATTCGGACTCCTCGGAATATCGAGTAAATTGGCAGTGAATCGATTTGGAACTTAGCGCTATAGTAACTTTTAATCATTTCAAAAATACTTATTCAACGACGTAACACACATAGCTATTGAAAGGTGGCACCAGGGTCTACAGAACGCGTGTTACTTATAAGTTTAATGAAGAAATACTCTGAACGGACTTAAATTTGGAACTAGGCGCCATAGTAACTTTTATTCAGCTCAAAAATACCTATCCAACCATGTAACACAACCAAAGTCAAGTTTTTTGTCTCATGGTACAAATTTGAGTTTGACTTTGATTTACTCGATATCCCAGAGTCCAAATAAAAAAATATATTACCAACCCGCATTGGGCCAGCGTGGTGGTGTTACGGCCCATGGCCCATACTCCTCATATGTTTCTCCATAAAGAAGGCCTGTGCTGTGACGGGGTGAAGCCAGGATGGTCACAGTGCCCAGCATTGGGACGTAAATAGGCTTAGGACATAGACCAAGTAATCTCCTGGCAACGTTGAGAATTATAATCTGCAAGCTTTTCAAAACCATTTACAGAACGCGGTTCTCATCGTCTGCACACTCAACAACCTTTAACGCCTGCTCTACTAATATACCGCAACAAAAAGTGGCAGACATACCTACCTAGAGATTCCGTGATTCAATTGTAGCTTAGAGTCGCGATCGTGAATAGGGGCGTGAGCCGTCTGCTCGTTTTCCCACAACTAAGGGCCTGTTACAATCGACGAGTAAGTTCTGAATAGCTTACTTGGCAGTTCAATTGACATAAATTTCATACTACAACTGTCAAATGATCTGCCAAGTAAGCTACTCAGAACTTACTAGTCGATTGTGAAGCAGGCCCTTAATCACTTTTTTATTTCTGGTGAAGAACATGCCCGAACACCGCGTCCCTGGTAGCGGAGAAGGTCCGGCAGCCGATGAGGCAGCTGCTGGGAACGACTGCCGCGCGGCCGCCCGCGCGCCTGCGCCCGCTCAACGATCCGCGCCAGCTTCACGCGCTCTCCGACATGGGTATCTCGGTCCTCACATTACCCGACGGACGAGTGCAGCTTCTGTATACGACCTCCACGGTAAGCTTACAAAGTCATATCTAAAGGTAAAAAGGTCGTCAGCAAAGATAACTACTTGGAACGGCTGCGCCCGCTCAACGACAAACTGACTGACCGACCACACCAACTGCAATCGCTCACCGACATGGGCATCATGATCCTCACGCTGCCCGACGAACGAGTGCAGCATCTGTACACAACTTCCACGGTCGGTACATATGTCTACATGACCATATATCTGAACAGGTCCGTCAGCTAATGAGACAACTTCTTGGAACGGCTGCGACCGCATTATCGGTTCTTACTCTATCTTCTATCCGGGACGGCCAAGTGCAACTTAGAGATAGGAAACCTTTCTAATAAATCTTACAATAATAGAATCTTCAAATCGGCTCAGTAGTACTTAAAATTACCCCAAAACTTTAGTTGTACCTTAACTATATTAGTGTAAAATATTGGGTCCTTACCTATGAAATTGGTGTTTTTATTCTGTCTTAGCAATTTGTCTGTAACTCTTTAAGTTTCAGAACATTCTTATAAAATAATTGCCTCTTCTAAAAATAGACCATATATTTGAGCTCGTATTATTTAATTTGATAATTTTTTTGTAATAAAATAACGAAGACAATTGTTTTTAACTGCCTCCCCAATACATCATTTGATTTGCATTAACATAAAAACGATGAATAATTTTTATCAAGCGTGTTCACACACATATTGCTAAAGCTTGTCTAATGATACATGCCAAATATTATTATCTCTGGATTTGTCGTTGTGAAGAAAACTGATAAAATGTTAGTATGTAAAATGCAGACATCCCCAAAATCTCCATACAAAACCAATTTCATAGGTAAGGACCTAATATACATTTTAATGGAGACTGAAACGTAATTTTAATTTTTTTACTTTCTAGGCTAAATCTGCCAAAGATGCAGCAGAAGGACTAACATTCATGCGCGAGATGTCTAAGTGGAATTCGTTGAGTGATTTAGAAAATGGCGTTGTTCCTTCTGCCGTCCAAGTAGCAGATAAGGTTTTCCCGGCGGGCCCTGGGCACTTCGGCAAGGAGATCACAACCGAAGACCGGCTCACCGGCACAGTTGCTTTTGCGTCGCCTTTCGATGCCTGCACGGATATAGAAAACAAAGACGAAGTCTACGGAAAGTTCGCTGTAGCCCAGAGAGGACAATGTACGTTCGCGCAAAAAGTGCGCTACTTGCAAAACGCAGGTGCTAAAGTAGCCATCATCTTAGACAACATTCCTGATAGTACTCACGAAAATACAGCCTTGTTCGCAATGTCAGGAGACGGCAAAGACGACATTGAAATCCCAGCTGTGTTCCTGTTTTCGCAAGAAGGACAATATTTAACGGAATTTGTAAAGAACAACCCTAGCTTAACGGTGACGGTTGGAGAACTAAAAGCTCTAAAGAAACAGCAAGATAGGAGCTGTGACGGTGGAGCTTGTGAAGCTGTGGTGGAAACGTCGCAGGTAACCGCAGATAAGGAGTCATTTGATCACTTAAAGAAAATTCTTAGTCAGCTAGTTGCACAGTTTGAGTTGTCTCTCTCAAACGAAGACCAGGCCGCCTCAAAGGTGTGCATGGAGGAGAACGAACACAAATCCAAAGATTCACCACATAATGATGACCATTTAGTAAGTAAGTCTGTTTGTATAGAATCGGAGGAAACAGTTCCAAGCTCTCGCGATGAAACAAAACAAAAAACAACTCTGATAGAAATACCAGGTGATTTTTGACATCAGCAGTACAGTTTCCGCGGGGGTTTGTAAATAAACATTATTAAAAGTTAATTGTAAAATTGTGTAAATATTTGATTGTAAGTTCGTTACTCAGTGGATTATGTGCCTTTAAAGTATCTCTCACTGGTTCATTTAATAGGCTCATCATCGTAGGTACCTGCAAATGAGGTGTAATATAACATTATGGTCCTGTTCTGAGGGATAAGTAGAAGTTTGCCATTTCCCAAATATTTCACAGATATTTTAATGTATGTGAAGGTTTTTAATCTACACTCATGTCATAATTTGAATTATGATGTTTAAGGCAAGGGCATAATGCCTCCTTTTTAAAAAGAAAACGTGAAAAAGAAACTAAAAAAACTTACGATCATGTTATAGTAACAGTTTCAGCTCAATGTTAAGTGTATATCGGCACATAATGCAGGTATTATGACATGATACCCGCGTAACTGTTAAATTCATGACAATATCTCGTTTTTTTAAATACTTTCGTGTTTTAATAACTCGTATAGAGTGTAAAATATAACAGAAGCTACTATTGGACTGACAGCATAAAAAAAAATATAGGCGAATTCCAGAAGATTTTAAATCTAGGTTAAAACTCAATTTAGTCCTTAATCGACATTTTTTACTAGATATGCCTAATACAAGATATTTCTAATTCGAGCCTTGAATCATTTTTCAGCAAGTAGGCCTAAGTGACGTTGACTTTAACACGAAACTCACACTTAAGGCCCAAAACTAATCATATTTCGCAGTATTTGATGTAAATTTCTTTACTGAACCTCTATTTGTGGATGCATATAATTGAGTCTGTTCCATCGATCCCAATAACCTATCTGATACTATCACGGGGCTATATAAATGTACAAATAAAGATTGCATTCCGTTCACTCTAGAGTTTTTCTATTAAACCTCCTGTCTTATTATCGTATATATATTGTACTTGTTTAAAGATTTTGATTTTTTCTGCATTTCATTAAATCTTTAAGCTATAATTAACAAAATCCCATTTACAAATTAATCCTCTTTAAACAATGCTAATTGTTTGGGCTGTTAGTTCGAATTGATGTAACAGACATATAATTGGAGACTGATTTTTAGTACTTTCAGATCAAAAATCACCATAAATGCATTACTATGTTTAATACCGATTTACTGAAATGAACAGGAAATATAATTATTTTAAAGTAATATGTTTTGTAATTTAAAGTAGTAGTGCTTGTTATTTTGTTACCATGAACAATCAAGAGGATTATTTTACGCATTTTAGTGTCATGTTGTCACATGTCATCGGGCTCAATTCTCTTAATAAATGTTTAAGTATACTCATTTTTGGAATATTTCATGACTTTTATTCGTTATGTAGAGGAATATAGTTTGGAATAGGACACGGCAGTGTCAGCGCATCATTTAGTACCTATTGACAATTTTTTTTTGTTATAAAATCTACCTTTTATATTTTCTACGAGTACCTGTGACTAGTTTTTTAGTTACTCCTTGTAACATAAATTTAGTTTATGAGAGTTCAGGACCACGAGCCAATTTTTTATATTCTAATCCATTCCATAACTCGTTCTCTAGAATATTTTCCGGTGATAAATAAAGCAAACTTCGAATGCAATTTACTCAAATACTACAATGTTAGCCTCTTGAAACATAGCTACAAATGAGAGCATAGGCCTAATCAATAACTTATAATATTACCTGATGTGTACCTAGTACTTAATTTGGCTTCCTCAAGTTGTTTTTATACTATGTTGATTTATGACAGTTGTTATTTCTATTGAATTCAACTTTTTATAAACAACAACATTCTGATTTTCACTTTCAAGAAAAACTCCAGTTATGTAACGAGACATCTTTTTGTGATTTTAAGGCTCGATTTCCTACTATGCTGTTGGCACAAAAGTCGCGTGTATGAATAAAATGCTACAAGTATATCTTAGCGTTTCGGCTTTGCCGCACTTACAGTTCAATGAGACCATGAATCGTGATCGAAATGCTGCCAAGACCACTATCACACGACACATCGAAGTGTCATAAAAGTTTGTTAAGGATATATCTGTCAGTTCATGTTGTGTGAAAGTTTCTTCACTGCTTCGCTGACGTCAACGGCGCTTCAGTCGTTATTGTTCTGGTATTATGATTTTGATTATAGTAGGAAATCAGCCCTTACAATATTATACTTGAATCATCAGATTATTATCTAACGTAGTAATTAAATACTGTATATGGAGAGTTCTCCAAATCTATCACCAAATGTGGACTCATGTCCTCTAAATTATTTAAAATGATATTCAATTATTAAAAATAAATTCTACAATACTGGACTTAAAGTGAAAATTTCAATATTATACCTAATGTGTGAGCATCTACATTGTAAGGAATTGACACGGAAGCAATAATAACGAAGTACGAGCAAATATGATTCATTATTATCATTAATGTTAAATACTGATAAGTAAAACCTTGGTAAAAGTAAAACTACATTTATTGTATACGTTATTATCTAAGATTAGAAAAGTATTTAGATATATATTTTTATATAAAACACATATACAGTATTTCCTTACTAAAGATACCAAAAATATAACTTTGCTGTAAGAGAATTTCTGTCAAAACTTAAAATATCAATTAATATCATGGATCAAGTATATGTATACTTGGTTGCGTTGTTTTCTTAAAAAGTACAATGTGTGCAAATACCATATTTAATAAAAGACAAATACAAATCATTAAATAATAGTGTGCTAAATTAAATTAGGTTTGTTTTGTTTCGATCACTGAATTGACTATTACCATTTCTGATAACTGAGTGTGATGGTTAAAAAACCAACAATAATATATTGTTTGTTACTTACAGTAAACAGCTTGTCAGAAACCACAAAGTAAAGATTTTATCAATTATTTTTGCACTTTATAACCAGAAAAGGTTGAAAATATACGAAGAGATTTTGTCTTTGTTTAATTTGCTGTTTGACTGAACATTGATACATTATAAAATGTGTAATGATAACTTGTAATAGTTTACTGCGAATTCTTAATCAACTTAATTGAAATATAAATTATCCACAAATTAGTAGGGAGCAAAAGTCTTGTTGTTAACTTGAAATATTAGTGAATGGTCAAACTAGCTTTGCAAAATTCATTATTTCTTCATGATGTAATTCTTTGATCGGACCAAGACTTAGGCCAGTATTCTAGAATCAATCTCAAAGCTTTCTTGCTTGAACACAGCTAGAAAAGGGATGGCGTTATGTGGGAATAAATAGATAGCGCCATTTCCTTCTTACGGTATTCAAGTAGAGATTACGTTTGAGATTGCTTCTGTAATACGGGCCTTAAAATATTTAAATAAGTAACGAATGTTAATTATATTTTATAAATTCATAAATTGTTACTATATCGCTCCGAATTTCTATTTATATCTTTTATTTATTCTTAATTTTGTGATTTTTGTATATTAGGTAGTTTGAAAATTTTATATAAATCGATGAATAAAAATATTTATGTACCTACCTATTTAGTGTAATCGAAAAATGAAAAATTATATTAAAGAAATAACTTTATAATTATAAAAAAAACATTGTAACCTTGCAAATGCTTCACAAAGTTTTAGCAAGTGACTTAATTGATTAGTTGTATATCTATTTCGGTTGACATTGAAGATTGTATTTTTTTATAGTAAATTAATTTTTTATGTGAACTAATAATATTGGGGCAATTTGTCAACAATTTTATTAAAATCAAGTCGAGACCACTCTGTTGTAAGCATAGAAAAATTTCATGTTCTTAATAACCAACGTGTGAATTTTTACTTGATTGTGTACCTACATAATGAAGTAATTATTTCTCTTATCGATAATTTAAAATGTGTTCAAACCGTCTGTTTCAAAATATAATGAAAGACCATTAACATAATTTAAATAAATAGTTACTAAAGTGCATATTTATATACGTCTTTTATTTGTTTTCCATCATACTCTTAGTATTCGAAGATAAGCTTTTAACGCAAGCCACTGAGCTTTCCTACCCTATAAAGTAAAGGCTTACTTGAACTTACGGGTTAATAACCTGCCAAAAATTTATAAGAAGACTATTAACAATATAATGACAATTAACTGTACATTAAATAATGTGTTACTTTACTTCATCAAGAATACGATAATTAATAAGTATCAACCAATATCAGCGACAGAAATTCTTACAACTAAGCTAAGTACTAACATCAAGATGGGAGGCTGTGATATTATCTGTAGACCGAGAGTATAGACGATGCATTAGAAATGTAGTTAGACAGATAATGCATAGACCATCATGACCGAAGGCGTTTTTGACTGGCAAGCAAAAGTGTAATTTAAAATTTGAAATTTATTTTGTTATAATAGGACTAAAAAATTTACATTATTTTTACGGTGGTGGTCAACAGTAAGGAATCATTTGGGGCCCAATTTGAAAAGGGTTAACTAGCCTTTTGCCTCTCGCTCTTTCGAAGCGAGAAGGAATGAGTAATTTTGTCTGGGGACCTTTTCTCTCCGGTCCGTGCTAGGCCTACTTATCTGCTCATCCAGGGTCCGACCATGTCGGAGGTTGCTTTATTATCAATCCAAGTCACTAGGCCAATCCCTTCAAAAACTGATATCCCTCTCTTTTGTTTTATGTATGTGTTAAAAAAAAATTTCTTAATTTTTTATATTAGTTGGTTTAAACTTATTGATGTACGAATGTTACGACAAAAATGAAAAGCTATAAATGTATTTAACAATATTATAATTCAATAATTTTAAAATGTAAGTACTTATAGGTCAATAATATGGTGTAGCGTGTGTACGTCCTTTACAAATTATTTTTAATATTTATAAACCACGTCGAGTGTTCCGCAGATTCTTTGTGTAATTGACTCAGATTTGCTACGTATTTTGCAAATGTACGTTCACCGTTACACCTTATCCAGAGAACAGTGGTTATTTGGAGGTGGTGAAACGGAGCCGTAGAGTGTCTTTCCACCAAAGCTGTGCTACCTATGTAGTTATGCTGTGTGCGAGAAAAAATAGTCCAACAGGATAGCAGCATTTTGCGAGTCACGTGACACGAAGCAATCCTATTGGCGGAAACATCCTTGCACACAGCATAGCTCTGGTGGAAAGGCACCCTTATTCTCTTATTGTCAATAGAATCCAGGAGACTGTAAGACTGATATTACAGAAACCAAACTCAAATCTTTGCTGAGCACAGAAAGGGATGGTGCTATACAGTATACATCTCACATAGCGCTATCCCTTTCCCTATAGGAAGCCATTTACATATAGGAAGGCTTCATAGCGGACTTAAGCCGCCGGGGCGAGTGTGGGCTGTAGTCTGGCATGGGGACAGGCGGCATGGCGGGCTGCCAGGGCTCGCGACGCCACATGCCCGAGTCGGACGGCGACGCGGGCGGGCGTTGCGCGGGTGCCGGCGCTCGCTTCACGTCGTCCAGGTACGAGAACGGCCTCGACGACGGCGGCGCTGCTTGCCATGAGTTGGAACGGTCGAAACTTGAACTGGAATAACATGGACCATATATGCAAAACGTCATATTCCTTTAAATCATGTAAATGTATCCTAGTTTCTGGAGTAGTGGTGTCTAGTGGAGTGGATTTTTAAATCTAAATATATATAAAATCAAAGGCTCAGCTCAAAGGTTGACAATTTGACATAGTGATCTATAAACGCACAGCCCAAACTACTGGCCGGATCGGGCTGAAATTTGGCATGCAGGTAGATGCTTTGATGAAGGCATCCGCTAAGAAAGGATTTTGATTAATTCTACCCCCAAGGGTATAAAATAGGGGATGAAAGTTTATATGAATCTTTGTCAATTTAAACCGATCGGGCTGAGACTTTGAGAGAAAATTAAAGGGTTCCCGTGGGATAGTTACCTTACGATCAATGCATGCATTATAGGGATTTTGGAAGTTGCATTGTCACCTGGTTCTGAACTATTCCCAAAGATTCAGCCCGATAGCTAGTCCGGAAGTGACTCAAAATTGAGGTACGAAAATCAAACCGTAAAAACAATGAGACAAAAAGACAAACAAGAAAGTGAATTAATAAAAACGTGGTAAACTATAATCCAAATGTTTTGGAACATCAAAATGAACACGTTGTACCTATGTATTTATATATCTATATAATTTCAATATGTTTTTACCTCTGCCTACCCCTTCGGGGATATATATTGTTTGTTTAAATGTGGGTACTACATGAATGATATACACTTACTTGGTATTACTAAGATAGTCTTGGTTTAGGCTCCGAGGACTGCGCAGAGATTCATCGTCCTGCTGGTAGCCGTAGTTTATTTGGGATCTGAGAACAAAATGTAAGTAGGTAGGTAATATGACGAAACTTTTAGCTTTTGTCTATTTTAAAGTTATATTTCATAAATAGGGTTCTTATGGAATAACTGCAGTCCAATTAAAAAGAATACATTTCTTTCTTTTCTTTTCATTTAAGTAGTTACTTACCTACCTCCTAATACCTAGTGTAAGAGAAGGTGATAAGATCTTAGATGGAGCACATTTAACTAGGAGATACCTCATCACTCCCGATTTGAATATTTTAGTAAATGCATTAGATGACGCAAATGCAGGTGTGGTGTCCGAAAACCCCGACCAAACGGAATTAGCCGCTGTGAGCTAGTCTACGCGTGTCCGAATGGCTACACAAAATAAAAAAAATACCTCGTTGTGTGAGGTTATTTAGTGAAGGGGCATCAGCGGCATCGGTGTCTTTCAAACAGTTTGCTTGAATCTCCCGTACAGTACCTAGACGTTAAAAGGTGGACACGCTTGTTTTCAAAACAAATCGTTATACTTGCGTTGTCCTCAGCGTATTTATTAACTTAAGATTAATAATATAAATAAAAAAGTTCTAGTCTTCTCACCCTCCGGCGCTTCGTGGTATGTCATTATTTATTGGGTTGTCCCTCTTAATCGCCTGCATCTGACAAATGTCACATGGATGGTGGCAATTTTCATGTCTCTTAGAGCTGGAAAATTTATTTGAAAAATAAAGTTGGAATAGAATGCTTACGCTATGTAAAGACAAGCGTAAAAAGATGCACTTTTTGTAACATTAAGTAATTTATTGTTATGATATTATTTTACTAAAACCTTAGAATGACAAAGTACTAAAATGGTACATCTTTTTTGTGTGACTCTACATGATGTCGAATCATGCTTACCCAAAAGCGTTTATTGCGCCCAAATTGTGGATGGAATGCTGAAAAACAATTTGAAAATGTATTAATAATATTCAAACACAAGAAAAACTGAGTCACTGGCTTGCAACCCTTAAGCGGGCACCGCGAACCCCGGTGTTATAGCTGTTTCTATTGTGTCCCGTTTTGTGCCCGTTGAGTAGGTAGTTAAGCATCAAAATCACGACTTATCACCTAAGGGCTAGTCAGAGACTAGGCAAGAGCACCGCAAAAGCAGTCCATTGCCATAGTCCGCGCTTCACCAAGCAGTGACTGCACTCGTGACTCGTGAGCCCGTCGCCGCTATAAGCTATTGGATGGTTGTGTAGCTCTAAGTCCATTAGTCACCTTTTACGACACCCAAGGGAAGAGGCGGCAAGGGAAGGGAAAAAATTAAGATGTCTAATAAAGTAGTAAATAAGAAAATAAGAACTAGGTAGAAATCATAACTTACGTCCAACGTTTCCATTTGTCGCCCATATTCTAATGCGTAGACAACTAATAATGTTACTAGAACTATATTTACGAAAGTACCAAGAAATCCTTTGAGACTCAAGGCCATAAAAAATATGGCACCCAACCGCACGTATTCTAGCAATACGCTGGGTGCACCAGAATCCTGATGAAATAATGAAGTATTAGTAACGGCGTAGATAAATTAAGTAGCATAGATCGCTATTCTCACACATGAGTGTTTAGTTCACCTAAAACTTATTATTGTTGCTTCGTTCGATTTATTACGTTAGGCTACTATAATAGCGGAATCAAAGATAAATTAAGTAATTCCGCTAGTATAATAGCGCCACCTAACGTAATAAATCGCACAAGCAACAATAATAAGTTTTAGGCGAACTAAAACATATTTATAATTTATCTATGGTAACAGCAACTCTATATACAATGATCTATTCATGAAATTTTATGAATAAGTGGAATCCAATCTCCCATACAAGAGCATGAGAAAAATTATCTCCGTTTGCACTATCCTCTCTTTCTATCCTAAGTGGTTAGAAAGAGAGGATAGTGCAAACTGAGACTTTTTGCCCCATGCTCCACTTATCATTTCATGGTTCCACTTATACGTATAATTTCATGGCTCTATCCAAATGGGTCAGTATAGAGAAGTCGGAAACTACCTATGAGAGAAAGGAAAATTTTCGTTCATTCTGTTGTTAAATTTATTTTTTTATTGTACGTAATTTGATTGATTGGTCCAAAAAAATGGCAAACTTTAACATTTACTTTATACTTCAGCCAAATCCGATGACGAATAAATGTAAACAAACATAAGTTTAGGGCTTAGAGCAACGCGGGTCTTCCGTGTTTAGGGTAATCACAACTTAGTTTACGAAAAAATAGCTAAATCTTGTATTTCCGACCCGATTACTGCACAAAATTTCACAATTGTTTCTATAATAATTATTTCACTACCATATATCACTAGAAACACTCACAAAACTTCAATACTTTTGAAATAAAATAAGAAATGAAGATAAAATCTAAATTATTTTTTCCTCACGTCACAACCCTATAAGAACTCAGACAAAATTCAGATCTCGTAAACATTTTTGCCCTTTAAACTAATCTTCCAATTACAATTGACACTAACTTTTCCTCGTGTTCCTATACCGTAAGTACTTTACGAATGAAAGTACTACGTTCCGTTTTATGCTCAGAGTAAACAGAACTGGAGTAGCCATTAGTCAATTTCTCAAACATTTTTTTCTGCCATTTCTTGCGGGGGGTGAGGTTACCACTACACTCAAAGCCAGCACAACGCACAACGTTTTTACAAATGCACACATGCATAGTTCGACACACAAATTTAAATTTCACGCACACACACGCTTAAAATAGTCACGTGGGGTGTGCGTTTTGACAACGTCACAGCCGCACTCCCCACGAGACTAGCGCTCGAAATTTGAAATCGTAGAATTCTAAAACATGAAATAATGAAGTAAATAATCATGAAATCTTAAAAATTATAATTACAAATAAAAGGTGACACCATCTTTTAGCATACTTGATGTTTTCTATTTATTTTTACAACAAAGAACAGCACAGGCAGGCATTTTTGCGGGAGCTCTGTTCGCCGCAACGCTTACAATGTTATGGCTGTCAAAATGGCGGCTCAACTAGTTTTATTAAACGTGCAAGCATCCGATGCTTGTACTTTGGCAGAGGGGAATGTTAGACAAAGGCTACTCCAGTTCTGTTTACTCTGAGGTTTTATGCTATAACACGACACATTTTTTTTTACTTTTTTTGTGATATTTCAGAAGCAATTATAATTATTGCTAATAAATTAAATTCATTAAAAGTTACTTAATTCAAATTTAATTGCTTTCTTTTATATTTTTCTTGTAATACAGTAAGATAGTAAATATTTTTTAAATTTGCCGGATAGAAAAAGGTTATTAACATATGCCTGTCAGTGGTTGCTAGGCAACGCTTTGTTATTAAACATTCTTCATCGGATTTGGCTAAAGTATAGTGATAATATTTTTTCTTATTACTTTGACAGGCTACCAATAAAATTGTGTTCTTTGAGACTAATGAATCACAATAACAACAAGAACTTTACAACATTGCTTACAGAGATTTTCACTAAGTTTGATTGAGATTGAGTTAGGTACAAAGAAAATTTAATGCCATTATTATTCAATCTTGTAAGTTCAGCGAATTCAAGGAAATTAATTAAATTACCATTTGATCTGACAGATTCGTGTAATCCATTCCAAAGTGCGAAGCGAATGTTAGGTCCACCACAAACGAGCTCAAATTGATACCCACGTAGCTGCTTATAATGATCCTAAACCATTTTATTTCTGATTCTGATGTCATTACTAAAACAGAAAAGTTTAATGAAAATAAAACAAACAAATATTCATTTTAACAATATTCTATCTTAATAGGTAGGTTTGCAAACAATATTAAGAAACCTTACGCGTTGATACGAAAAAATTAAACTAAACATTTGCAAAGAGTGATAAAAACCAATCTATGTAGTGTGAAATCTGTAATATCCTACAGTTGGGCACTGAAACACATGACGCAGCGTTGCGCGTTTCATTGTGAATCGCCGTATGGTGACTTGTGTGAGCACACCACACCCACGCGATTTTGAGCGTGATGGTAACCACATCTATACATAATAATTTTCATAAAACTGTAGAGGTTGAATGTCTATACATAAAAAAATGGTTAAAACCAAGTCAGGGTGATGTAAAAAGAGGGAAAATACCGGACTAATCTCCGTAATGGCTGGACCGATTTCAATGAAATTTTGTATGGTGACCTTTATATCCCTGGTTACATCTTAAATACTTTTTATTCCGTAAAATTAAAGGGTACCCGTAGGATAGTTAAAAATCTATAGTAACCGCAGCCGAAATCGCGGGCAACAGCTAGTAGCAAATAATTTGTATAGGAGTAGGCACTTATACGTAGGTACTTATATAAGAACTCAAATCTTTAAATTAGTTACAAGGAGTTTTTAAATGAAATTTGTCCCAACGCATTACCGCATTACGGCGCATTTTACCAATCGACACATCATTTCGACTAAATCGTAAAATTACACATTGGAAGGCTACCAAGCATGAATTTTCTGTAAGGAAGTAAATAAATTATAGTTTTTCTAGCGTGAACTAGAACTATGTACAGTCGCGGTCAGATAATGTTTACCACCCTAAATATCACAATTGCTTGCATACATAGAAGTCAAAAAAGTCGAAATCACTTTATTTGATTGATCATAGATTATACCCAAAGATTACCTATACCTATATTTTTTAATAACACTAGAATCCATCGACGACATTTATACTTTTTAAAGATAACTTTTTCTTTAATATTTCAGTTTTTTTAATTATAAATAATTTTAAAATAGAAACTCAAACAATCTTTGTTTTATTAAATAAAATATTGTCATCTTGTTGTTGTCTTGTTGTAATTTCTGAATATAATTTCACATTTGTCCGAATGATTCTTTATTAGACTTTTCCATACTTCATATTAATTTTCAAAGGGTATTAAGTAACTTGATTTGTCATAGACTTTATTGAAAACAGAGTGATAAAGAATCTAATTTGAAAACTGATAAACATTTTCTGACCGCGACCGTATGTATAGTCACTTGCAAACATATGGATACATGTTTGAGAGTTAGTTATTTTTGCACATGACTGTGCCTATGTAACAAAATTTTATGAACAATATTTTTTCTCTGTAACGCAAACACATAAAATTTTGCAGAAGTGTAATTAAATAATTACCTACTTTTACGGGTCATACATTTTTTCACGTTTAGACGAGTTAAGAAATTGTTGTTAATAATAAAAATACAACGCAACAAACCTGAGATTAGCACAATAGCAGCTACTAACGACAGCACGGAGAAAGTAAGTGTAAGGGCATTTAAAACAAAGACAGAGTAGTCACTGGTAATGTCTGGTACAGTAATGGTGTTTTCGCAGTCAGCACCTGGAAATGGAAACCATTGTTAGGATAGGATAGATAACTCACACTCAAATTGTTGGGATAACTCAAACGGGGTGCAACCACACCTCTTATTATCGTTGAATCCCACTTTTGAATCCCAATTTAATATTTTTGGCATTGAATCCCACAAAAAATTATTTTGTATTACTTAACTTAATTTCTTATTCACATGATATTCATTCCTACATAGTTAGTTACAATAGCCTGGTACTTCTGGTTGAAGATTCTACTATTCGTTTTACTTATTTTCACCTATAATTAAATATTAATAATAAAGGAAATTAATATTTCTTCTTAAAAGTACATACACATGATGCCATAATTTAACGTGGTATTCAACAGTAATAGAAATTGGGATCCACTGACAATATAAAAAAAAACGGGATCTAAAAGTGCGATTCAACGTCAATAAATGAGTTATATCGATACTTTTTGTTAAGCAACTCTGCAACACAGTAAAAATTATGGAACATATTGAAACATAGGAAAGTAAAATATAGAGAGTTTTTACTAGTACGGCAACATTTATTATCATTATATAACTTTTTGTTATTGGATGTTGTTAGGTGGCACGTGGACACGTTGAGCAACAAAAAGTTATCTGCGTTGTGGATCAATGCACCGTTAGGATAATTCAAACTCAAAATCTTGATTTGCTAAGTACAAAATCGGTACTACAGAGTGAAAATATCCTTTATAAAATTATTATAGTATATTAATGCTAATAATATATTATTAATAGATCTAACTTATTTCATACAAAAATTCTCCTTATAATGAATAATTTAAATGTAGATTCGTTTCCCTAATATCTTCGATATGAATCATAGAAATCTACGGAATGTAAATAATTTGTTATCTGTATAAGTAAAGAAAATCATACTCAAATTATCGATAAAAATGATATTTAGCTATACGAAGATAATAACGAACTTAAATAAAATTTTAATACAATAGTTAATTGATTTTTAATTCGTCATAGCGTCACACATTCAATAAACATTTTTTGTCTTTATACAAAGTGTCCAACGCGAAAAAAAATATTTATAGGTATAATAATTTCTCCTTAAACATTGTCCAGTCCTGTGAGAAAATTAATAATATCAGAACGACTTACTTAAAATATATGTTCTGAAAACTGTGTTCATAAAAAGATTTGATGGCGATAAGTCTTCCGCTGGGGCGTGACCACAATTGAACCGGAATATTAAACCCAATATCGAGAGTCCTAGGTATACTCCTGACAACAGCTGAAAAAAAAGATATAAGGAATGATGTAACGGGATTATTAATTAATAACAAACCAATATTCAACTTCAATGGCAATATGTAGATATTTGGGAACTTAATATGTTTGTAATCTATTCAATTCAACGCTTTTTTTACGACGATTTTCATATAGAATATGATCCAGTAAGAAAGAGATCGCGGTATTTAGGATGAATAATACCTTTTCCTTTTCTAACTGTACTGAAACTAGACTCAAACAGAGATCTGCAATTGAGTTTAGTTCTGTAATACAGGCCATATAGATGCTCTTGTGTGGCTAATTACACGCGATAGAGAATAAAACGCCAAATATAATATAATGGACAGAAGCGGAATTGAACTGAACAAAAACGTAATTAAAGGGAGGCGACAAACACGCACACAAACAAGGCACAAACACTATTGTGTCACAACGCATTTCAGTCTGAACCTCATACAAAACTGCTAGAAAATTACAAAACCAGTGTATACAATTTAAGTCACCAATCTTGCCCATTACAGCGGAGCATTCACGAAGGTATTTTTTGTGTAGGAATGTATGAGAAATATGATATGCTGGTCGGTTCTGGAACGGTCCAGTGGGCATAAACATGCTCTCATACATTTCTATAAAAAAATGAAATGTATGAGGTAGCCTGTAAATGTCCTTGTTAGTAGTTGGTAGTATTTATAATTTATTCTATCGTAAACCTTGCATACAAATAGGAGCTAGCAAAGAAAGGTAAAAAACAAAGGAGCTACTAGGGGTAAAAAATAAAGTCCATAACTCTCGCTTTGCATTGTAAAAAGATATGCTCAACTCAATGAGTTCTCTGATTACCACTAAACAATAGTCACACTCGCTTATTCAAATGTCGTATGCTCTTGTGTTTCATTGGGTTTTTTCATAGGGATTTTTTTCTTATAAATTAAAAAAATGGTACATGTTTCATTTCAGTTCGTGAGAGGTATGTCATCTCCACTATAGTAAAATTCTTCACACAGCTTCGGCCAAAAGCCTAGTTTACACCATGCCTTATCCATTATCCTGATGTTCTAAATATCTAATAAAAAAAAATTCGCACATTATTCGCATGTAGCTCGCTAGCAAAAATATAAAAAATAAATATACAGATAATGACTCTTAAGAGAAGGGTATAAACACTCTTTTTGCACGTGATTGTCCGACAGCACGCCAGACTACAGAAAACTGTAAAGTGTCAAATTTAGATGACTTGTGGAAGTCTGACGTGCTATTGGCAACATAAACATCAGATTCTTTAAATTAACCTTTTTTCATTATGAAATAATCAAAATAATATTGATAATAAGTACAACTACTAGTAACATAGATATGTATATTCTACACTGACGTATGTAGTAATAAGTATAAAAAATTCGTAGACATATAATTTATTCTTTATAAAATTTGATTTTTACACCATTTCGGCCGATTTGGATTCACAATTCAAAAATTCGAATTCATGATCATGGCTACCACCATGCTACCACCGTGCTACATGAAAAATTATCACTTCCATCTTATTAATTAATTACAAGTAATTATCTACATAATCCTCTTGATAATGAAAGAAGTGATTAGCGAAAAAATACATTAGGAAATTTTGGTTTATCTATGCAAATAGGTCCTTGGTAGTCATGTAGGTTTTGTAAGGAGGAGTAAGAAGATAATGTTTTAAAATTCATTAAAATGCTATGAAGGCTATTATAATTATTTGTTTTATATTTTTTTGCATAGTAATTATTAAAGTTATTCAATTATACTTTAATTTTGGCATTATTTATTACAACTTTATGGTCTATTTTCAATTACATCTTCCGAAAAATAAAGTTTCCACTAGTAGATTTACAAGGTAACATAAAAGAGATGCGCTCTGCTACATAAAAGAATTTTATCATAAATATAAACGAGATGTTTTTCTGTCTCAAAAAATTGTGTAAACAAGTGCTGATCAAAAATCGAGAGCGGTGGCGTGCATTAGGGCCTATGCCCAGCAGTGGACGAGAGTAGGCTGATGATAATGAAACAAGTGCGTTTATCAAAGCATTCAGTAGGCAGAGGTGTTGGACATGTCAGTCGAAAAGAACTACTAAGTTCCCATGTACAGGCGGCTAACCTGTTGCCGCGTACCAGACACATACAAACATACAATCACGCCTGTAATCCCCGAAAGGGTCGGCTGTCCAAGGAGCCAAACAAAAATTGGGTTTGGTCAGAAGGAAAATCGTGAAAAAGTAGTAACAAGTGGCTAGCTCATCGCCTACACCCAGTACCCAATACTCCCTTAGTCGCCTTTTCCGACATGCTAGGCAAGAAAAGCAGTTGGCACATTATTTTTGCGTCCCGGACCAACACGGGACCAAACACAACGATGAAAATTATTTGATCATGACAAATTCACACTCATCTAACATACTTAACTTCATAATACTGTTATATCGGTGACTATCATATTTCCATGAAACAATAAAAGTTTCATAATGCTTTCACTTTGCTTCTATTATTAGCTTACTAGGAAAATTCGCGTCGCGTAATTATGCGTTGTTATAAGGTTGACCTATGCTGTAAAATAATATACGATACTTACAATAGACCAACTTGCCGTCAACACAGAGATTAACACAAGATGATGCGAGGGTTTAGGCTTAGAAGAATACATTTTAGAGATGGAAGCTTCACCTATTATTTATAAATAAACACGACATATTACTGACAACCCGTTCGCGATGTGACTGGGCCGCGTATCGATGTATTTATTAATCACATCATGATAATTGTTATCGGTAAGTATTAATCTGCGACGGTGATATTTTTTCGCAGAACTGAGTATTTTTATTTTTATTTTATACTCGTACTAATAGTCATTATAAAACATTAATTCTATTGGATGGAAATGTCTTCTGATTTATTGTCTAACATGTATTTGATAAACAGATGTACGAGTACTGTTCCCTAACGTTACCGATTAGGTAGCAAATCAATACTTTTATAGATAATGCTTGTTGTGCCGCGTAGGTATTAGCTATTGATTGTTTTTTGTTAAGGTCATAAAATAGACGTTATTTTATATAGACTTATAGGTACAGATTATTGAAAGATGAGTTATTAAGATTCATAACAATCGATTTACTTTCTCTCATAAAGCTTTTTTACATTGAATGTATGCTTCCGTTAAGTGTTAGTTACCATCTAACATATGTTAATGCACATTTTAAAAGTTTGATCTGAAATTTAATCTTTATTTGAACTTTTAAAGTAATAAGTTTTTTCGTAAATAGCGGCTAGAGCGCAAGAGCGGCTCTACATTTTATATTAAAGTGTTATTTATACGGTTAGCAAAATATTCAAAATTCGGTCAGCAAAAAAATGCAATTGATCAGCTCAAATAACTAATTGGTCAGCAACTAATAAGCAGCAAATATTTCTATATACATATATATTGGTCAGCAAAATAACTAATTGGCCAGCAACTTATGGGCAGCAGATTTTTATTTCTAATTTGTCAACATAATAACTAATTGGGCAGCAACACACAACACACAGCAGAGACTGCCAAATTGTAAAATTTATGTTTTCATGACACAAATATTGCTTTTAATCTGTCAGAATACATTTCCTGGGAATTGATCCTTGATGCTTCTTTGATCCTTATTCTGGATTTTATACATTTCCGGTAACATTATTATGCTGCCCAAGCAATTATCTTTAAATTGTTGCATTTTTCATCTACTTATTATATACAGACTACTTTACTACGACCAGCAGCATTTCTTACGAACGATTTTCTGTGTATTTTACGTTGAAGCTTATGTTTGCATATACTTGTACCATTAAATGTGGTATAAAAATGTCTTTTATGAAATCAAATCAAATGTGTGTTTAATTTTGATCTGCACAACCGCCCACACACGATCACACACACACATAACAGCAAAATTACTTCAATTCAATCACCTTATATTGGGTCCTTACCTATGAAATTGGTGTTTTTTTTCTCTCTTAGTATTTTTTCTGTAACTATTAAGATTCAGAGTATTCCTAAAAAATAATTACCTCGTCTAAAAATAAACTTTATTTTTGAGCTCTTTTGATTTGTTTTGATAATTTGTTGGAAGTTTAATTGTGTTAAAATTGGACACGGAGATAACTCTTTTTAAGTGCCTCCCGAATACATCATTTTATTTGCATTCACTTAAAAACGATAAATAATTTTTATGAAGTGTGATATTACACATATTACTAAAGCTTGTCTAATGATACATGCCAAATATTATTATCTCTGGATTTGTCGTTGTGAAGAAAACTGATAAAATGTTAGTAGGGAAAATGCAGAATTCCCTAAAATCTCCATACAAAACACCAATTTCATAGGTAAGGACCTAATATAATAAATTGTCAAAAAGCATGCTAATTTCATACTAAGTCAGGTTTGATTAATAACTAATTGTGAGCCTATTGCCTCTCATACCACAGGGTAACCTCATATGAGAGCAGTTCCTATAATGATTTGAATATTTTTTTTGTGAGAGGTACTTGATCATGGGAACGTCAGAATGTAGAGGTCGTCGGTTCAAATCCCCCTTTACTATTATTTAAGATTAAAATTAAATTTAAGACTATGAATATTACCTCTTTACATAAATAAGAAATAAAATAAATAAATATCTTCAAATATTAACACCTATCACACAAACATTTGTGCCCACTGGGGATCGAACCCAGAACCTCTCGAGATGGCGAAGCTTTGAGACCGGCGTACAGACTGGTACAGACCACGGAGGTCGTCGGAGGTTACATAGGGCCCTCCCCAATCTTAATATCGCACTGTTACATAGGGACTCAAACATCTGGTTTGAGGATAATACTATGATAATAATGATATAAAACTTGGTGAATTTATTAAGACTTACAAATGTCAAAATTGTGTACAAGCCTAAAGTCAATACATATGTCAGTACCCGTCTAGGTGCGAACAACAAACAATGTAACATGTAATATAACTTGTGTTTTATAACACGTCCACATTATATAACCTTGTTATTCAACACTGGAACATAAAACAATACTGTACACACTACACTAAACAATGCAATATAACAAACAATGTTATATACAATTGTCGTCTGTCGTTTTAGTGCTACGTTATATACCATTGTTGTACATATCAATAACATGTTTTATAATATTCTGTGTCAAGATTATCTTAAACATGTTATACATATAGCAATTTGTATAATATGTTATGTTACATAGTTTGTATATACCTTAAGCTTCTGATCATAGTACCAAAATAAGTTAAAATAATTAGGTACTATCATCATGACATAGTAGACCAACGTCACTTACCAATTTTGCTATGCCAGCACCAGAAAAAGTAGTAGCAAAGAAAGAAATTTCTTTCTTATTTATATATTTTGGACATGGCATCTGTGTAGCTACGTGAGCTACTTTGTATAAAATCTCCTTACCCCATCAAGCGCGAGCGCATGGGTGAAAGCGGTGTTAACCTGTTGTTTTATGATAAGTACAGTCCTGCTTCACTATTCCCGGCGTCTGGGTTTCTCCCAGGCATACTCTCTCTCTACTTCGCTCACAAATATGTCGCCTCAACGCTAGACAGTCGAAGGATTTATTTATTTATTTAAGCTTTCATGTCCATTACAAAAAGAAAATGTACCCATGGCGGACTTAACGACTAATATCGCTCTATAACAGTCAACCATCAGGCAAAGCAGAGATCTGGTGGCGGCTTAATAAAATTAACATATGCATCAATTTAATATTAAATAAAATTATATGTTACTACATAAATACGCAATATATAACTACAATTATAGTTAAATAAATAATAATATATAAGTATACAAGGTATACTTATATATTATTATTTATAACAATAGTAGTACAAGGATTACTGTAGTCGACTACAGAATGAAAATTATATTGACCATCGAAATCGTGTACAAGATGAATGATAACTGAAATAGAATAGAGAGAATTTTAAAGCAGCTAATTATCTGTTTCTCTTATATATTTTGTAATGGAAAGCACTAATGGTATGAATATATAAGTTGTGTACTTACTTTAGTTAATGAACTATATAGTACTACTTACCTTTTTTAGTTATTTTTAGCCTATACTCGTATAAAAGGGGAAAAAAGGGTTCACCTAATATTAGGTCCTTACATATGAAATTGGCGTTTTGAATGGAGATTTTGGGGAACTCTGCATTTTCCATACTAACATTTTTTCAGTTTTCTTCACAACGACAAATCCAAAGGTAATAAATAATATTTGGCATGTATCATAAGACAAGCTTTAGCTATATGTGTGATATCACACTTCTTAAAAATTATTTATCTTTTTTATGTGAATGCAAATCAAATTATGTATTCGGAAGGCACTGAAAAGGAGTTGTCTCCGTGTCCAATTTTAACACAACAAAGCTTACAACGAATTATCAAAACAAATCAAAAGAGTTCGATAATATGGTCTATTTTTAGAGGAGGTAATTATTTTATAAGAATACTCTGAAACTTAATAGTAACGAACAAAATACTAAGAGAGAAGAAAAAAACCAATTTCATAGGTAAGGACCCAATAGTTGCTTCGGTATATTTCGTATTATTTAGTTTTTTCCTGTGCACTATACATCGGAAGATACGCCGATTGCTTGGCTATTTCTATCCAACAATTGGACCAGCCAGTCGTGTTGTTACAGCCCATACTCTTCTTGCATCTAGGCCTATATCCTTTAATATAGGCTATACGTATAAAGGCCGTTTTAAAATTTCAAGTCACAGTACGGGATGGAACCGGCTCTATTGTCGTGTAGTTTAGCATTTATTCTGCCTTTAAAAATGTCGTAACCGAATAAAAAATAAAAGTCATTTAGATTCATTAAGTTTTTTAATTTATTTATTGTTTTAGTGTGTCACATGAAATTCATTGCCCATAACAACAACACAAAAGGCACAATGGCTATGCGCCATAGTATTACGTACATATAAACAAGCGTAAAGACTTTCGATAACATATTTTAAATTTTATGAAGTAAAATTTAAATTTCTTATCGTAGTACTGAATCTTAACATAAACAATGGATTTTAAACTTATTAACATCTCATACAGGAAGAGATCTAAAAGCTTAAATTCCTAATAAGTTAAGAGATTTGTTACTATATGTACATTTATTACTAATAATAATATAAGTATTTTTATCAGACCAGATGAAAGTAAACACCAGCGGCTTTCAATGGTCTATCTACCAATAGGTCAATGAATTATTTAAATTCGTTATTAAAAATAACAATGGTTTCTTAGCACCCGATCTAAGATTAATTTAACCACAGAACAATAAAAAAACCTTTTTTATTGTTCTGTGAATTTAACTAAGCTGTGGAAGACATTGAAATGGATTATTAAACAAAATAAGAAAATGTATTTGATTAAATCGAACACACTTCATAAATCTATGATTTACAAGTACTATCAACGACATGTCAAGTTATACAACTGTAAATTTTCCCCCATAAATTTTCATCCGTATTACATTCGACTTAAAGTGGAAAATGAATCGAAGATTCTTGACAGCTTGTGTGCTGAGCTCTTGTGTGTACAAGAACGTATTTATTTTATCTAGGTCGTGAGTCGGTGTCCATTTTCTCGCCGATAGTGCGATATTATATTGCAAGATAAAATTACACACACTAAGTAGCTAGTATGCGACTTTTTAATATTTTACATGTTTTGAAAAATAAAGTTATTTCATACAAATAGATGCAGGTATAAGAAGCTTGATAGAGTGAAGAATGAGTATATCAGGGATGCCTGAAAGTTGCTCCAGTGATAGAGAAGTTGAGAGAAAAGCGGCTATCGTGGTGTGGACATATTTTGAGAACAGAGAATGAGCATGTAACGAGAAGAGTTATGAATGAGAGTGGATGGTAATGCAGGGAGAGGAAGACCAAAGAAGAGATAGATAGATTGTGTGAATGTTGATATGGCGTGTGATAGGGGAGAGTGGAGGAGAAAGACTCGTTGCGCCGACCCCAAATGAAATTGGGAAAAGGGCAGGCTAATGATGAGATGCAGGTATATATGCTACGTCTTAATAAACTGATTTAAAAAATCTTCATTGTTATACTTATAAATCTGAAAAAGAATAGGGAGCATCATAGACTTAGACCAACACATACGGTTTACCTTTGTGAGCGGTTACTGATGCATCAAGGCGGTACACCTTATTAAGGTATGGTCACGCGTTGCCTAGCTTGTATAAATCACGAGAAAACTTGTTAATAATAATATGTTGACTTGTCTAGTTGCTTTTTTTTCAGTAGATTCAAACGCAGCTTTTTATGTAATATTTTTTGATGATTCTCACAATATGTGTCTAATTTTATCTTTTTTTACAGAAAAGTAAAATAATTACCCACCAAATGTACAAACTATTGTACATTCTATGCTATAAAAGTACTTGTAATACTGAAAACGATTAACATAATTTACTAATCGGCCATTAAATTGTATAAAAATAACTTATAGCTAATTTAAAAATTATATTTACAAAGGCAATTGATCATTTCATATTTAATTAACCGTATAAATTCAAGAATCTATCTAGGTACTTAATTATGAAAAAAGAAATAAATGGAAGAAATGGACCCTCATTTCTTAACAAATAATTTTTTTATTTAGATTCTTATCTTCTATGAATTACGAACGCTACGAAAGTAATAACTAAGTCTCTTACATGAAAACTTTTAAATGATCCGTAAATTTTTTATAACTTTTACGACACATTTGACGAAACATTCAAAGAAAGTATGCGCCCTAAAAGAAAAATTTGTTAATAGCTCAGTCATGTATACAACATCTTTACAGTCAAATTACAAAGCAAATGAAACTAAATTTAAAGACATACAGAGCAGCTTCATCAATGTTTCATTTTTAAAAAAATTTCATTAATACTAGTTAATATACCTACAACAAACACCTAATAAGCTATTAAAGAAAGTATAATTATTTATGCCTAGTTACACAATTGTCCTGAATTGTTAATTTACCTATAATACACAAAATAATGCAAATCATTATTATAGGTTATTACTTATTTTATTAATAATGTTTATATAAAATACACCATCACTTGATTTTTGTGTTGATTTGTCATGAAAAGACGTAAATTACATAAATATAGGTGGTTTTATACAATGAAATTTCTGATAAATACCTATTACTGCTTAAACTCGTACCTTATACAGTCAACGGCGGGTCAATCTATACAGAAATAGTAAGTTAATAGGTATCTATATTAATCAATTAATATTACGGAGAGTATAAAAAAATGTAAAAAACACCGTGATTGAATAATTAAATAATATGCAATTTTATTGAGAAGTTTCTTGAGCCGATGACTGTATCATTATCGTACGCGTGATTTTTAGGTATACGTGGATAACTAAGCCGAAATCGATCTAAATCGATCCCCGGGTTCGATCCCTGGTGGGTATTTATATATATTCAGGATATTCATTTATTAATTATATTTATCTGTCTTCTAGTTTCTGTAACACAAGCAGTATAGTAGCTTAAAATGGGGCTATTTGATAGGTGTGACTGTCTGAAGATATTTATTTATTTAAATGTAATAACGAAAATTACTAGTAATATGGAACTCTACAGCAAGTAAAGGTAGGTAAAATATGATTATTAATTCGTTTTTTCGAAGACTTTAACAAAAATTTTACGGTTTGATTATTATCGGTGTCGTTACATTTCAACATATCTCAACATATTTTTCTACAATTGTAATAAATATTTGTTTATGATTTAGCCATCCACGCATGCCGGAATAAGACTCTTATTTTTTCATAGTAATAGTCACTTGAATAATACTGTACAGTCACGTGCAAAAATATGTATACAACTTTGACGATCTTTATTCCCTTCTTTTAAGAAGTCACTAACTGTCAAAAGTGTATACTATACATATTTTAGCACGTGACTATACATCAACACTTATTCACCGTAATTTTCTACCTAACAACGATTCTACGTCGAGGATTCAGCATCTTCTCATTTCACAATCACCTGATGCTTCTAATATAAAACATCTGTCTGAGTAATCTTTGCTGCAAACAATAATTGGAACAGTCAGCTATGAAACACAATAACACAATTATGTTTACAAAACACAAATATAGAGAATTAACATCTGAATTGTAATTTATAGAGAATTCTATTGTAGGAGCTGACTGCCTTTATGTAATTATTAACAATATAAAAACCTATTCTTTACTATAGATTTATGGTTTTTGACGTTGATGAAATAAACAATACAGTCTAGTTCAAAAATATCTATGCACGTTTGACTCTAATTATAAAGTAAATGACTCTTATTGAAAGGGAACGAAAGAACGAACATACATATTTTTGAACTTAGGTATTACTGCATCAACGCCAAAACCTCATTTTTTATTTATTTAAGTCACTATTATCCCTTACCTATACACCGACAAAGTAAAAAAAATACAATTATAATAAGTAAATAATATTTAAGGTCCCGTTTTAGGGTACACGGTATACTCACGACGAGAATTTAAGAGTGCTTCACGTTTGTGCAATAAAGAACTAAGGCTCGAGGCGGCTCGGTGGACGGCTGAAACAAACAAAACCGTGAATTAACACTATATCTCAAGGATGATGACAAAGTCAGATTTGGAGCAATAAAAATAGCTCCAGTGATAAAAAAATTAAGGTCAATAAACTTAACCAGCATTTCAGGTAAAAAAAACTCTAAACAGAGTGGTTCTAAATGTTATGTGTGTGTGTGTGTGTGTGTGTGTGTGTTGTGTGTGTGTGTTATGTGTAGAAATAAGAAGTTAAAAAATAGGTAATGAAAATATGGAGTTCGAATTCTTAAGCATTATTATATGTATATGTTGGTGAAGCGCGGACTATGGATGGACTGCTTTTGCGGTGATTTTGCCTAGTCTCTAACCCTAAGGGGATAATAGTCGTCATTGTTTGTACTTATATGTATAACAAAATATTATTTCCGAAAAGAAACAATATATGTCACTGTGCATTATAATAATAAAAAGAAAAAAATACCAACGGAATTAACCAACCTCACCAGGAAGGAAGTAATATTTAACATTTAGACGAACATGACCTTAAATCTCATGATCCGAAACATCAAAAACGACCAGTGATAATCTAAGAAATAAATTGCACAATTTACACGTGAATTACTCTACAAAAACAATCCTAGACAGCCGACATTCCGGCATACAATAGATTTTGCTAAAGTGTCTCGCTCCCCCGAAATGAGTGGTTGCAAAGAGATGTTGTTAACTTACAAGCTTTTCTAAAAGGGTGTATGGCGGTGTAGTCAGGAAGAGGCACAGGGGGCAGGTCCTCGTCGGGCGGGAGCTGGTCTCGCATGCGGTGCGCGGACGCAGGTATATACGCCCAGGGCATCTGGCCCTGGAGCTCCGCAGCCGTACCCCTTCGCCTGTGCCCACAGATTAACAGACAATCAAACTACCTATATTACAATCAAGAATCGAGTCCCACTTATTACAAAATGTTAAAGTATCATCTTTTCAGAGATGTACAAGTAAAAATAGAACAGATTTTTTTATTTATTACCATTTATTTACTTAAAAAACCTAACAAATACAATTAGGAAGTCCCAGAACAAATATAGGTACTAAAATGGTCCCCGCTCAGCATAAATTAGTACCGTACGTTACGCGCGCTAGTATTCTGCCTGCAGACATGATATGACAGCGCATAGCTCTGCGCAATAATGTAATAGGTAACTATCAGTTTATCCAGCGAAATAAAAAAACAACAGAACATATCAAAATAACACTATATATAATAAAATACAAGATAAAACATTACCATACTACTCAATAAAATACAAAATATAAAACCAAAACCACTCTGTCGATGTTCGAAATGGGTTCTGTACTTAAAAACTGAAAGGATCGAATATTTCCTACATTTCTAATGGGAGGTGGGATATTATTCCAGCATTTACTTGCAGAATAGCAAAAGGAATCACGAAATGCGACCGTACAATAATCGATCCCTAACTGAGTAGTTGAAAAATATTCTATATCTATAATTAATATAAGACAATGGGCACAAAATGAGACACAATAGAAAAATCTATTGTTTGTGGACACCGGTGTTCGCGGTGACCTTAGGATAAAACTGGAATTTATAATATTTTTTTCAGTAGCAATGTCTATTACGAAAACCAAGAGTGCCGATTCCAAAACTTAATATGTTGATAAGTCAACATGGATCTCTTGTGATGTTAATTTACACCAATATTTGATGACCGTGGGATGTTTAATTTTCCAAAAACGTTGCGTATCGTCTGTGACGTTTGTAGACTGAATAGTGTTGGCAGGTTTCTGTCAGAGCTTACAGATGAGAGGAGAACTGGCTCTTCCTCAAAAACTACGAAACCCATATACATATAGGATATTCATCATCGTGAGAGCCAAAAAAAAAACAAATTAAAATTATGGTAATCATTTTAAGTCAGGCTGAAACTTTTCAATCCACCCTCGTATGATGATGAAGGGTGTCAGTGTGAACTTGGCGAGTGATAGGAGAGAGTGAAAGAAGAGGATATGCTGCGCCGGTCCCAAATGAAATTGGGAACAGAGCAGGACAAAGAAGACGAAAATATGTGACAGCTTTAAAAAGTATGAATAAAATGGATAGATTTATGCAGAGATCTAGAAAATCTTTACTCTCACATTAGCAAAACAGTGAACCTTAATACTTTTGAAGACCTACCCTTTGCCATCGACGTGCGAGGGTAGTTGAGGCATAGACTGCGAGGTCCGGGGTGGGCTGTTCCGGCCCGAGGTGTCGATGACCGCGCGGTCCAGCCGCCGCTGCTGCTCAGCGATGAGGTTCTCCAGCCGTTGGGGCAGAGACAACAGGTTCTCCGGGAAGTTCACTGTACGCTTCTTGTCTATGTCCACGTGAACCCGCGGAGTCCTAACATTGCACCAGCGTTTATTCGCTTTTTTAATAACTTAATGATAATACGTTTTTACCCACCAATTTGCATTTGGACAGCATGGTAAGTAAAGGCCAGAGCCCGTTGCGAGGTATACATAAAGGCTAGTGATAATAAAACATTATCATCACGCCTCTCTACTCGAAACAGTAGGCGAGGTTTAAACGCCCAATTTCGCCTGATATGTCTATGTCCCATTTAACAAGCGGCGAGCCTATTGCCATGCACCGGGCACAATTTGAGGCAAACGATATTCACAAGCAACTGTACTTAAGTTTTATTCAAACTCAGTGGTACAGGTGGTGGAATCGAATGCGCGACCTGTTGATCAAGTAGGTAGTGCGTCTTTCCCAATTAGGTTAGCTCTACCTATGATAATACAAGCAGGGTTTAAAAAAAATACTACATAAGTATTATATATTTCTTGCTGCATAAAAACAAAAAAAAGTGTTAGCAATAATTAGGCCCATCTATTTGCAAACAAAGCAAGCAAAAAAACATCATTTTAAAAATGTTTCAGTGGTTGCTGCCATCTCTTCACTAGAATCGATAAGATTGCCTTGAACTGAAAGGGAAGTGAACCCACCTTTCAGGCGTAGTCTTGTACGATTCAGGGTTGGACGCCGACCGCTGCACGGGCGTGGGCGGGCGGTTAAAGAGGAACTCCTTCATGCGGCGGAAGGACCTGGTGAGCCCGGCGCGAGGCAGCCTGGCGAACGGCTTGGTCTCGCTCACGGTGCTGGCCGAGTCGCTCGTGTCGCTCGTATACGCGTCGTGCGTGCGCGGGGCTTCGACTTGCTGGAATTACAATTAATTGTTTTCTGGAAGGAAAGATTAAACAGAACAGTTTCTACCCACACATCTGCAATGGACCTGCGTGGTGGTAGTACAGTCCATACTCCTCATGAGGTAAACCCTTTGCCCTGTAGTAGGACGTATGTAGGCTAGTGACAGCCACATTTATTATAATTTACAACAGTAGATATATTTTCCTGGTCCCTTTGGGTCTTTACCTTTATCCTATCAATCGCATAATTCCATCAGTGATATATAGATTTATTACTGATAGCCTTCCAGCGAACTTATGCAAGGGGTACAACATTCTAAATAAGAATTTTAAAATTTGTTTCAGCATTTACCGAAGATTATTCCGAACATCCAAATTCAGAAAATATACCTTTTCTTAAAAAAAAATATACCTTTTCTTTCTTTCTTTCTTTATAATACTCTCTTAAACTTATTTATAATATAAGAATATAAAAAAAATCTTACCGTGCTCGTGGTAATCGGTCGTAACGGTGAGTTGCAATCAACGATGACGATTAGCAGCAGCAACACGTTTCCGACGAAGAAGACGATGAACCTCGAGTAGAGGATGACCATGGTCCACGAAACCAAGCTCGTGTCCAGCGTCACACCAGCCACGCCGTTAGCAGAACCCCCGATAAAATCCATCATGTCTGATAAAGTCTAAAAGTTTAAATAATTGGCTAATGAAACACCAATGAAGCAATATACTAACTCTTTTAAGTCTTTTTCAAAATCAACTTTCAGAACATAACACAGATTAAAATAGAAAATTGTGTGAAGGACGGCCTAGGTGAACAAACTTTGATAAAATTGGGGATAAATATAAAGAGGACTGAAAGAAGTGCAGAAGGAGAGTAATGAAAGAAGTGGAAAAGAAAGTCGTGTTTCAGTATTGTATAGTTTTTACCACTAAGAAAAAACGTAACGTTTTGTCACATCTTTTTTCGCCCACTATTGAGAAAGTGTTACGCTTCCCGTTAAAAATAGGCGTACCCTTGTGTAGAAGGAATCGTTGGAGTAGATGACCACAGCCACCAGGTCCACCGTGCTGGCGGCGACCGTCGTGATGACCCACGGCCACCGAACATGCTTAGACTCAGAATTTTGGGCGCCACCCACTGAAAACACGAGCGCAACACTTGCCAAACATATTCAATTATCAAAGTGTAAAAAATAAAAATATTAATAGAGACAATTTCGCATTTGATATGAAGATTTGTAGATACAGCGACCGGCCACGATATGATAAACTTACTGATGATTATAATAGAAGTAACTATCCAAACAGCAGCGATGCCCAGGTTCACAGAATTGATGATGAACGTGCGGAAGGTGGTGATAGGCTCGTTGCTGATCAACACGAAGGCCTGGTCTGCTATCTCGTCTATAGCCTGGCCAATGTTTATTCTAGTCCCGCATGCCTCGGGATCTAAAATATTGAAATAATGATTACAATCATTCAGTTACGTGTAGAAATATGTATACATTTTTGACATATCTTTATTCGCAAGGTACTAAGAGGAATGAACTGTCAAAAGTGTATACATATTTTTTAACGTAACTGTACATACATATCGTCACGCCTCTATCCCCGAAGTGATAGGCAGAGGTGATAATAAAATAATAACACCCATATTTCACGATACATAAAAATTAACCAATTATGCGAAGGGCCTTGCAGTTAAGAATTAATTTAAGAATGGCTGTTCAATTACGTATTTTAGGACCTACTGTCAACAAAGAAAATACCTTTAGATATACTAATAACATTTAAAATCGCATGTGATCAATTTTAAGAAATAAAGAATGATTTTATTTTAAGACTAAACTTAGTTATGATATTATAAAAGCCTGTTTGTGTTAGCTTTCTGATCATCATATAGGTAGAGGGGGGCACAGGCTCGCCCCCTGTTACATGGGGACTTAAATATCGAACGAAATGTGGTTTTAACACCACTGCCCACCCCTTCGGGGATAGAGGCGTGATTATGATATGTGACATAGGTATTAACGTATACTTACTATGGAAGTACATAATCTTGATATAGGTGAGAAGCGGCAGTTCCCTGAGGAAGTCGATCACACAGAAGTACTGCGCCAGCGCCAGGGAGCAGTAGACCTCTTGCCCTATGGCCTGCAGCTGTACGGATCATAAAAAATACATTCTTAACGGTTCGCATATCTGGCATAATAGGTATATACCTATTAAGGTATTACCTATCAAGATTACTTTCGTTTGTGTAAAAAACAGTTTTTTTTCATTTATGACTAATTAAATTATGACATTACTCTTGCGCTATACTGTAACCTGTAGGTATACGAATGTATGATATCAATAATTTTACAGTCATAAAATAGAGATTATAAAGTGGTGAATAAATTAGTTATAGGTACGTACGAAAAATGTCTTAACCGCTATAAATTAATTTGGTCAATCATTTTATTCTAAGGTAAACTAATTAAAAAACATTATACGAATGAAAATCCACATTCAATCCACACTCAAGAGGTGATTGTTTCTATTGGACTACGTAATAATGGATGATTCTTTATTTACATTCCATAGTTTTGATCATCATTTATTCCGAGATTCCGAAAGAGGCCCATAGGGACTTAACGACTTAAGACAGGGGTGTAAGAGTCACAATCTGACTTATCTACATAACACGCGGTCCAGTCTCTGTATTCTTATTTGTCGGGAAAACAAAGAATTTCGGAATCTCAATGTCATGCATTAAACGATTTTAAAATTTTCTGGAACTCGTTCTTTTTCAGACGTTATTTTATCAGGGTAGCACATCTTCTAGCTCATTCCATCTTGACTTGCCCTTAATTTTATATTTTATAAATTTTATGTAAAGGGAGGATGGAACCCTTGCGAGTTTCTTGACTGTATCTTCTCTAAACAAGGCCTCTCTGTAATGAACAGGAAGAAAAAAATATAGAGTTGAACAAGTATAATTGTATAATTAATTTATGTTTAATTTTATAATTCTTGACGCGTCATAAGTGTAACTGTTCTGCTTGTTACCTAAATGATTAAATATAGATTTTTTTTTTAATTTCCCATCTTGTTCTGATTGGCCGCAACAAAAGCAGACTTTCCGAATCGACTCCGTGAACAGACGCTCTTACGGATATATCGCTATTGCATATTATGAGGCGTTAGTTAACTGGTTGTTAAATAATAAGCATTAAACAAATAAGCAATCAATCAGCATCAACAAACAACTCTCGCTAATCTCGTTCAATATTTTCTACCCATCGTACGAGAAAAAATATCAAAGAAAGTGAGTTAAGAAACCCTTGGTAAAATTAAGATGCGTTGTCATAAATATTTTTTGTTTTTCAATAAAATACTTAATTTAATTTTGAAAACATGATCTCGCAGCAGTAAGTAATTGTTCACTACAATGACTTGATGATACAGAATTGCAGTTCAGATGTAGCGAATTATTATTATATAATACTTTACAAACAAGATTTAGACATTAGTTGTAATACGTCAAAGAATTAAAATAACATAGCAAGCGGTTTGACCTCAATGCCGTTATCACATACATCGTGTTGACCTAACTTTTTGTGTGTCAAACGAATAAATAGACTATATCCTGAGTATTAATATAACTCACATACAAGAATTTTTATAAAATAGTTCATTTGTTATTTTTTATATTGGGTCCTTACCTATGAAATTGGTGTTTTTTTTCTCTCTTAGTATTTTGTCTGTAACTATTAAGATTCAGAGTATTCCTAAAAAATAATTACCTCGTCTAAAAATAGACTATATTTTTGAGCTCTTTTGATTTGTTTTGATAATTTGTTGTAAGTTTAATTGTGTTAAAATTGGACACGGAGACAACTCTTTTTAAGTGCCTCCCGAATATATCATTTTATTTGCATTCACTTAAAAACGATAAATAATTTTTATGAAGTGTGATATTACACATATTACTAAAGCTTGTCTTATGATATATGCCAAATATATGTTTGGATTTGTCGTTGTGAAGAAAACTGAAAAAAATTTTGTATGGAAAATGCAGAATTCCCCAAAATCTCCATACAAAACACCAATTTCATAGGTAAGGACCTAATAAGCATGAAAATGTCATAAGGTAGAGACCAAACCAAATAGTAACAATTAATAATTTGATGCATTAATTGTAAATTCAATCTTGATTAAGATTATATGATATTAAGTATTTTAAACCACGGTATATCATTCGTCGTCTCGTCCCCAGACTATATATGTCCCACTGCTGGGCATAGGCCTACCTCATGGAGAACATAATTAGTATGTCCGTAACACCACCACGTTCGCGCTGGCCCAATGCGGGTTGGTGGGTAGAAACGAGATCGAGACCACAAAGTATTGGTCACCCATCCACGGCCTGACCATGGAGAAGGTAGCATTGTTTTCGATCAAAAGCCAAATCGTACTAACCACTACACCACAGAGCTCCTCTATATTCATATTATATATCTTCATTTATTTTTAAAATATTCTTTTTTCTGTACCATGCCCGCTTAATCAGTACCTACATCTTGGCGGATACAGTGAGTTAGTTACTACTCTACCACACAGACCGTCAAATGTCGCTAACACACACGGAGGAAAAACTAACACACCAGCCTCTTTATTCTCAACTCTCGGAACACGGATTCGCTTTCAAAAGTCACCCGTCCGTCTCGCACTGATTCGCAGCGAAAAAATGACTGAATCTCTTATTCCGCGATTCATTTGTTTTCTGATAATATGAAGCAGAAAGACGACCTCCATGAACGATTGCTTTACACGCCCGGTTTTAATGTCACCACTGTGGTAAAACTTCCACCCCGAAGTTCAGGCTTCGACCCCGGTAGGAGCAAAAGATTTTGTGATAAGTATGAGCATTTGAACCTGATTCATTATTGTTTCAGCAATAATTAGATATTTCTATCAAAACAATAATATATTTCTATGCAATATGTAGACTTTGTTATTTTTATTTGGTATTATACATACCCTGCATTTTATTTGGACTAGACTAATTTGAGTGAGAATAAAGGATTACCCACACTTATTCAGATACATTCAGCAATTTTCTAGGTAATACAAAGATTAAATATGAGATGCTTACATGGCATAAACGCGGAAACCTGAACAGGCTCAATACAAAGCTAGCATTTTATATGGACAATACGCTAAATAGAGCAGAATAAATGTAAAAAGTTCCTAAGAATTCACTGTAGAAAAACTAAATATTAGAAATTAAATCCCTTTATCTCACAAATAAGATAAATAATAAATAATAATAATAAATAAATAAATATCCTCAGACATTTACACCTATCAACTAGTCCCATTTTAAGCAACTGAATGCTGCTTGTGTTACGGATACTAGATGACGGACAAATTTATTTAATAGATAAATACATAATTATAATTATTTAGTATATACATAATATAATACATATACATATAATGGACATGCAAGACTGGAGAACAAATGTCTGAAAATTCATCACCCAAACACTTGCCTCCACTGGGGATCGAACCCAGGACCTGACGCCTTGAGACCGGCGTACAGACCACTCGGCCACGGAGGTAATTTATGGCATCGTGTCGTGGCGATGCGATATTCTATCAATAAATAAAGAAACTGTAAATAAATAATATATTGTGTCCGTCTATTGAATATATTCCAAAACATTTGATAGGGGTACAAGTAATCGATATAGGTATTTACTTGGTGATTCCAAATCACCAATTTCTGAACACTTTCTCTGTATGTATGTATGTTTGTGCATGCATTACGCGAAAACTACGTGATGGTTTTGATCATATTAAGTAGGGTGATAGATGAATGTCCTGTCAAGGTATAACTTTTACTAAAGGAAAATGGCGCTAAATCAGTATGCCACGTGAACGCCGCCGCCGCGCCGTCGCCGGCACAGCTAGTTTCAAATAAAATTCTGTTGGTGATATTGTTACTATCTCTTGAGAGACAGAACGTCACAGTTACATATTTCGAAATTGACACATCCGAGTGACAATTCTTTTGCTGATTACGAAGATATCACGAAAGCGATAAGATAAATATTTGTAGAAAGTAAATAACTTTGCAAAAAAACTAAAAAGTACACATATCATCAAACAGCGTGAATGGGAAAAGTAGTTATTTTATGAAATAAATGTCATATTCATTATCGCGCCAATATTTTATAATTTGTTAATTTGAATTATTATTTGTTAATAAAGAAGTTCTTTAAACAGCGCATTTCCAAAAACATCTCTAGACGATAATCCTCTGCATAGTTGCTCGACTGTACCATGTAAAAGGAATAGAGAATTCTATTGTCAATTGAAATTATACAAGTCTAAAACATTCTGCGATGATAGCCACGTTGATCTATCAATTATTATTAGATTTTGATGAAAATGATAAAATTTTTTGGAGGAAACCTTAATTTCCTCCAAAAATTTTAAGATATTTGTTCATTGATGTTTTGTACCAACATAACCAGAGAACAGGTCACAATATCTATAAACAATATTGTAAAATTTTTCGTCGATGTATTTTCTTCTCTATAAGAGGCTCTATATCACTAATCTCTCAATGTTTGTGTTAATGCTAGAGGCATTAACACAAACATTCGGTGTTACATATTTTTAAAACAATGATAATTACGACAATTGTAGGTAGGTATACCAAATAAGTAATCAAACGTTTGAAAAGGTTCATATTTTCATAGTAATTATGATACGAGTACATACCTACTTAACACAACGTACTCAACAAACTGTAAATGTAATAATTATGTTCCCTATTGCGTAAAATTTTATGCCATAACATTTTGGCATACTTTTAGATCTATAGACAGTTACGCTATAAGAATACCTAGTTACTGTCTAAGAATAATTACTATTACGTGTGCGATCATAAGCAGATTTTGGCATACAATTATTTAAATTTCGTATATAAAGTAAACTGTTACACTTTAACTTATAAAAAGTTATCGTTACATTGTTTTTATTCTCCTGATTAATCGAATGTTATCAAGTAATGCGTATTTTGGTTATAAGCTTGAATAGTTTATGTTCATTCTACTACTGAACTGATTTAATCGATATTTAGTGCACAGATAGCCTGAGAAAGGGCATAGGCTTCTTATTATGAGTAGGCTTTTGTTATGAGTGAAACCGCGGGAAGTCAATATTTGTAAATAAAATTGAAAACATTCTTAATATACATACAACTGTAGTGTTTATTATTATAATGTTGGTATATAAAGATTTGTATTGGTTGCGCGGAAGAACAGTTTGAAATATTGGCGACGAGGATGGGATCCGAACCCACGCGTGCAAAGCAACCAAACCATGTCAGGACAAATGTTTGTACGTATGTACTCATTACACAAACATCTACGCATCTTAGTAATGTATCCATGAAAACTATAATAACAAAACTATTTTAAAGTTTACAGAAATTCAAATGAAAAATTCTTATGAAACTATATCCATAAGTTAATTTCCTTTTCCATTAAAAGTAATAGTGTTATCCGCATTTTTAAAGAATATGCCGAGTGCGTTTAGTTTATGGTAAAGAAATAATTTTGTGTATGTATGGTAAAGCCTCTAGATAATCGATCTGTTCGTATTTCTTCCTGTTGAAATCATGATAAATTAAATTCGCTCTGCTTTCAAAAAGAGTAATTACTTATATTATAATACCTGTAATATATGTGCATCGTTACCATTTTATAGTGCTAGCCTTTCATAATCCACATTCATATAACTTTCTCTTAATACATTAATTAAATAGTGCAATATACACATAGGTAGTTACTGGAATTTACATTCGCTTAGTCGCCAGCGCGATGCATTCGAAGGCTTTTATTTGTTTAAAATTCACTATAAGTATTATGGATTGCTATTAATATAATTCTTATAACTATATATTTATTGTAGTTTTTTGGTAAAACATAAAAATGCAATGTATACTCTATAATTTTAAACAATAAAAATAACAATAGAAAAAAATACATATAAAAAAAGTAAAACTCACAATAGTCAGCAATCCGGCAGTAATCAAAATTTTATTCGCCGCCATTCTTGTATCGAACTACACAAAACACTAGAAGGGGGTGAGAACACCCGAGGAGGCGAGGAACAGCCGCTCTCACGTTATTAGCGCACTCTTGAACTGTACCAGCATCTCTCCAGATGCCAGAGATACGATAACACTGTCACCGCACCTCACCGTCTCGCACTCGAGCTCTACGATCAATTTGATAAAAATATGAAGCAATGTCGATGTGATAAAGATGCGTAACGTTCTCTGTGCATTATACTGTAGCCGGTGAAAGTTATTTTTTTTTAATATTTTTCGTTGCATTGCCTTTAGTTGCTTTTACGCAACAAAGTTGGTATCTTTTGATTTCTTTCATGAAAACGTTCAATATTATAATTTGTATTAAATCAAATTTCCATCTCAATATAGTATTAAGTATTTATAATAATTGTTTTGCTCATTTTTTTACTATTTTTATATGTTTTACTAGTGCCGATCGAAACTGAGACCGAATTTCGGCAACGATCTCAGTTTCCACCGAAGCGGAAACCGAAACATTCTGACAAGGATCACGTTTACTATATTTTTTCGTGATTCTTCTAAAACCTTTGTTTGAAACTATTTGTTTGTCATGATGAATAGTTTTTTGATATTAATTATTTATTATTGCCTATTTTTATGCTACTCGTATATACCAAATTCAAATGAATCACAAGAAAAGTCACAACAAACGAACTGCGAACAAGCCTGTCAAGGCATGATTAAAAGTGGACGCGACAAAATGTTCGTTGCTGGTGATTGGATGAAATTCAACACACCGAACATAACCAATCACAGCGCGAGAACTCCCGAATACAGTTTCGGTTTCGGTCGTAGTTTCGGCAGGTTTTCCACCGAAATCGAATAGTCGGCAGACACTTCGTTTTACATAAATGTTACAGGTTTTTTCTTAGTAAGAAAATAAATTTAACTATGTACAGTGCCCCGCACTTACAAAATAGAACTGTTCTTGAAAAATACAGTATTCCGATCTAAAATGGACTAAAAACAGTTCTCGCGAAATCAAGTTTGACGACAACTGTCCTCAGCCTATATAATTCCCACAGCTGGGCACTGGCCTTCCTCATAGAGAAACACATGAGGAGTATGGGCCATAACACCACCACGCTGGCCCAATGCGGGTTGGTGGGTAGAAACAGTCGCAATAGCGACCGGGACCAACGGCTTAACGTGCTTTCCGAAGCACAGAGGAGCTCAAGATTACAAAGTTTTGGTTACCCATCCACGGTCTGACCATGGCGATGGTAGCTTTGTTTTTAATCGAAAGACAAAGCGTTCTAACCACTACGCAACCAAGCTGCGGACAACTGCATTAAGCCCTTTATCCCAGATCTTCACACTACCTGCTATCCCATGTCCATATCATCAATAACCCGACACATAACTACAAGTCCGAGTATCTACAGCTTCAGCAATAAGATTTTAATTAACGTGTTTAATATTAGGTCCTTACATATGAAATTGGCGTTTTGTGTGGAGATTTTGGGGAACTCTGCATTTTCCATACTAACATTTATTCAGTTTTCTTCACAACGACAAATCCAAAGATAATAATATTTGGCATGTATCATAAGACAAGCTTTAGCTATATGTGTGATATCACACTTCTTAAAAATTATTAATCTTTTTTATGTGAATGCAAATCAAATTATGTATTCGGAAGGCACTGAAAAGGAGTTGTCTCCGTGTCCAATTTTAACACAATAAAACTTACAACGAATTATCAAAACAAATCAAAACAGTTCGAAAACATGGTCTATTTTTAGAGGAAGTAATTATTTTTTTTAGAATACTCTGAAACTTAAAAGTTACGAACAAAATACTAAGAGAGATGAAAAACACCAATTTCATAGGTAAGGACCCAATATTTTCCATCATTAACTTTCCGCCCCAAGTCTTCGTATTAGAGTAAATTAGGAGAGGAAGGAATAAATAATTTGATAATACAATTACACCCTATTAATTTCTGGAAACTCTTGCTACGTCCTTTACATGATAAAGAAACACGGTTAACTGAAATTGTGAAGAATTGGACATGTCAAAGAGAGTGAAAATCTGGGTACTTATTTACGCAGGTATGTACGTATACATGAAGCGCTGTTAAAAATAACCTCTTTCAGAAAATTCCATTGGGCACCACTCGTACGTCATTATAGTCTTCATATTAAACATATTAACGTCTTCTTGTTAACAGATGCTAAAAGGGTGTCTTTAGTCAGCTAATTACAATATTAGCTGGTATAAAAATGACGTTCACGTTGCAGTACACTCCATTAAGTGGTAGAGCATAGCCAAGAATGAAGTATCTGGTAAGTATTAAAATATTTTTGTATGTGTCTCAGTATGGTTAGTCAGCATCAGGCATAAAAACTCCGACCACCACCACCGCAGTGAGAGCCGAGCTAGGAAGACAGCATTACTCGCTTACTCGTATAAGGTTGCCGGTCGAAACCCACTACTGAGTTTGAATAAAACAAATTGTATAGTTTAGTTTTATCTCAACACCCAATTGTCAGTTGTCAAGTTAGAAGATGAAACTGATGAAACTGAAAGAAGAAACTGTTTGGTCTTAAATATTAATATATTTTTTTTTTGTTTTAACTCAGTTTTGTAATGGGAGACGTTACAGTCTGGAAAGGTCTGTGTACGATGTTGACATTAACAATTTCTTTGTTCTCTTGACAATGCATACTGTAAAATCTTTCAAAAACAATTATTATATTGTAAAGGGAGGAAACAACTTGCTGAGTTTCTTGCCCGTTCTTCTCAGAACAAGGCCTCCTGGTAGCTAGTGAACGGTTGGCATAATTTGACATTCATAAGAGTATGTAAATACCTAAACTGAATAAATTATTTGACTTAAACTTTGACTTTGACTCTAAGGGTGGTTTCATACGGCACCGGCCACGCGCGCGGTTATTATTAAATCGCAGTAGCAGCGTTTCATTGTCATGCAGTTCAAAACGTACCGTTCGTGCATCGGTATCTCGCGGTTGGTGATACCGATGCACGAACTATTACTATGAAACCACGCTAAAATGACAACTACGTGTTTAAAAATTTGAGGCATATAAACATTTCGAAACATTCGGTGAATTGTTGTCTTTATTGTGTACTTTAGGTATTTGAATAAGCATCTGATGCTGACTGTACTCTATGATTTGTATACTTAATAGGAGTAATTTCTAACGTAACTATTACTCTACACAGATATTGAGCACTTTAGTCAGTCAGTCATTGCAAATTATATTACATAGAAATGACACATCTCTAACCATGAACACCACCGATCCCGCTAAAGACATGTAAGTAATACTACCTACCTACCTACTTGTTGAGTTTTTTTAATACTAATTATCAATCAGGGCATTTAATTTTAAATTGCTTAAATACTTTTAATACTTACTGGTAGACGGCAGACATTTAACTATATGCAGTACGCTCATAACGTGCAAGAAATCCGCAAAGGATCTTTTGCGCGCTAAACAGACATTTTGTGTGCCGCAGACTCGATCGCATAAAAGAAAAAAGAAAGAAAGAAAATATATTTATTACCATCAAATTGCGAAACTAAGGTTGAAGGTACTTAAACTTTGTGAACATTAAAAATAAAAGCCCACAACCGCATGGAATGGGCGAACCTAATTCAGCATTATGCGAGAACAAAATGATCTGACGCTTATTTCCAATAGGCACCTGTTAGGTCTGACAGAGGATGCCAACTGCTATGGAGTACATACAAAAAGTGTGTCGTCTGCGTTGCATCTTATATAGATCTACTTATTAAATATTGTTTTAATTTCACCTTTACTTACCACATTACTTAAAACGTGAAAAAGGCAGCAATAACTTTACAACAATCATCTCGACATACATTTTTTTTATGGTTAATCTAGAATGAGAAGACCTATTTTCATTTTTAGGTACGTGATCCATGCGATGGTATACCAAGTTGGGATAATCACTAACAAAACAGATGTTAATAGTTCGAACAGAACGTAAGAAAAAAAATCTGAAGAGTAGATTAACATTTTATGAAGAACAGACTAATAGAGACAATGTTATTATAATTTTAGGGGAAATCAAGAAGCTTTGACGTTATACAGGACCAATGGGTCCAATTTTGATCTCAGCAGCATTCCAGCCCCACTGTTAACGAATATAACAGCGCAATCGATAGTCCAAGTAGCACCAAAACAAGCACCAAATGAATATGATAAAGCAGCCCCCCAGACTGTATGGAATGATGTACAAAACTTCGCACCTGAATCTAAAGGAGAGTCTGAGCTGAAGTTGGGTAAGATTAGTCGATAAACTACGGCTCATTTGATTTTTAAAGGCCTGAAAACAGATCATACTATACCTACATACATACTCTATCTTTCTATCAGCCTATTGTCGTCCACTGCGTGACATAGGCCTCCCCAAATGATCTCCACAACTCGCGGTCGTGCGCCGCCTGCATCCATCGACTTCGTCCAGCGACCTTCACCAGATCGAC
Organism: Parapoynx stratiotata; assembly: GCA_910589355.1. Lineage (NCBI taxonomy): Eukaryota > Metazoa > Arthropoda > Insecta > Lepidoptera > Crambidae > Parapoynx > Parapoynx stratiotata. The sequence continues at coordinate 11,283,532 of OU342457.1, forward strand.
ACATACTCAGATTCATACATACTCTACCTGCTCTTAATAATAAATATATATTAGGTCCTTACATATGAAATTAGCGTTTTGTATGGAGATTTTGGGGAACTCTGCATTTTCTATACTAACATTTTTTCAGTTTTCTTCACAACGACAAATCCAAAGATAATAATATTTGGCATGTATCATTAGAAAAGCTTTAGCTATATGTGTGATATCACACATCTTAAAAATGGTCTATTTTTAGAGGAGGTAATTATTTTTTAAGAATACTCTGAAACATAATAGTTACGAACAAAATACTAAGAGAGAAGAAAAACACCAATTTCATAGGTAAGGACCCAATAATAAATATCCTCAGACATTCACACCTATTAACTAGCTCCGTTTTAAGCAACTAATGCTGCTTGTGTTACGTACACTAGATGACGGATAAATATACTTAATACATAAATACTTATAAATATCAATATATATAAACATCCAAGACTGGAGAACAAATGCCTGAAAATTCTTCACCCAAACATTTGCCCCCACCGGGGATCGAACCCAGAACCTCTCGAGATGGCGATGCCTTGAGACCGGCATACAGACCACTCGACCACGGTGGTCATCGTAAGCAATAATATATTGTCAATTAACAGCAGATAACTCGGAGATTATTGGTGTATATTTCTTAGTATTAAATATAAATATAAAAATAATATATTCGAATTTTCTCTTGGAATTGCTGTTATATTTCAGGAAATCTACATCGTTTCGAGCATCTACAGCCGAGCACAAGAAGTCTCCACCAATTTGAAAATAATTCCAACCTATTAAAAATTCCAGAAACATCTATGAACAAATCTACTGTGATCAGTAATTTCATAAATTTAGAAAACCTGACACCAGCGCTCTTTAATAATAGGACAGTAAAGACAGTGACGGGTGCAGCTGTAGTGCCACAAGGTGCAGAAGTGCAGTCAATCGGGATACCGCCTTTGGTGACATTGAATAACAATCTGTCAAACATCCCAGTTCCAATACCAAACACGTCTGTTGTACGCTACGCTAAAATCAATACAGTTGTTCGTGAAGCTTAAAGGAAAAATGATATAATTGTATCGAATAGATTATAAATTTTCATCATCTTTCTTTGAAAAGCAAGATATTCTTATTTTTGGTATAGTTCTTCCAAACATAAGCTTTGTTATATTCAAGGTGTAGCAAAAAATAAAATTGTACTAACAGAGTTTCTATTTTTCATATTGGTTGCTCATTAAAATGTAGTGCATCAAGTATTTATTAAAATTTTATTTGTGTTATGATAGAATACCAAATTTTCGCAAATGTGTTTGTTTTCAAGTTAACTACATGACATGCGCAATAACGCTGGTTTATTATTTATTTACATAAACTTTATTGTAACAAAAAAACAAAACAGACAAAAAATCTTAAGAAAACTCAATGTACAATCGGCGGCCAATAGTTTTTCTGTTAAATACACTGTTTTCAAAAATATATAGTCAATATGTATAAAGCTGTGGAGTCAATTTATATAACTCTATTTAGAGGCGATACAATATCAGTTGAAGTGGATTTCATATAAATGTAAAAAGGACATATTGTTAAAATCGAATAATGAGCACACAGCTATTGTTGTCCCTATTTAGATTCGCGTGACATGCGATGTACTGTCACGTAGGGTTAAACGCACAGCGCATGTCTGAAATCAACAAAGGTCTCAAACTTTCAACGTTCGTAATTTTTTTTTTCAAATAATTAATTCCGCCTGCTCTTTAGTTTATTAATAATGTTCTGAACATCACCTGCTATCGATTTACTTTTTAATTATACTTAGCTTTGTATTCGGACAAAAACACCATGCCTTTTTGTATTTGCGCATGTGCGCTAAGACACGCATGCGCCGTAACACCTTAATGATTTGTCGCGCCCAAAGCAAAGGTAAACGCACTGAGAATAGAATGATTAGAGCAATACGTTGCCGCTCTTGACAAAGACCGCGGGCATGTGTCTAGGGGACCGGTAGCATCATCAATACAACCCCCTTTATTGGGGTACGAGCAATATGAGTTCTCCAAAACTTAAAGAAAGATGCCCAAGCAGTTTGAGTAATGGAAAAAAACTGCTGAGCAATGACTCGAAGGAGGATTCTTTGGATAACTCTGTAAGTATATGATAAATAAGTTTATTGTACACGGCATTGTGATGTTTATATTAAATATGACATTTATTTACAGATAAGAGAGTCAATTAAATCTGAAAGACCGGGAGGGAAAAGCGAAGAAGATTGGCGGCGGCGCACCATAATAGTGGAAAAAAAGAATGGCACATACGGCTTCACCCTTCAAAGCTATGGAATACATTACAAAAAGGTATGTATTTTATATGCTATGTTTACACTAACATACTTAGCCCCTAATTTTAAGGCCAATAACGCTAACGCGAAATAAAGTCATGTGACAAAGCAATTAAATATTTTGTCTATTTACAGTCATTTACCAAATTTTATTTTCACAGTTCATTTATAATAAAATTCTTCCTTTATTAAAATTAGGTATAGCATTGTAATTCATTTGCAGTTTGATGACCTAACTGTCCTATTTTAAATGTGACACACATAACTTAATACCTTATCATTAATACAATAACAAATATCAAATGAATTACTAATTTTACACTATCTCAAAACTGTAAGTAGTATAACACCCAGTTGCAGAAACGAACTTTAAAATTTAATGTCAGCTTTATCTCTAATGCTCCATTAAATTTATATAATGAAGTGTCAAAAGAACACCTTAGCGTAGTTTTACGTTGCACAAAACGACATGAGCACCCTGTCAATGCTAAAGAGACATTAGCTAGAACTGTTTTGTGTAACAACTTTAAATTTAATGAACTTTAAAGTTTTAATGTCTCATTAACAAATGTCTTCCTTAAAAAATCTTTGTGCAACTGAGTGTAAGAATAGCTAACGTAGATAATAATATAATGATATTGATTAACAGGAACAAGAAATAGAAGTGATCACTTACGTGGACCACGTGGAGGCGGATGGCCCGGCAGCGGTAGCGGGCATGCGGGAGGGGGACGTCATCCTCTCCGTCAACGGAGCGGACGTGGAGCGCGCCGAGCACGCTGCCATCGTCGACGCCATCGGCGCCTGCGACTCTCGCATGCGCATGGTCGTCATATTTGAAGATTGCGTACGAAAAGTCGAACTACACCTCAAGTACATTAATCTACAACGAGCTATTCAGTCCAAAATGCGTGAGCTGGAGCAACTGACCGTCCGTGAAAGACAGCTCTTCGACCTTAATTGGAAAACACATAGTTTGCCCTCTCAGAAAAAGAAAACATCTCCTGCAGATGTGATATCCGATTCTGAAGAAAATAATATTGGTGATAGTATAAATACCTCATACTGTAGACCTACGTTATCTAGTGAGAATGTAACTGCCGCGAAACCGCCTCAGACCAACGTATTTATGTATCAATATTTAGATCCACGATATGGGACGTGTGTTATTCAGCCTAGTATAAGAACTGGTAGTTTTGTAATTACTGTTGGGTCTCCGAGAAACAGAAGAGATTGTCATCATTATGTGGTCAAAGCACCAGGTGAATGTCACCGAGCATCCGAAACTTACAAGGTAACAAACGGGAAACACCCAAAAGTTCACAGAAATAATCATAGCCATAGCTGCACTCCGTGCATGCCCAACTATAACAATCAAGATGCTAACAGTCTGGAAGCCTATGACCTGGCTAGCCCGTGTTGTGACCCGCACTGTGTACCTAATTCTAGAAAAAAAGTACGGCGCAAAAAAGAGTGTTCCAAAGAACACAAAAGAAAGGATAAATATCAACAAGTTGACAAGTCAACCTCAACGCAAAAGCCAGATAATTGCTCCCACACTCGAACAAAAAAAGTTTGTTCATCAGGACATTGTTCTTCAAGCCGATATCGATATTTGACTACAGAATCGACACAAACTAGTCAATGCAGTTTGCAATCATATGCTACTAGCAACGCTACCGTTGCCTGTGACAACTCCGCTTCTAGTTACAGCACCTCGCTAAGTAGCGATACTCTTTTTTGGGACAACGACAGATCTGAAGCAAAGTCCTCGCCGAAAATTCAATACCAGAGCTCTCATCAGCACGTAAAACCAAAATCGTGGGATAACTTGACCACCAAAGCATTTGGAGGGTACGGTTTTGGTTATGGGTACTTAGACACAAGCACAAAACACACAAATCGTTCGAAAAGTCACGGGAGAAGTCACAGTGGACGCAGTACTCAAAGCCATCATGAATATCAACATCATCAAGATAAGCATTCTCACCGAGCAAGCGCCACACCTCACCACTATTCGGTATACACCAGAAGTCACAGTCACTGTGCTCCGACAAAATCCACTGAAAGCCTTATTGTGGTTCCTAAGTACCAGCTGGAGAGCAGTGGCTCAGAGAGTCGACTGGCGTGCGACTGCACCGAAAATGTAGAGTATTGTCGCCGAGTCAGCTCTACCAAAAGCCCAGGGGAAGTGCATACCACTGCGTACTACTCACATCATTTCATATATCCCACTCATTCTTATAAAAAGAAAGACTCCAATATCAGCTCAGAAATAACAAGATTATAAATTACCTACTTACTTCTTTAAATTTTAAACGCTCAAATTTAGGCCTAACATTGGCAGTTAGACATTTTAATCGTGTAATTTTAAAGCTAGGCCCCAGTTTTATCAGCTTTATACTTGTCGAGTTATAGATTTTAATATTTAATAAAAAATGCTTTAATTTGTTTTACTCGCTTCAGATTGTTTTACTTCAACACATACGTCCTTATAATTTAACAATTTCACATTATTTTGAAAAAAAAAATGGATACATTGTTAGCAAAGAAATATCTAGCATATGCCTCTTATTTAACTAAACAAAACGGTACACAAATAGGATATGGCATAAAAAAAGCGGCAAACCGCATTGTATTAACAGATTGTACCAGAAAACTACGAAACAATGTTTGACTTCCTTAAACGAATTTTAAGTATAGCAAATTCGTTCCCTATCGCCGAAATTGGGTGGGTGAACTTATATCTAGTGCGGGTTCATCTTGGGTTGAGACTTGCGGGCTAGGGTCAGGTGGCGGACAGTGAGCCGCGTCCGCGGCAGAGAGTCGTCGCGCGCCGCACTATCGCCATGGGTCGATCTTGCGCGCCGTGCGCCTACCTACCTGCTCTAATCGCCGTTTGCGCATTCCTCGTCACTCCTGCGGCAACCTTACCCTCAAAAGTGAGACAATATTTTTTTAACGATATAGATTATTATTAACTAACTTTTTTTTCAATCAAATAAGCACTAATATCTCCGTTAATACTTTAAAATTTACTAATCGTAATGTTATTTCATTAATTTATACAATTAAACATTATAATAACAAAATAAATTTTAGAATAAGATCACTTCCGTAAGCTAGTTCAAGTATGACGAAAGATTTTGTTGTAGCTATTTGTAGTTTGCAAAAATCCCGAAACATGGACATGCCTTTGGTGGCCAATTGCTCCGGAAGAGGTGGCGGACGTAACTAACGAATTTCCTGTTATCGATAAAATTAACTGCGGTCTAAGTAAGTTGGACCTGACAACTCCGCTTCGAAGGTTTATAAAGGTGAGTTTAAAATAAAAATTACACCCGTTAAGTTTTCTAGAAATGCTGTGCTATTAATACTTGTATGTGTTTAGATGCAATTTGAAAATTTCAATAAATCCTAAGGTTAGGTACCAAAGCATTGCGAAATAAATAACAAATATACATAATGTTGCAACAATAGCTATGCGATTTCAGCGCTACGATAGGAGATATCCCTAACGGTTTGAATGTTTCACTAGTGCTGGGCCCCGATCGCGATGCCAATACATAAGAACGTATTTACCACAACCAAATCAAAGTCAAAAATGTTTGTTATTTAGCGCGATCGGGGCCCAGAAAATTTAAATGATCCGAATTTTATACTCTTATAATTTTAAATGTATTAGAGATACGCAATTTTCAAATACGATCTTATTTAGCGCAATCGGAGCTCATAAAATTTAAATGATCCGATTTATATAACTACTCTAATAATTTTAAATGTATTAGAGATACGCAGTTTTCAAATACGTTCTTATTAGCGCGATGGAGGCCCAGAAAATTTAAATGAGCCGATTTATATACTCTTGTAATTTTTTATTAATGTTTGAGATACCTAGTGTTCAAATAGGTTCTTACTTAGCGCGATCGGAGCCCAGAAAATTTAAATGAACCGATATATACTTACTCTTATACCTAAATTTAAATGTGTTAGAGATACGCAGTGTTCAAATAGGTACATTGTTAGTTTGCGCGATCGGGCTCATAAAATTTATATGAATCGATTTATATACCTACACTTATAATTTTAAATGTGTTTGATATACCTACGCAGTGTTCATTAGTACCTACCTACTTACAGTGAGGCAGATCTAGGTACTTTATACACTCGATACTAATATTAATAAAGCTCTTATATGTAACTGACTCGTAGTGTAGATAAAATTATACATATCATATTATAATATGATATTATTAGCTTGGCTACAAGTGGCCTACTTAACGTTTTAGGTAGATATAGGCCTATTACTTACTAACATAAATTATCTTTTGTTAATAAAAGGATGTAACTTTAGAAGCTCTAAAGGATTAAGAGTATGCACGAATTTTCATAGTTATTGGGCATTTTGTGATGTTTGGTTTTACAGAGGCATAAAGTTATATATTTTATTATCTCTGATGTTTTTAAAGTTATATGTATAAATATAGAGTCGTTTTAGGATTTATTAAATTTTCAAGAACCAGAAATATTAATAATTATTAATGTAGGTAGTTACTAATCGTATAGATATACTAATATTATTAAATCAAAATATTCATTATACGTAATAAGCTAATCATGCTATATTTTCAGAAATTTATAAATAGAAATTTAAGGTTGAAGATTGCTGTAAATGTTGAATAAAGATATTCTTTAATAAATTATTTAACCAGTTGAGAATATACATCAAGGACATAATAAAAAAAAGGAAAAATGTTTGCACAGCAACCTTAAGTAAACGCATTAGTTTCGATATAAAAATTAAACATTTTTTGCCATAGCCATCATCCTGCGCCTTGGATGGGTGATAAAAAAATTGTGATTACCTTTAAGGTCCAAGAAAAATCTATTGGAAGAGTCATAAATGAAAAATAAGACAGCGATAAAAAATAAGATAAGGGGGAAAGCCACAAATACATCCCTAGCAAGCGAACTTTTGATCATGATCACAAAACATCAAACTTCTAAATAATAATCTCAATTATTGTTATTTAGAAGTTTGATGTTTTGTGATCATGATCAAAAGTTCACTCAATATCGTACAAAAACCTCCATAATCCACAATATGCAACATAACCCATTAATAGGTACTTAGGGTTAGTTTTTTGATCCGTTGTAATAGTTACTTCAATCGTTAAAATCTAAACCAATAGCGTCAATGGAAACGCTAAAATGTATGACGTCAGCTAGACAAATTGTTAAAGGAGAATGGTCACGGCCCATACAAAATTTACCCAGGCCCGACAAGCATGAGACCTATCTATTTTTTTTTATGTTCGATGTAACATAAACATGTAATTTTTATATTGGATATTAATAGCTAACATAAAAATATATTGCTTTGTATTTTCCTTAGGCGTAGTATGTAAAGAGAGTGGAAAAATATTTATTATAGATTGTTTCAAGTCTGGATGTTGTAGAATGATACTTCCGGTTAGAAGTTATTATCTGGAACCCATAATACAGTCCAACCAACAGAAATTCTCATAACATTTTTTTTTATGCTGCGCCTGACGTTTTTCCTCAGGCGCAGTATGTAAAAAGGTGTTAAGAAACGAGGTTTTGCTATTTTGGCTGTAATATGAGCACAAGATGATAACTTCTAACCGGCAGGCATCATCTAAAAACATCCAGACTTGAAACAATCTAGAAAAAATAGTTTCCCACTTTTTCTCCTATCTTTTTCATCCTACGCTTAAGGAAAATACAAAGAAACATATTTATATGTAAGCCACTAACATTGAACATAAAAATTACATATTAAAAACACAAAAAAATAGATATGTCTCATTCGTGTCGGGTCCAAAATCCAAAAATTCCAAGCAATATACATCAGCTGTGCCGCCATTTTACTAATCCCAACATCTTGTTGTGGTTAAATTGTCTATGATTATTTAACTTTAGTTATATTTGAAAATTCGACTATTAAACAAGCTGTCATATCACGACATCATATGTTTTCGTTGGTCCATATTTTAACCTACTGGTCAACCTGACCACGGATCAAAATACTGATCCTTAGTCAATTTTTATGTGAAAGTAAAATTGGCAAATTTTCTATTATAAAAAAACATTGACCACAGTCATGATGAAGACGCTATGATTTCATTCCAGTTTCATTTCAATTATTACTATTTTCGATTTTGTACCAACATCTAACGAAAGTAGAATTAAAGGGGAAAAAATATATTAAGACCCAAAAAATGGCTAACATTTTTAAACCTATATCTTTTGTGTCCCGTGTGGCATTCCAGCATGCCAGCGTAATAGATTTTGCTATTGCAGTGTGTCGTCCCGGGAATTGAGTTCAATTAAGTGGTGCGTTCTTACTTACCTTTTAGAAAAACTTTATTTAATATATTGTTTAAAAAACTGATCTGTTATTTAGTACCAAGTTATTTTTTTAATTTATCATAACACATTGTTGACTTTTTATTTTACATAGATACCTATCAGACACCTTTTTAATTTTCAAAAGTTACGAAAACTATAATTTTTATGGTTTGAGTGGTGAACGTACAGAAATTACAGAAAATTTGGTTTCCATTAGTTTTTGATCCACTCATTAAACGAAAATAACACGCTTCATTCAATCTATTTTTATTTTAAATAGGGCCGAATAATTTAAATTTTATTGTGTTCTAGCTAAATCAATTATTCTATGTTGATTAAATGATGTAACTTTTAAATTCAATTATTAGACAAACTATAGAAATGTCGTTGATTTATTTCAGTTATTTCGGCCCACTGTTTGACATATATTTTAATCGCATACCATTCAATATTTTTATGATAACTTCCAACAGTCAAGGGCAAGAGATTTAGTCCCTTGGCCTATTTCTTGGACAATTAAAATTATCTTAATATTGCTAAATAATAATATGTTTCAAAACGTCAAAGCTCTCTTGTATTCCAACTAAGACATGCTTATGATAAACAGGTGAGGTTTTTCAATGAAGAAATCGAAAGAAAAATATTCTGTAAGACAATAAATATGAAAGCCACTGAAGACATGGATTGGCATGACCTACGTATAAGGACTCGTAGAAATACTGGATATCGCCCCCGTGGAAAATACAGAGGTCAAACGCAATCACAATATCTTTCTGTAGATAGGGGAAATGGAAAAGATGAAGGCAAAGCGGAAGCTCATTCAGCCGCAGATTCATCTAGAGCTATTGTCAGTAAGTACCTCAAAAAGGAGACAAAATATTATGGGCGGCTTTGGATGGGTGACTAAAATTTTGTGATCTCGAGCTTCGCCGGTCTTCAGAAGGCACATTGGTCCCGGTCACTATTGCGACCGTTTCTACCCACCAACCCGCATCATTGGGCCAGCGTGGTGGGATTTTTTTTTTAAATTTTATTTAGGCAAATCAACAATGTAAACACAACATTCAGAAGTTCAAGTTATTAAGAAATTAAGAACTAGCGTTTACATCAATTATAGATATGCACAGCATTTTAATACAAATTATACCTATTAACTATATTTTTTTTCTTATAATAGTTGTAAGGAATGGTGTTAAGGTCCATACTCTACATGTGTTTCTCTATGAGGAATACCTGAGCCCAGCAGTGGGACGTACAGCTGAGGACTAATTCTTGCTGTCTGATATTTATTATTCGACATCTACAGATATTTTTTTTATGATTTTATCATGTAGTTGATTTGATATAAAAATATAAAGGGTGAAAAATATACGCGGTTTCTAAATCCGTTAGAAGTATTTTATTATGAAAGAAAGAAAATTTATAAGTGACACAGAATCAACCTAGTACTAAGCTTAATACCTAATAAATTGTAACACTAAATGGCAAGCCACTCAGCATTACAGAAAAGACAATTAAAAACATATATTATAATTAGTGTGAATGTTACACGCCGTACTCGTATCTTTCACCTAAGCTTTAAGTCTTAAAAATAATATTTCGTTTCACAGGTGGTAACAGCGGCATGGGTCAAGCCCAAAGTCAAACGATATATGACCCTAGTTGCGACGAGTGTCTCAGTAATCCTGAATTAGATTCTGCTAACTTATCATATAGGCCTGGTCCCCTAAGACCCTCAGGGACTAATAGTCCGGGATATAATTATGATTCTTCGCAACAAGGTGTGCCCAACAGGAACAGTATTGGAAATGGACATTTTAATCAGCCAGGTAACTTAATGGGCCAAAATACGCCAGCAGGTCAGTCTCCAGCTGGGTCTTCCGGAATAAATATTCCTTATGGTGCATCTCGTCAACCAAACAACAACCAACCAACATTGGGCAATGGACAATACAATGGCCCAAGAAATTCTATTGGATCAAATAATTTACCAGATGGAACGTTTAGTCAAAATGGAGCAGGACCGTCAGGAAATTTCGGAACACCACAACAAGGCCAGGGAACAAATCAACAAATACCGAGCGATCGCATTAATCAAGGTTCAAACAATGCACCAGGTGGATATCCAAACGCGCAAGGAGGAAGCACGTATCACCCAGGCTCAATGAATGCCAATCAACCAAATCCACCAGGTAATATTATAGCACAGCCAGGAGATACAACAATGATCCATCCAAATAACGGCGTTGGTGGTCTAAACAATAATCAGCCCGGCTATTTTAATAACAATAACTTAGGAATCCCTACTGGGAGTCTACAACAGCCAGGTAATGTGGACACAAGACAACCTCTCGGACAAGGTACTAATTATCCAAGAAAAATACCTGATGGCGATTATTTAATTAACCAAGCAGTAAATCCTAATTCAAATGTGCCACAGAACGGAGTTATTAGTGGGAATGGTTTAAATGGTATTCCTTCCACTATGAATAATAATTATAATAATGGACCTGGTGGAACACCCCCACGGAGTGATACACTAAATCAGCCTACATCATCTTTACAACCTGGTTCAACAAATTACCCTATAAATAAAAACGGAGCAATTTATCCTAGCGTTGGTAACGGAAATCCAGCATTCATTGGTCAAGGCAATGGTATTAATTGGCCTGCACTGTCAAATTTGCTACCCGCAGGTGGTGCTGGATCCACGTATTTTTGTTGTGTTGTAAGTCCTAGTAATCAATTAGGAACAAATAATGCATTTACTGGTCATCCCTACCCCACAGGGCAAAATCAATTACCTAGTTCTAATGGATACTATGGATATAACCCTGGAAGTTCACAAGGAAATAATGGACAAAACATTCCATATAACACGGGATCATCGAATTTACCTAATTCTGGAAACGGCAATTATGGTTTGGTCAACGGCCCAGTAGGTCAAAATTATCCTCAAGGTCCAGGGTATACAGGTCCAGGACAAAATCCATCGTTTGGCCCAGGGGGTATAACTCAAAACGGACCATATGGAAATATAGGTGGGCTTGGACAAAACCCTGTTACAAATGGAGCAAATCAACCAGGGTCATCAATGACCTCAAATGGCAACTACAGGCCGGGCCTTAACGGACAAAGCGGAACTTATGGGCCGGCAAATACGGGACAAAACCAAATGACAACTTCGAATGGACCATATGGCACAGGAAATGCAGGCCAAAATGGAGGTTACATAACGGGAACGTCGAATGGGCAATATGGCCCTGGAAATATTGGACAGATCGCTCATCGACCAGGATCTTCAGGCCAAACTGGCACTTATGCTCCAGGAAATGCGGGCCAAAATACAATGACATCGAATATACCATATGGCTCAAGTAATGCTGGACAAAATGGACCCTATGGTCCAGGAAATACAGGACAAAACACAATGGTGGCCTCAAACGGGCCTTATGGTCCAGGAAATTCTGGACAGAATGGAGCTTATGGACCGGGAACATCGATTCCTTCAAATTCGCAATATGGTCCAGGAAATATGGGACAAAATGGAGCCTACATTCCTGGAAATGTAGGGCAAAATACACCGTATGGTCCAAGCAACACAGGTCAAAACGGGGGTTACAGCCCAGGAAGTGTAGGACAAAACACAATGACGTCTAATGTACCGTATGGCACCAGTAATGCTGGGCAAAACGGAGCTTACGGCCCGGGAAATACAGGACAAAATACAATGGCCCCTTCAAATGGACCTTATGGTGCAGCAAATATTGGACAAAATGGTGCTTACGGTCCTGGAAATACAATGACATCTCCAAATGTACCTTATGGCCCAGGTAATACCGGTCAAAACGGACCTTACGGCACAGGAACTGTAGGACAGAATACAATTTCTTCTAATGGGCCATATGGTGCAGGAACCACTGGCCAAAATGGACCTTACGCTCCAGGAAATGCAGGTCAAAACACAATTACATCTCCAAATGGACCGTATGGCACGGGTAATGTAAACCAAAATGGACCATATGGGCCAGGTAATTCACAACCATATGGAGGATATAGACCGGAAAATGGCGGATCGCTGAGCCCAGGAGGACTAGCGCAATATCCAAATGGACTCGCTAACTCGAATAATAACGGCGGCCAAAACAATTTACAATACCCTAATGGACAATATGGACAAAATTATCAGCCTGGAGTAAATAATCAACCATATGGATCTGGAGGTCAAGACCAACAGGTGAGATTAAATAATTATTTATTATTTGAATACATTTATGATCAATGTTTCTCAAGTAGTTTCAAAAAAAACCAGGCAAAATACCAGGTTTTGTATGCTATGTGAAAGATAAAACACATACTTAGTTTATTACAAATGCAATATAAATTAATTATTAAATGGAAATTATAAAAATAGTTGATACCGTCTAATAGCTGATACCATGTAAACAGTACAGCCTTAAAATACTTTATTAATACATCCAATAAATTTTCAGATAAATGGGCTCAACAACCAACACGGAGGTTAGTTATAAAAAACCGTTATCTTTTTAGTCGTTATTTTTAATAGATATTTGTTAATTCTTGTTTTACTTTTTAGGCATACCACAAAACGTTCTCGATCCAAATTCGATTTCAAGTACCTTGGATGACTATGATTCAGAAGCACAAGCAAGTGTTGCACAAACAATTAATGGAACAAATGCTATTGCATCATCGAAAGGTGGCAATAAGAACGGCAGAGCTCAGACTCAGGTTGAAGGTACTTACACTGGAACTGGATCATTTTCAGCTAATGCTGAAATAAGCGACGACAACAAAGCAGCTCAAAGTCATGTATCAGGAAGCAAAAAAGGGGCAAGCAGTAGTTCTGAAGGCCGAGGACGTAAAAACAAATCGCAAGCTTCCGTTAAATTGGGTTCTGAAACTGGCTCAATATTGACGGAATCACAAAGCAGTGGTGATATGCATTCATCTAGCTCACAAGTTCAAGGCAGTATAAAAGGTGGAATGGCAGATGCGCAAGCTAAGGGACCAGGAAGTACATCGTCTCAAGCTCAAATTGGTTTTACGCCTTATAAGGATCAAGACAAAAAAGTCCATGACGCTTTTAAAACACCTTTCCAAGGCGGAGGATCAGCTTCGGCTCAAACCAGTTCACGAATGGGCACATCACAATCTCAACTTAAAGGAACATTCAAATATGGTATAACTTATAACGGAGGAGCTCAAGCAGGTTCAAGTCTGGACAAAGACGCAGTATTTTCGAACCTTATCCCTTTCGATAAAATAGATGTGTATGATGAAAATAATAAGAATATAAATATTAATGCGCCGACAACAGACATAACAACAGAAATTCCACAAGAGACTACAGTAGATTGGATAAAAGATGATGTTTCTACAACAGAAGATTTGACAGCGTTGTTAGATGATTTGACAGATCATAATCATTCCGACCACCACAAACCTATAAACCAACCAAATTCAACCACTAGGCCTCTGCCTGAACATATAAACCCACAAAATTCTACCACTAGGCCTCCGCCTGAAGGAAATCGACGATCTTTCCAACCTAATTATGGTACAAGTGGTAATCTTGCAGACTATGAATATGTAACAGATAAAGACGACATTCAACCTGAAGACTACATAGATGATGGTTATACAGCCGAGAATGGACATAGTGAGTACAATTATGATGATCTAAACAGAGATCCAGAAAATACACATCAATCTTTGAAAGACAAAAAAGAAATAGAAGTGCGGCAGACAACTGGTGGCAACACACAACATATAATTTTAGGATCTTTACAGAACCATGATGCTAAGATAATTCAAAGGAATTCTGAACATCCAGATGAAAGGAAAATATATCAGGCAGGTGAAAGAGTGCCTGGGATGGGTGGTTATACAATTCCAGTAGGATTTACAGGTAGCGTTAAATCTGTAGCGTCAAAAGAAAAAACGTATGTTGTTGGATCCAAGTCATCGCCTTCACAAGCCCAAACTGTAACTCTAACACCAGGTTCTGGAAAAGTAAAATACACCTATCCTAGTTACTATGGCAAAAACGTTAACGCCAAAGATTTAAGATCACTTTATAATTCCAAAGCAGACGATAACAGATATGTAACCGTGTCAAAGTCTGTGACACGAGATCTTGACAATGAAGACAACATTCGAAGGCAATACTCTCACACATATTACACAAAATCATCGTCTTGTGGGTATTTCACGTTTACATGTACTATGGTCAGCAGTGCTGGAGGCAGTAAAAAAGTATGCAGACCTAAAATCCCGACAAATCCTGACGGCAGTCCAATGAGGTGTTAATAAATTAAGTATTCTGTAAGATTAATAATATTTTTTATTAGATAGATTAATCATATTAGCTTCTTTTTGTTAACTAAAGTAGGTCTGTACAGATACTTGTATATAATTTTAAATTATGTATTAAATGCCATGTTATCTAAAGAATATAATTAAAATGTGTGTTATTTTTTTTACCTGTAACCCAAATTAGTTACATGTTTAGGTATACATACTCAAATGAAAATTAATGTCTTATTATAATAATGAAGTGTAAACTGGATTAAAAATGGTTATAGTTAATACCGAAAAAAAGTATTGTAGCCGACTGATCACTACAAAAGTACAGTAGTAGGTAAACACTTTAGAGCATAATAAAAATGATAATATAGAAATCAACATTTTAATGAACTGTTAAATAAAACTATACATACTTACCCAAGAAGAAACATTAAATTTAAACAATAGTGTCACACAAATATTTCATTAAAGTTTGAAGTTTTGTGTATTAGTGCACATTAAATTTACAAACACCTATTTGCTCTTTATAGTTCGTCTCCAATTTAAATCAACATTACTTTGGTCCTGACGCACACACACTTGTCTCAAGGCATCGCCACCTCGAGAGGTTCTGGGCTCGATCTCTGGCGGGGGAAATATTTGTGTGATGATTATATATAGATATTTAGTATCTATTAACATATTTATCCATCACAAGTACCCGTTACACCAGCATAATATTTGCTAAAATGGGCAACTTCATTGATAGGTTCGACTGTCTAAAGCTAATTATTTATATAAAAAAAAAACTTTAGCGATTGTTTCGGGAGTGTTAATAAAAGAGATATTATTATTTACTTGATACAGTTTAATGCGAAATATTTTAAATAGGTACATATGTTCAAGATAGTACGTTTAATATATTTAGTATCTTAGACATCACATCGACATACTTTGAAGTTACATTTATAATTTCCTGTAAAAGTTTTGTCAAAAATTAAACATATCTAAAACAATACAGGTGCTCAGATAATTCACAATAATTTAAACACAATACATATAATAACAAATTGGCATCACTACTAACACTTGGAAGAATCATTATTATTATTATTTTAACAGAGATACGACACTGAGATTCAGAAGTTTTAATCAAAAAAAAATTCAGAGCTATTCGATATAATTTTAAGTATTCAAAGTTTTACAAAAAATATACCGATTTCACATGACTGAATTTTCCCTTTAATAGAAATAATAGGAGATGTCAAGGATTGTTTTCGATAACAAAGTCTCATTGAAACAAACTAAAATAAAAGGAATGCTTCATCCTGTCTCGAAAGCAAAGCCTATAAATAATAATTTACAACGAGATAAAAAAATTTACTAACTCAGCGATGTAATTTGAAGAGCCTAATGGGTACTAGGCCCTTTAAATTACAGGTAACTTTTTTGTTCCAAATTAAAAGTGTAATAAGGGTCAATAGGGTAATGCAAGTCGGATATTATCGAAAACAATTACATCTAATCCTGCTTTAATATTTCAATATTTGAATGAAAATTTACTATAATATATCGTTAAAATATTTATTCATAAATCACATTGATGAAGAAACTTTAAAAATACATGACCACATTTATACACGGAAGCAAAACACAATGTCAGTCATAATACTTTGGCTAACATTATAAATTTACCATGCAGTCGTCCCAGTCCTGCACTAACAGTATTTTTTTTTTAATATTGAAATTTTTTTTACAAAATAAATATACTGGTATACTAATAAACATTTGATTGAGTTGTCACTAGCAATAAAAGTTGATATTTCTGTATTATTAACGTTTCAAGGGTCAATTTTACTTGAGAAAAGTTATACATGACTCAAATTACGTTCTTTCACATAATTATATTGAGTACATTAAGTACCCGTTTTATACGTTTACATACGGTACGTTTCTCATTGCAGCCGTGATTTCTACAAGATTCCACAAGGTACGTTAAAATTATCGTTCTTGATAAAGTAATCAAAATATTTTATATGTCGCTTAATGAGCTTATCATAATTGTATGTGAGAATGCGGATTATTATCAACGTTATAATTGATAACAATTATTGTTCCTCTTTCGAATAACTCCATACGTATAATTTTGATAAAAAAATATAAATCACGACAGACAATTCGGAAATTCATCTGCCATAAAGAGGTTTATGTATATGAAGAGAAGACAAAAGGCAACGAAAAGTTGGAAAATAAAAATTGAAGATATTCTCATGCCAATTAAAATTAAGTCTTGTAAAAGTAACTTTTGCTAGGTTAGAGGCGATTGGTCATGGTTCCATTACAGATGTTTGTCCGAAAATAATTAATATTCTAAATTACCCATGAAACAGTAATCAGACCATTATATTATTATTTCATAAATACAATCAAAGCATATTCGAAATAAATATTATGAGGATTAAAATGGTAGCCAATTTTATATTTCTGCATTATAGTTTAAATACACGCATCAATAATTACAGGAAGTATTAAATATGGCGTAACTATAAATTAATATTTAAAATAAACTAATTGTGTTAATTGCCGAGAGCGAATTTTTAAAATAAATATTAGAATTAAAATTAAAACGAAATAAATAATCACAGGAATTTAAATAATGTAATACTGTTCAGGCATAGCTGCTCACGAGAGGAAAGTGCCCGTGGAATGTTTAATCAGGTAACAAACGATTGACACACAAATAACATTAAATACAAAACACTCTTTTTCCACTTTCATATTATACAATATTTTTCAAAATAATTAACCCAAAAGGCATGAACCGAGCAAGCCACTAGCGAAGAAGGGCTATCAAAATTTAGGTACCTATGTACACTTTTTGCAATAATATCCTGCACTGTGAAAATTGCACCTTACTATAATAATTTTTCCATGTAATTGTTTTTTTATAATATGGCTTTTTAAAGTCCAAATCCTCACGCATGACAATTTTATATCCACTAAAATACAAATACTTGTATCCAACTGAGTTCAAGAAAAAGTGCTAAGAAAGTGCGAAATAATCGCTAAAATGTAAATACTTAAGTATAAACTAATCACTAAAGTTCTCTGGGAGTGCACTACATATAAAAACTATCTCTAAATGGCAACTAATAATTAAGTACATAAAACTTAAGAAACTGAAAATTTTATTATTTTTGGAATTCGCAATAAAATTTATCATACAGTATAACAAAAACAAAATGTGTACTTTTGATGTCTACTAATATAATTTATTAAGCATTATTATTTATCTAAATAAATTACTGTACATATAAGCTGTTTTTTTTAAATTTCAAAGCCTGTAAAGTAATTTCATATATTGTAAGTAGTTAATTCTTGATACCACCACTAATATAAATCAGATATACAGATGAAAATTGCAGCAAATATACGAAATCCATCAAATTTATTCGACAGAAATTATTTACAGGCGAATTTCATTATTACTATTAATATCATTTTTAATACTCAATATTTTAATGAAATATACGTAGGGCGATTATTTTTATAAATGCACAATGCTAAAATAATAGTGGAACAAAGCCCATGATTATTGCAGAACAATAAGAACAACAATGTAATAAATATGTTTCCAAATTAGAATCTAAAGATTTAAAACTTTAAAATATTCAAAACCCATCATTATGATTTTTACATTATTATAACGTAATAATAATACTTGAATATAAATTCTCATAGAACTCTCTGAATTATATTTATAAGCCTAAATATTCACTTTCAATATAATTGCTGACAACATTATATTGTGAAATTATTTATTAATACTCTCAAAGAAAATCAAAAAATATATGCTTATTTCATTATATACTTATAATGAACTATACACTCCCAATTACAACTATTTTTTTAAATAAGTGTTTACCTAAGTATATAGCTAATACTATTAGATCATTACTATTGTCTTTATTTCATTTATTTTAGAATTTTTAATCAATAATTAATTTAATTTACTTTAATTATCACTCGCCTGTATTCATATCCCACATAGACAGTGCCCTCTAATATTCACATTAACAGATTTCGTATATTCACTGCAATAAATCATATTACTAAGAACTGGACCCATAAAATAACCAATCAGATGCTTTCTAACTTCTCCGACAAATTACTATATGACTAAATGTATAAGTAGTGTCTTAAACAAATACAAATAAAAAAAATGTGTTTGTACTTATTCTTCTACTAATGCATCCGGACCATCAAATACATGTTAAATACATTTTCTTAAATAACAGCGATTTAAAAGTACTTAGATCAGGAACACACACAACATTAAATGCACACAATCAATTCTATGTCCAAATTATAAATTATTAGCCGCACTTACACATTCAAATACTTATATAGCGTTCACACAAACACAAATAAGGAGGAACACGATGAAATATATTTCAATATTAAAATGAGATCAATCTTCTAATTTAAATATTAAGTACAATATGAGATTCATTATAAAATGGCGAGACAAAAAGTACTTCACAAATACTGATGGGTTGAGGAACTTGGATTTAAAATGGCTTCATAATGAAACGACAATTTATAAATCACTAATATTAAATTCAATATAGCAAATTCCATAGTTACATCTAACTAACAGTAAAGAATAATCTATACTCGATTTGAGCTCTTGAAATGAGTTTCATATGTATTTGTGCACCTACCGGTAAAGATAAACTGTTACCACACATTATGAAGGTTAAACACACGGCCCGTTAAGTTTAACCAAAATAATTAAATTGGTCCATAATCGCACATCATAATGTATTTTAACTTTAAACGTACATGACCAATAACAATCTTACGTCCGGTCATTGTCACTTTAAATTCCAGTATTTTATGTAATACCTAATAAATAAAGCTCTAGTTTATATCAGTCTCATACGAGACAAGTTTAGAATACCATGTGTACTGGCGGCAGAATACTTGAAATTCGAAATAACCGATTCGACAATGTCATACCAGACAATATAATATGAGCTAAGTTGATACAAAAATAGACATGTTACACATGCCAATAATGTGTCATACACATACCACTTTACGCAAGCCAAATCAGGTATGTACACATTAACATTTCATGACGGTGGGTTGAAATTCCTTAAAATGGCGCAGGGCCAAACAAAATCATTAAAATGCTTGAGAGCGCACTTAGAAAACTAATAATAAATAACAAAAAACAAAAAAAAAAACATTACAGTTTTAAAATGAGCAACATCGTTTAGTTTTGTATAAGTTAAATAGGTAGTGCTCAGCTGAGATGGTTTTAGAAGAGTATTTTTGATTAGAACAAACTCACTGAACCGCTTAGGTGGCGCCGCGGAGACGCTTCAGGCGTTCCTTCTCTAGGTGATCTACCGGAGGCTCTCGTTCGAAAGACGTTAGCTCCAGCGCTGAAAAGAAACACTCATAATTTTAATAAGGGGAATTATAAAACGAGCGAATAAATAAAACTTTGTGACAGATGATGACATAGGTACTGTTTTAATTTCTTGAGCGGTAAGCGAAAATTTAACTTCACTAACGGCGAATCGAGTATATTATTATAAAAAGTGGGTTGTGATTAATCCATTTCAGATATTAAAATTCTATGCGTGCGACTACATTACTAAGTGAGCGACTAGAAATACAGAGACGGTCAACTTCAATATATTTTATGAAAATCAAAGATATTAGGTAAAGGTAATTTTTTTATGACCCATAAAAAGAATATTGTGTCAATAACCACATTGTCCAAATTGAGTAAACATTGTCATTTTTGTATTTTTCGAGAACGCTTCATTTAAGGCGAAGGGATAGGCAAATGTTCATAATGAGGTGTTTTTGGTACAGTAGTCTGGCAAAAATACAGCACAAGGGATGATCAGATTAATGTATGTTATGACATATATCATAAACTTGTTCGTGACGGTCCAAAATACTAGTAATTATTTATAGCAACATATGGAGAGCACTCAAAATTTTTCGATTTATCATAATCTATCGAAATTTCTTTTACACTTATTTCCTTAAAAGACGTTTCTGTTTATTATCAAACTCAGTTAACATATCCATTACATTAATACCTAGTCTCCGACGGTGAGTTTTTTTAGAAAAGACCACAAATTTATTAATTAAATGTATTTTCCTGGTAGCGCCTACTAAAATATTATAGTTGCATAATTGTACATTTGCTGGCAAAATTTCGTAGGCGCTTTTGCAATGAAATGACATTGTTGCTAAGCAACGGTTAATAATTAAACATTCAACATATTATTTATCTAGAGCAAAATATTGATAATACACTAGAGTAAGTACCACCCTCTTTAATTACCTTGCCTATCCTCGTCTTAATGTAGATAATTGTACCTTCAGATCTGTGTGCAACAACAATCGAGCTACCAAAAATTACTTCTCACTACTAAAATGCACAGAGTAGTGGACGATACAGAGTCTACGCAGGAAAGATTGTATTATTAATAGAAATGGGTTTCTTTAATATTTTCTTTATACGTATGCTCTCTAATCACTGGCCGATAGTGAAATTGTTACATAATTTAGTGTTTATAACAAACGAAGAATAATGATACACTTTTACTACGTTTTTTTTAGCTTGCTTTCTTGTCTGTGGAGATCATATCTGGCGATCGATTTTTCGACCACTTCCCGACATCCGATTGAGTTGAATTTTTACATACAGGCTTGCTCCCAGTGACAATATATACAGTATTCTGATATGTTTTTTATACAGTATTCTGATAAGTGTTGGATTAATTAGCATTTGCAATCATAAATAATAATTGCTAATAGTGACTTAGCAATAATGAAATTAATAATAGCTGCTAAAAATAATTAATGCTAAATTTTAGTAATTGCGCGAATTTATGCTGCTGCAATAGTTCTGCTGCTAATATATGAAATAAAGCGACTACGCTGTTTCACGCCGCCACCAACGCTGCGCTTAATAATGGCTAATGTCGTGAATACGAAAACGAATTAACGCGGTTGTCACCGATTGGACCCGATCGCCCACCGCCGGCCGGGGTGCCGATTAACAGCAGCAAGTACAACCTTAGAGCATTGACTGTGGTTGTAATTGATACAAACGGCCGGATTCCGAGGGAAGGCTTTTCATCAGAAGAACCCGGCACACATGAGCCACTTTTTTTAAATAGCCAATCATATAATTATTGTCAGTATTGAATGTTTTACATAATTTCCATTAATCCATCAAAAGAACATGCCTCTATGATGACAATCGATAGCAAATAACTATATCCATACCATTTCATCCTCCAGACAATCTTGGATTTTATAAAAGTCTTTTTTCATTACAGTTTTTGTAATATAAGGCTTAAATTTGTGAAAAGGCAGTTCTGTTATATAAGGTAGGATTTTATTATAAAATTGTAGACCTTAAATTACCCCATAAATAATAATAAAATAAAATAAAAATAAAAATGCACAGACACAGCAAGCTTATTTTTATTTAGCTTTTTTTTTTTTTTTTGCATCTAGTATTTTATTTATGGCATTCATTGTTTATCTCAAATGTGTGGTTATATTTATAAACATATAATATATTTTCATAGATGTATTGGGCAACAGTTAATATACGCCCCGCCACTACCTCCGACAACTTTTTGGTGGGAACCAATGGCGTGACGGCAACGGTCCTATTGGCTAGAAGCAACAGTGTTGCCAACTTAAAAAAAGAATTAATAATTGCTATCATGATATTAAATTTACAATAATTTTAAATTAAATAATTACATATAGTAAACCAAAATAAATATAAATGATCCGATTTTCAACGTGGCGACAACAGTATTAACCTTTATAAAAATAAATAACTTTATGTTCAAAACTGGTTCGATACCTTTATATATCTTTTGAATTATTTAATTCTGACAGACCGATCGATAGTTCTCGCGAATTTAAAAATGTATACCTACGTCCCAACCGGCCTGCGTGTAAATGATGACGTCACACGATGTTTCACGCTCGGAAGCGGAACTAAGACTTTTAGATAAGTCTTAAATCAAAAATACTGATTCGTTTTGAATGCAACAAAAACTAGTGTAGGCTTGTATTCATACAACCTAAAATTGTAAAAAAAAATTAATCGTAACATTTTCCATTAATAAATGTATTTACTTGAGGCGTCATATTATTTTACGATTTTTATCAGTAAATATTATGTTTTTATTGACGAAAAATAAAAACAATTTCGGGCAAAACATAATATAATGTTCATTTTTTCAGTTCTGATCCTACTTGCACAAACAATTACAGTAATGACGATACAAAAAAAGACGTGAAATTTTTTTTTAAAAAAGAGAACACAATTCAGATACTGATCAGCAAAATACAGTATCTAAAAGAAAAAAAGAATCGCGTGGAATTGTAGATGATCTTCTGGTTCTGGCTGTATAATCAAATTTTTGTACGGATAAGAGCACATTAGACTACCACAAAATAATTTATCGATAGATAATAAACTCAATTCTTACACAAAACATTGAATTGGAAATCAATTGAGAAAACTTGATTTGATTTTGGATCGTCTGACATGCTGGAAAGTGGATACATGAACTGAGGCGATCCCATTACTATTAGGTTATTTCATTTACGAACTATCAATCGTACATTTTAATTTATTACAAACCTTTAGTTTTCTCTGTAGATGAAATTACTCTGCGAAAAACACTAGCCGTCATAGTTATCAAAACATGGCGCTACGGTGCAATGTGCTTTGTGACGCACCTCAATTTTTCAATAGATGTCGCTGTCGCTCAATTTCGATTACGCCAAACGCTGAAAGTCATTTGCCTTACCTTTCGCCTTAAGATAAAATGCCACCAAGTTAAAAAAGGATTTGCCAAATCGATATCATAATCCGCAAACCAGCCAACTCCAGTTTTGTAAAAAAAAATATTATGATGCCGTTTTTTTTCTACTATAACTCTGCGTAATCTAGAAAAAAAACGGCATTTTTTGACAAAAATGGAGTTGGCTGGTTTGCGGATTAACGTATCGAAACGTTGAAATAAATGCAGGACGTAACGTTGACCCTCAAACAAATATTAGCTGCTCCTTTTGTATTTTATGCAACTTAAATTAATGTTTATAAGTGGCCGCTCTGGTGATTTCTCGTCTTTCGCAGTCAGTCGCTCACTTAGTAATACTATGACCTGAATATCATATTTTTTACACTTAAAAACCTTTGATTTACAGTCAATCGTTTAAATACTATCCTTTTAATAATTATTATAAATTGTACATTTGATCAAACACTAAAAGTGGATAACTTTGTGTACCGCTTCCGGCTCTGGCGCTCTATTAGCGGGGGGATGCCTAGCAGAGAGAAATCTTTCAGTAATGGCTCGCCAAAGTTGACGCATGAATATCTAAAAAATAAATAAATCTCCCTGAAAATCCAGTAAAACTGCAAAGGCCGTTGAGAAGCTCGGTGGCGTAGTCAGACGTAGTGATTTGCTCAATATTGAAAACAAAGAGGAGCTCAGTGGTTAGAACGCTTTGGTTTTCAATCGAAAACAAAGCTACCTTCACCATGGTCAGGCCATTCTCAAGGCGTAGCCATCTCGAGATGTTCTGGGTTCGATCCCCGGTGGGGGCAAATGTTTGGGTGATGAATTTTCCGGCATTTGTTCTCCAGTCTTGGATATTTATATATCTATTAAATATATTTATCCGTCATTTAGTGTCTGTAACACAAGCATCATTGGTTGCTTAAAATGGGGCTAGTTGATAGATGTGAATGTTTGAAGATATTTATTTATTGGGCCAGCGTGGTGGTGTTACGGATCATACTCATGCGTTTCATCATCAGGATGCCTGTGCCGAGCAGTAAGGCGTGTATACACGGTATACCTATAGGTTAAGCGGATTGAAAATAAAGATGCGCGTGCTCACCGTGCTCCGCGAGCGCGGGTCGCTCGTTGAGGAAGCGCCAGGCGGGCGGGTGCGCGGCGGGCGGCGCCGCGGGCGGCTCCTCGCTCGTCAGCCGCCGCCCCGCCAGCTGCGTGCTCACGTGTCGCGCCAGCAGCAAGCACTTCTCGAAGTTCACGCGGTTCCCCGACAGTCTGCAACATACACTCGCGGTCAGATAATGTTTACCACCCTAAGTATCAAAATTGCTTGATACATCACGAAATGTCTATTAATTTCGAATCAATTTGATTGATCATAGATTATACCAAAAGATTATACCTATATCTTTTAATAACACGAGAATCCATCGACGACATTTAGACGTGTATCGATTACTTTTTAAAGAAAACTTTTCTTTAATATTTCATTTTTTTTAATATAAAAAATAAACTCAAACAATCTTTATTTTATTAAATGAAATGTTTGTCATTTTATATTTAAAATTTCTGATATAATTTCACTTTTGTCCGAATGAATAGTTCAGGAATATTTGGACGATAAAAATGCGTGGACAGATTGACACGTCTTTATGTTATATTATATGTTGTGCTGACTCGTAATGTGGGATGTTGCCAGTCGCTTTTTAATTGATTAGTTTTTATCTTAATTGCTTAGCGAATTTCAACATCGTTCATTGTTTCAAGTGCTCATATAATGATTATAATGCTAAAAATCTATGTTCATAATATCTATGTTTACCCACTTGATTGTACTAGCCTAACATTTATAAAAAACAAGAATTGTAAAAAATGTGAAAAAAAGAGCACCCCTCGAGTTTCTGGCTCGCTCTTCTCGGGGATGTCTGCGTTCCGAGCGAGTGGTAGATTCACTTATTCATAAACTGACGTTTTTAAGTGTTTGTATATCAAGCCTATAAAATAAAGATATTTTTGATTTGAAATGTGTGTGAACACGCTTGATAAAAATTATTCATCGTTTTTATGTTAATGCAAATCAAATGATGTATCCGGGAGGCAGTTAAAAATAATTGTATTTGTGTCTAATTTTAACACAATTAAACTTACAAAAAATTATCAAATTAAATAATACGAGCTCAAATATATGGTCTATTTTTAGAAGAGGCAATTATTTTATAAGAATGTTCTGAAACTAAATAGTTACGGACAAATTGCTAAGACAGAATAAAAACACCAATTTCATAGGTAAGGACCCAATAGTTGATCGTGTAGGGGCCACCAGTAATAACTCACTTCGAGGGTGTGCCTTGGTTCGCGAAGTGCAGATCCCTGCACGTGACGGACAGCAGCGGGACTGCCGTCTCGGTGGGCGCCGCCGCCAGCGCCGCGCGATACCTGCAACAATTAACATATCCCCAATTAACTATTAGGCGTATTAAAGTATGCAATTACCGTCTTACATAAATATTGTTTAACTTTCACACATTCACCAACAGACAATAAAGCAACTATTAAAATAATTGTTTGTATTGTTGTTGTTGTTTGTTGTGTTGTTTGTATTGTTTGTTATTTAATTGTTGTTTGTTCTGTTGTGTTTGTGTTGTTGTTTGTTGTTTTTTCTAGTTAATTATTTTCAAAACTGGTGCGATGGGATCAACATTTCAATACGATTATAATTAATTTCTATTGCTCTTATGTTAAAAAAGTTTAAAGATAAATGTACAGTCACTAACAAAAAGGTTTTAGTAAGATGAACTAAGATGTTTGCTGCCTAAAATGGCACTAATGTACTAATATTTATGCTGGTACGCACGAAAAACGATGATTTCATACTCTAACCTATACTAGAACATAAATACCTACATGATATTTTATCAATACCACCCAAAACCAGTACTGGAATGCCCTAGATATACGATGTACTTCGATCGAGCTATCTTAATTCCTAACCGACAAAACAGTACACTGTTAAAGATTGGACATAACCCTAGTAGCTAAGGTACAGAAAGAAGCATATTTAATCGACATTGCAATACCATGTACGCATGATTAAATAAGATTATATAACCCTCAAAAAACAATCAAAGAAAAACTTCACAAGTACTCAGATCTCAAGGAATAGATAATAGGATATGGAATTTAAATAAAGTGTAGATCATGCCTCTGGTACTCTCTAAAATATTTGATTTACCGGAGAGTTCTTACATTACCATGCAGCGGCGATACTAAACACTTGTCGTATGGTTCGCCGTTTTTTGCAGGATGATGTATCTAAATTCACCACTTCAAATATAACTAAAATCAGATATTTGGCGTAGCCCGAAACTGATTCCTATTCACCAGCTTTGAGCTGAGAAAAGAAAAAAATGGAATAAAAGGTTTTGATTCTGGCTGTACAGACATATAATGACGACCTCCGTGGTCGAGTGGTCTGTATGCCGGTCTCAAGGCGTCGGCATCTCGAGAGGTTCTGGGTTCGATCTCCGGTGGGGGCAAATGTTTGGGTGATGAATTTTCAGGCATTTGTTCTCCAGTCTTGGATGTTGATATATATTTATATATATTCAGAATATTTATATGTATTTATCTATTAAATATATATTTATCCGTCATCTAGTGTCAGTAACACAAGCGGCATTAGTTGCTTAAAATGGGGCGTGAATGAGGTGTGAATGGTTGAAGATATTATTTATTTATACTGCATTTTTTCTCACAATGTGCTCAGCAGTAGAAGTTAATATGAACTTGTGTGAATAGCCAGTTAATTGCACAATTATGAACATAGATCAAAAAAAATAAAATTGAATTTACGTATTACATACCTAGCATGATTAGCACTAGGCTCGACACACAATTCTAGTTGCCGCAACTGTTGTCCACAAACGCCCGAAGTGCGACTCCACTGTAAAAACACATATTATAAATTAAAACCGTGACGAATTGGTGTAATTATTACGGACTTGAGAGATCAACTTACTGTCTTTTTGAGTCGCGTAATAGGTGACATATTTAAAGCACTAATGATTGCCATTAGTGAGTTGAAATTTCCAAGATTGAAGCACTCCCTAGCAGTCATGACCCACTGCTCAATCACCCGGGCCCTGTACTTGCTTTTCACACTCTGTAGCAAATTAAAATACATTAAAATACACCCTCGTAAATTATATCAATATTATTTTTAATGAATATCACCTTGAGGATGTCAGTTGCTACTAAGTAGCTAAGTTTGTTGAACCAATCAGCGTAGGCCTCCAAGTTCCTTGTCGACTTTGTTTCAATGTGGTGTAAATTGATGGTGCTCTTGCCACAGGCTGCAGACGGCTGCGTGGCCTGGACCGGCGCAAACGTCTGCACAAACTCCTCGGGCCCGATAAACGAGAGCCTGTGCAGTTCCACAATCGTCAGCTGGTTTGCCAGTTCTACCGGAGTCAAACCTAGAGACAGTATATCCCCCTGCAAAATATAATAAAGTAGATACATTCTTGCAAAGTTGATTAAAAAACGCTATATGACAAAGATGATAAAAAATATACTACCCCGATTTCTTTTAACTAACCTGAGCTAAGTGGTTCACTGAAGTAACTGGAGGTATTTCGACTAACGTTTCCTCGTATTGCTCCAGTGCAGTTAATTTATCGAGTAGCTTTTCTAGCATAGTCGACACTTCTAGCCTTACCGAAGACATGTGTTCGGCCGCGCACCTGTCATAACACACAGTCATATTAACCAAATCAATACCTACTACAAAAACAATATTTATAAAATGACAATATTCCCACCTTTGTGTTATACTACGAACAAGCGCCATTACTCGGTCATCACGGAAATCATACGGAAACATGCTCGTCCATTGATTCAATACTCTAACAAGAGCAACCATGTCATTTAATTCTTTCTCAAATAAATCTTTTACGTCATTTTTTCCCTGTAAAAAATAAATAACAGTATTAAAATAAATTGCGATTAAGGAAGTCTATCTTTAAAAAAGTAATTAAATGTAATACATACAATGTTATCGTAGTTTTTGAAGTACCTCTTGCATAATTTACTCAGTAATTCATGTGGCTTCACGAAAAGTCGTGAGCATAGCAGAAACGTAAACATGAATGATTTACTCGCGCCAG
The DNA here is from genome assembly GCA_910589355.1 of Parapoynx stratiotata. NCBI lineage: Eukaryota > Metazoa > Arthropoda > Insecta > Lepidoptera > Crambidae > Parapoynx > Parapoynx stratiotata. Next base: position 11,312,601 of record OU342457.1, read on the forward strand.
GACGAAGCATGTCTACCAAACTTTCCAAGGGTGCACTTATTATTTGGCCATCTTTATACTCTATATCAGATTTTTCAGGTGGACAGTTAACATATGGCATTGTCGTCAATGATTTCAAACCAGGGGCGAGAACTGCAGCTAACTAAAAAAAAAATCATAATTTTTAAAATAATTAAATCTTATTTGTTTATTTAGTAAATCTTATTTCTTTATTTTGATACCTGTGGTGTCTCAATCTTTTGAGTGGCTACAATATTAATTCCACCATTCATGACAATGTGTTTGCACGAGTTCTCTGACATGAATTTGTTTCCTCTCACCATTGAGTAGTAATCATCATTCTGCAAAGATAACAAACAGTTCTAGGCAAACTCAATATCACCTAAAAAATTTAAATGGTGCCCATTATAATGAAAACCAGAAACCAAAACAGCTAAAATTCAAGATAAAAAAGAATGTGTTTTATACACTAGAAAAAATATGATTTATTTAATTCTTTGCCTTTCTAAGGTAGTGGATTGTATGCTCTGGTTTTCAATATTGCAAAATCTATTTTTGCCACTGCCAGTTCTTGTTTGGGTGACCAAAAATGTTGAGTTCTTGCCTTCATGAAAGCACTAAGAACATCATGATCTTTTAATCTTGTTTGTTATAATAAGCCTCGACAGTAGCATAAATTGATCATTTCACAATTCAGGAGGGGGTGAATTTTTCAATATTATAATGTTTTAGGTAAGTAACCTTTATAGGCACATTGTATTATTTGGTTGAATACAACTATGTAACAGAATCAATGAATCATTGTTTATATGCTTATAATTAAACACTGCAATAATGCTCACAAAAAATGTTTTGTCAGCATTCTTGAAATTATTTCACTTTGACTTGATTGAAATTCGACACTGGCCTGAATGTTTTACATTATGTTTTACAAACATTGTAATTTTATTCAGAAACAAAGAGGAGAAACATTGACGTAAAAAATTTTTAACTTGTTCTAGTTACCATGGTTAATTTCTTATACAAGTAGGCGAATTCAAATTAATTTTAAATAATATTGAATGAAGATAATTTCCGCTCTATATTTTTGGCCAGTTCTGTTTTTTTTCTGTTGTGCTTACAAAAATACCAAAAAATATTCTAAAAAGAATTGTTTTGTATAGACCTTCCATGACCAAACAAAATGTATGTAGATTAATAAACGACTAGCTATGTACATATAACTAACTGTAGAAATACAATAATACTCACATCATAGTAAGATAGGCCAGTACCATGTAAAAGAGATGGATCTGGAGGGAGTGGGGCATGATCTGTGGGTGGCGGTGGTATGGGCGCTGGCTCAGTCGGTGCAGGAGGCACTTTGCCATTGCACCCACTACATGATGCTTCGTTCAGTTTACTTGCGTAATAATACATAGCCATTCAATTCCTCAATGACACCTAAAGTTAAAGCTTCATAGGAAGCCCAATGAACTTATTGAGGAGCCCATTCAATCTGGAGACAATTTAAAGAAATCTTTTGTAATAATAGGTATTTTAGATATTATTTTGGTTGTTTTATGCCCCTTATTAACTGCAATGAAGACATAAGTATTTTTATATACAGGTTAACAACTAAACCAAAAATTCATTTAATGTACAAATGTTTAGAGGAATAAGACAGTAAGCAAATATTTTATTAACAAAAAATAAAGGAGCAAAAAATGGTCTATATTAATTCACATATCATGCTAATTGAAACTAAGGATTTGATTTGTTTTGGAGATTTAATTAATGTGATGTGATGTGATCTTTTATCTATTAATTTATTATTGGATTTGTTTAATGTCATGCCTCATAATGCCTTTTAATGTCATATTTTATTGTAATAATATGACTTCACCTAATAGATTACTAATAAGTTAGTAACTCATATTTTTAACTTAAGCAACAATGCACAAAAAATTTATAAATCTGACCAAATTGTAATTGTAGAAACATAACTAAGATGAACTAAGTTGAAATTACGATCAATATCTTAGCCTTAATTTAAAAAACCTAGTTTATTATAGTAAGCCTAATATACCTAGAGAAATTACTTTTTGTAAACATTAAAGGTAAAACATTTATTTTGCAGAACATCTAACAATTTGTTGGAAAGGAAACATGCTAATTCTTTAATACACACAAAGTTATGTCGATCTGAACCTATGAGTGTTCCAGTGCAAATTTGATTTTAGTATGCACTAAATCGAATCTAGTGCAGTAATGCAGTTATCAATCCAAAAAAGCACACATATATGTAGAATCGCATTTGCCTTATTAAGATTATTGCATAACTTATACAGAACAATATAATTTTTGTGATTGATATAAAAGTAAAAGAAATCACGCTATGTGCCAGTTTAATTCATAACATTTTATCCAAAAACAGAAAAAGATACGACAAGCTAAGAGAAAGTTGACTCAGAATATCGTCCTGCTACTTACGTTTTGTAATAAAAACACTGCATTCAAAGTATAAACTATTTTCCAAACAATTGACGCACTCTAGAGAACTAAAGCATAAGGATTTTAGTCATAAATTACACAATTTTCATAATTTTTATAAACGCAAATAGCGCCAATACAGACAGACAGACTGTCTCCTCTCCTCACCATTCTTTTTTATTTACTTTTGTTACCAGGATTGAAAAATGGAAATAATAGTAACAACTACTCTTCAACATCAATGTATATTATTTAAATTAAATATTATGCTTTAAAATCTTAGTTTATTATAAATTATTAAGAGCTGCAACATTATTAATAAGAGCTGCACCACAGACAAATTATTTTGTATTTCATTTCTTGTTTAACTTGTTTTCAAACAATAATCATATTTTATAATTATTGTTTGAAAACTAGTTACACATGTTAAAACCACGGTACCCCGGTAAACACCAAAATGAAACAAGTTAAAACCACGGTAAGCTACTTAAAGCCTAAAAGCATCTCTCTCTGTAGCGGCAGCGCCACAGTCATGTAAAGTATTAAACTTGACTTGACATAACTAAAGTAATTTGTGTATCTATCCTTCTCTTCTCCTTAAAGTTAGACGAGGATAGATACACAATTTAGTTTAGTCTAGTTTGTGACAACGGACTCGAAGTTGTGACCATAATATCAATTCTCATTTGCTCGTCTCTAAGTGGTCCCAAGGTGGTCCCTGAGCAACAGCACTATTTTTCTCTTTAGTCTTTGCTATAGACTACCATAGAGTTTGTTTTATTGTTATAAAATTCTCCCTTGTAGGGAAGGCAAACCAAACCCACACAGCCAAGTCTTCAGTATTTTATTTCTTCAGTAGTTTGCATTGAAATGCTAGTGTAATGCATTTCAATCATCTTGGCAGAGGTTGGCGTCAAACGATCGATGGCAGACACTGTGGTGTTACTTCGATGAGGTGGATTACCACGATAAAAATCTCATTTTTTTCACACCACTTGACGCTTATTTCAATGATCCTCCACATTGCTCGTCAATACAGACACTTATTTATTACACAAAACTACACTGATTTTACGCAACAAGATCCACTCCGAAACAACATTACAATCACTGAAATAAAAATCACGCCCGCCATAGTTGAATGGCGCCAAACCTCTCCATACCATAGAGTACATGTGATGTGATATGTTGTGTGTTCTCACCTTTATACCAAATTCTTCTTTAGTCTATGAATTTGCTGTCATAACAATAAAAATTTAATAGATTTATAAAACCACGAATTTGAAATTTGAAATTGATTATTTTCAATTTTCAATCAAATAAAACCTCGAAGAAAGAAGTGAATTCTAGAAACCAAACAATTGAAAACTTTTATTGATTTTGAAAAGTTATCACGGTACCTACGAGAAGATAATATATTATTGATTTTAGGGTAGTGCAACTAGGGCTTTCAAAATGCCGCACTAAGTTTGTTAATTTTTAACAAGGCCTGGCAATGTTTAATGGAAATCCGAAACGTAATTTGCCTGCAATTGAGACATTACAAAGGAATGTTCGTAAAGCTCCAACTTACTATAAAAGGTATAAAAGCCGAGTTTTTACACAAGTGTTTTATATCAATTAAAATAACAGTACTGTACGCTCTGCGATAGCATAATCCTTGAAGTAATAAATTTATCATAGCTACATAATGGAAGGACTACATTATTGTCCCACGAATGGAGACGCCCTATAAAGTCGTTTTTTATTCTCGCCGGCTGCTGTCGCGGCGCGCTCGCTACGCTCGCTCGGCTCATGCGCTGTATTTATTTATACCTACTAACACGTTCGTTGCTTCTCTGCTCTCTAATTCGAAGCGAATTTCTTTGAATAATAGTCTAAAAACAGGTATATATAATACATCTTAAAGATCAATTTGACTTGCATGTAAGTCAGTAGTAGTCACACTGTTATGTGTTCTCAGCCAATGCTTAGAATATGATGTGCATAAATCTAAAAAGTAAAATGCTCCTGTTTTTAAAGATATTTGGCGGTATTCAAATATACAGCTGGTTGCCTATGTTATACCTCTAATATCCTTAGAAATGTAAGGTAAAACTTCCTAATGTTTTTTTTATACCTTTAAAGTAACAAACCGCTATAAGGCTTAGTTGAATAGATGCATATTATTTCAAACTTTCCGATGCCATAAAAATAAAATTTTGTTTTTTTCAAGATCCCACTTTTTCCCTTAGTAGGGCAGTATACTTAACTAAAATCTTAATAATAATATTATCAATTATGCCTTTTATTTCTCCATAAAATAGTTACCTTTCAAATGATGTTTATAATGGTTGAATATTGTTTCTTACTCTATCTTAGTGATGTTATCTTAAACCTAGACTTAAAAATTTGACCCAATTAAAGAACTTATATTGATAACTTGTCTTAGAAAGCCACGTGATATCCCTTTCCATTTACCACATCGAAAACTTTTGGAAAAAATTGAATATGTAAAGGCAGAGCCAGAACCATTAGTAAGTAAAACTTTTTTTTGCCCCCCATGCATAAAGAGGTGTGTCGTAAGTTTGTAGTGTGTGTGTGTGTGTCTGTCAGTCTGTCCGTGGAATCATAGCTCCCAAACGGATGAACCAACTTCGATTGTGATTCTTTTGTTTGAAAGATTTGTTAGTGGAGAGTGTTTTTATATATACCTATAACAAATAGGACCACTTATTACACTCTCACTGTCTTAAATGATGAAATGAGTATAACATGTGAAGCCTGGAAATTGTTGCTGTGTAAACTTGTGACAGAATGGAATGTACATTATAGTAGTACATAAAGACAAATCATTTACATTTAACCAAAATTACCTGATATCATATTTCATACTATAATTTCTTATGTCATCTTATCATCTCAAGATATCTATTTATTATTACACCCTTTATTGCCATAAGAAATATAGTAAAGTATGTAATGTGTTATTATTGTAGTACTTTTAGTAACCACCCAATTAATGTAAACAATTAAAACAGAAAATTATCTAAATAATCATTAAATGTTTATTTTAGACTGGTTTCCATGATGCTCAAGAACAACGGTTTCAAAAGGAGAGAAAAGTTTACACACAGCTTGAGCCTGTTGTTGTGGAAGATGGCTAGTATTCGAATTTTTCCCATGTTTTTCTTTTTAATACAGCAGAAAAGAGTTAATACATACCTAGTAGATAGATAGAAATGCAATATATTTTAGTATGTTTTGTGTTAAAATATAAATTATTCTTTAGCTAAAGAAAAAAAGAAGTTACTAAAACGATTTTCAAATGAGATAGAAACAAAGGATCCTCTAAAAGTGAAGCCCGTTGTGGCATCACAAAAAGAAGTTATTGATTATATAAAAGCGAACCCATCATGTGGCTTCTTATACATGATTTATGCTGTTCATCCAGAGAATGTATACTTTACACCATACTATTTAAAGTAAGTGCATTTGATAAACATATTATTAATTGCTTTTTATTGTTATTGCAAATACAAATCAAATTCTTATTTTAGGGTGGTTCCTTATGAAGAACTTAATAAAAAGAACTATCTTACTATTAGCCCATGTGGTGTCACCCATTTTTCAAATGAAATGGTCTTTACAAAATTAGAGGCTTGGGAACAAGAGTACACCATATTTGTTAAACTGACTGATGTAAGTGATGTAAATAAAAATATACCTTCTTATGACATATTTTGCGAAACTTGTCAGCAGTAATAGAATTATAGGACTTAACAATAATAGATACAACACATAATTATGTTATTTCATTGTATTTATTATTTATTATTATGCAATAAAGTATTATTCTATTCTAGGTAGAATAAAAATACAATAAAATATTACATTGTTGTGACTTAGTCATGTTCTATGAACAAATTGTATTATTATTATATAAAATAACATTTAATATTACAGCTGCAGTGGTTTATTGATCCTATTTCGGGATGAAACCTCACCAATTTATTCAGAACACCTATTCAAATAAAATTGATTCATTTGACTTTAGATAAACGATCTATTCAATTTCTCTATCACCTTAATGTACTAAATATGAACCTATGAACATTAGGAACAGTGAAATCCTTTTTCTTTTTCAAAAGAGTTCTGTTCTTTTGAGTATGGACTTAGATTGGAAATAGCCATTATTTCAGCCCAAAGATATCCTGTTGAACTTAGGTCTCCCCCAAGGATCTGCACAATGAACTGCGCCAGATCGTCGATCTATCTCCGTAGGGGCTCCTCTTAATACGTGGCCGCCACTCGAAAACCTTTCCGCCCCAAGGGCCATCAGTTCTAAAAGCAATGTTCACTACACACTTTATTCTATGGGCAGTGTCGGTGACCTTGGTTCGCCAGCCGATCTCCTCGTTTCTGATTCGATCATGCAGAGAATCTCAAAGAAAACCCTCAATTGCCTTTAAGGCTTGAGCCTTTTTATGAGGCCCTTGGACCTTTAGTATGTTGTTGAAATGCATCTATGAGTGGTATTGTAAAACGTGGAAACGTCAGACTGTCAGAAACTTAAAATATTTTTAAATCATTTTTGCACTTTATCTAAAGTTGAAAATACATTATGTAAATAATCAATTTACAAGTGTCTGATGTGGTGTTGTCTGTTGTACTAATCCTGTTACAAAAGGAAATTAATGTACTTATGTTTTTATTCATTACAGATAAAATTTTTCAAATTATACAGGTATTGGAAAGCATTTTATGTGTGGCGAAAATCAATATTATTCAGAAAATACAGTAAACTGAGGAATAAACTTGCTACGAATTTATTCATTCTCACGCCTGTGCTAGGTAAAGCTTTGCTAAGCATACAAGCAATGTGTTGTGAGATGTATATGAAAAGCTTCGCAGATGTATCCAGAGATATGGATACAGCTTTTTTCTACTTTATAGAAGTGCAGGTATAATATAACAGTAATGATGCCATTGTGAAAATAAATATGCTATTAAAAATAAGATTTCGACTCAATGTTTTAGATGAAACGCGTGGAGTATATTAGAGAGAAACTAATAGAATTTCGAGCAGTGGTACTGGAGATTATTACACAGGCTTGTCATACGGCTCTGTACCAACAAGGGTTTATTTATGATGATCGAAACATACCGCCTTTCCAAATAATCAGAGGAAAACCTACTGGAGGCATGTCTTACACGGAAAAGGCCAATAAAAGGAAGTACTGTGAAAGACTAGCAAGGTTAGTAGGTTCCTTGCTTTGCTTATATCCATAAATACCTACAACTATTAACTAGCCTATCTCTAGACAATTATTATAAATGATGTATGAATGTAAAGGTCATTGAAAGCCACTCTGCATCCGATCAGCATCGCCTCGTCACTCTGTGTCCGTCCACTCGTTGTCCAAAGTTGGACGCCACATTGTCAACATGTAAGCTCACGCGATCAGCGAGCGGGCATGGCGTGTCCGCAATTAAATGAGTAAAAAACAACGAACGATCTACTCGGAACCTGCAATTGGTAAGAGTGCGAGCTCCGAGTGGTCACTGGGTGGACCACTCATCATCCGCGCGTGGTGAGCCCGCGAGGCGGGGGGCGTTTCGGCGTGTGACCATAGTAGGTACTCTATACAAAGAATACTAACTGCTCAAGGTGAGGCGGAGCTGGTCGGGTGCCGAGTGGCTCTAATGGGCTATGACCATAAGTACTATTTATAATTTATGATAATTTGTGTTTTAGCTTTATTAAACTAACGGATTACATGACGAATTACATGCTTTATCGACTTACAAAACGGTCTAATTACATGATGGCTGACATGTTGCGTACACATGTGAAATTCACACCTGAGAGGGCACTGTTGGAGGGTTCTGAGGTTGACGAAGTTTTGGAAGTATTACCTAGAGACGTTGAAACATGCAAGGTAAGATATTTTGCTACCATTCCAAAAATTTATATATATTCCTCACTTAATTTAATGTCTTGTTTGCTTTCAGTGGGCACTGTTCCAAGTTGATGCGTACGTTTTACCGAATGGCGAAGTAGAATTAAATCCAAGTCAAAAAGTAATGTCAGCTTACTTAGAGAAAATAACCAGTTACTGGGATGAATATGTCCGTACATTCCATAATTATCTCAATGAAGATTTCTTGCAAATTTTTGTCCAGCCCACTATTATGGGCAAGCAAGTGGAATGGTCCGCCGGAGTCTCTCCCAATTTATATTTCCTAATGAATCAAGACAAAGCTATGTTAGCAGATATAGCTTTTATCCCTCACTCTGTAGACTTTGCCTATGAAAGTGTATGGTGTTTTATGAACAGAATGCAATTCTTTATGGATAATTTCAAGGAAGCACATGATATGGACATCAATTTAATAAAAATAGAAAGGGATGTTAATCAGTTCCGTAAACTTTGTGACAAACTGAATAAGCAAATGGATGCTATTGAAGATGTGGTTAGCTATCAACCACTCGGTCTGATTTTCTTATGTCTGTGTCCATTCCAAGAGTTGTTCAGACCGCAGCCCAGGCGTATTTTCGACGTAGTTCTCAATGTGACGCCAGAGTATGTACTCAAATAAATAAAATCCGTGTAAAGTGAAATAAATATCAATGATGCTTAATTAAATTCTAGAATCGGTCACGACTGCATCGAGGAGATCTTGAATGGGATTGAGAACATAACGGACGACATATCGAAAGAACCTGAGAGCGCCGGGGAGTTGGTGGCGTTCAACTACATGCTGGATGGGCTGGAGCCGCGCGTGGTGTTCCTGGAGGAGAGGCTGGAGTACCTCAGGGAGCTGTACGACTTGATGGGCGAGTTCAACATACCCATCCCGCCGGATGATATGACCGACTATTTAGGTACGTATACAGCATGTTTTCAACGCTCTAGTTTGAAATCTTGCGTAAGGACATAAAAAATTTGAAGCTTAAGTATTCTTAGGAACTTAAGACACTCGAAGAAAATCACGTTTGAAGGTCTGCGCTGGTTGGGATTTAGGGGGCAATCGAGCAGACGTGTGACCTGATGGTAAACTACAAACGCCGCCCATTGACACCTGCAACAACAAAGGAGTCACAAGTGTGTTGCAGGCCTTTTAAGAGGAAATAAGCTCTTGAAGGTTTTCATATCGTACTAGTTCGGAAATACCGCAGGCGATTCATTCCACAGTTTAATTGTGCGGGATAGGAAGTCCCTTTAGAAGGGCCCGTCGGATACAATCCAACATCCAGACGACATTCATAAACAGACAGACATATTGATTTTTTTTATCAATAACCCTGTAACGAGCCGCTATACCTATATAAGCGTCTCTTTACTGTTGCTGCGCTCACTGTCTGTTTTCTCATTGTCTTGACCTCATAATCATAATTGTTAAGCATATTTAGAAATTGAAAACCGAATTATTACATTATTGGAGGAAGTCTCGCTGTGGAATGGAATACATCATTTTTATTTTATTTGTTGTTCATTTTCAAAGGCACGTTTGTGCCTTAGTTTTTGATATATAAAATATATACCAATAAGTGACGACCCAGTGCATTTTCATTTATCCCCGGGCTCACCACGGCACACTGGCGCACAACGTGGGGCACCACGCCACAACCCCTTTCGAATTTCGCAATCTAAATAGAAAGTGATTTCTCAAATTCGCTGTAAAAACTATTATGCTATGACGTTAATAATAATTGCTTTCTTGCGACCGATAATAACCCCCTCACGCGTGGTTGTCACTATTTGTTAAATTAAAATTGTATGTTTTTAGGGTTAAGCGTTGGACTTGGCACACTGAGAACGAATGTGGATGCTCGTTTGGAGACCCGCGGTAAACTAGCTGGGCTTTTCGCGAGTCAAATTGGCAAAGACATCATGGAACTTATGCTTGATGTTAATAAGCTCAGAGATGAAGTTGTGGTAATTGTGATACGTCAAAATTATTAAGTTAAATGAATAATTAAAGCTTTTCGTATCTTAGGTAACTATAGGAAAATACAACAAAATAGCAATAACGGATTTATAAGTAAAAAATATATTTATAGTTGTTATATTTTCTTTTATACTTTAATAATAATTCTTCTATTTTAATCGAATTTTCGAAAAATACTAATCTATTCTATATTGTATACTGCATTAAAGCTACAACAGTACAATGGCTTCTACTTCCGCTAGAAACGTTTTCCAAAGAAAGGCGTCTTAATAACTTCCTTTTTGATAGGCTACTTGGCTATACGACGAGAAATCCGATATGGATAAGGTAATGGAAACACTCGACGATCTGATGGAGAAGTTACAAGCTTGCTTCGCCAGGGACAAGCAAATACGCGAGTGGCAAAAGATATTCAAAATTCCCCCAGCCCGGCTAGAACAGCTGGATGAAGCTATTAATGATGTAAAACTACGTCAGTTATTGTGGAAGTCATCTAAGGAATGGAATGATATGTATCTGTCATGGTAAGTTAAAAGTCTACTGAAAATAATATTTTTACTTCGGGGTAAAATTACAAAGTTGGGTATTTATGTTTCTCAGGTACGAAGTGCCATTCAACACTTTAGATATGGACGATATCCAGACAACAACTATTAACTACGGAAAAGTTTTCAATCAACTAGACAAGGGCTTACCTCCGAACAAGATTGTGCCTAAATGCAAGCAGACTATTGATATAATAAAGGAAAAAGTACGTAAATGTTTACTTGCATGAAACCGTCTAGTATACAGTTTCATTGATAAACTAATTTCCTTTTTTTAAATCATTTGTAGATACCAGTTATGTCCTACCTACGAAATCCGGCTCTAAAACCACGTCATTGGGTGAAAATTGAGGAAATTCTCCATACGCGTATCACTCCTGATATGGTGGTAACTCTCAATCTGCTTGAGGATCTACACGCGTTCCAGCACGCGGAAGAACTGATGGAAGTTGCTGGCCAGGCCAGTTCCGAAGCTGGCCTCGAAGCTTTACTTAAAAAGGTAGAACAAATCTACTTTAAACAGCAAAACGGAAACCATTTTTCTCTTAGAATAAAGGTATAGGTTGACCAGAAGTCAGTGGCTAATGAGTTTTATTTTTTACCTCACCAGCTATCCACGGTATCATCAGCTCACATTGGTCCACTACTCGATAAAGCCCTTTCCTATTATGCGCCATTTCACCGTCTTCAACTTTTCATATCTAGCGTCTGTCCATGTTTCTGACTGCACTCCTATTATTTGACGGCCTCTGTGATCGAGGGATACGCATGCCGGATGCCGATCTCAAGGCGTCGCCATCTCAAGTGGTTTTGAGTTCGATTCCCGATGTGGACAAATATTTGTGTGATGAATACAGGCATTTTTGTTCTCCAGTCTTTGATGTTTGTATATGTACTTCATATATTCTAGTATCCGTAACACAAGTAGGAATAGTTACTTAAAATGGGCTAATAGTGTGAATGTCTGAGGATATTTCTTAAATTCTTTCTCTTGTTTTTTTCCAAAATTACAGGTGGAAGAAATGTGGGCGTCTCTCGAGTTCCCAGTGTTATTACACAAGGACGCTCGCGATGTGTACGTGCTCGGAGGGCTGGAAGAAATCCAAGCGGCCCTGGACGAGAGCAATATTCACATAAGCACTATTCTAAGCTCCCGAAACTGTGGGCCCATCAAAAGCAGGGTAGAAGAGTGGGCTAAGAATCTTGATCTCTTTTCAAAGACTCTGGTGATTAACACTCCTAAACACTTTTGCTGATTATACATTACGATTATGTTTTTGTAATTGGTATACAATATATAAATACATTTACAGGAAGAATGGTATCAGTGCCAACAAACATGGATTTACTTGGAGGTCATTTTCTCGGCGCCAGATATCCAAAGACAGCTGCCGAATGAGACGAGACTGTTTACCATTGTTGACAAATCATGGAAGGATATAATGCGTAAATTAGCTAAAGTTCGTATGTTTAAATCATTCTTAACATTTTAATTCTTAAAATTTTAAGATTCAAAATAAAGAATTATCCGACACCATTAGATGTCTACAAAGTTTTTGATTGCAGATATAGATATATTTAATTCTTGTAGGTACCTTTAGCTATGCCAGCAGCAACACAACCAAAGTTATATGAAGAATTTGTGCGCAATAACGAAATGTTGGATCAGATTATGAAATGCCTAGAGGCCTACTTGGAAACTAAGCGTGTGGCCTTTCCAAGGTTCTTCTTCTTATCTAACGATGAATTGCTGGAAATTCTGGCACAGGTATGTTTGGCCTTATTATGCCTCTGGGAAGAATGAAATGCGCCCTTTCAAATTTTGCCTATAGACTTCTTTAGACGTTTGCTCTTTTTATGATATGGTTCAATATATGTTATGGAAATTTGCATAGCAGTAGGAAAAGTGTTTAATTCGCGAGAATTTGTTAAGTAATGTTATATAAACATTATTTTTGTAAGTAGTATATTACCATAATTTTATAAAATGTTTTATGTTTTTATTTAGACCAGAAACCCGCACGCTGTACAGCCTCATTTACGAAAGTGTTTCGATGCGATAGCAAAATTGGAATTCGGTGTCAAGTTGCCTGAGAGCGAAATGGAAGTTACGGAAGATGGAACTCTTGTTGAAAGAGAAATGTCCTTTAATACCAGAGACATGCTGCAGGCTAAACTAGCGAAAGTAGCGAAACCGGAAGACCTCACTACGGATATAATAGCTATGCTGTCACCGGAAGGTGAAAGAGTCAACTTAGGAAAGGTTTGTTTTTAATTTACACTCATTTTAATATCGTCAAGGAGTAAAATAGGTCTAAATATGCATAAAAACTACAATCGTAAGCTAATAAAAAATAAATTAAATTCTAGATTTTTTTTTAATATTAGGTAACTTTTTGAACTAGAACATTTTTGATGGTTCTTTTTTTCTAGGGCTTAAAAGCTCGAGGTAATGTGGAAGACTGGTTGGGTAAGGTTGAAGAGGCGATGTTTGCGTCAGTCAAGCGCTGTATGAAGTCCGCGCTCAAAGACTACTTAGTGCGTCCGCGCGTCGAATGGGTTCAATTGCATCCTAATCAGGTTAGAACTGTTTTGGGAAAATACCATATTAAATAATAATGGCGGTTTTAAACACGCCTAGTACATGAAAATACAATTGTGCTTTGTTGATCATTACGTACGAGTTGGTGTTAGATGAGACAACCGAGAACCTACGCAGGTCATGTCAAACAGACAATTATGTCACACGATGTTGTTTCAACCACAGAACAATAAAAAAGGTTAGAATGATAACGCATCCACATTCGTACTAGGACCGCGCGAGCCAGTTCTCACACATACAAGAAATAATAGTTATTCAACACACAAGGAGCGCAATGTATTCATTGGCTAAAAAAATTCAAGCAAAAGTAGCGAATTGCACCTAAATAATAAGGGTTATTTTACTGCAATACACAGGTATGTGTTACCAGCTGTTGTACGGTACCATTTATGTTGGCACAATGCATTTTGTTACTTCGAAATTTTACAGTTCAAGCACGGACTGGTAAGATCATTTATATACAATCATTTGAAATAAGTTTTTAAATATTATAATCTATAATACGTTTAATGAGACACGTTAAATATCTTTTTCGAATTATTGTGCAAAAACATGTACACTATCATGACAGCACTGGACTAGGGTAGTGCACAATTTGATGTCGATAATCAAGTATTATTCAAGTATTAAGTAACAAAATTATGTATTTTATATATTTATCCAACTTCGTAATCAAGGAGAATATTAATATACAGGTTGGATTATTTTTTATCTCCAAAAAGGAAACAAACTTTTATTTTCAAATAGAAACAAAACTGTTTTCACACTTTTTTCAAAAAAGCTTACCCAAACAGGGAATCAAACCACCTCAAATAATTCTATTTCGTGGTGGTTCTGGTCGCTACACAAGCAGCAGCAGCATTTAGTTGCTTAAAATGGGACTAGTTGATAGGTGTGAATGTCTGAGGATATTTATTTATTTATTTTATTTCACTAATTGATTTAGTTATGGCTAAGAATAAAATTTCTCTATGAAACATTAGGTCTTACGCATGTAAGACATAATGAAACCTTACATTAATTTATTTTTTCCGGGCATATTTGGCATAAATCTGTAGCAGCCGGTGGAATGCAGAAGTAGAGATGGATATCTTGTATGAAATACGAGTGTTTCACATTGTATTGATTAATAGAATAAAAAAAAGACTAAAAAATTTTTAGCTGGTTCGATTCCCAGTTTGGGTAAACTTGATTTGAGAAAAATGCTTCTTTTTAAAATAAAAGTTCGTTTCCATTTTGGAAATTAAAATATTTTATTTATTTAAGGTACCTCCCCTCTAGGGCTCCTAAATAAATTCCAACCAATTTCAATACTATACAAATTTAATGAAGATAAATATTTTGTAGTCTGTGATTTAGTTTTCTACTGAATAAATACTATAAAGACAAGAGGTAACAGTTTCAGGTGGATGTTTCTAGGAATAGGTCACTGACTATAACAAAAGATACACAATCGCTATAGTTGGCTTAGCAATGAGAACAACAATAAAGAAAAAACTGCCTTGCCAGTTTTCCACCAGTGAATAATAAATAAAATAATTGGTAATGTTATGAGCTGGGGTTGACATCAGTAAAGAAACAGCGGTTACCAACAAAGAATACACTTTTTAATTAATAAACATTAATACTGGTTAATCACATTTTTCTCGTCACCCATCCCTCAATGTCTTAAGTCGAAAGTCTTTGACCAGTGCGTCCTCCCGGTCATGACCTACGGTGCTAAGACGTGGACACTCACTGCTCGACTAGTCCACCAGTTTAAAGTCACTGGAGGGCACTGTCTTTATTGCCTATTATAATTTTGAGTTTTCGCTTTCTTTGTGAACTGGCATTTGAACAGGAAGGCGAACTTGATTTTCCTGCAAACAAAAGTAAATGATTTCAAAATTCTCGCTTATGAGATATTTGACATCATGAAATAAATTTCTTTTTAGATAAAATATAGAAAAAAATCAACAAATTAAAGTCCCTACTAATTTTATTCAATCGTCACTCAATCACATGCGCAATATTTCTACCCTGTATAAGGGTAAGGATAACTGCCTTCTGTGGCAGACATCACGGGTTCGATTCCCGAACAAGACAAATGTATAATTTTATAATAATATTTTGTTTTCACTGTAGACAGATAAAATATTCATAGCATTACCTGTACGCAAATATCTATGTGAGGTACTGCAGAAGATTTCAAATGCCTTTTTTTAAACTTGTAGGAAGTCATCTTCCGTAAAATGCTACGAGCAAATGCTACTGCTTTTAGTAGGAAACCATTGATCTTTCTTGCCAGTTACGGATATCCAATTTTCATTTATATCCGGATTTGTAGGAAAACTGAAATATGTAAATCTTTATAAACAGAATATTTATGTCTTATTTAAAAATTTAATAGATATTTAAAACTTAGATTTGATATTATGTCCATGTAAATTACCACATCATAATGTCTGAGCACAAGGAACAAAAAAACTCTATCGATAAACCTATCGATAACATGCAAGCCCTATGATTGCACAGAATTTGGTACGAATTATTTTCGTGATTGATTATGCCTCCATATTTAGTTATTTCCAAATATTATTACTTACCGATTAAATGAAATTCCTCCTATTTCCAGATTCACCTTTTCACTTCGCAAACGGCACGAAATAATAGCACAACTCGGCATCTTTTTGGGTTTTGTACTGCACCGTATATACGTCTGACAGCTACGCCATTGTGCAATACACTGCGAGCAATTTGACGTTCATATGCCCGTTTGCTCATATGAGCGGCTCGTCAACCACGCCCACTTTATCATTCTAACCTTTTTTATTGTTCTGTGGTTTCAACAAACTTTGAGTCAATATTTTTGATAATACGATAAAACATTTTAACAAATACAAAGCATTTACTCTTTTATTTTAGTTGAATATTTAAAATGTTCTCCTCATGCAGGTAATTCTAACTGTATCCCAAATAATGTGGGCAAAGGGAGTTCACGAAATATTCGCCTACGACATACCCCTTCGCATAGACACGGGGTTGCTGTACTACGAAAAGAAGTGTATATCAGATTTGAATGATTTGGCTGCGCTCACTCGACAAAATCTAACGTCCCTCTTCAGGAAAGTTCTGTGTGCGCTGATTACCGTAGACGTACACGCAAGGGACACTATATCGCATATGGTAGAAAAACATGTTCAAAGAGCGTAAGTATTTGTAATATTTTCAATTTCATTGACTTTGTGTCCTGTTTTTTATAATCATGTTCCTCTTTTTTATTTAGCAATGATTTTGAATGGCTGAAGATGATTCGTTACTACTGGGAAGAGGATTTAGATAATTGTGTGGCCCGCATGTCTAGTGCAATGTATATCTATGGACATGAATACTTAGGAGCTGGAGGTAATTAGCGTCAGATTTTTTTATTTACGTAAGTTCATTTGCCGT
Source organism: Parapoynx stratiotata (assembly GCA_910589355.1). NCBI lineage: Eukaryota > Metazoa > Arthropoda > Insecta > Lepidoptera > Crambidae > Parapoynx > Parapoynx stratiotata. Next base: position 11,329,584 of record OU342457.1, read on the forward strand.
TTCAACGGTAGACTATCAGTCATCGACCTTATGTTATATAGCATTACATCTATAGGGCAATGTTCAATGATGGTTTCACTTTCCGCATTGTGGCAGTATCCGTAAAAAATTGCGTTTTAAATTTCAAACCAAATCCTCTGAATTACAAATCCATAACTTCTGAAAAAAACCTAGAATATTATTAGGATTTTATTCCTTCCTTAAAGAGTCGGCCATTTCATTTTTGAAACGAGTTGGTTTTGTTATATTATTTTGATCTAACAACCCTATGTTTTATATGCTGTATGCATATTAACTTCACTTGTCTTATATTCATATTCATTTATTATACTTAAATCCAATAAATTCGACTAAACGTGACCTTGATTACCGCCGTACTGTCATTTTTTGCGTCTCTACATATCCTAAACGGGATGAAAGATATGTATGTATGCATTTCCCAAATATAAATTGCAACTTCAAATCAACCCAAAATCCGTACTTCATTGGTCATTCTCCATTGGTCCTTCGAACCGGATGCGATGCCCGCCTTTTATTTTAACTATTGTTTGTCAGGTGTGCTGGTGATAACGCCTCTAACGGATCGATGCTATCTTTGCCTAATGGGGGCTCTACAGTTGGATCTCGGCGGGGCTCCGGCTGGGCCTGCGGGCACTGGCAAAACGGAAACCACAAAGGATTTGGCCAAATCCCTCGCTATTCAGTGCGTTGTGTTCAATTGCTCTGAAGGTTATACTAATTTTATCTTTCATATCCACAACCCATATTTTTCTCAATATTTATAAATGATCGATGTTGTTGATGATTTACAGGTCTCGACTATAAAATGATGGGACGATTCTTCTCGGGTCTGGCCACTTCCGGCGCCTGGTGTTGCTTTGACGAATTCAACCGAATCGACATTGAAGTACTTTCTGTAATCGCACAGCAACTGATTACTATCAGGAACGCGAAAGTCGCAAAGCAAACGAGGTGGGAAATAATTGTAAATCGTAATAAAGTTTTAAACACAACTTATGTTATTATGTATTTTTTAACAATATATTTTTTAAGGTTCATGTTTGAGGGCCGCGAAATTAAATTAGTTCGCACTTGTGCCGCGTTTATCACCATGAATCCAGGTTACGCAGGCAGAACAGAATTGCCAGACAATTTGAAGGCATTGTTTAGGCCAATATCTATGATGGTACCGGACTATGGTGAGTTTGAATTTTTTTCTTCTTTGTTATCAAGGTGTATAAGGGTATAAGAAATTCTTTTATTGGAGGGTTTTCGTGAATATAACTAACATAATTTAATCTCTTATAAAGCTCTTATCGCCGAAGTTATCCTATACTCTGAAGGGTTCGAATCGTCAAGAGGTCTAGCGAAGAAAATGGTGCAAATGTACAAACTGTCGAGCGAACAGCTCTCAAAGCAGGATCATTATGATTTTGGCATGCGAGCCGTCAAGAGTGTGCTGGTATACGCTTAGTTATAATGTTGTAGTAAGATTACCGCGAAATATAAATTATAGGAGTCACCAAGTAATATTATGTACAACGGGCACGTTTTCCACAGATGTATTTTCGGATTTACGGATTTTATAAATATACAGTCATGCAAGTTCACTTTGGTTGCAATATTAATAGCACTTTGTAAATTAGCCATTACAATTGGACTTTTTTTTTTAATCATACATTTCATTAAAATATATTGCTACTTTTTATATATTATAGAAGTGATTTAGACAGATTCCCACTTTTTTATTATTGCATTAATAAAATTGTTTATTGTATATATATGAGATTAATATATCATATTAACGCAATAGACACGCGTATATGTATGTATGTATGCATGTACCTATGTTTATCAATTCTCGGAATAGCTAGAGTTTTCGGAATAGCATATTTATGATTAATTATCTCGCAATCCGTGAATTTAAAGTATAGTAAACACTATAAAAAAATTACAACGTGGCGGCTATATCCAATTCAATGTACTTTTTGGTGTTTCTTAAAGCAAAATAATCTTTACCATAAGAATATTTTTCTAAATACTTAAAATAGTATAAAAAAATCATATTAAATATGGCGTCATTAAACTTTACCTATTCCGATGCCTGTCATCATATTATTACTAAGACATTATAACAAACCTCAATATATACTTTTTCAATCGTCTAGGTGATGGCGGGAGCTTTGAAGCGAGCTAGTCCAGACCAGCACGAGGAAATGACGCTCCTCTGCGCTCTCAACGACAGCAACCTCCCTAAGTTCTTAGCAGCAGACGCGATATTGTTCGCTGGCATTTTATCTGATCTGTTCCCCGGTGTAAGCTTACCTGTGCGGGATTATGGCGTTATGGAAGAGGTCATTAGTAAGTACAAATGTGTCTAGAACTTTTTTAACATATAAAAAATAGTATTTTTAATCTTACCATCTTACCATTATTATGAGAACTTTAAATTTAGACCGTGACTGTCACAAAGTTTCTATAAAAAAATTATCGCCATCTTCAACAGGAACTATACTGACCGAAAGGAAACTGCAAATTGAAGTATGTCAGATACGTAAAGTTATACAACTGCACGAGACTATGATTGTACGATGGGGCGTGATGCTAGTCGGGCCTACTGGAGGGGGGAAGACTGTAGTTTTGCACGTAAGTGTTCTTTGTTATATGCACTACTATTGAACTCAAAATGTGCATTAATATCAAGCAATTAATACCGTTGCAGTACGATATCATAATTTATTGCGTAGGGAATAGAGAGAGGTGGTATGTGGGTCTAGTATGTAGTCTGACTTGCAGCTGCCTATAAATGTCAATTAATATCTACTAAATTCCTTTCAAACAGGTACTAGCCGATACTTACACCCGCCTGAATAGTTTGGGTGTGCCAGGACCACAGAATCAGTATGTGCACAAGTATATAATGAACCCTAAGAGTTTGACCATCGGTGAGCTGTACGGAGAGGTAAACCTCCAAACTCTTGAGTGGCACGATGGCATTCTACCACTCTCTCTTCGGACCGCAGTGCAGGCAAGTATTCTAATATAACAAAACTATAAACATGGACATTGTTTACATCACCATTGGATTTGAATTTACTGTATACCAATGTAACTATGATTTGTTACCGAAAATAAATTGAAAACGAAAATCTTATTCGCTTTAATTCCAATATGAAGTAGAGCGATTACGATTACCATATCTTTTTGTTTTAGTTTCAACTTAAATCTCATTAAAAATGACATATTACTTCATAAACTAAATGAAAGTGCTTTTTTTACTTAAAAGGTTTGATGCATTTTAGTCACAACATTGCGAACACAGTTTAGCACAGCCATATAAATATAGCACAGACGTAGTAGAGAAAAGTGTACTTTCATTCTCAACAAAATAATCTAAAATAAAGTACTCAAAATCTATCGCTGCAAATGCGATCAGAAAGCGCCCTGTTATTGCAAAAAAATATGAAAAAATGTCACTCTATTATGTCCATCTGTGCAGTGCGAGAAGCCAGACCACCAGTGGCTCATATGCGACGGGCCGGTGGACGCGGTGTGGATCGAGAACATGAACACTGTCCTCGACGACAACAAAATGCTCTGTCTCTCAAACTCTGAGCGGATCAAACTCACGCCTTACGTGCATATGGTTTTTGAGGTAATTTAAACTATGACGATTGTAATGTAGTATGCGTATAAAACTATAGATGCTTTTCAAATGCTTCTCTTAGTATTTTATTTTGTGGAGTTGCTTTTGGAGCTCCTTTTGTGACGTGGTGAGCCCGGATATAAATAAGAGGCGCTGGGTCGTCACTTATAATTATATATTTGATTTGTCAAAAACTAAGGCACTCTGAAACAAATTTTATAAAAGGTAAATCACAAAACACTGATCATAAAAACGATGAGATAATTATAAAAGTAGGGCCCCTTACAAAAGTGCCTTTGAAAACTAACGAACAAATAAAATAAAAATGTTGTATTCAATTTCACAGCCAGACTTCTTCCAATAATGTAATAAATCAGTTTCAATTTCTAAATGTACCTAACAATAATTATTAGGACAAGCCAATGAGAATGACAGACAGTAAATAAAAAAAAACAGAAACAAAGAGAAAATATCTAGGGAAACAGCAAAGATTCGCAAATGAAGCGCCTCGTTACACTTTTATTTCAAACAGACAATTTCATTATACAGTTGATTTAAATTCGAACTTCATAATCTTGACTAAACAGGTGGCTGATTTAGCCCAAGCATCGCCTGCAACTGTGTCTCGGTGCGGTATGGTGTACATCGATCCCAATGAAATGGGGTATTTACCTTACGTTCGCTCGTGGATCGAAGAGGGAGTCGAGAAAAATCTATTTAACCAGGAGAACGGGGATTTTCTGTACGAGCTCTTCATGATGTTAGAAGTCGGCGTAAACCACGTGAACGCTAAATGTGTGGTTGGAATTAAACAGGCAAGTAGTAGATTATATTTTAGTCAGATCGGTTTAGTCTCGAAACGTTATGCATTTTTTATATTTGTGGATAGGTAAGTGTACCTTGAAATTTCAAACTAATTGGCGGAACCTGTACCGTAGAAATCTCTGTGGGATTATTTTTGGAAAAGTTTCAGTTTTTGTGTAAAAAGCTACATTCACAAGCCTATCAATTAGCCCAAATTAAAGTTCTATTCGTTTCTGATACCAATGGTATTTCTTAAACATCGTATGCTAGATCTTCGAGAACCTACCTATTATAAAATAATAAATTTAATTCAGGAAATATTTCCTATATAGTTATGATAGCCTGGTACATGTTTGGAGTATAGGCCCGGGGGGCGCATTATAGAGATTATGGAAATTAGAATACCTACATATACCTAAAGGGTTTTCCAATAAGAAGTGTTATTCTGATATTCAAAGAAAAATGCCATTTTTTATATAAATGATCGGATATTTATATCATTACAAACAGGAAGGTATGCCGTTAATAGTGGAAAATAACATCAGGCAAATGACCGCCACGACTACGCTTACAGGACCATATCCTTTTCCTGAAATTTTCCATAACCAAATCGCAAAGTGGCTGCCCTATGTCCCTGATAGCCGCACGAATTCCATCTTTGAGGTCTTGAATCGACGCTGGGCTGTTGACGTAGACCCTCTCTTTCACGTGGCCCCAAAGGAAAAAGTCGCAAGCTGTTAAATCACAAGATCTCATTGGCCCATTATGATCACCACTTCGAGAGCTAACACGGTCCGGAAACTTTTCCCGTCAAAGATCAATGGTTTCGTTGCTTATGTGGCACGTAGCGCCGACTTGTTGAAAGTAAACGTTGTCCAGATCAATACCATCCAATTCCGGCCATAAAAACATTAATAATCCCTCGATAGTACCGTAACTGTGGCTCCAGCCTCATTTTCGAAAATGTAAGGTCCAATGACTCCGCCAGACCAAAAACCGCACCAAACAATCACACGTAGAGGGTGGAGAGGCTTTTAAACAAAAACTCTTGGGTTTTCCGAGCCCCAGATGCGACAATTTTACTTGTTGACGAAGGCCTCATCACTCAAGATGATTTTTCGATAGAATTCCGGATCATTTTCGTGCATTTCAAGGACCCAATCAGCAAAGACATTGTTGGAGTCATTTTTATTAATGGCGTAATTTCTACTTGTCAAATACCAAAAAAATACAGCTTCAAAAGTGACATCTACCGCAATAGTGGGCGATTAAAAAATAACACCTCTTATTGGGAAACCCTTTACATATGACTTGTTATTCATAAAAAAATATTAAAGTCTTAATAAACCTATTTTAGTTACAGAGTGTTTTGTTTTCTTCTTTCAAACACATCTTAGTAGGCTAGTTGACCTTATTTTTTAATTGGGCCCCATAAAAAATAATATAATTTTTCTTAAGCCTATATCACAATAAATTTTAAATTATGAATTACGTTTTCGCTTAACTGCTAAAAACGCCTTTGGTCATTATGGTCTATAAATTATCAGTTATCACGGAAGGATTGTAAGTGTAAGTTGCAATGATGCGCTCCCACGTTTTGAGTGAGACCTCGTTCAAGCCCGTATTGTTGTTTGTTGGTTATTTTGCTCTTTTTAAAAACGTGGGATTTTTTGTATTTTATCTAACATTATTATTTTTTTGTAGATAGTTGAAAGTAGTTTCAAGTTACATTGTCACCGAGTTCTGAACTATTCCCAAAGTTTCAGCCCGATAGGTAGTACGGAAGTGCCTCAAAACAAGTTCATGAGTTACATAACAAGTTCATAGTGGTTGATCTTACCTGATGTCGCGAGTGAATCGCGCGCTCCACCGCTAGTTCGATGTGAACACACACTTTAAATCTCCCGCGTTTGGTATTGCCGCGAGCGTTTCGTACGTTAACACTTGGATATTACACCTTATGTTTGATATTTCGTCACTGCACCCGCCAACGCGCCCGCGAGTCAACGTGAACAAAGGCTTATGCATACAACAATTTAATGAGACATTTTGGTAGTCGATTATTACGGCCTGGCCACGACATGGCACCCTCAACACATGGCCGGGTCATAACATGAACTACGTACTCAAAACGGAATTAAAAACCCTCTTTACTTGTGGGATAATAAATCAGGTTTATTTGTATGTATTTTTAGGTGGATATCAGCAAAGTGTCGGCTCTCTGTTATCTCATGGCTGCATTACTCTCGGAACCAGGAGAACGTTTCTCCGATAAATCGGCAGTCAAATTATACATTGCGCATTGCTTTATTTTCTCTTACGTATGGTGTATCGGCGGCAACATTCTCGAAGTGAATAGGAAACCTTTCGAAGAACTCATCAAACGGCAGTTTGAGGAATATGAAGAAGCCGAATAGTGAGTAAATTCTTAGGCTTTAAAGTATTAAAGGCTTTTTTCACCACCTCTAGGTATGTTCCTGATAAAACAACTGACAGATATATTCCATACGAACTCTGTTCCACCCTGGATGATAATAATAATAAATTAATATCTTCAAACATTCACACATATCAACTACTCCCATTTTAAGCAACTAATGCAGCTTGTATTACGGACACTAGATGACGGATAAATATATTTAATAGATAAATACATATAAATATCCTGAATATATATAAATATATATAAACATGCAAGACTGGAGAACAAATGCCTAAAAATTCATCACCCAAACATTTGCCCCCACCGGGATTGAACCCAGAACCTCTCGAGATGACGTCGCCTTAAAACCGGCATACAGACCACTCGACCACGGAGGTCGTCAAATTGGGTGATGGTTAGCTAAAGGTTGGTGGTTATCTATAAGTGGTAAAACCGACCCCTAATATTTTGATGATGTTGAGAAAACAAGATGAGTTATTGCTAAATTCCAGCATTTCAAACAAACTAAACGCACAATATATTCGTCCCTTTTTACAGTTACCCTCAAGGATTTAACTTCTTCGATATGTATATGGACACAAAACAACGGAAACTCAAGGTGTGGGCAGAAATCATTCCAGATTTCCTGTACGATAGCAATAGGCCATTCTTCGAGACTCTCGTACCCACTATAGATACCGTGCGATATGGCTATTTATTTGAGAAGCTTCTGAACAGCGGCAAACCTGTCATGTTCACAGGGAACACTGGTGAGCTGACGTACTGTACTATAGATTGAAATACTTCCTTGAAAGTACCTACCAAAATGTTATTCAACAATTATCATTTCAGGTGTTGGCAAAACTTGTGTTGCTGCGGAAGTTCTTAACAAAATGGCTGCTTCGGGATATTTTATTCCAATTATTCTTAACTTTTCGGCTCAAACTAGCAGTACAAGGACGCAAGTAAGCGATGCATTGTTGCACAAAGATTGACTGGCATTTTCCATGGTGTCGTAATCGTTTAAAAAAATCCTTACATATTTATGTTTGGGTATTTTTTGTATTGTGTATAGTACTGATTTTTTTACCTACATTTAAGTTTTAAATTAAAAAAATCTGAACTTATTATGTACGAGGTTAAGCTCTGTATGGATATACCGATGTAATTTGTTTGTTTTCTTTTCATTAGGAAGTAATTGAACTTCGATTAGAAAAGAGACCTAGAAAGGCTATTGGAGCGCCACTGGGCAAGAAAATGATAATATTCATAGACGACGTAAACATGCCTCGATTGGATGTGTATGGCGCTCAGCCTACGATAGAATTGCTCAGGTAACCTAGCTGTTGATAAATTAATACATATTTGTATATCTTCAACACTTTGTTCTTCGTAACAAAGAATCATAATGCACTGAATTAAATGTTTAGCTATTTCTGTAGCTAATTTGTAGTTTTGACTTGTCATAATGTGTTTAATTGTTTATACTTATGTGATAAAATGATTTCTTACATTTTTATGACTTTTATAGAAAACCATTAAGTTATTTATCTTCTTCTTCTTTGTTTAATGGCGACGGGACGTTATACGATTAAACAACTATTGCTGATTGTGTTACGTGCGGGATAATTAATAGATAAATACATCTGTCGGCCGTCTTATTTGAGATACTATCTTATTTTTTTTGCACTTTAGACAATTCCTCGATTTTGGCGGTGTATACGACCGTGATAAATTATACTGGAAGGATATCCTGGATGTAGTGTTGTCATGCGCCTGCGCGCCGCCCGGTGGCGGCCGTAATCCGCTAACGGCGCGATTCGTCCGACATTTTGCTATGTTCTATATCTCGGCGCCTAATTCAGACGCTATGAAAACTATATTTAAGGTAAGGATTATTTTTCGTGTGGATATTGTAATGTGTGAAACCTATTTAATTTATCAAGCAAATATGAAATACAATGAGACATCTTTTGCCAATTTGTCGCACAGGAATATTGACCAGATTCTAGAACCGGTGAGAAATAAGAGTTGAAAAAAAAATTGAATGCCATTGTTATTTTACCTAAAATCTTTAGAAAGGATTTCGCTATTCCTTGCAGCTTTAGACTTCGCCATTCTGACTCATTCGAATAGACCTGGATAGTATTTTTTTGAAAATAGTCGATAAAAACTCGTTCATTTCCAGGCTATACTCAAAGGGCACATGGAGGATTTCGTTCCTGAAGTATCAGTACTTGGTGAGCCAATCGTGAACGCAGCAGTCGATGTATACTTGAAGATATGCGCTGAACTGTTGCCCACACCGGCCAAGTCGCACTATGTATTTAACCTTCGAGATCTCTCCAAATCGATGCAGGGTGTGTTACAAGCCGACGCTGCGTATATGCGGTCGCCGCAAGCGATGCTCAGGTAGGATTTGCAATTAGGATCATATAACATTATGGTTCTGGTATTAATTAAAAAGATATTAAAAATCTGAAGTAATTGAGTTCTCACTCCCTTTCATTACTTCAATCCTATTGCTCAATATCATACATTTTAAAAGGTCTCAAATAAATAAGTAATCGACTCTCATGCCCCACTATACAACCTGTATTTGTTATCAATCTTACTTACCTACCTATATTTATCATTGTTTTTTCTTACTTATATTACTTACAGGCTTTTCTATCATGAATGCCTCCGCGTATTTCATGATCGTCTGATCAACATTGAGGATAAAAGTTACTTCTTCCACCTGATGAGCAACGTTTGTCAAAAGAACTTCCAGCAACCAATCCTGGATGTCCCGGATGACACTATACTTGAGCATCCGCCGCTGCTGTTGTTCGGAGATTTCATTAACTCTGCCATCCCCAAAGAAAATCGGGTTTATGCTGAAATACCTGATATTCCGAAACTAATGATTGTTTTAAAGGTACAAACCACAAGCATTATTGGGAAGAAGTTGTGATTTTATGATGATGGTATTGATTTGATTGTCCAGGAATACCTAGAAGAGTACAATTCGACGGCGCGCGCAGAGATGCACCTGGTGCTGTTCCAGGATGCGGTGGAGCACGTGGTGCGCGTGGCGCGCGTGCTGCGTGCGGAGCGCGGCCACTGCCTCATGGTGGGGCCCGGCGGCTCGGGCCGGCGCAGTGTGGCCACGCTCGCGGGACACGTTAACGAGTGCAAGTCAGTAAAAAAATAGGTTGATCCGTGTAATGTTTAAAGACACAGGAAAAACATCGTCTGGTTCTCAAAATCAATATTAGCTAGTTGTTACCAAAATTGTAAAATTGTGTGCTTTCGTGATCTGATCTGATTTCGACATTGTCGCGAAAACTGTGGTTTATATCAATGTATTATTTTCAACTTTATGAATTATTTTGTAAACTATAATAGAAAAAAAAGTGTCAGGGAGCGGAATACTGCCGCGTGGTGGCGGCGGGCGGCCGACGCAGGGTGGCCACGTGGCACTGCCTCGTGGTTGACCCCGACGTTTTGGGCACAAGTCTACTTTTGTTTCGTTTTTTTGTTTCCCTTTCTTAATATTCATCACAAGTATCATCTATCTACAAATACCTAAATATTTTCACATTCATAGATGTATGGGTATGGAGTTGAAACGCAATTACGACACGCCGGAATTCCACGACGACTTGCGACGAATGTACATGCGCGCGGGAGTAAATTTTGAGGACACCGTGTTCCTGTTTACAGACACGCAAATCACTAAAGAAGAGTTCCTTGAAGACATCAACAATATGCTTAATTCTGGTTAGTGGAGTTAGTTTAAGATCCTTTTTTTTCAACATGTTGTATAACTGCCGTCCTAATAGTAATTGGCTGCAGTCGCCTAGAATATAATTGCTTCTGCTCAAAACTCATAGAACCACAGCAAGGTCACTATACCCAGTAATTTTCCGACTCACATGCTGTCTTACCATTTAAATTGCCGCTTTTAAAACATCAACGCAGACGACTTATTGCCTAGTATCCCACTCGTGTTAATTATTTAGATTATAAAAGTACTTTCAATGATATTATCTTCCGATTCTAGGCGAAGTCCCAAACTTGTTTGAAGGCGACACGTACGAGCAAGTGCAGACAGGCTGCCGCGGCGAAGCGGGCAAGTGCGGCCTCAATCCCGCTGACAGAGATGGCGTCTACTACTTCTTCATCAACAGAGTTAGAACCAAACTACACCTGTGCATTTGCATGAGTCCTGTCGGTGAAGCTTTCAGGTGTGTACCGGTATTTTGTAATCAACGGTACGAAAATATCTCGGTTGGTTCAAGAATGATAGTCAAATTACCAATTTTGACATTTACATAGTAGCTGTATCAATTTGTAAGGATGTAAAGAAATGGTTTATTCGTACTGTCGAATATGCTTTTAAGCTCCGCACAAAGTATGTTAACTGAGTTTAAACTTCTAGCCACATATCTTCTAGCAACACAATAAGTACAAACACTTACATTAGTCCTTCGAGTCCCACACGGCATTCTGGCAAACCAACACAATTTAGTTTTCCTGTTTTTTCTCGCTCGTAGGAATGAGTGGTTAAAGGTTGCAACTAGGTATAACAATTTTATTGATTTTATAAAAAAGGCGACGATGTCGAATGTTCCCGTCGTTGGTGAACTGCTGCACTATCGACTGGTTCACGAAATGGCCTCCAGAGGCGCTGCTCTCCGTGGCCAAGCAGTGCCTGTCTCCAATGGGCAACCAGGAAATCATTGAAAAGATCTCGAAGCTCTGTGTGTCCATGCACCAGGTACGTTAGGTCTTTATTTGCTTTTGGCAGCGAAACCAGCTCTATTTTGATATTTGCTCATATCATAAATGAATCGTTAATAAAAACCCTTATTTAATCAACATAACGTCTTCTATAAATAAAAAATAAGGGTAACTTATACTTCATAAGCGTAAATACAAAGTAAAAAGAGCGGAATTCAAAGAAGGTTTATCAAATATATTGACACAGGCAAGGTTTCAAATTCTTTTGTAATTAATTTTATTACAAACAGGACGTGGACGCCATGACTGAAAGGCTATACCAAGAGATGAGACGATATTTCTATACAACGCCGAGCAGTTACCTCGATTTACTGAAACTGTACCTCAGTCTTCTAGATAAAAAACAACAAGAAATCATTCGTGGAAGAGATAGAATATCCTGTGGTTTGCAGGTATTTGTCATTAAAATTTATTCATTTAGATATAAATCGACCTCCTTACAAGCTTGATAGCTCGCTTTCCTCCTAATTTATCAGAAAAATATAGTTCTATAAAAAATATACACATTACAGAAACTGTACGAAACGTACGAGGTTGTAGGCGTTATGGAGCAACAAGTGCGAGATATGGAGCCTATTTTAGCTCGGAAGGCTGAAGAGGGCATAGCTCTCGTGAACCGACTTAAGATCGAGCAGAAGGCAGCCGACGAGGTCAAACAAGCGGTGATGAAAGACGAAGCCGCAGCTAAGGTGACGCGAATAGTCTCAGAAGACTTGGACTCAATGCTTTTAAATTACATATTATCGTATTATTACAATTGTTATTTCACCGGATTTGAAAAATATTATCGGGAATTATGATGCTTATTCTTAACTCTCGGTTCACAGTTTCGATTCAAATGTCATGTCCCTTCTCGCTCTAAGTTACCGCAATAAAAAGTGATAGGTTTAGAGATATGGCGATTTGTTTGTTTTCCGATAATTGAGAAAATGGGAGCTGAACTTTCTGGCACTCGTTCGTTTCTTTTATTGTTTAAATATACAGGTTATATCAATTAATTATCGAAGCATAATTAAAAACCAGATTATTATATCAATTCTCGTTTTCCAGATAAAAGCGGACGAAGTTAAGGAGATAGCTGATGAAGCGAAAGCTGACTTGGCCCTGGCAATGCCGGCGATGGAGGCAGCCCAGAATGCGCTGAAAGCCTTGAATAAAGCCGATATTAATGAACTGAAGGCCTTTCAGAAGCCACCAGCGCTCGTGCGCTTCGTCATGGAGCCAGTCTGCATTTTGCTGGGAGCTAAGTAATTTTATGGCTCACTTGCAGGAAATTTTAAATCTAATTTAAGGCCCGTATTCCACAATGAAATTCAAGCGTAGACCTCTGCTTGAATTTCGTTAGAAAGACGCCATCCATTTCTAGCATCCCATTCTATTTTTCATTTTTTTAAGTATTTACTATTATGGCACAAAAATGTCAAAAAATAATATTTTCTGCAAATTGACCTTAAAGTATAACTATAAACATAATATTAATTTACTATATGCTTATTAAAATAAAAATTTCAGGCCAGATTGGGACTCTACTAAGAAGTTATTGGCTGACGTCAACTTTATCCGTAATTTAGAAGAATACGACAAAGATCATATTCCTGATGCCACTCTCAAGAAGATAAAAGTGTATTTGACCCATAAGGACTTTAATCCGGACACGGTGGTTAAAGTTTCCAAGGTGTGTTAGCTACTATGCTATTATAAATGCTGGTTTCTCCATTTACAGATAGCTACTATATAAAAATATAACAAAAAAAAAATAGAACCGAATTCAATTGGAATATTACATTTTTTTTCTTTTCTGCCAGTTCCTTTATCAGGAACTGATTAAGAGGCGGTGACACTATATACTAGCAGAATTATTTTCAGATCATCGTTAGGAGTAATGCCAATATGAAGACAATAAGTTTTATAACGGTAGCTGCTTATAAAGCGAGTTATTTTAAAACAGTTTTAACATATTTTTTGGTTACTTTTAAAGATTACCCACAGATGTAGGTTTTTTTTATTTTCAGCGTGTATGTGTATAAGTTTTAAAAATGTATAACTTTTCTCTAGGTATGCCGTTCTATGGTTTTGTGGGTGCAAGCAATTGACATGTACGCCAAAGTCTTCAGAGTAGTCGAGCCGAAAATTCTTGCGTAAGTCCTTATTGGATCCACCAGTCATCACCGTCCTTATTTCAATGATCTCTAATCTTTTCACACCTTTTAAACCACCAACCAATGGGTTTGCTATTGCAATATACCTAACAATAGAATTAGATCAAAGCAATTGTACTATGGTAATTCCTATGGCCATAAGTAAATGGTGACATATAGTCTTATCTTTGATATCCAAAATGAGCTTAAAAACTAAAAATAAAAGATCTTGATGTTGACAGACATAAAGAAGCTGCGGGTATTTTGAAGAGTGTGATGGCGGTGCTGAGAGCGAAACAGAAGGAAGTGGAAGCTATTGAAGCACAGTTGGCTAAGATGTTGGACGAATTGAGGGTATTTTTCGACCTATATCTACACAGATAAAATAATTATGTTCATTTAATATGACTTCTTTATTGAAATGTTTATTATTTTGCTTGTTAAAGGTGGTAGAGGAAGAGCGTATAAAGTTGCAAGCGGATGTGGACTTGGCTGCGGCGCGCCTATCCCGCGCAGGCAAGCTGACGCAAGCGCTGGCCGACGAGAAGACGCGCTGGGAGGATACTGTCAAAGTTAGTATTGGCATCTGATACCTTACACACGTACAGGTGGACTTTTATATAGTGAAATAGTAATTAATGGTAGTAAACGGTAGTAAATCAATGATCTTGATTCTTCAGTACTAATCGTTGCACGATGACCTGTGTTCGGCAGAGACACGCATATAGGCTTATTATGACGATGAGCAGTGCAATATATCAAATCTTTATATCTTTATTTTATAGGCTTTATATACAACACTTAAAAACGTCAATATTATGAATAAATGAATCTACCACTCGCTCGGAACGCAGACATCCCCGAGAAGAGCGAGCCAGAAACTCGAGGGTTGCTCTTTTTTTCACATTTTTTACAATTATTTTGGTTTTTATAAATGTTAGGCTAGTACAATCAAGTGGGTGGATTATGAACATAGATTTTTAGCATTATAATCATAATCAATATAATGTGACATATCCTTTTAAATCAAATATATTTTGAGTTACAAACAACATGATCCATCCTAAACCTTTAAAAGAGCTAGTATTGCGCCATCAGAGCAACTAATATCATTAATCTCACCCCGATGTTTGTAGGCGGCAACCCAGAAGCTGTATTGTACCACTGGTGATATAATAGTGGCATCCGGATGTATCGCCTACTTCGGCGCGTTCCCGTCCCACTACCGCCGCGAGCTCGAACACAAGTGGATTCAGGAGTGTAGTGGCCTCGAGATACCGTCTTCGGACACATTTGAGTACGCACAAATCATTATAAACCAAAGTTTTGACAGTTAAGTAATCCCAGTGATAAAATTTTAGAGAAAAAAGCCGAATTTGTTGTTGTGTTATTCGTTGAAAAATAAGCAATATTTAAGCATGGTTATCATGGTACCGAAGATCGAGAGCGATGGTGTGCACTAGAAGAAACCTATGTCCAGCAGCTGATGAACAAGAGTGGATGATGATAATGAAACATGATTGTTTTGGTAATTTTAAAACAAATAAAAATAATTTAGACAGTTCAATTTGCTAAAAGCCTTATAAATAACGGAATAATAAAGGATATTTTAATCAATTTACTTCACTTGCAACACTGCGTCCGCTGCTTGGCACCAGGCTCGTCATCTGTAACATGGGATTTTGACATATCAGGCGACACCCCTTCGGAGATAGAGGCGTGATGATATGTATATTCCATATCCATTTACCCATATAAATTTGCAGTCTGATATCCATAATGGCGGACTCGTACACTGTGCGCACGTGGAACTCGCAAGGGCTGCCTCGCGACGCCGTGTCTACCGAGAACGGCATCCTGGTCACCAGGGCGGGCCGCTGGCCTCTTACTATCGACCCGCAAGAACAGGTTAGCTAGCTTTAAAAGTTTTGCCTACAAACTTAATTAATACAGTAAGGGCTCGCGCACATAATTTTTTAAGCGGGGACGACGACATTTTTGAATCGCGCGTTCACTTCCTCTACTCTCATTACTATTCTATCCTCATGCGGTGATAATAACTGAATAATACATCACCAACCCATCTCTTCCCTTGGTTGTCGTAAAAGGCGACTAATGGACTTGGAACTTCACAACCACCCAATTCCTTATAGCGGCGACGGGCTCACCACCTGTCACGCTGAGTGCGGTCACTACTTGGTGAAGCGCGGACTATGGCAATGGACTGCCTAGTCTAGCTTTTGCCTAGTCTCTGACTAACACTTAGGGGAAAGTGGTCATGATTATATGTATGTATGCCATAAATCATTGATGATGGCTGATCACATATATCACAAACCACAAAAAGCAACCAACACACGATCTCCTCCATAAACTGCCCCGGCTGCAGATTATAAGTTGCGGCCCGCTCGCAGGGCGGCTCACTGGGCTTTCTAGAATGGGCAATGGAACTTGAGGGGACTACTCAGCCTTTGAGCCTCCTCGGGACACTGCTTAAAGGACATCCCCGGTATGATACCTGGGCAAAGAGCACAATGCTCACAATGCACAAAGGCGAAGAAGGCCGCGCGAGCAGTTAGCTCGCGCGGCCTTCTTCTTTTACCATTCACACCTATTGTTGGAATCTCTTTTGTATGTCTATGTTTTTATTACTTCTTTATAATACGTCATGTTTTTGATACTTTAGATTGCAATAACAAAGTGATTTGTAACGTTTGCTTGCGCTCTCATTTCTTAGTTTAGCTATCGATTTTGCACACCTATCAAGTAGCCAAAGTCATTGGCTGATGCAAGTCAATTGACCACGGAAGTTGTCATGAAATGACAATGTTGTCATATTGTTTACTAGGCAAACCGGTGGGTAAAGAACATGGAGCGCGACAACGGGTTGGTTATAACGAAACTAAATGACCCTGCGTACCTTCGAATGCTAGAGAATTGTATTCGATTGGGCTGGCCAATGCTCATCGAGGACTTGGGTGAAACGCTCGAGGCTACACTGTCGCCTGTACTGCTCAAGCAAACCTTTTTGCAGGTAATAATACTTATAATGCTAAAATAATTTTTTTTGTTTATATTTGGGTCAAGCTGTACTTTCAGCATTTTATTTTATGTCACCCGACTTTGTTTTCCATAATATGTTTAAATTGATTTAGGGACTACTCACACTTATTTAGCTCCATTTAGCGTTATACTATGTAAAACGTCAATTTTATATGAGACGCTTACGCGGCTGAACGGACGCGGAAAGCTGAATAAGACACGCTGAATGCAGCTGAATAAGTGTGAGTAGTCCTTTAAAAAGAAATTATTATTTTATTAGCAATTTTAAATAAAAAATGCATACACGTTGTCAGATGTACCTTTTGTGCCAACGTCTCAAAGTGCTAGCAAGTAAATAGAGTGCGTCAAGTACTATTTAGCGAACGGCGGAAGCATTCAGTCTAAATGTACTGTAAGTGGCACCTCCTGTAAGCTGCCAAGATATACTTGTCGAGCTGCTGCTATTGTAATAACTAAGTATGTGACATGAATATTTCTAAAGGCGGGACGACTCCTAATTCACTTGGGCGACAGCGACATCGAGTACGACCTCAACTTTCGGCTGTACCTGACCACCAAGCTGGCCAACCCGCACTACCTGCCCGAGATCTGCATCCAAGTCACGCTCGTCAACTTCACCGTCACTCTCTCCGGCCTGGAGGACCAACTCCTTGCGTTAGTTCTCTCTCTGTACCACCGTAGCTTGCGGCTATACCTGACCACCAAGCTTTCCAACCCGCACTTCCTGCCCGAGATCTGCATCCAAGTCACGCTCGTCAACTTCACCGTCACTCTCTCTTGCCTCAAGGATAAACTCCTTGCGTAAGCTCACTCCTATTATAAATTGGATCGTCGACGTACTGATTCATGTCATGAACGTACTTTAGAAGTAAAACAAAGACTACCGTTGTAGAATGATTTTATAATTTACCCTCGCGCGGATGTTCAAGATGTGTACCATTTTATTAGATACCGATACTGATAGATGGAGCTTTCTGAATGGGTTGGCAACGTCGAATTTTTTATATTGATTTTTGAAATTATTCACAAAACATGTGAAACACTTTGTTCATTTTAAATGTAAGCATCAATATTGAACTATTGGCAGAGTGGGCTTGATGAGATTTATGCAGAGGAAACAGAAAATAGCATTCCTTTCCACCTACCTTGCTGGACCCTGTTGTGCTTTTTCACGCTTCTTTTGTAGAACCAAAAAACTAGAAATAGTAGTACAAAGGCCTGTTGTTTAGTGGTTACCGTAGCAATAGGGGGGTATCACTCGCACATGGTCTACTCTCATATCTTCGCCAGATTCAAGCCTTTCTTTCTTGAAGGAACAGATACTGTAGCTTTATGGTTTACGTTCTTAGGGACGTGGTCCGCTTGGAGCGCCCGGATCTTGAATTGATCCGCACAGAACTGATAGTGCGCATCAACGCGGACAAAGCTACGTTATTAGAGATTGAGGATAAGATTCTACGGCTATTGTACGCGTCTTCCGGTAATATTCTCGACGATGAGGAGCTCATTGAAACTCTCAATGAAAGTAAGGTGTGTAGTCTAGTTGGAATTTTAAGTTTTTATATAGATGTAAAGGTTGCTTGTCCACTGAAGTGAAGAGGAGAAACGGAGCTTGAGTTGTGTCAAAATGAACTAATAGATATTGCCCCAATTCCCCTTCCCTCTCCTCGCTCCACTTGAATGGGCAGGTTGCCTAATACCAGAAAAGAATAATTCAGAATATTATTTTTGGAAATCCTTTTGGTTAATAATGCAAAGTAAAACATGTTTAAGCAAAGTTATGTTTTTCATTAAGTGCTTAACTAGTCAATGGTCAGGAAACAAGACATAATAGAATCATCTATTGTTGCGAACACCGACGGTGACCGCCAATAGATGAGGAAGAACCAAATTTATTTTCCATGATTATTTTTGTGTTTCTACATAATTTATATATTTTAAGATAAAATAAATAAAAATAATCAAACTACACCTACACCATACATTTATATTGTAAACTCTACTTCTAGGAAACGTCAGAGATAATAAACGCTCGTTTGGAAGAAACAGAGGCGACTGAGATCAACATATCGGCGGCGCGAGAGAAGTACCGCACGGTGGCGACGCGGGGCGCTGTTCTGTACTTCGCCGTGGCCCAGCTCGCGGATATAGACCCTATGTACCAGTTCTCTTTAAAGTACTTCAATCAGGTAAATTCCATTATCCTAACTAGTTTTGTTTAAATTGCTCGGGTTAATTTCGTCAGTCAGGTGGTTTGTTGGAAGTATAATTATAATATTACGACGGATCCCGATGGAGTACCAGATAAGTAATTTATTTATTTCTCTCCATTAACATCAAGCTATCAGTGTTTGTTAAACAATTTTGTAACCGTGACCGATTCATTTCGAGTCCACTTACACACATGGATAATAGCCCTCATAATTTTTTTTGTAAATATTATAAATAAATATAAAAATAAAATAATAAATAAATTCTGAATTAAAATCGTAAAGGCCAAAGAAATAACCGTAATGACCTTTGGAGCTAAATAACAAGCAAAGCTCTTAAAACATTCTAGTATATCAGTACTATTGCCTATACCCTTGCCCCTTAGCCTGGACTCCACGTGCTGCTTAAGATCAGGCAGAGTGTAGTCATCAGCTGAATCACTCAATGAAAAATAAAATACCTTTAACATCATTACCTTGTACACAGGTGTTCAACGCCGTTATAGAGAAGAGTGAGAAGTGTGACGTGTTGGAGACTCGCTTAGAGATCCTTCACCGCGAGATCACTCTCTCGGTGTATCGGAACGTGTCGCGAGGGCTGTTCGAGCGGCACAAGCTTGTGTTCAGCTTCCTGCTCAACATGGCGGTATACCTCAACGCGGGGCTGGTGGAGTCGGACCAGTGGAACTTCATACTGCGCGGCCCGGCCGGCACTAAAGTGGTGGGTGTTGGGCAGAGCTGTAGTCACCGCCAGACCACTCGGTGTAGAACTAGTCTGGACGTCTTGTTGAATTGCCTTCATAACTTTTTGTCATTACGTGCTAGCCTTCACAGATAGTGCATATACAAATTGTGGCATATAAATTATAATTTTAAAGCAGCATTTTTTATTTCAATTATATATCGAGTACACTAAATATTCAAATTATTGTTACATTACAATATCAAAAGCGTACTTTATTTTCTAGTGTTAAGTCCTAACTTACGTTCAACCAGGTACCTCCTAAAAAGCCTATGATAGAGACGCTGTCGGACCAGATGTGGCTGGCCGTGAACCACCTCCAGGAGACGGATCCCTCCTTCGAAGGGCTCGTCACCGACTGCCTCAGGAAGATTCCTGTCACTCTTGGCTCCTTTAGTGTGGTAAAGTATATAATTATAAGAGTTAACTAATGTGAAACTGTTAAAGGTCTCTTTTTAATTTTTGAATTTAGGTATCTGTTAAATAATGGCTCTAGGGGCTAATTTTACCAACTGGTAAGCCCTTATTTGGTTGGACCAACGGCTTAACGTGCCTTCCGAAGCATGGAGTATTGTTAATTTATTTGTACTGCTTTTTCAGGATATACACGTAAACAAAAAAGATAATACTCCAGCAACAGTTGACTGGAATTCTAAGCTTAGTACGTTTGAGAAGCTGATGTTGATAAAGTGCATCAAGGAAGAAAAGCTGGTGTTCGCCATCGCCCAGTACGTAAGCACGAGCCTGGGCTCCGTGTTCATTGAGAGCCCCACCGTGCAACTGAACACCCTGTAAGTATTATTAAACAAACTTCATGTTTCTAATAATTATGTAAAATCGTACTTCAAGTGGTCTTTCTTTGAGGCAAACTTCTTTCAAATGTTTCTTTATATATTTTGCTCTTAAACTATCAGAAAACTTGACTAATTCCCATACATGAAGTAAGCAAATAAAAGTGACACTAGCTGTTTTAAATCAAATCTAACATTAGACCATACGTACTGAAAAGCGTAGACATGCCCCCCCCCCCACGCGATGGTGGAACGACGATCTAGTGAAGGTCGCGGGAAGCCGCTGGATATGTGCAGCAGGACTATTGTTATGGAAATCTTTGGGGGAGGCCTATGTCCAGCATTAGACGTCGACTGATGATTATGATAATTAGTCCATGTTTGGGATGATGATGATGATTATTAGTCCATACTCATACAGTACGTAATTTTTTTATGGTGAGTTGCAGGACGTAGTAACTGTGATGATGATGAATGAAGCTTTAAATGAGAAAGGAATGAAAGTGATGGCATGGTAATGGTGTTTGAAAGATACAAATGTATGAGTACGTTACACATTATGATACAAGGAGAAAAAGTAGAAGAAGTTTGTATATTTGGGATCTATGTTTTCGAGAGATGGATAGAGTGACAATGAAATAGAGAAGTGAGTGAAAGCTGGTTTTCTGAGAAGTTAGAACGTCTCTCAAAAGGCACAATTAGCAGTGCACAACGGCGTGCTGGTCACAACACTAATGTACGAGACTGAAAGTTGGGTATGGGAGGACATGAAAGCAGAATAAATATAGTAGAAATTAAAGGTTTGAGGAGCATGGCTGGGCTAAAACTGTTATTACAAGAAAGAAGAACGAAATCCTCATAGCACAGAAATCGAAGCTGAATATTGGCCATTCGTGATATACCCTGTAGACCCGGGCCTTCTGAAGGTTTAATCCTCATCAGAAGCTCGTCTCTACAAGTATCTCACGGCTGGAAGACCTCGTCGTGGAAATGAACACGTCGAACAAGAACACCGAAGAATGACGAAGAAGGAAGATTACAAGACCTTATTATCAAACTTTTATCATGTACCTATGTTGTAATATTATTTTTTCTAAATATCTCATAAAGTTATATATAAATATCTCATATTATTATACTTTTCTTTGCAAATACAAACTGACTAAAATACATAGTGCAGTACATGGAAACTAGTCGGAACAGTTCTCTTATAGACTCACTTAACCCACAAAGAGCAATGCCTAAAAGTTTTCCTTATGTTTTGCAAAGTATGTCGAGCTGTATATTTATATGTTGCCATGCCAAACATGTGGTAGTAGTTTTAATAATTGTTATTTATTCAATTAGCTTAACAATTGCATAGAAAATAAAAGAAAGTTTTGAAAGAAGTGTGTAGATTGAAAGAGAATGTAATAGCTGTAATAGGATGGATGAAAGTTAAAGAATTTATGATTTGGTAGTGAGTGGAGATATAGGACAATGTAGACCTGGGCGAAATTATTTCGACCAAATCGAAAGCGTTCTGAGAAAAACAGGTTAAAAGTAACCGAAATCGCCGAGCATGTATGAGGACTGTAATGAAAGTAGATGAAGGTAAAGAAAGATGCATGTAAGGTCCGTAGCAAGTACCGTAGTGGAAGGAAGTAATCTCATCTCGGCTTACCCCTGTGGAAGAAAGACGTGATTATATTTATGTGTGTTTATCACATGGTAAATATTTAATGACCTCACATATTAAATAAAATAAACATATTCTTATGCTTGTTTTAGTTATGCGGACACCGCATCAAATATTCCTTTGGTGTTTGTGCTGAGTACCGGGTCAGATCCATTTGGAGCTTTTCAGAAGTTCGCAACTGAAATGGGAATGCGGGAGAGAGTGCACTCCATCTCCCTCGGGCAAGGGCAGGGGCCCGTGGCTGAGAAGATGATCAACGCTGCGAAACCAAAAGGGGATTGGATATTTTTACAGGTAGAGCAGTCATTTAATTTTACTCTTTTTGTCAAAGGCTTTGCATATCAAAACTCTTTTTAAAAATGTATGTATATCTGATATGCGGAGATTGTCACCTTTTTTAATGTATTTTTATAATATTTTATCTTTAAAGTTGCATTGTTACCCTGGAAAAGATCATATCCATAGCTGTCTTAGCTTTTAATTGCTAGGTTTGTAGGGTACAATAATGGACACCGCGCTGCTGTGAAAATATGATCCTACAATATTCATTTAGCATCCAGCCAATCGTTTGTTTGAGCTCTATCTAACAATATTACAAGATAGACAATAATAACCTCTGCCGTTGTTATGTTAAACAAACTATAGACTGTTAGTCGGATACTTATGCCCGATTTCACCAACATCCTTTTAAACATCACAAAGCTAAAAGTCACTTAAACTAAAAGTACCCCTAAACGATCACCTAACTTCACCTTAGGTGTCCCCTAAGTGATGGTGAAAAGGAAATAAATGTTAAGTGTCACCTAAAATATCGTATGTGACACCTAAAAGTTAGGGGTTGATGGTGAAATAGGACATTACACTCGCATCTGTCTTTATGTGCTAAAAACTTATTAAGATTTCCTTTTATAGAATTGCCACTTGGCTGCTTCCTGGATGTTGAATCTGGAACTCATCGTGGCTTACCTGTCGAGTGAACAAGGGATGCCTAACCCAGACTTCAGGCTTTTCTTGAGTTCGATGCCCACTCCCAAGTTTCCAGTGTCAGTTCTGCAGAATTCTGTGAAAGTAACCAACGAACCTCCAAAAGGATTAAAAGCTAATGTAAAAAGGGCATTGATTGAAATGGAAGAAGATTTCTTCGAAAACCACGGTGATTATTATCCGACCTTCAATGGAAATAAATAATTTTAATTCTGTTATAATTATTTATAAGCTGAGGAGCTCGGTGGCGTAGTGGTTAGAACGCTTTGGCTTTCGATAAGAAAACAAAGCTACCTTCGCCATGGTCAGTCCGTGGACGAAACACCAAAACTTTGTGACCTTGAACTCCTTCGTGCTTCGGAAGGTTAATCCGTTGGTCCCGGTCGATATTGCAACCAATTCTACCCACCAACTCGCATTGGACCAGCGTGGTGATGTTACAGTCCATACTCCTCATGTCTCCATGAAGAAGGCCTGTGCCCAGCAGTAGGATGTATAAAAGCTGAGAATGGACGGACGGAATTTAAAACAAAACTGGTTTTTAGTTCTCGGACAAGATTGGCGAACCATGCTGTTTGGTATTTGTATGTTCCATGCCATCATACAAGAACGCAAGAAATTTGGACCATTGGGTTGGAATATTACTTATGAATTTAACAACAGTGACAGAGAATGTGCCATGTTGAATTTGCAAATGTTCTGCGAGGACGGTCATATGCCGTGGGATGCTCTTGAATATATTACAAGTAAGATATAAATACAACTTTTACAGTTATGTTAAATATTAAATTACTTTTAACAATTATTACCCTTTTACAGGTTCCATTACGTACGGGGGTCGTGTCACCGATATGTGGGATCAACGATGTTTAACAACGATCCTAAAAATATTCTTTTCACCTCCAACTTTAGAAGAAGGCTATGCGTACTCCAAATCTGGAAGGTACTACTGTCCACGGGCAGAGAAGTTAGAGATTTATAGGGAGTATATTGAAACATTGCCCGTGATTGAAGACCCGGAGGTGTTTGGCATGCACGAGAACGCTAACATAGCATTTGAAGTAAGATTTTTCATTCTTCTTCTAATGCGACATAAATATATCCGATTCACCAACGCATAAATTATCTACCTTTCTCCTTATGAAGAAAGAGGGCATACAACATTGTAAAAGTTTGTATTAAAAATTTATAGTAGTTTTATGTGTCTGTACTAACTATTAGAGAGTGTCATAATTATATTGACTTGCCTGTATTACATTTATATTAGATTCTTTCAAAGGCCCTTAATGATACTGTAATTATAGACAATTGTCAACTATGTAAATACATAAGGATTGCAATAATGAATTTGAATTTTACGTTAGAATTTGTTATTGAACGTGTCTTTTCATATTAGGCATAAAAAGTTATTATCAAGTACATGAAAACATTATTTTGCAATTATCTTTTGACCGATAATGATGAGTTCTGTGCCGTAGTGACATAGCAACTTCCGCCATGAAATGTCCTTGCAAGCGTTTCTAATTTCTATCAACAACCTAATTTACGGTCCAGACTCCTCATCTGTCTCTCCATGTAAGAAGACCAGTGCTTAGGAGAGGGTCTTGGACTTTGAATTTAATATATATTTTTTTACAGAATAAAGAAACTAATACACTAGTTCAGACCATAGTAGACGTTCAGCCACGTTCAGGGGGCGGTGGCGGCGGAGATACGCCGGACCAGATAGTGTGGCGTATTTGCGACCAGACCCGGGTCACCGTTCCCACCAAGATAGATAAGACTCAAATAAACCCCGATTTAATGGTCCCAGATGATATGGGACAATTAAATTCACTGACTACCGTATTACTCCATGAAACAGATCGATTCAACACATTGCTCGGTCTCATTCATTCATCGCTCAACGAACTTCAGAAAGCCATTAAAGTAAGATTGTGGATTTATTATTAATTGTTTATTTACACATTTACTGGTATTAACAGTTTCAATTTGCAGGGTGTAGTGGTGATGTCTGAAGCGTTTGAAGAAGTATTTACAGCTTTTATGAACAATAAAGTGCCTGCTATGTGGCACAAAAAGGGCTACAACTCGTTAAAGTCTCTAGGGAGCTGGATACATGATC
Source organism: Parapoynx stratiotata (assembly GCA_910589355.1). Classification (NCBI taxonomy): domain Eukaryota; kingdom Metazoa; phylum Arthropoda; class Insecta; order Lepidoptera; family Crambidae; genus Parapoynx; species Parapoynx stratiotata. Next base: position 11,354,975 of record OU342457.1, read on the forward strand.
TTACACTTCGAGTTGACTTCATTGAGGTATTTTGATTTTATAAAGAATTAATCATGAATAAATAAACTGCCTGTGTTTGTAATAAAATCCTATCGGTAAAATGACCATTTAAAGACATAAAAATCCAGAATAAATACCACGACAGTAATAGTGGTCTGGTGGTCTACACTTTGGCTTCCGATATTGAAAATAAAGCTGCTTTCACCAAAGTCTGCCTTTGGAAGGGTAACCAAAACTTTGTGACAAAGGTAAGCCGTTGGTCCCGGCCGCTATTTCAATCGTTTCTACCCAACGATCCGCATAGGGCCAGCGTTTCAGAATTTCAATGATTATAGTTCTTAATACAAATTTTTGAACTTTTATGAATTTAAATGATGAATATGATTTTAAATGGTATGAGAAATATTTTCGGACCTCCGATGTTATGAGTTGAAAAGTTATGTAAGACCCAGGCTGGTGACAATACAATAATTGGGCGAAAACTAGGAGTTATTTTATCATTATTTGTGACATTTAACTGTCTTTTTTTCATGACATCAACTTTTCAGAAATGGCTGGTAGATGGTAAACAGCCCAGCAGCTGGGTGTCTGGGCTGTTCTTCCCTCAAGGGTTGCTGACAGGCTCGCTACAGTCTTACGCGCGTCGGTACAGAGTACCAATCGACGCACTTATGTTCGATTTTCATCCAATTCCATTCTTTTTATCTCAAGAAGACGTTTATAAGCAGAACAAGAAGAAGAAGGCAAGTATACAAAGTGGAAAATTTTAATGAGTCCTGTAGGGGAAGTACCTTTAGTATTAAAAATTGCCTAATTTACTTAAAGAGATCTAACTTTTATTTTTTAATAAAAATGTAACTGCATTTTTTGTTTTATTAAAAAGCCTACCCAAACCGGGTATGCAAAAATTAAGGACATCAAAGCATCAATCACGCCTCATTCTCGTCGGGGTAAAGATGACAGTTATCCACTGGATGGTTATAAATTAATGTTCGTCCCTTAACCAGGAGGGAGAAGTCAGCAACGTGTACGGGGAGCTAGCAGTGCCCGAAGACGGCGTCAACATCCACGGACTGTTCATCGACGCGGGCCGCTGGGATATGCAGGCCAACTGCCTGGTGGACGCGCTACCAGGTATTTTGACACACGCACTCTCTGTTAGCGAGCGAACAAATCCGTATCACCAAAGCCTAAAGCTGAATATTATATGAATACCGACACTGTCAGCTCGTGTATGCTCGCGGCTCAGTCGCGCGCATACTCGCTCCCGCTCGGTTTTTTTCGAGGATGTGCAAAACCGCGCGAGCATTTTGTTGCTGAGTTTAACGAAGACTCGTGTAAACGCGAGAGTCCTCAAGTGTGCGCGCGGACTCAAGACTTTTAAGCTGACTCCCCTAGCAATCGACCTTGAAGGTTTCGTGTTTACTGCAAATCAGCGCCATCTACAAATGTATAATCGTACAAAAAACATTTGACAAAACCAATTGTGGGGAAACAAGGACGATTTCTTTTACTGAAGCATTCAATAGGTATAAAGAAGGTTTAATATTATAAAGCTGCTAAAAACAGCTTCCTGAAGTGTTTTGGTAGGGGGAGCCGCCTTATCCCGCGCCCTCTCAAAGTACAACTTCGTTCTCCATGTGAATTTCGGTCAGAGAAGACTAGCCACGCCAGCGCGAGGATTTTTCTTTTCGGTCTGAACTTACCTTTACTTTTTCTACCCTCTCCTGGTTATATATAGTTGAACATTTCTTCTTCCACTCTCTATGTCGATCCTCAAAAATTCATCTCTTTTCATTTTCATCAATTTTTCCATTTTTCACCTACTACCTACCTACTTGTGGTAATTTAGGTACCTTCTACTATTCATAGCTCTAGGAATCTTCTTCGCTAAATGGTTAGCACAGGGTCACTTGGTGCGGTATTTTTTGGCAGAGGCATGTGTCTATCCAGTAATTTGTACGGCAGGCGATTGAAGGATTAATTTTCATTACCTGAGATTGAGTTTGCATGCGTCTTTGTGCAGGCGGTATTAAAGTCAAGTGTTTTGACGACATCCGTTTCTAAACCAGAAGATGTTGCGCACTGAATACAGGATGTGATGATTCCGAGCTATGGCAGATTTCTCCATAATTATCAGAATCTATCAATCTCATCTATGTATCACATTAATTTTTTTATGAAATATTCAACTGTTTTTGACCTCAATATAGCTTGATGGAATCACAACGTCAACAGTGAAGACAAGCTAAGATTATTTACGATTGCCATTCCAGGGCAAATGAACCCGCCTCTGCCAGTGGTGTGGTTCCAGCCGGTGCTGGAGCTGCCGAAGCCGGACCCGCGCTACGACGCGCCGCTGTACAAGACGTCTGAGCGCGCGGGCACGCTGTCCACCACCGGCCACAGCACCAACTTCGTGCTGCCCGTGCTGCTGCCCGCCGTGCACGCGCCCGACTTCTGGATCATCCGCGGCACCGCGCTACTCACGCAGATCACCGACTAGTGCCTCCAACATAGGTACTGCGCTACGAAACACGATATGATTAGCCTCGCAATGCTCAAAATACTATAGTGTCTAGTTTATTTTGTTAAAACCGGTGTTCGCTTGACCTTCAAGGGTTAAACGCAAATCGTCACGCATATATTCGCGGGGCTGGCAATTAAAAGTTTTTCAATATGTCCTTTCAAAAAGTCTTTTCTATAGCTTTCTTCAATTATTTATGGTAGAATGCGTCTCATTGTGACGATTTTACCAATGTTTAGTTTAAAACAACTAGAAAAACTTGGATATATCAGGTGAAATGTTTAACACCTCTACCTACCTTCGGAGATAGAAGGGTGATGATATGTTTGTTTGTTTAGTTTAAAACAAGGCATAATGTAGACGAGTGTAGCTATCTTGGCCTTTTTCTTACGTAATTATACAGCGCGATAGATTGCTTAACCAATTGTGAACAATCCGAGCCCCGCAGTACTGGATCTGAAACCTCAGTACATAGGCTTGACCAACAATTCTGCGGGAAGAGTCGGCCTTAGACTACATCTCCTTATGTACGGTTCTCTTATCTACTAGTGAGATAAAACTAAAACCTGACCGGGAACTAACGCCTCAAAAATAAGGTATTTTAAACACAGCTTTTATTCTAGAATTCAAATAGAATAGAATACAAATACTCGACAAATATATCAGACCAAAGAATTGGATCGTTTCACTTATTCATAACGTTTCGTACTATATACGTTTGGGTTTTTATATCACATTTTATGACCCTTTATTTATAACCATAAACTTTCGTATTAATGTATAGCTCCCAAATCTAAAATTTTCGATGATCATTAATGTTAATTCCGCCAAATTAAAATCAAGTGTTTATATTATGAACACTTAAGTATTCAAGCACATTTAGAAAGATTTCTATTTGGTGACTCTTACTTTGTTCGGGGATTTCTTGATTCAGCAGGGGTCGCTCTGATGAGATGGGATCGGTGGCCGGTCGAGCCAAGAACAACTTCAGTTGTGGATTAATCTCTTCTGTACATCCTATCTCTACTATACCTGTATTTGGAGCGAGACAGCTCTATACACTGCGTATAACTTTAGAAGCGAATAAGTCTTGTCTATTAAGACATTTGCTTGATTGTCTGTTTGAGCAATAGAATGTATTTAAATAGAATGTATTTATTTGCCTTTGTATTTCTGCTTTTGTTAGAAGTAGTGTAGTAACTTATTTTTAGCGCGACCTTTGTATGGTCAGGCAGATCATAATCATAATCCAATGTGAAGATTTAAATTACCTCTGATCTTAATTATGTATTGTAAATGACCGTACAATTGACTCCTCCTGGAGTTAAATGGATTCCAGATGCAAGAGTAGATGCAAAATATAAGTTAAACGAGCATTGGTTCCTTATACATTATTGTTAGTACAGTCAAGTTCAAAAATATGTATGCATATTTAACAGGTGAGTCTTTATTCCTTTCCAATAAGAGTCATTTAGTGTCAAACGTGCTTAGATATTTTTGAACCTACTCTATTATTAGCAGCAAAGTTCATAGTGGCAAAAATTTGTCCTTCATTTTTCTAGTAAGCGTTTTTAAAAAAAATTCACATTGACCCGCACGGCACCCGTTCCCATGGGAATATAGGGATAAAATGTAGCCTATGCCTAAGCCTTTCTCAGGCTAAAGTCTATCTGTGTACCAAATTTTGGTTAAATTGGTTCAGTAGTTTTGACGTGAAAGCGAGAATGAGAGTTACTTTCGCATTTTTTTATATTAGTATGAATTATTTAGACTATGAGTTTTTATAGTAAACTGTAATAACCTTCAGGTTATTAAAGTATAGTTACTCATTGGACTAGTAGGCACTGTCAACGCTAGGTAGTGATAAATGCAAGATGCAGGTCGCCTGATACTGCATCTGACGCATTTATGAATTTTCTATTTACTTTTCCGTTTCGGAGTTGTACTAATAGCATTACAATAATTTTACGAGAGGTTTATAATTTATAGTTTTGTTTCATTTATTACAAGTTGTAATTAATTACGTTCGTTTCTGTCTTTGTGTGCAATGTATCTATAATATGTATAATGGCTAGTCCACATTGCCGTAACCGTGACAAGTAGGTACTTATTATCTGTACTGATAGTGTGGACGGAATTTGTTACACACACAAATGTCACGATCAGTTTTATAAGAAATAGGTACGCAGAAAAATTTTAAATGACACTGTCTAAGTTATGTTTCATACATTAAGAAAATTTAAAGCTTAATATCCCAAGATGTAATATACATTCTAGCTGCCGTGTGCGACTTCTCCATAACAGTGTTCGGTTCCGCAAAATGTTATAAACGCGTCCAAATTTATGTGTTGCACTTATGTGGACCGGTCATATAGCGATTATTTATTAAATAAATATAAACCTATATTTGAATTAATATATTATTCGTAATACCTATTTATAATGTTATATTAATTTTCTAATAAATGATTTCTATAAATAAACCCAACTGCTTTTATTTCAATTCTGCTCAATAAACCTGTAACATCAAGTAAAGTACAGAGAATTGGTGAAAAATATTAAAAATAAAACCAGTAAAGTGCTATAATCAGTCACATTTATTTAATTAAAACAGCCATTTATGTACTAATTGGGATTATTATTATTGACACCGATATAATAATTGATAACGAAATAAAAAATTCTCTTGACACTAAACTAATTCAAGTAGGTATATCAAATTCAATTTATCAAGATGGGTGGAACTTTTTATAATTTTGAAATCGTATTTCTTGGAATCTTAGAAACTTGGAATAGCTGACAATGCCGTGACAATATCTTGTTCTTTTTTTTTTAATATTGGTAATTAATATCGCACTCTGAAAGCATCTCTATCAAACTTTTGGCTAAATCAGGCAAACACAACCATTTTCTAGTTTGCAAATCCGGTTTATTAAAACTTCTACCCACCGAGATTTACAATGAAAATAAAGGAAAAAAGTTTAAAATAACGCACCGAATGATGCTTACAAAATACTCAACAAAGTTTATTATAAATAAGATATACAGTTTAAAAGGACAGATAGCGAATAACTTCTAACTAAATAGTTGATATCCATAAAACTGGACCTTTATAAAGAGAGAGATCTTTGAAATTACAGACTAATTTGATAAAAGATGATTATTCAAGAACTATATCTACTAAGGTATACCCTTATTTATTATTTTATTCAATAACTTTTGTGAATTGTATCCACAGTTATAAGGGATAGGGCAATGTTAGAGAAATCAAAAACTTTACCGCTCCTTACCCCAGAAATGTCACCCCAATAAAAAAATTACATGAACTGAAAACTATATCAAATTTGCATCAAAATAAAATTTGTAACTTCCCTCTTTTTATATTATGAGTTCGTATTGTCTTTTTTTGGTCTTTTTATATTTATTCCTAAATACGTAGATTTAAAATTAAATAATCCTTTATTTATTTTAAACTAGTTTTATACGGGTAATTTTTTGGGGTGACAAGTGTAAAGCTACACCTAAATATTAAGTAGGTATGTAAAATTACGAACTATAATTTGAATTTCCATTATAAAGGTAACAACATTTTAAATATCATTAAATAACTCCATAAAAATTAATCTATAATAATAAGGGAACATTATTGTACGTTTGTAACTTAATTGATACGAGTGAGGTATAAAAAGAGTACAAAATATACTTTAATCTTTATACATTAAAATCCATAAAATTGGATCTTAATCTATAACGATGGAGCGATGTTCTAAATTAATTAACAATAGGTATATAAAGCTCATAGAATTTGCAATACTTATCGTAAAATTTTAAATCCATAAAATAGGATCTTAATCTAAAATCGATGGAGGGTTATGGTAAATTAATTGACATTAGGTATACATAGAAAATATATGATATAATTTTATAACCTATCGATATACATTTAAATCCATAAAAACTGGATCTCAATCTATAACGATGAAGAGATGTTATAAATTTGTTAATATTAAGTGGATATAACCACATATACTATATAATTTTATAACTTATTGTTATACATTACCTAATCCATAAAAGTGGATCTCAATCGGTAACGAAGAGATGTAAATCGATTGGCATTAGCTACGACACACAAGAATATAAAGGAATAAGTTTAAAATTATCGTTATACATTTAAATCCATAAAACTGGATTTCAATGTATAACGACGGAACGATGTTGTAAACCGATTGGCATTAGGTACTCAAAAAATATACAGTAAGTATAAATATTTTTATAATTTCGTTCCGTTATAAATTAGAAACAGATGTGACTTAAGTTGATGCCCATACTAATATGATAAAACTTCATCTATAAAAATAAGTCGATATTAGATAAATAATATAGATTAAGTTTTATTATTTTTGGTCAATATTAGTAATGAAGTATGTATTGTACCTACTTCTAAACTTAATTATTATTAACCTAAATAAATATTAATATAAAATCCATAAAACTGGAATGTTTCTCGAATAATAGGTATGAAAACATACCAAAAAGACGAGTACCCAACCAAAGACGATTTCTTCATCTACATAGAATTGCTTGGCAAATCCTTTAAGCTTGATTATTTTGAGCGTTATCCGTTTCGGCGATAGCTTTGTCTACGTACGAAATACGATCCTCTATGAACATGATCCTGTGAAATATGCAATACATAAAATTTCAAAACTGGTCTGGAAGTTAATGTCCCATTAAAAAAAGGTCGTTATAAAGTAACGAAGAGCGCGTTGGCATTCTGGTTCGTACGCTTTGGTTATCGATGTTAAAAACTACTTTCGCCGTGGTTACCTAATCCTTGCATGGGAAAAAATCTTTGTGATTTCAAAATCCTGTTTCGCAAGGCACCTTAAGGCTGCCTATCCACTGGAGCGGAGAGGAGAAAAGGAGCTTGAATTGTGTCAAAATTAACCAATAGCATCGCTTCAAATCTCGGCTTTGCTGATCTCATAGCTCGATTGACCAATAGCGTTGGGTGAAACCTCCGCTCCGCACGCTCGTTTCGCGTTGGTGGACACGCAGCCTTAGACATTGGTCCCGGTCGCTTTTTCTACTTCTACCCACCAATCCACTTTGGAGTAGCGTCATTACGGACCAATCTCCTCAAATGTTTCTCCGTGTAAGGAAAGCCTATGTCCAGCAGTAGGACGTAAATAGGTTGGTAAGTGAAAACTAACCTTGCTTCCATCATCGAGCAATGAATAGAGTTGTGGCGCACCTGGGCCCTGTAGACATTCAGTTCTGCACTGATGGCCGCGATCTTTAGCTTGAGCTCGTGGACTACCTTGGCCACCTTGTCGGCCTGATGAAGTGATAATTATTACATGATACCTTTAGGAGTTCACAGACGGGGCTATAATATACTACATTTATGTATATTAAATACATTTCGTTACATCTTTCCATAGAAACTGGAGACCACACACGGCAGCTAAAATGTAGGTAGGTATATTTTTCCATTTTCGTATCATATGGACGCCAACATGCAATTATGTACTATACAATATTTTGTATGCGATACTTTTGTATGTTTTGTAGGCGCCATAGTAACTTTTATTTTGCTCAGAAATTATTTATTGCTTTGTTCTATGTGACTGAACATTTGAGTTTGACTTTAGCTACGTATGTTACATCGTTGGAAAGGTATTTTTGAGCTGAATAAAAGTTACTATGGCGCCTAGTTTCAAATGTTAGTCCGTTCAGAGCATAGCGAAGCGGCTCTCAGTGATCTGTGGTTCAGAGTAATTCTTTATTAAACATAAAAGTTATACGCGTTCTGTAGACCCAGATGCCACATTCCAATAGCTGTGTTACGTCGTTAAATAAGTATTTTTGAAATGATTAAAAGTTACTATAGCGTTAAGTTCCAAATTGATTTACTGTCAATTTACACGATATCCCAAGTGGTTCGAATTATAAAAAATGGACCTAGAAATCTCCTGGCAACATTCAGAATCTTAATCTAGAAGCTTTTTTGAGCTCGAAACCATTTACAGAACGCGGTCCTCATATTTTGCACACTCAACATCCTTTAGTGCCTGGTCTAATTTATATTTTTTATTGTTTTATCCAACATTTTACAAATATATCACAATTAACTACACTAAAACAGAGTAGCATTCCGCTGTCTGTCTGTCTGTCGCACGCAACGCAAACTACGCCACGGATTTGATGCGTTTTTTTAATAAAGTTATTCAAGAGGAAGGTTTACCTATATGCAAGAATAAAACATGCATAATATAGTAGAGAAACCAAATTTTAGAGGTTTATAATGTGAAGTCGTAAATTAACACCTGTTTTACGCTTACATTGCAAACTCTAGCTGTACTCTACCACTGTACAATCAAAATCATGTCCTACATACCTATTCATACATGTCCGTATTGCAATATACCTTAGAAAGGTCTACAAAAAGTGGGAGGTGGTATATGTACCTATGCCTAACTATTATAGTTTAATCACAATAAATGTGTAAAATTTAATCCGCAACAATGGAAAACGCTCTTTATTTGTATCTTGGTATTAATCCTTATAATAATAAATTACGTCATGTTCAAGACTGGTTAAATACCTACATAACTACATATTTGAAATATTTATTCGTACATTCCATCCGAAAGTTTAAGCTAGTTTAAAAAAGTAAGGTAAGTATTGGAAAATCTATACTAATAGGTAGGACCTAAGTCCTTACCTATGAAATTGGTGTTTTGTATGGAGATTTTAGGTATGTCTGCATTTTACATACTAACATTTTATCAGTTTTCTTCACAACGACAAATCCAGAGATAATAATATATTGCATGTATCATTAGACAAGCTTTAGCAATATGTGTGAGAACACGCTTGATAAAAATTATTCATCGTTTTTATGTTAATGCAAATCAAATGATGTATTCGGGAGGCAGTTAAAAATAATTGTTTTTGTGTCTAATTTTAACCCAATTAATCAATTTAAATATCAATTTAATTTATCAAATTAAATAATACGAGCTCAAATATATGGTGTATTTTTGGAAGAGGCAATTATTTTATAAGAATGTTCTGAATCTTAATAGTTACGGACAAATTGCTACGACAGAATAAAAACACCAATTTCATAGGTAAGGACCCAATATGTACGAGTATTTTAAAAAGGAAAGCTCAAAAACTATTTAATCGAATTTTAAAAATCGGTCCAAGAACTGTTGAACAGAGGAACGTCACATAACTCTAGAGGGCTGCTCATCCTTTAGGGTACTTATGCGTAAATGCACCAGCGTAAGAATGGGATCTGTATGGAAAATGAATTATTATTGTAAATACTACCTATCTACGGAAGCGGGGGCGGGCCACTAAGCTAGTGAATATTATTTACAGATACACGTGTCGGCAAAAGTGCATCTACCTGTCTATAAGTCCCAGATCTTCCCCTGTGTAGTTGTAGACCGTTCAGCTTTTAGGGTCGAGTAGGATTACCAGACGGATAGAAAAATATGGAAGCGAGTCCTATGAAAACCTATTGGCCTAGAAAAATTCTATTGAATTTTTCTAAAATAGTGAGTGAGATATATAGGTACAGGTTCCATGGTTCAATGGTATTTGTGTGTTTAGGGTAACTGGTTTAAAATAAATATATGACCTATTTGAGAATTGTATGTATGTATGTAAGTTGTACGTAATCTAAAATTCTGAAATTTGAGCCGTATTTCTTAACAGGCGGTCGATAGGGTAGCCCTCGTGAGGGTTGTAGTGACCTTGAGCCGGCAGTAAAGTCAGAGGGGTGACCGCGCGGCGGCGCGATGCGGCAGCCGCTTAGATGGGTGGCGGGCTCGCTTCAGTTGCAGACGACTCGGCTCATCTGCGTGTTGTCAATTCAACAAATTGTGTGATTTTTATTTTCGTATATTCCACAGTCTGTAGGTACCCACTTATGTGTTTCTCTATGTGGATGGCGATTACACCTCGCAGTGCGTATGTGCGTTTATAGAATGGTGATGACGACGCTGTTTTGGTATGATTATTAATAGGTGAGGCGGCATCAAATTAAAAAAAATTCAAATTAAATTTCATAACATTTCTAATTATTATAATGAAACTTATGCCTATTTATACATTTTTATTAGTTTAGGCACTTACCTACGTGAAAAAAGGGAGTGCTTTTCGAATAATTATAATACAATTTTGGTACCTAATATAAATTGATTAACGTTTCTCAGCTTCCTTCGAGATTCTAACATCGCAAATTTTTGAAACTCGCATTTAGTATAATAATATTATGATCTAATGGTTCAGACTAGACCAACCATCCCATAGTGGGGGTCAGTTTAATCAGTGATACAGTATTGAGCAAAAAAAATGATGTATAAGATCGTTGTCACTCTAACGTGTCAAAAAAATATTGTTGCAGTAGGTACTTTACGTGTGTTTGGTCACTGAGTAACTATCAATTTACTAATTCCAAAAGCTGATGTAAGAGTTGTTACAGGGCAAACCCCTTTTCGCCCTCCCGTTGGTGGTCGTCAACTATAAAACTTAACTAACTCAAATTAGGTACTGTGCGCTGCTGATAAATGAAATGACAGAATACTAAAATAGGGGCATCTTGTTGTTGCTCGCTCTCATTGCTGTACATGCAGGAAAATATCTTGAATTTCATTTTCCTAAAGTAGGAACGGGCGCGGAAGGTCGCTGTCGTTTAGTAGAATATTTTTAAGGAGAGTTATAATAAGAATCTAAAGTCAAATATTGCATAAAATAGATTGATAGCGGACATTTTATTTAAATAACAATGTCTTTAACATATTGTTACTTTTTAAAATATGTAATGTTTTCTTAAAAAATCTCTCCTGGTCAAACTAACTTCTGCGTGTTGTGCACCTATGCACACCTATGCATTTTGTTGCTATTGAAAAAAGGAAATAATTAGACGAAAATAGCTTGAGCAACCTACCTCTTGTTCAAGCCTGGTGGCCTCCCAGCCTTGCACATGGGTGATGAGGTCGTAGCGCACGTACTTCTCGAGGCCCGGCGTGAAAGGCCCGTTGTGCCGCTCGCGGCCCACCAGCCGCGCGTAGTTGGTGATCTTGATCTCTGTCATCTTGCGCTTGGGCGGCGACGGCGAGCGCGGCTCCTCCTGACACATACGTAATCGGCTACCGATGAACAACACTGCAGCATCTTCCGTTACACCAAAAGTGATAATCTTGAACTGCTGCTTGTGCTACTTGGGTACCTACTCACTCACCAAGGCGGCATCCTTAGCAAAGTAAATAAATAAATAATAAATATCTTCTAACATTCACACCTATCAACTAGCCCCATTTTAAGCAACTAATGCTGCTTGTGTTACGGACACTAGATGACGGATAAATATATTTAATAGATAAATACATATAAATATGATAAATATATATAAACATCCAAGACTGGAGAACAAATGCCTGAAAATTCATCACCCAAACATTTGCTCCCACCGGGGATCGAACCCAGAACCTCTCGAGATGGCGACGCCTTGAGACCGGCGTACAGACCACTCGACCACGGAGGTCGTCAAGTGAAATCATTTTTGTTTAAAAAATATTATGTTCAAGTAGAAACAACATTTAATTACTTTAAAAAAGGGTGCTTTTTAAATTGAAAAATATTAAAAGAACCCCAGAGTAGTACCTCATTTTCATTGGGGTATGATTTTAATTAACAGCCTTTAGTTATTCAGCTGGTGTAACCATGTCTTTTATTTATACATTTATAATACACTATGGGCAGTCAACAAAAATATGTATATAGAACAATAAATTTAATCTCTACAGTTTCAGTTTTAGTTTGTATTCATAATAAAGACATAAAGTAGGTATGAAGATCAAAACGTCATCAAATGTAATTAATAAAACGACTCTTTGTCACACGCTGAATTTTTAGATATTTTTTCAAATAGATCTAGATTAAAGAGGTGCTGGTACCTACTCCTGGAGGTGGACGACTTTAAGTTAATGATAGAGGAGTGAATTGTTACGGGCTTTAACCTGACAACAAAAGTTTTTGGTATGTAACTAAATAATGCAATTAAATCACCTCGCTCAGAGGCGTGTCGTCGCCTCGCGCAGCAGCCGCATCGTCCTTGCTTTTAAGCATGTTGTTTTGTTCTTGAGGCTTGCTCATCGCACCTACGATATTGGTACCTTAGGGAGGATCATTATGATAAGACATTTAGGATGGGTCACAGAAATAAAAACTTTGTGACATGCTTCAGAAATATTAGGTCCTTACCTATGAAATTGGTGTTTTGTGTGGAGATTTTAGGGAATTCTGCATTTTCCATACTAAATTTTTTTCAGTTTTCTTCACAACGACAAATCCAAAGATTATAATATTTGGCATCTATCATTAGACAAGCTTTAGTAATATGTGTAATATCACACTTCATAAAAATTATTTATCGTTTTTAAGTGAATGCAAATAAAATGATGTATTCGGGAGGCACTTAAAAAGAGTTGTCTCCGTGTCCAATTTTAACACAATTAAACTTACAACAAATTATCAAAACAAATCAAAAGAGCTCAAAAATATAGTCTTTTTTAGACGAGGTAATTATTTTTTGGGAATACTCTGAATCTTAATAGTTACAGACAAAATACTAAGAGAGAAAAAAATCACCAATTTCATAGGTAAGGACCCAATTTAGTTCAAAGATACCTATAGAATTTTGAAAATGAACAAATCGGCGAACCATTCTAAAAATTCCAAAAAGCACAATTAAAAACCTTCCTGTAAGAAAACTTAAATAAAGGGTACCTACATATAAATTCATTTAATGGCATTATATGGTTTTATAGATGATGAAGACAGGGTGGCAATGGACCCTGTTGGGATCACACCCAACAGGGTCCATTGCCACCCTGTCTTGGAAACAAGTAGATTTTCATTGTCAATGAAATAATTTTCTATAGCATTTATTTAATAAAAAGCATTAGTTTTATGAAATACTTATTGCTCGCATTGAATAGATACCATAATCATTGTCAAATCATCTCTATCTACACAAAGAATTGGTCTTACTTTTAATTAAGCCTAATTTACCAGTACCGTCCACGTTTAAGAACAAGTATCGTAAAAGGCGCCTAGTCTTAAAAATTATTTAAATATCCAAAATTTACATCCTATTCAAGACTAAATAAAATGTCCGCCCGCCACTGCCCTGAGCATCCAGAGAAAGTATCAAAGTTATTCGGTCAATAATTCTAACAACACGGAAATTACGTCAATTGTTTTTGTTTTTCAACAACTTCAACGGCTTATGATCGCTGTTTAATATCAAATACATTCATCTAAAGTGATTTATTACCAGGATTTTTTTAAAAATGGAAAATATAATTACGCTGAAACTGGAGCTTTTCCAATACTTACTTGAGATTATTTTCCGAAGAATGCTTCGATTTTTCGTATTTGGTGTTTTCTTATTCACAAAAACAATTTAACTGCAAGGACTACACCCAAAATTCAATTACAATAGTTTTCAGAAAATTTGTTATTGACATACGTAAAAATCAATCTACCACCGTGCATAATTGTTTCCTTCTACCGCCAATTTTAAATAAATTCGCAAAAATATTAATTATCTGTAAAATTGACTCTAAATCTATTGATTATTTATAAAATAAATAATTTTATGGAATATAAACTATTCTACGTGAAAAGTTTGTAACAATTTATGTCATATCGAGAAAATATTACCAAGTGCATCTAGAGTGCAAACTAGGGCGAGCACTATTTTTTAATATGACAACTACGAACTACCAAAAATGGGAACTATTTAAAAAATCGCGGGATTGGAAATAAGATCTTAAATTATTTATTATATAATTTTACAAAAGGAAATAAACATATGAAAGCATAAAACAATGGTCGTTTGTCATGTTTCTATTAAACTTCCATTACATATTGACCGAAAATGATATAGCGGACTAACAAGTGCTAAATTACATAAAAATTATGTAAGAAATAAGAAAAATAAAAACAAATATATTCTGCATCGAAACTTCGAATAACAGCATGTTTATCCTGTGATTTAAACGTTATTTATATGTCTATAAAAGGGCTCACTCTCATGTCTCATATTACTAGAGGATCGTTTGGCATTACGTGGGCATTACGAGCGTCGCTTGTGCCCCTGTGTTTCGCTATTGCATTGCTAGGTCCCATAACTTAGATTTTTCATTCCAATAACCACATTACATTGACTTGTCTACCTAATATGATAGCATGACGAAGTATCTATCCGACGGAATTTTAGGGCCTCCATGTAGGTAGTCTTTCAGTATCAATGTTAAGTCACAAATGCCTTTGGCTTTTTTTTCTGGGCGGCTTCTTCTGAGTAATTTGCGATGCCATAAAGTGTATAATGACTAGCTTACCTTATTGCGCCATTGCTACTTACAGGAAGGCGATGCTTTGGGAGACTATTGGATCTATGGATGGGATATGGGGGGTGAATAAGCCTCAAATATTTAATGTTTCTTGGAAATGATTTGATCAATATGTTTATTCAAATTTCTTTTATTAAAAACAAAATTCCTTAACAATAAAACTATTATTTATTTACAGATTAAAAATGTAGCATTAACTGAACGTGATTTCAAAAAACATAATTGGTTGAACAAATGCAGAAACATTTTTGGAAACTAGGTAGGTATGTCTATAAATACTGTAATAATATATCATAATTTATCAAATAAACTAGAGAAGCATGAAGAAGATATATGGGGTGGTTGTAAGAAGCAGTAATTAAAACTAATAATTTATTTGAAACTGATTTATTTTAATTATTTAAAACTGGTTAAAATTCGTATTTCGAACAATGTTTGAAAACACAAATACGAAGTTATGGAGAACATGGAAAATAAAGGTATAAGGTATAATAGCAAGTACTGTGTGGAGGCGACGAAGGCCGCTCGGGGACTCCGCACTGACTACACTACAATACGACGGGCGTACAGCTCCAACATACACTTATTGCCCAAATTAACGAGGAACCGTTTTTGCTCAAGACAAGGGTACTAATTTTCGCCAATTTTTACAAGAAATAATGAAAAAGTGCATTTAAGATATAATTATTGCAATAAATGGTGGCAATTGCACCGCTCGGTCGCAGCGGTGTGCAAATGTAAACACGCGGGTGACCGTTGTTTGGAACAGCGGGCAATTTGATCTGCCAGATCGTCGTTCATAGATACTGTATTATTCGTATATTTTTCATTAATTATTCCATTCAGCATAGTATATCTTTAATTTAGCTAATGGATATGCATTAACTTTATTAACGATAATTACGATCCGCTCACTGCAACAAATACAGTTTTTACATTTCTACTGCCCGAGCTTGGAGACAATTAGTTTAAATTAAATGTAAGGTCCTTTTTCACAACTACTTTTTTAATACAGAAATTTAGATATCTATATATGTTGTAAAGCATTTTTTGTGAAATATGTGTTACAGCCTTCGCAGCGCAATACAGCCAAAAACATTATAAAATATAATTGTACAAATATAAGACTAAGAATTTGTGTTAATACCATTTCATTCAAGCCAAATAGTAACTGACGTTAACTTTATCATTATTATACTTCAAAGTTTAAGTTTGTGGAAAGTAATTTATGAACGAAGCAATTATAGCGTCTAACAAAGCATTTTAAATACATATAACATAATAGATAAATATTTGTACTTTTAATTTGAACAGCAATAGATCTTTACCGGATGAAAGTGCGTTGATTATTCAGTTATGATAGTTGTGCATTCCGGCTTATTATGCGAAACAATCTGAATGAGAGTGTATTATTTCGAACGTTATAAGTTTAGGAATTTTGGTAGTTTGAGAAAAAATGGCAGGCTTGTGAACTGGCGTTGTGAATGAAGCAAATTACCTAAAATTTCCAATGAGAGTTAAAACAAATATAATTCCATAAAAAGAGTAAAAATAATTATGTTAATTAGACAGTTCAAGGCAGTAACAAAAGCTTAAAACTACAGAAAAAAAGTTTCACATTTTTTTGGAACATGTCCGTATAATTTGTTATTGTCTTGTAATTATTAAACAACGCGGCCATTTTTTATAATTTTAAAAATGTATTCATCCTAAAATTTGGTTTTGTACAAATTCGTGTCAATTAAATACGTAATCACATTGCTGTTCAAATTTATATATTTTTTGCATTGCAAAAGAAATTTTGCGTTCTAGGCAATTTATGCAATGGCAGTAATGTACTAAATATGACAAATTTCATAGAGTTTGAATATATTTCAACATAAAATATTCAGTCAACAACAGTGTCACAGTCAATTGTGCAATTTCCCACGTCGACGAGCAAAAACGGCTCCCAGAGCCCACAGGCGCTAGCAAGCGGCGACGCGCGTACATTTACACTAAACATTTACTCCTGATTCTGCTTCATTGGGCCCTGAGTTGTATATTATAAGTGTAATTATAAACAGTGTGCACCTAAACAATTACATTAATTACTCCACACAGACCGAGAAATACAAATAAAGATATTAGGTATTACATGTAAAAGTGAATGAATATCACAGTACTTAATTCTGTTAATTTATACAGGTTGGTGTCCAATTTCTTCTTTCATTTTAAATTGTTAGACTTAACCTTAAAAAGAAAATTAAAAGACCTAGACCGGATCTCGTTTTATCTAACTACTCATTCGCTAATGTAACGTGTGTCAACAAATACAGTTTCCCTGGGATTCTTTTCCTGTTGCACTCTCTAATTAGAAAGCCTGCTGACAATGGGAAGAAATAATAAACTGAAAAGAAACAGGAAAATAATCTTATTCACAACCGAACCGTTAACGTTTAGCCAGGTGGTATTTAATGCTTTTTCAACTTCCTTATATTAATGAGGATTGATTCTGGTGTACACTTACATTGAAGTACACCTCCAAACATCAATACAAAGAGGGCTATAGTGAAATCATTGCACAAATAATAATATTACTCTCAGACAGAGATGGGCCTGACGTAGGCATGTTACCACTTTAACACAACGGTGTTAGCATGAAGTTGATCAGCCACTTGACGGTTAGTGCATGGGACCTTAACGGATTACCAATGACATGTACCTTGCCTTAATTTGCATATGTAATCTGTCGAGGCCCCAGGCATGTGTGGCTGTAATTATATAAGACAAACAATTTGGGCAACAATACTACACTAGGCCAGCTCCCGGTTAAGATTAATTTTATTGGTTGTGTAATTTACATAACATAGTAAAAAACAAATAAAAAAATATTTCGCTGGCAACAAAATAATGTAAACAATGTAATGCAATAACGACAAGTATCAATAAAATGCATAAAAAATTATATGCATGTAAATATTTTCTATGGTTTATTAATCTAAATTTAATAAGTTTGACATTCTATTATTTGTTATACTTATGGCGGGCAATGAGCTCTACTATACCTAATATTAGCTTGACAGCTTACCAGAATCGTACCCACGATAAATCTTATCGCTCTCGAATAAAGTATTATAAATAGTTATATCTGTATTTATTTGTATGAAGATTTAACAAGAACATCTTTATCACACCTGAAAGTTAATCTAAAACACATCGAGTGCCAGTCCAACCTCAATTGACATGATTTTATATAGTACAAAATTGAAGCCTTTTGGGAATTGTCCAGGGACATTTGCCATTCGGGTTTATTCACCGACAACTCTGTGGGCATCCCTTACCTTTATCAGGATACTATAATATTAATTAATTATTGATCTATTTAAGTCATCACTAGATGAATATTAGTATTATTAGGTAATAATGGTACAGTAAGTACATTAATTTATGTATTTTCAAACATCATTTTATGTTCAACATCAATTATCAATCATGTTATATGAAAAAGAGATGGAAGCAAATGAAAATAGATTTTTTTTCTGTAATCATGTGAGCGAGCAACAAGCCCTGATTTATACACAATATAGTATTCCTACAATTGCTTTGCTCCATAGTTAATTCCTTCTAGTTTGCAAATATACAGTTTATTGATGCGACCATGGTTGACTCTCAGGGCACTCGACGTGTTAATAATATTATCCTATAGATTGAAAAGTACGTTGTCGTTACCAGGATTTGTGATTTTCAATATTTTAAAATGAAAGCACTTTCATCTTAGAATGTGAGGCACACGCACGGGTACAACATTATGAAGAAACAAACGGTTCCCAAAGAAAATTTACCTGATTATTTTTAGTTTATAATTTCCCCATACCATTACAGTAAACAAAACACATTTTTTGTGTTTCACATTAATTAAGCTTACATGATTTTTTTATAAAATCAACTAATAAAACTACATGCATTTGTGGTTACTATAATAATAATCGTTAAAATACCTTTTGTTTACAATGTTTACACGGCGATTGGTCAAACAAATCGTGCGGCGTTGAGGTGTCCGGGGGCCGGCGTCGACACTCGCTAAGACTCACTACAAGACATTGTTACCATACAATTAATTAATGGCTTATATAAGAACTATATAAAACAAATGAATTATTTAATAATTTAATCTTTACAATAAACACAATACAAAACACTGTACCCTTATAACTGACCAATGAAAAGAATCACTCTAAATCTTCTCGTGACCATGCAGAATATAAATAGGAAACATAGTGAAAACGTGCGCCAGTGGCGCGGCCGCACTCGACTTAACCTATCTACATAAAAGAATATTTATTAATTACAGTATACACTCTGAATTTATTGTTAAAAATCATAAATAACTGGGTTAAGATCTTGATCGATCCGGTCGAATCTGCAAAGGATCAGAACCAGACCCTATCATATTATTTATAATCTTTTTAGTTTAGAATAAAACATACATTTGTTTTAAACAATAAAACAACTCGGAATATTATTGACCAATCGTGGCTTAAATAGTGACTTTCACTAGGACTGGTGAATAGTAATCTCAACTATGATTATGTTATGTCATTGAGAACATATTATGCATACTAAATTATGTTCTAACCGTGCTGTTAAATCAAAGCTTTCCAAGTTAATGTTGAATTTGAATATAAAGATTTTAGACAATGAAAATAAAAGACATCCTATAAACTACGCCGATTAAAATTGACCAATCCTGACAAATATCACGAGAATGAATGCTTAAAATTTAACATCAATTCACACAACACAACAGTAATCATTCGATCTAAATTACATAGAAAAAGAACGGAATGAACAATGTTTAGCATTGACGGGTGAAAGTGCCCTCGCGGGGAAGGGGCGGGCTAGTCGTCCGACATGAACGAGTTCTGCGACTTGAGCTCCTCCAGCCGCGCGATCTGCTGCCGCAGGTACATGATCCTGCCACACACCACACACACCATTACATCTGAAGGCCTTTGCACTTCACAGGCTTTCTAGCGCTCAGGAAGCTCGGGGTGCCAAGCGTCTTCTGCGCGTTCAAAAACCGTGGAGTAATAAGGCCCTTTTACTTTTTTCACATGTTAGGGACGTTTCATAGGTACGGTGGCCCCCGGCGCTGTTGGCGAGCGCGAGATTACCATACATTTTGACGTACAAGAACGCGCGCTTGGCCAGCGCTGGCGGCCAGCGTAGCTATGAAACCACACCTCAAGAGACCAGTGACAGTAGAAAAAAAAAATTCACGTAAGTTGGAGACTTACTCGAAATTTGTATGAATTTCGCATCTGTCACAAGAATCAGGCCACGTGAAAACAACGTAGGTACAATTCAGACCGACCGGATCGCATTAGGCCTTACGCTCGTCGTTCAGACGCCTGAGGCGATATAACATTTACTGGATTTACGACGAGTTTTTAAATTCTATCCAGACTGAGACCTTCTCGTACCCAAAAACATTTTTGTAACTTGTCCTGTTTAGTATCTTAGATGGCTATTTCTAATAACAGTGCACAAAATCAACTAATAAGTAGATTACGATGTTTCAATCTATAACGTACGAGAATGCGAATGAATTTATTGATACTGTTGTTTTACGTTTTTATATTGTTTGTTAAACATTGTTTACTAAATAAGATTTACTTGCTAATAAACAAGAGCCATTCTTTTTTAATTATTAAAAACGGTAGTTACTGCTCAGCCACCAATCTATAATAGCATCGTAATATAATGGGGTCATCTCAATCTTTGAATGTACATAATAATAATTATTAAATAGACCCGACCTAAGCGATCCGTTAATCTCTTCACATCCCGCGACCGCCGTGTCACACCGAACGGGGCCCTTCAGCCATCGCGGAATATGAATAAGATGGAAATATGAACTGTAATACCTGCTTATACATGTCAATTTCCATTGCAATACTCTATCCGGTATGGCCAATGCGACTCGGTCGGTCTTAGTTACATCGTACACTCTAACCACTTACTAATAAAAGCTCTCGTTACACCCTTTTTATAAGTGACGTTTTGCATTGGAATGTCGCTATAAACAAGAGTAAGCATCTGTGTACTTTTTATTCTCTTTTTATTAGTAAGGAGGTTAAAATACATATATCGGAACCACCTTCACTTATCGGAGACACCTTCTGAAAAAGCTTACTCTGTTGAAGACCAAAATTTTTAGCTGTAGCACAAAAGAGGCATAGAAGTCAATCTCATGCAGGAGTGAGAAAAGTGAAGCATATAAGTTCACTTTCTGAAATTGAAGCATTTAACTTCACATTGTGAAAATGAACTGAATAACTTCACTTTTCATACCTATGCTCGGCTTTCGCGCGTGAAATATCAACTTTAGCTTATGTACAAAAAAAGTATCATGTCATGATAGTGGAAATCGTACTTTTTTTTATTGTTGAAAAGGAAATAGAGAAATATCTAAAATATTTCAATTTTCATGTGACTGCGAACCGTTCGGCCGCGTACTAAACCGATCTTTATGTTTCTAACAAGGCGTATTGATTACCGTAACGTTCGTAAAATGTTTCGTTACCTAATATAGGAGAAACACTTTAGTAGGTATCTGTTGTATTTTGTGAAATAACGTTTGAAGGCCTTTTTCAAATCAAGAAACGCTCAATAGACTTTTTGTCATTTTGTCAAATATTTTTCATGCATCGTAAGGAACTGGTCCTGGTCCGAGCTGTGATAATACATGCACTGTCAGCGCTGGCCTTAAATGTGTGTGAGAAATAATAAAATGCCATTTCTTTACAATTATAAGTACAAGTTTGTAAAAATTAAAACACTTTGCAATTTGCGTACAGTACAAGACGAATACATGTATGTGAAAATTGGTATGTAAAATTTGAAATGTGCAAAATAAATATTAATTTGTAATTATTTAAAAAACGGTTTCTGAATTTTTATTGGAGGAAGCAAATTATTCTTCCATTTGTTTTTTGTGGACACATAAAACGTACAGCAAAACGCACATTGCGTTGAGAAAAACATTTACATTAGCGAAATGCACGATTATAAAATTTTAAAGTGTAATAAATTCGCATTCTTAGGTACTATTTTTTTAAAGAATTCTAGTACGAATCACTTGTAAGGCACTGAGAACGTTGGAGCAGCAATAACAACTTGATTTCGGTTTATTTTCGCATAAAAAATTAGACGGGCGCGTCTCTAGCGGATGGCCCTCGCAAATGTGCGTCGCTCGAACGGAGTTTGTATGTAGATTGACTTCTGTACCTGCTTTGTCGCTGTGGCCCAGATTAAGTTCAAGAGCAATACCATTTAATAAAAAATATCGTATTCATTCTGTACCTGTAACGGTGTTGTAAGAATACCCTTAAGGGACTAGATACACTTAGTCAGCTCAACACTTGTCTAAAGCAAACAAACATTTTGAAGATATGCATACGCAGCTGTTTAGCTTTCAGCGTTTGGTAAACTATTGCGGCAAACAAGTATAAAATATGACAAAACAACACTGAATATGGCATCAGATATTAACACGCTATGTTGGCTTTTAAGTATCTTTATAGTGTTCTACGTGGCTGATAGAAGTAGACCACTTTGGTAAACTTAACTACGGATCGAAAAACTGACCATAAGCGACTGACTAAAAACATTCAGCTAAATGCAAATAGAGCTGAATAAGTGTAATAAGTCCTTAAAGCGGCATATATTAATAAACTTTAAAAACATTATTTTTTATTGTTTTATTGCGCTATTGCCCCTGTACTATTTTCTAGATTTAATCATTAAATTTTGAAATAAAAATATCTTTTCTTTTGAAGTTAAATATCAAATTCATGTTTAACAAAGAGATATCTTTATCTTATTGAAGGAAGTTAAGGATTCTTATAGAGCAAAGTAACAATTAGTGAAACGAATATGAATTTTCAACAAAAAACTAATACTACTACATTGCACGTTAGGGCCAAAACGTTCGGGAACAGCCTACTTACCGGAAGATGTCATTTTTTATTATCTGTGGTATTGTTATGCTTTGTATTGCACTATAATTAGAAATGACATGAAGTACAACCTACATATTAATTAACTAATAACTATTGTTTAATTATTAGAATATTATCCTTATACGGCCACATAATTGTTCCGCTGAATAACAAATCAAAATGGTAATTTTAATCAAATGACTAATATACATAAAAGTAACAACTCTATTCATGGAACAAGATAATTTCTTTGCTCTGTAAAGACCAATATTTATACTTGATGTTATGAATGTGAGAGATAGAGCATCCCTAGACAGACACGAATGAATGATCCCTGTGTTCTACTTTGTTTTTGTAGTTTTCGATTTTTTTTTCGATTATTGAAGAAAATGTACTGTGGTTCTTCTTTGAAAAATCTCTAAACTCAAAATGCTATTTTGGTTTTTGTTGCAGTATATGCTTTTTCTGCACTGTGTTTATGTCTCCATGCGGATAAATAATATTGCGTGGCTAGTCATGTATAGCTACGCGATAAAAATAATCAAGGCTGTGACTGTTTCTAACATGTAGGTACACAAAATGTCTTGAAAAATCAGAAAACATTAAAATTTAAGACTTTTCTTTTTATTTTATCTAGAAAACTACAAAAATCGTAGGCCATACATAGTGATTATTCAAGTGTATCTAGGAGTGCTCTCTTTAGGCTTCAGCTTTACTCTACACGTATTTAGACTCAATTAATAAAATTAAGGACTAAATTAAATAACAATTGGTGCAAAAAAATGTGGCATCGCTAGCATATTCGCATATTTCGCTTGGCTCTTTCAGGTAAAACCCGTCCTCTTAAATTTTCCTTTATAAAATTGTTTTGGCAACTTACTTTTGTTCTTGTAACGTAGCCTGTATCTCTGTGTGGCGCACCAGCGAGCGCGAGCACTTGAGCTCGGCGGACACCCTCGTGCACTGCAGGCAGCCGAGCTGATACGCCTCTTCCGTAAACTTATTAGCCTGCGGAGAGAACCGGACACTATTGAACAGTTGCGAAATTCTAATTAAAAAAACACCTACAACGCGTCGTGTGTTTTGTTGAGCGTCAAAAAGGAAATTATTACGGTATTTTCTGGCAGTAATTTTAATAAATAGATGTTAATGTGATAAGTAGTATGGCGAGTGATAGAGGAAACTGGTAAAGGCAGACATGTTGCGCTGACTCCAAATAAAACGAGAAATTGGACAGGAACACTAATCACCTACCTACCTACTATTTCCATAAGGTTGCGCCGCCCAATAGGATGTAGTTGCTTGGTCTTTTCACGTAAGATTAAAGTACTTAAAGATCATAATTATTTTATTTTTCAAAATGTGTATAGAGTGTATAGCTCATTCATGTGATAGCAATGAAATACATTTTCGGGGATGTCTCTTTCTAGCTTACAACAAACGTATTTGTCTTGCTGTCACCCTACTCAGCTAGGTGGTTAGCTCCTAGTTAGTGCAAGGCAGGAGAGAGGGAGAGAGAGAGGGGGAGAGAGGGGGGAGAGAGAGAGAGAGGGGGGAGAGAGGGAGAGGGGGAGAGAGAGAGAGAAGGAGAGGGGGGAGAGAGAGGGAGAGGGGGAGAGAGAGAGAGAGAGGGGGAGAGAGAGAGAGGGAGAGGGGGAGAGAGAGCGGGGGGAGAGGGAGAGGGGGGGGGAATAGAAAGAGAGTGGAGTGACCTGTTTCTCCAGTATGTCGGCGGGCCAACCGGTGACGTGTGCGGTGAGGTCGGCGCGCACATAGTTGATGAGTGACGGCGTCAGCATCGGCGGCGCGTGGTGCAGCGTGCCGCCCACCACCGACGAGTAGCTGCCCAGGCACTCCACTGCAACGTACACATACAAACTTTTATCAACATCTACAATTGCATATCATTTCAGTAATAACTCCAGCGTTTATAATAAACACATTATTTTTGCATAGACACACGCCAATTTGCGTCGAGTTTCAATATCCTATCCACAAATTGAGAATTAGACATAGGTCTACCAATTTACGTGGCTGTATAGAAGGCCACCGAGGCGAGATACTAAAAGATAAACAAAAAATCAGGAATTATAAACATTTTCTGTAATTAAACTGTCGAAAATATGTCATTTAGATATTTCGATCGCAATTCTAATAGGAATGAAATTGTAATTACTGCATGCATAAAATGTTTACAACTGCGGCTCTGACATGTTCATGTACCACGAATCACGAAACTGACGCCCTTATTGTGTGAGAGATAAGGATAGTAACAGTCCGATTGTTAACATTTTTTATCTCGTCTCGTTGACCTTCCTATAGTTGGAAATGATATTTTCCTCGAGTGCGTGGGCGTTGTCTGGTCCGGTCCGGTGCTAGAGACAAGAGAGTGCAGCGGTGTACGTACTTTTCCTGGGCAGCGCGTTGTCGAGGTGCAGCGGCGGCGCGTGCGGGTCGGTGTTCTCCGAGTGCGTGGGCGTGGGCGGCCCCGCATCCCTGTGGGGGGTGTCCGCGCCGCTGCCGCACTCGGCTGGCGACGCGCCGCCGTTGTTCGCGGGCAGCGCCGCCGGGCCCGCCACGATGCGAGGCAGCGCAGCCGCCAGCAGTGACCCACTCTGAAACACCATACACCTTTTTTATTTTATACATTAATGTGATCGCACAGTCTACAATTTTTTTTTCTACTTACGGTTTATATTTGCATGCACCATGTCACGGTGAAGACATGATACGAAAACGACCCCATTTTGGGTTGTGAATAGTTGTGTGTGATACAGATTATTACAAACAAATGAAAAGTGACATTATAAAAAGAGGACCCAGAAAACATATTGAGGGGTGTGTTAAAAGAATGAGTATAACACAACTTATCATAACGCTGTCATGGTTATTAATATTTTCTTTAGTCATTTGAATAAATCAATTGGTTCAACGGCTGAAAAACATTTTTGTCAATGTGAATAGGCTATGAGAAGCTTAGGATTTCAGGCAAATATAAGCAAGACTTAAATACTTCCTGAGTTTTATATCGACATTTCAATATTAGCAGAAAAAGTCATCCATTTATGCAACTATTATTTTTATAACTTCTAATAAAAGAAATATCATAAAGTTGTCTATTATACAGTCAATTATAGCAAACGCAAAGTGAAGTTGGTGATAAAAATAGGTCATCTCAAAGACCAAAGAGTTTTACTTATTGCACATGTACTTTCTAACCCCCTGCATTAATAACGACGAAGTAGTACAAATGTTTTCAGTCAAAATATTGTTAGTTTTGTCGTAGTTTTCCTGTTCCGCTTACATACAATTAGATAATATGACGTGACTAGTAAGCAATACAGTTCACTGAATTAATGAGAATTTGAAGGATGTATTTGAAAAGATAAATCTCGACGATGATTCGTCTCGTGTGTTATTGTGGTCAAACATAACAGTATTCATTAAAAACCTGGCATAATAAACGAACCTGCTGATTTGAATTATCCAGAACGACGACCGGAGGGACAGAATTATTTTCGGAATTATTCCGAACTGTAGAATTTGCATCTCTTGCACCGTAGGAGTTTTCCGAGAGCGGCGTACTCCTGTCCGGAGATATGTCCATATCTTGTAACGACTGGCCATCTGAAACACACAGACACACGGATTTATCAAAAGTATTATATTAGTGAGAAAGTACCATTATTGTTTCTTTAACGATAAGAGCAGAACAGTATTGAACAATAAAATATAGTTTATGATAACATAAGCTTTATGTTTTGATATATTTCCCACTCTATGTATCTTTAATTAATGTGATAACTGATTATATAATATGATGATTATATATATACCTTTTCCGTCGTGCGCCGACGCCGAATGTTTTGGTCTTGTTCGGTCGTGCGCCTCGTCTTCTCTGCTGTTGTTCCAATACCTTTCTGATGCACTATTTGTTCTTTTACTAGATTTTTCCAATTCTCTTCTACCTGATCTAGAACTAGACCTTTTATCACGATCTGAAATAAATATTTACCATAAACTTATAAAATGATTGTCACAAAATATAAACTGTTGTATGACTCTTAATGACTGAAAATATACCCATGAAAGCGGAATTCTTCAAATGACGTATAAAATTTTGACAATTAGGGAAGATAATGGAGATTAAGTCCTTTAGGACATTTTGGGAATTGGACTTTCCGGGATTTGGACATTTTGAAACTGTTTGACGTTTTGGGAATTGGACATTCTGAGCTAAGGGAATTATGAAAAATACAAAGGTTAGAAATCTTGTCACAGTATTATAACACTCGGTAAAAGTGCAACGAAATTTCCTTAAAGAATTGACTTATCGAAAAAAAGGTGTAGAATAAAAAAAAATATTTGCGAACTCAGGCAATTTAGCGCCTATTAAAGAAACCTGCAGATTTTGTTTGCCAAAATTGTATCAAATTCTAATATCAAAATGATCACCATCATCAGGCTACATGACCAACTACTGAGCACTGGGCTTCCTACATAAAGAAACTCCAAGTATCCGTCTAATATCGTAACACATGCAGGCGGATTGGTGGGTAGAAATCGTTACAATAACAACCAGCGTCACTTAGCATGACTTTTGAATAACAAAGGGTCTAACCATGTCGAAGGTTATTTTGTTATCTTTCGAAACTCTTACCACTTAAGTGATTCACCGTGTTTTTGGTTTTGGATAGAGCCACCGAGTAGGGCATGCAAACCGGTAATCAATAATCGATAATTTATCGGTTTCTTCATTGCATAAAACCATAACTATCGAAAAAAACGATAAAAATACAGCTAAACGATAAAAGTCTAAAACAGTTTTTACGCAAACAGATTCGACAAAATTGCCGTCAAATAAACTTAGACGACATCATTCTGTGGTAGAGTTGCTTGTACGCCGGTATCAAGGCGTCGCCATCTCGAGATTCTGGGTTCGATGGGTGGTGAATATAGACAAATGTTTGTTCCCCAATCGTGGATATTGTATTGAATATATAGTGTTTATTCTTAATTATGATAACACAAGCAGTATTATGATAGGTGTGAATGTCAGAAGATACAACAAGTCCAACTTGGTAGGTCCAATTTCTAGGACGTCAATCGAGGAATCCAACTCGGCTGGGCAGCGTTCGGGAAGCTCGGCAGTGTATTCTCGGCCCGTTTGCCGCTGCGTCTCAAGACACAGTCTTTAATTTAGGCGAGTTGCCTACTGAACTGAGACGTAGCCGCTTATAATCAACAGGGCCTCACTAGAAGGCTCAAGATCACCAAAATGGCAATGCTTGGAGCTCTGCGTGATCAAATCGGAACGAGGAGATCCACGGAAAACTAACTTCACCGACACAACACACAGAACGAACTGTAAGTGACCGTGTCTAGGGCATTAAAGAACATTAAAGGACACATTAAAGAAAGAAGGATTTTTTTTTATCACAACTTAATACATTTTTTTACAGCTTTTATAATGCTGTCGAGAAATTTGTAAGTCTCTGTTCCATTCATACGCAAAGGCAACTAGCGCGATGCTCGCGCTCGCACGCGCTATGCGCACAGAGCTAAGAACATTCAAAAATAAAGTTGATATTTATTTTTGTATGAATGTAAAATGTATCAAATTATAAAAATCACTGAACAAATATGGCTAGTATTGTAGTTTTGCGAGGTTGTTGATGCATAAAAATTAACCCTGTACAAACAAAAATGCAGTATATTATACATTTATACCTAATAAATTACATTATATTAAATTGCTAAGTTAGTATCCACTGAGCATGTTGTCGACATGCCAAAGACAAATTAAATGAAAATCAATTATATAGTTGAACATGAGTGTAATGGATCTTGTGCTCCCAGTGTAAAGGCTGTGAAAAGGCTGGGAGGCGTAAAACGGGTGGAAATCCTTGGAGGAGACCTATGTCCAATAGTGTATCTCCGGGCTGTGATGGATGATTATACAGCTCAAATTAGATACCTATCTACGTTGATATATACGTAAACCAATACTACTTTTTTTGCGTTTTAGGCAGCTAATTTGTAGCTCCCCCCGTTTACTATTACATTATTGAGTCCTGGCGAACGTTTTTTTATTGTTTTCTTTGTTTTATAGTATCTAACAAGTCCCTGAAAGTTATGTAATATACTCTTGAGAAAATGGTAAAAATAAATTATTTTACTTAAAGTATCGAGTTGAATAATAAAAAATTATAATGTTACTTAGCAAATTCTATTATAAATTTTAATTTAGACTTCAATGAAAGCGTGTTTTAATACAATTGGGGAAAACCGGCAATTATCGTTTATCGATACATTCCGATAATTGCATGCCCTACCACCGAGAAACTCTGTTTAAAAAGATGCTTTATCCACGACACTGATACATTTGTAAAATATACATTTTTGGACTCATCTTTAGATGTGTCAATCTTTATTTCCTTATCAAAAGTGGTTAAAAAATTTTAAGAGTTGCCTGTGCTTATACAATCTCAACAGAAACTATAAACGTGAGCACGAGTATACTGCCCGCCAGTATCATTTTATATAAAAATAATCAGTAACTACCTACGACTTAACTTAAGACATATTTAGGCTCCATTGTTACATATTTAGACAATAGGTTTAATATAAAATAAGTTCATCACGAACGAACACAGGAGAAATCGGACAAAGTAATCAATAACTCAAAAACATGGACAGATAGCTGGCACATTAAATTAAAGTAAAATTAACGGTATAAAATTTTTCGCCATGAAAGAAGTAATCAATAAATGATTTTTTGTTTAATTTAAACGACATAAAGTACAGTAGGCGCTTTGTGCTTTCTCGAAGACCTGTCATGAAAAGTTAGGCCGTGGCTGTAAGTGATGTAGCCAACATTACAGTGCGCTTTGACCTGAATCTTTTATGATTAAAATCAATGAAACCAGTCGTTTGTCTATCAGGTTCTGTAATTGCTCATAATGCAACTCGACGACGACGAGCGACGTTATATAATGCTCAAGCAGTTAATATAATTTGGTTTATATCATGCTTCATTTTGTTGATGAATAGCTTTCGTCAACAAAATGTTCTACATAGGGAAAACTTTCTACATAGGGAACAATTTAGGAACAAGTAATATTATTTCATCATCTAAATGAACTATTAACTAGTCAATGGTCAGAAAACGAGACAATATAAACATCTATAGTTTTCGAACACCGGTCTTCGCGGTGACCGCCAAGGGGTTAAGAAAAGTCTCCAGAACAATCGGGTTTTGAAATGAAAATGTTTATATGAAAATATATGCCCAATGGCAACTATTATAAGACTTCATGAGACGAAGCTTAATTGAATTTCTTTTTTGCTTTAATGAATACGTACGTAATTGAGGAACATGCAATTACTCTTACACCAAGATCTAAGGTCATCGGTATACATTAAACACTCACATCTCAGATCCATGATTAGATTGTTTATGTATGCATTAAATAGTAGAGGGCCCAACAGTGAGCCTTGTGGCATACCAGACGTAGCATAGGTGAAGAATGGTAACCTCTCACTAGAACCAACTATGATCAAATACGAAGATATCCACCGCAGTAGATTGCCATGTACATATACCGTACTTGCTGCTTGTCTAGGTTTTGAATAAGCAAAAGATGGTCAACCTTATCGAATGCTTTTTTGAAGTCCGTCTACAATATTTTTAGATTGTTTAACATATGACCAGAAAAGCTTATTATTGCCATCGTGAAGCGACGTTCCCATGCTACTAATGTAGACCTCAGAGTAAACAGAACTGGAGTAGCCATTAATCAATTTCTCAAACATTTTTTTCTGCCATTTCTTGCGGGGGGTGAGGTTACCACTACACTCAAAGCCAGCACACATAAACAATAACTTTACCGTTTTGACAAATGCACACATGCATAATTCGACACACAAATTTAAATTTCACGCACACACACGCTTAAAATAGTCACGTGGGGTGTGCGTTTTGACAACGTCACAGCCGCACTCCCAACGAGACTAGCGCTCGAAATTTGAAATCGTAGAATTCTAAAACATGAAATAATGAAGAATTTACTTCATTATTTCATGATTTAGAATTCTACGATTTTCATGAAATCTTAAAAATTATAGTTACAAATAAAAGGTGACACCATCTTTTAGCATACTCGATGTTTTCTATTTATTTTTACAACAAAAAACAGCACAGGCAGGCATTTTTGCGGGAGCTCTGTTCGCCGCAACGTTTACAATGTTATGGCTGTCAAAATGGCGGCTCAACTAGTTTTATTAAACGTGCAAGCATCCGATGCTTGTGCATTTGGCAGAGGGGAATGTTAGACAAAGGCTAGTCCAGTTCTGTTTACTCTGAGATGTAGACACATCAACAAAATCTGGGAATATTGATCTAGACCTCCCTTTGATGATTTCTATCATCAAATATTTTAGGCTCTTCTAGAATCTTCTAATACTATAAATGGACGAATGATAATAATAATTTAAACGTCTTTAATTAAAAAAAAATAATTTAACAAAAAAAAATTGTTCAATTTCTTTTCAATCGTCGTAGAAAAGTAGTATTACAAAAACGAAATTTCTTCTATAAATTGTCATTAAAATAATAAAGATCCAATAAAATCTGATCCTTTATAATCAGTGTTGCCATCATTAACATTAATTATACAACTACAACGATTGTTTACACTTGAAAATAAAATGCCAGCGTCTGCGGTATAAGGTACCGTGGTTGCATGCGTGAAATTATTCGTTAAATTGTTGTTTGGTTGTCAAATATTGCCAAAAATATACCATAGCTTTTTGCTGTAATAGTACCAAACTTCTGCGTAGCACAGAGTACAGAGACAGGATCGATTTTTCAAAATAACTGCCTAAAGCCAGATCAATATCACAACGATGCAGCTGGTAAAAGGCTCCAATAGGACCACCAGCTGGTGGAAAGCAAACAAGCTGTCCAAAGAAGGTTGCATGGGCTTGGTCTTCATGCTCGAAGACCGCTAAGTGATGATTGCTCAAAAATACCACAAGAAGCTAGAAGAGTCTGTAATTGTCACACACAGAATCCAAAAGAGCCAGTAATTTCTTCTCATGCACGATAATGATCCTTCCCATGCGGAGCGGCTGCTTTCGGCCGGTCTCCGAGACCGCTTTATTCTAGTTTTGCATTGGCCTGCACCATCACCAGTCTTTATTCCTATCGATCATGCTTGTGACATGTATAACGAAAATTTTGCGGGGGGCAACGAAAATTTTGAGACCCCCTCCAAATAAATAAATAAATTTGACGTCAAAACAACAAAAATACGACACTTCCAAAGAACATCGTGCCTCATGCCTCATACCGCAAGTGTGAACTATAGATGTAGATGTGTTATTAATATCAAAGATGACAACACTGATTATTAAGAATCAGAATTTATTATATTCTTTAAAATTATTATGACAATTTTAGTTTTTTAAGAACAAATTAAGTTTTTTGTCATAGTAATTTTTTACGATGTTTGAACAAATTTAAAATTATATATATAAATTTAAAAAATAACAAAACTTGTTTTATTTTTAATAAATGACCTTTAAATTACCTATAATTCTTCCATTTATTGTGTACTAAAACTCTTCGTAGATTTTAAGATATTTGATTTTATATAAATATCCCTAGATTTTGTTAATGTGTGTAGTTTAAATAACATTCCCTCATATTTTTTTAACACGGGTACGAAGCATCGAATATGTACCATAGTTCCTCAGATTTCCGTATTTTTTTTTACACCTACGGTTTCCTGCATCGCACGTATCAATCCTCTAGTAAAAAATGGGGGAATTTTGTCTTCTCATAGGTGTGCATTGAAATAAAATACCGTTAAATATAGCAAACAGTTGTTAGACTGCTGTTTGGTAAAGACTGCAGTCTACGGTTCGGAGGAGTTCTCTACACTTAACAATGTTACATTTCCTTGGGTTAAGTCTATTTTCATTTTCTTTCACTCACACTGCTTACAGTTATATTTAAAAAAGGCAACGTAAGATGGGTGATACTGGTCCCGTGTTTTGAGAGCTGATTTGCGGCTGATATTGTAACATTGGAAACATTTGTTAGGAATAAATCTAGTAGGGGCCTCTATCGTTATAAATATCATTAAACATGGAATAATATGCTGGTTGCCAATAATTCAAGAAATAGTCTACTTTTTCTGTCAGCGTATGTTTCAGAAGTTATATGTAAAACCTTTATAATCCGTTTCAGGTTTCGACCACACTATGTTTGGCATATTGAAATCACCTAAAATTATTAGAGTCGTTATTGCTTAACAAAATGTCTACGTCGGTCATAAAAAAGTTGCACGATATCAAAATTAACATCAGGTGGTAGGTACACCTGATAAAGATTTTGCTTTAACTTTGAATTAGGAAAAAAAGCAAGCCATAAATCCTCTGTACCAGTTTCCTAAGCATTTCATCGCACAGCGCGCATAGACTTTCTGACAGCAAAAAGGCGAAAAACATTAAATCTCGAGTCCACTAATTCCGAGTCGTAAATATTATTACAAAACTCTTATTTGTATTAAACCAGTTAAAGTATAAAAAATAACATAACACATAAACATATCATCATGCCTCTATCCCCGAAGGGGTAGGCAGAGGTGTTCAGCACCCACACATCGGATGGTATGTCAAGTCCATGTAACAGGCGGCGAGCCTGTTGCCATGCACCGGGCACAAAAACAAAATGTCTGTAAAAATAAGTTACTTTTATAATTTTTTCAACGGATGCAATGGAAACTGTTACACTGACAAAACATTTTTTGTCTAACAAAATGGTCCACTCACGTCCCTAAAACCAGAGACAATATCAGGGCAGTGGTATGGAGTGGAGGAAATCATCCCATAGATCGCCTCGTTTGTAGGCAAATCGTTAAGACTTTTAGTGCGTAGAGTAGCAGCAGATTTTATTTATATCATAACCTAGCTTTTGCCCACGACTTCTCAGCGTAAAATAGTTACTTTGAGATAGTGTGGTAGAATGTAGCCTATACCCTTCCTCAATAAATAAGCTATTCAACACTGAAAGATTTTTTCAAATTGGAACATATGCCTCTATTATTAAAAGCAAAGACCTTCATTTTGGGAGGCGTTATTTAATTATTTTTACATTCACCCGCATGGTACCCGTTCCCATGGGAATATCGGGATTAAAGCCTATGTCCTCTATCAGGCTCTAGACTACCTGTGTACCAAATTTCGGTTAAATTGGTTCAGTAGTTTTGACGTGAAAGCGACATATAGACAGAGTTACTTTCGCATTTATAATATTAGTATAGATACGAGTAGGTTAGACTAGTTTTCGTGACAGCGTCAAAAACCACCGAGAAATAAGGACTCAATAAGCACCCAAATAAAATTGGCGTTTTAGATCACTTTCGATTGCTCAAACATGCTGAAGTGTCACAATTACTTCAATGTGTCATAAAAAATGAAAATAAATTATGTTAAAATATAAATTGGACGGAAAATTGTAATTTCGATTAGTTACTACCATTTGATAATAAAGATAATTAATACTCTTTATTGCATTTGAACAAAATATACAAAACATGTTTTAAATAATATTGTTTACAATTGCAGACTTAGCCCTAAAACAGATGTCTTCCAGTCAACCCATTAGAGTAGTTCATTTATAACAAAATTATAATTAAACTATCTGTGCCCGCGACGTCGTTCGCATGACTATTGATTTAACGGCGATAAAAGATTGTGTGTTTCTTTAACACTGCATTGTATTTTTACAAAGGGCACAACATTACATTCTACCTCTAATTAGCAAAATAAAATAAAATGTTGAATGTTAATAGTTGAACCAAAACCTCTAATTATTAAAATAATGATAACATTTCCTGTCAGTGTCATCTGATTAATTGTTGTCATGGTGATAAATCTCTGTTGTCGAGTCATTATTTTACAATGCCGAGAAAAATTCGAAATGAAATTATATTTTGACGAAATATGTCACATAATTCTTTGTCGAGCAAATATTGTTACGCCCGTGCGGTACCCGTTCTCATGGGAATATCGGGATAAAAAGTTTTAAGAGGCTTTCTCAGGCTCTAGACTATCTGTGTACCAAATTTCAATTGAATTGGATCAATAGTTTTGACGTGAAAGCAAGACAGAGTTACTTTCGCATTTACAATATTAGTATGGATTGCACATCTATGATTTTAATTCCAACCAACGCGCCAACATTGGTCTGTGCTTCTCCTGTTGGGCGAATCATGAGATTCTAAATTTAAATACTTGTGGAAAATTCTTTCCAATTTATTACTTATTTCTTACGTCATAAGAAACATTAATTTAGCATAAATTTTAGTAAAATGAAAATGAATTTTTAAATTAATGTCTATTATTTTTCCCCTTCTGTCATTCATGTTGAGACAAACAAAAGCACACGTTATACTATGGTAATAAGATGTAAGTTAGACAGCACTGATGTTATTTTATTTCACCTAATGATATAGCATCACGTTCCGAGACGGTGCCCATATTTAATTTGTGTGTGAAATATTTGACAAAAATGATAAATATCCCAAAAGTTTGTGTCATTATAATAATCAACGTAAAAAACAACAATTCTACCAAATGAAACGTTGCCTTATAACATATGGTAATCTTTAGTTTACTGAAGGATACTGAAGTATCCCGAAGCATCCGCAAGGCTGCCGATGCAGCAGCCTCAAGCATACCGTAACGATATTTTTGTTACTACGACCATATATCATGGAAATTTCTACTTTATTGCCATGAAGTTAATGTATAATGTTATTTACCACCTAAAATCCTCAGCCATGCCGATACCGATAATGTGC
Organism: Parapoynx stratiotata; assembly: GCA_910589355.1. Classification (NCBI taxonomy): domain Eukaryota; kingdom Metazoa; phylum Arthropoda; class Insecta; order Lepidoptera; family Crambidae; genus Parapoynx; species Parapoynx stratiotata. The sequence continues at coordinate 11,390,799 of OU342457.1, forward strand.
GCCGGGCATAACACTGGACGCAGAAATGGTGCCTGAGTATCTCGACTCGCGCAGCGCTTGAGAGTCTCGCTCATCACCAGCGTTTTACGCGAGAGTGTGGAAACCCGCGGCTTTTTCTGGACGAAATATAATATGAAGCTCTAGTATCTCGGAAACGCGCAAGTGTCTACGCGCGACTAAAGCGTAGTAACCTCTGCGTAATGAAGTTCCTCGCTTCAATGGGAAGAATTAATAAGACCCCTCTTTTACAATATAATATATGACAATAACGTAAAAAATACATAAAAAAGAAAGGAAGCCATCCAAATACATAATTAATACAATTATGTTATAGTGCTTATACAGACGAGTTATAGGATAATGGTGTAACAGGATTAGTTCAGTCAAGAGTGTTCTTTGACTGTCCTCTTATATAGAGGCAGGTATTAAAAGCGTCACCGCATAATCCAAAGATTTTTTTGGCACGGTCGACTCCAGCCGTGTTGCTGATTTCTAAGTAGTACGCTATGGATCACTAAATTTCAATTTGACATTGAAATTGGTTATGTTTTTAATTATTTTAATGGTTTGGTTTTAATGACCACCTCTAATTCGACAATGGTCATTTGGACAAAAGTGCAGAGATGTACTCTGCAAAGCAAGTCCGAGAACGCGGAAAGTAGAAACGGTCATGAAATCGAAAGATACAAAGAATATCGAAAAGAACAAAAATAATAAGCGATTTCCTACCAAGTCCAATAGGGTGCCATTAGAGCCGTTACTGACAATTAGGTCAAAAACTATTATAGTTTTTAACATAAAGCAAATGATAGAATTTGCTATTTAATAGAATTTTTAGGCTTACACACAAAGTGTATATAAGACGAATAAGACCAGCCTTAATAGCACGAGCAGCGCGATATGATATTTATCACGTTTATATCACGCCCAATTGTCAAATTCTATAGTTCTTTGACAGTCGCACGTGATAAAAACCCGATAAAAACCATAATGCGGTGTTCATGCTAAGAGGGCAGGGCTCTAATTCTGCAAATTTATAACCATAGCAATAAATGGTACAATTTTTTTAAATGTCTTAGTAATTTCGCTCTTCGCAATTACGTCCAATATATTATCAATTATCATATTTTAGCTAATATAAGAATGGGAAATATCAAAATAAAATAAATACCACAATATATTTAAACAAATTATGATTCGAAATAAAGCCAACAATATGAAAGGCAATTTTTTTTTATTTGCCTATTCTTGAATATGTTTAAAAGTTTATTATTTTAGCGACGACTAAAGACTTAATATGAATTGGTGTTAACACTGGCGCGCACATCTTCACAGCGTGCCTTTCCACCCTAAGCTTTGCGTGAACCGGACATCCGGAATCATCATTCAAAATCGAGTTAGATGCAAGGAGTGAGCCCAAAAAGTCAGCCTTCTCTTTTGCACATAGGCCAGAGAGTCGTCGTCCTTATGCAAGGGTGGAAGAGACGACATACAAAAGTTTCATTGCACTTGGCGAAAGACCAAAAGGCCCGAGTTCCAGACAGAAGGCGAACCAATCTCTCGCCAATGCCGCTTATATGCTCCGACTTCGTCCTTTTTGAAGAACCTGGCTACAGAGTGGTACTCTAATTTCAATTTACATCTTTTGCAGTCATTGCTTTTAGCTAAGCTTGGTAATAATTCCGTTTACAACGGGATGCCAATTTGGATGATGTACCAAAAGAAGGTTGGGATCTACCACTAGTAGGAACCACAGACGGAACTATGTTTCAGATGCGAGCGCCACGTGAGTGGCACCGAACTACGGACAATGGTCTGATGACCCCAGAGGGTTGACCAACACATACTTTGCAGCCGTCCGGAAGTTAGGCCAGACAGTCCAATAGGGAAGGTCAACCAGTTACGTCGGACCGGGGCCGAATCGTGGACAGATCTCCCCGCACGATCGGTGGTACGTGAACCGAGCCATTCGGTGTGGTGGGCGTCAAAGTCGCTTAGTATCATGATATCTGCGTAGGGAATCTACTAGAACAAAGACTCTGTTACTGTATTTATTGGCTATATTGGCTGAGTAACACTACCACCACTATGGGACCTGTAAAGGCTCGCACAAACGCGCGCATAGTCACCGTCATCCACGTGCAAAACACAAGACAAATGAGTCCCTCCCTACATTCAAAATTACCGAAGTTGTTAGAACAGATATCGTCTCTAAGTTCACACTACAGCGCGCGGCATAAAGCGGTGTTCGAGTCCGTACTCCGGATAACGCAGATAGGACGTGTCTACTGGATAGGATATCTGCATCTCAGTTGAAAACAATAAGGGTGGCTTAGCCGTCTCTATATGATGATATGACGGCGTTGATGTTGGAATACAAGCCCCTTATATTGCAAAATCCACAATGAATTTGGAAGGGGATTCTGGAGAAAATTTTCATTTGATGAGCGCGGTTTTGCCCCCAAGAGTACATAAGGCAGCCTAGGCCTTTATACTTGGGTACAATGGATCCTGAACACGGATTTGATAGGGGGAATCTCCAACCCAGTTGCTGTTGGTACCCCCCTAGGGTAACAACCTATTTAACTGCACAATCATAAGGGGGTAAGGAGGTCGGTGGCCTCACTCACAGAAAAAAATACTTTACGCCGGTATTCTCTGGGGTCATGGTATCTATCTCTAGTAAACCGGCCTATTCTTCTACCAGCTCTCGCACGATAAAAACTTTATTAAAAATAAGTAGAGACATGCTTATACCAGGATATAAACTGACTGGGAGTTACGAACGGTTGTGCGTAGTTTCTATACTACCTAAATATACGTACTGTGACACAGCGCATCAAATTGGTTAGGTATACAACGTGCACTCCTAAGTACCCACACCGATTTAACCCACTTGTAAACTTCCTTAATAAGCATATGCCACTGCACTGCGTAGCTATACGATTCCCGCTGGCCTACATGCACTTGTCTTGAGAGGAAAAGTTTTAGTCCTTACATACAAATCTTATCCTGAGTTTTATCTATGAATCACTAAAGCTTACCTTTACCAAAATTCTCTAGAATCACTATATTTTTATATTTTGTTTAATTTTTCAGTGCGTCATGTACAAGATGGCCCATTTCATGGCGAACGAAATCTATACTGTCCTTAGCCTATATACGTCCCGCTGCTGGGCACAGGCCTTCCTCATCGAGAAACACATGAGAAGTATGGGCCGTTACACAACCACGCTGGCCTAATGCGGGTTGGTGGGTAGAAAAGGTTGCAATAGCCACCAGGACCAACGGCTTAACGTGCCTTCTGAAGCATGGAGGAGTTCCTCATTACAAAGTTTGAGGAGCTCGGAGGCGAGAGTAATGGTTAGTCGTTTGACGACCTCCGTGGCCGAGTGGTCTGCACGCCGGTCTCAAGGCGTCGCCATCTTGAGAGGACCTGGGTTCGATCCCCAGTGGAGGCAAGTGTTTGAGTGATGAATTTTTAGACATTTGTTCTCCAGTCTTGGATGTTCATTATATATGTATTATATAATTTATATTCTCAACAATTATATGTATTTATCTATTAAATATATTTGTCCGTCATCTAGTATCCGTAACACAAGCAGCATTTACTTGCTTAAAATGGGACTAGTTGATAGGTGTGAATGTCTGAGGATATTTAGTACGCTTTGGCTTTTGATATCGAAAGCTACTTCGCCACGTTCAAGACTGTCTTTAAAATTTCCGAAAATTCTGATACAGACTTAATGAAAAAAAACTTACGTATAGAAAAATGTACATTATGTATGTTATTGTTCTTACGTAGTGTAGTTTTCTAATTCAAATTTTTTTTTAAATGGGTACCATTGGTTATGAGTAATAGCCCGATGTTTGCCAACCCGCATTAGGCTAGCGTGGTGGTGTTACGGCCCATACTCCTCATATGTTTGTTTCCAACAAACAACAAATACATTAGAAGCATATAGGCAAGAGCCCCACGTTTGAAAAAAAATCCATGCGTTTATTTTCTTTTCTCAGTTTAAAGGCCTGCTGTATAAAAAAATGTACTAGAGAAAAATGAACCTGAATTTAAAAAAAACTTGTAAGCTTAATGGCATTCCAATGAGGTATACACATCCTCTTGGAAGCCAAACAATTTAATTTTTTTTTCATTGCAAGGTCAACTTAACTTAAGGAATTAACTTGCCATGGCACTCCTTGTAGAAAGATAATTAATTCGAGGATTGGAAGAGGTGTAGGACAGCAACTAAACAACATAATCCACGAATATTTTGATCACGTTTTAATTTTTAATTTAAAATTGTACTATTATATTGGGTTTTTTCGGTAGGTATTCCTGGACAAATACAGGTGTATTTGCGCCAGCATCTAGTAATAGTCTGCGCCTAAAGATTGTTTTCAAATATGTCCCAAACATATCTCATTAGTGTTCTCTAAATATAAATGTTGCTAGTTTTTGTTTAAACTTTAGCTCCCAAATACTCCTAGCATTTTTATAATCTAGTCATAGACTAGTTGTTTTAACTTGGTTGCTTTACATCGATTTTCCGGTCTCAAATAAACGTGGGGCTTCGTTAAAGATTCTGCGACTACATAATTAGCCAAGATAATAAGCGCATTCACCAATCGATCGAATTTAAAATAAAAAGAAGACAGCGTTTTTGATTATAGATCAATTCAGTAGTCAAATAAGTTTTTGAATTTCAGACTCACATACACGATATGGGTTTGTGTGTGAAGACCTAACACCATCAGACTACTAAACCCAAGAATTTCGTACTGTATGATGGATGCCAAACTCCCATACAATAGCATGAGGCTATGTTCTGTCGCGATCAGTTGGTGTTCCCTCTCATTCTAACACTTTAATGAATGAGTTTGTCATTTCGTAGTAAAGCTTTCTATTACTATTACTATTAATGACGTCACACAAAAATACAAATTTCTAAAACATATACTCTCATTTAATATGTGATTTTTGACTCACCTGTGAAATGATAAGGTACATCCAAGATATCACTCACATACATAACATAAAACAACGCACGTCTTCACCAGTTTTATAATTTTTTATTTAAAATATTGAATTACAAAAATTAGTAACAATTTTCAGCCTAGGTGTCAAAATGGCGTAAATATTAGGTTGGGGAAAAAGTCTTTTCGCATTATAGTATGTATAAACTTGTAATAAAATCTCTTTGGCTATACTATTTGTATCTGGCTGGTTTTGGTATCATTGAAAGTTTAAATTTTAAAGAACATAATTCCAAATTCAAATTAGGAAATTCAAATGTGTGATTTTCATTTGTTTTTCGTACCGCCAAGATGAGTGAATCTAATGAAGAAATTCGATACATTTTAAAATTTTACTACAAAAAAGGTAAAAATGCAACGCAAGCCGCGAATAAAAATTGCGATGTTTATGGACCTAGTGCAGTGTCTGTGAGAGTAGCACAAATTTGGTTTAAGCGTTTTCAATCCGGAAATTTTGATGTCAAAGATGCACGTCGCTCTGGTCGCCCTATTACAGATAAAATGGATGCCATTTTTGAAAAAGTGGAGCAAGATCGGCATGTCAGTAGTTACGACGTAGCTGAAGAACTGGGAATTGACCACAAAACAGTTTTGGCGCATTTGAAAAAAACTGGGTACACAAAAAAGCTCGACATTTGGGTACCTCACGAGCTCACTGAACAAAACCTAATGAACCGCGTACTCATTTGTGATTCTTTATTACGACGTAATGAAACCGAACCATTTTTGAAGAAGCTGATAACTGGTGATGAAAAGTGGATCACGTACGACAAGAACGTGCGAAAAAGGTCGTGGTCAAAGGCCGGTCAGGCTTCACAGACTGTGGCGAAACCCGGGTTAACTCGCAACAAGGTGATGCTGTGTGTGTGGTGGGATTGGAAGGGCCTTATTCAATATGAGCTGTTACCACCAGGCAGGACCATCGATTCTGAGCTCTACTGCGAACAACTGATGAGATTAAAGCAAGAAGTTGAGACAAAGCGGCCGGAATTAATCAACAGAAGGGGTGTGGTTTTTCATCATGATAACGCTAGACCTCACACATCTTTAGCCACTCAGCAAAAATTAAGAGAGTTTGGCTGGGAGGTGTTAATGCATCCGCCGTATAGTCCTGACCTTGCACCTTCAGATTTCCACCTGTTTCGGACTCTTCAGAATTCTTTAGGCAGTGTCAGGTTAACATCACGAGAGGACTGCCAAAACCACTTGTCGCGGTATTTTGACCAGAAGTCTCAAAATTTCTATAGCAATGGGATCATGTCCCTACCTACAAGATGGCAAAAAGTTATCGAACAAAATGGTACCTACATACTTTAGTTAAATGTAAATAAACTATATTAAAAAATGTTTTGAATTTTCTTCAATAATGCGAAGAAACTTTTTATGACAGGTGAGACAGAAACTATGGATAGAAAGAGAGGAAGAGGATATCCCTCGGATAGCCTTCATTCATAAATAGTGATAAAATGAGAGGGAACACCTACTGATCGAGACAGAACATTGCCTCATGCTATTGTATGGGAGTTTGGCATCCATATAGAGTACAAAATTCTTGACTAAACCAGACGTTTTGACACTTCTGACACATGACATATAGAGATGGGGACAAAGAAATCTATTGTTACAATATACGATTCTTATGTCGATTTAATTTCTTTGTATTGTGTACAAATCAGTTTTAGAGATTTACTTTATTAAGCTCAGTTCTCTTAATGTTCTATTGTGATTGTTCTATTTGAAAGGTGGGGATCTAGTGACCTGAAATACGGGCTCTAAAGCTTAGTTTAGGAAAAAGGCGTGATAATATGATATGTTAAGACCAATGTCATCGACATAGCTCATAGGATGAGCGCGCTTAAGTGGCAGTGGGCCGGACATGTCTGCCGTAGGACCGACAATCGTTAGAGCAAACGTGTCTTGGAGTGGAGACCGCGTTTAGGTAAGCGTGGCGTGGGACGTCCTGTGGCCCGATGGGCCGACGATCTCAAGAGGGCTGCTGGCAGTGGTTGGAAGAGGGAAGCCCAGAACCGAGCTTTGTGGCGTGACATGAAGGAGTCCTACGTTCAGTAGTGGACGGAGAGTGGGTGTTGATTTGATTTGAATATGATATGTTATGATATTGGGTCCTTACCTATGAAATTGGTAATTTAATTCTGTCTTAGCAATTTGTCTTAGGTTTCAGAACATTATTATAAAATAATTGCCCCTTCTTAAAATATACCATATATTTGAGCTCGTATTATTTAAATTGATAATTTTTTATAAGTTTAATTGTGTTAAAATTAGACACAAAGACAATTATTTTTAACTGCCTCCCGAATACATCATTTGATTTGCATTAACATAAAAAAAAATTATCAAGCGTGTTCACACACATATTGTCTAATGATACATACCAAATATTATTATCTCTGGATTTGTCGTTGTAAAGAAAACTGATAAAATGTTAGTATGTAAAATGCAGACATCCCCAAAATCTCCATACAAAACACCAATTTCATAGGTAAGGACCTAATATTTGGAAACTAGCAACTTTTTCATTATTGTTAGTTCTCTTTAGGAACGCACCATAAAAGATACTTGGTTGGTTACCTACAGTAAGAGATATAAACACACACAACTGTATTGCTTTTGATTTGTGTTCCTTGTTTGATATACAAATGTTTTGGGGATAATAATATTGTTATCAGATTTAAAAAAAATTGGTCCGTCAAACATGTTTGCTTAATAAATAAATATCTTCAGATATTAACACCTATCAACTAGTCCAATTTTAAGAAACTAATGCTGCTTGTGTTACGGACACTAAATGACGGATAAATATATTTAATAGATAAATGCATATCCTGAATATATATATATAAATATATATAAACATCCAAGACTGGAGAACAAATGCCTGAATTCATCACCCAAACATTTGCCACCACCGGGGATCGAACCCAGAACCTTTCGAGATGGCGACGCCTTGATACCGGCATACAGACCACTCGACCACGGAGGTCGTCAAATATTTACCAAGTTTTATTTACCGATAGCTGTTGCCCACGACTTCATCCGCGGTTAATGGTTTTATAACAATCCCATGGGAACCCAATAATTTTCCGGACTAAAAAGTACCTAAGGGGTTGACTAGGGATATAAGGTACTAAGAGGTTGACTAGGGATATAAGGTATCACCATGCAAAATTTCATTAAAATCGATCCAGTCATTTCGGAGATTAGTCCGTACAAACAGAGAAAAAAAATTTTTTTCTTCGTAATATACCTTTTTTACATCCCCCTGACTTGGCTTTAAGCATTTTTTTTATGTAGACATTCAACCTCTACAGTTTTGTTATATGTATAAATTACGATAATCTATACGACGTGTAACTTATACATCTAGTTATTGTAATCGTAAATACACTCATTTGCAAAAAAAACGGGCGGTTTTGATTTTCATTCATCTTTAAAAACATACAATACAAAAAAGGTTTCAATCGTACACGTTACTGGCCGGTTTTAAAAATGCCGTGGTATTTAAAAAAGTACGTTCTAAATTCAGATTTTCATTTGATGCTCATTTTTACAGAAAGCCCCTTTATATCCTACATTTTTGGCGCGAAGTTCCAGAAGTTAACATAGACTTTCATAACTTTTATTCAATTTTCATAGATTAATTTCATATCCTTGACTGTCTTAGATTTATTTATTGCTGTTTGGCTGTATCAAAAATGGTAGATAAAGTGGTAAAAGCTACCAAAATTAAAGCTCTGCTTGAAGAGGGTTGTAGCCAATGCTTCGTGGCTAGGAGGCTAAATGTTAGTCACTCGACGGTCCAAAGGACCTGGCAGCGATATCAGGAGACTGGTTCCGTCGAGAGAAGGCCTGGTTCTGGATGAAAACCATGTACCCAACCACGTAATGATCGTTTTCTTGTGAGTGCATTGAGAAATCGCAAATCTTCGTATGTGGATCTTAAGAACAACCTCTAAGAAGTAAGAAATGTGCATATTAGTCTATGGACGGTCAGGAGGAGTCTTCTCTCTGCCAATATACTCCGTGAGCACCGAATTCACAGGCTTAGGTTCGATAGAAATTGTGAATCATGGACTCAAGAAGATTGGAATAGGGTTTTGTTCTCTGATGAAGCCAGGATATCTCTGTTCGGTGAAGATCGACGTCGGCGAGTGCTAAGAAGATAAGGAGAACGCTTTGCAGAGGCATGTTTCGAAGAAATCACACTTATGGGGGCTCTGTTATGTTTTGGGCACGAATTAATTCAATGGATCGTAAAGAGTTAGTCTTCATTGAAAACGGCTCACTGACTGGGCATCGATACATAACGGAAGTTCTAATTCCTCATGCACAACCCGCATTGGCCGCTCTAGGTGAAGACTCGATTTTTATGGACGACAATGCTCGCGCCCACCGATCTCGCGATGTTAAAGCGTATGTGCAAGAGGTCGGCATTCGTCGTTTGGATTGGCCAGCCCGAAGACCCGACCTCAATCCCATAGAGCATGTCTGGGACGTTCTGAAACGGCGCGTGAGATCAGTACAACCGGCTCCGCCGCAGACCATTAGAGAGCTGAAGAATGTGATTACTGCGGAGTGGGAACGTATTCCGCAAGCAAGTATCCGGGATATACTCGCTAGCATGCCCGGACGAATTCAAGCTGTGATTTTAGCTAGAGGGGGTCACACTCGATACTAAACATTTATCTGCTTTAACTGCTTTTACTTTATTAAAGAAAAACAAACAAAAAAAACTTTTTTATTTTTACTTCATGAGCATATGCACTACTAACGAACATACACTACTAGTGAGGTTTAGCATTATTTCCCATAAATTGTATCTAAATTTTATTAAATACTGATGAAAACGATTATTTTCTTATTAATTTACCAAATTGTGAGGATAAAACTACCTACAATTATCAAACAAACCAATATTAACATTTGAAATGGTTCATTGCTTAGGTGCCCGTTTTTTTTGCAAATGAGTTTATATTGTGTTTCTTTAGAATTTAAAGAATGACGGCTATTTCTCTAGTAGGTTATGTTTTTGATGTTATAAAATATATTTTTGTTTTCTATATATATATATTAACAGGAGAAGAGTAAACCACACTCCGAAAATACTCCGGACTTGCGAAAATAGCGAGCCACAGAGAACAAGCCTAGCCATCTTTAGGTGGCTACCACTACAAGGTGTGTTTCTTCACGCCTATCTTAAAGTCTGAAAATTCATTACCCATACACTTGCCTCCACTCCCAAGACCTCTCGAGATGGCGACGCCTTGAGACCGGCGAACAGACCACTCGACCACGGAGGTCGTCCGATGCGATGGCGATGGATCTATCTGACAGCTAGAAATGCTGTTTATATAATATTTTTAATGTTGCCAACTGACGATGATGAGTGAAGTGCTGTGGTACGAGTAAATTAACTGATTCTATTGAATTTTTATGACGTGTTTTGAACATGTTTGCAAATAAAATGTAAAATATTGCTATAAGTCCGCAATGATAATTATCGGTTTTAATTCATTGTCTACGTAATGAAACTATAGTTTATAAAAAAGTTGTGGTTAAAACCATGGTTTTTGTTTTGATTTTGGATTTTCATTTCGCTTGTCGATGTTTTCGGCGTCATTCATATGTTTCCCTTTTTCGCTAGTTTGAATTAAAGGATTTTCTGATGTTAATTCATTTCTCATTAATTTAAAACCAAAGTTAAAACTGAACAAATAATTGAATCTGAATAGATTCAATTGAATCTGAATAGATTCAATTGTTTGTCCAATCCAATTCAATTCTTCCTTTATTTCAACGTCCTTTATTTATTTAGTCTGGACTGAACACGTTTAAAATCTTTCGTTAGTAGGTACGCATTATTAACTTGTATGTCACACCTCGCCATGATATATTCAGAGCTCGGTTGGCTTTACGGTTGGGAAGGTGGAAAGCACAAGACTGTGTCTGAGATGGGTTGGGCCTTAAGGCGTTATTGACATAGTACTTGTCTAGTGTCTTCAGCGCAACTGTACGCATTTGTTCGGCATCTTCAAAGCTAGTCGTTTGAGCAGCAAGCGCAAGATCATCTGCGTACAAGAAGTGTCTCATTTCCTCCTCCACCTCAATTGATTAAGAGCACAACACACTATTTTACGTTTTCTCTAAAATGGTATCCCACCAAATGTCAGATAAATCCATTGTTTAAAAAATTTGAGTATAAGTATATACCTTTCAAACATTTGTTTAAAGAAAATTATGCCGTGTGTTATGTCAAATGAATTTCAATGAATTAAAATTCTGCCAGATAGATGTAACCCCAAAATTACTGGTGTTGCTGGAGACATGGCAAGGTACTGGTTTTGGTGGGATTTGAAGGAAACAAAATACTACATTATTAATCCTTGTAGTCTTGAAAAGTGGACACTGATTAAAATTCATTACAATGTTATCATATAAGATTGTTAAAAGTATAAGAATATACTTCAAAAGTCATATTATATGGTGGAGAGCAGGCACTTTCCATTTAACAAAGAATCCACCATATTTAAACCATTTAAAAATAAATACAATGTTAAGTGGCAACTATCAATAAGGTATCCCATGCCTATGATATGAGTAAGGGCCTTGAATGCAGTTGGTACATTCATATTATGTAGTACATAATTTAAAATATAGTGATTATTTTCAGTAAAAATCTTTTTTTTTTTTAAACTGTCTGTTCCCACTTGATATCAGTTAGCTGGAAGTAATCTCTATCCTCGGAGGTGGAGATAAGTCCTCCCTTGTATACTTCAGTAAAATTGTCTGTACTTTTTTTATTTGGTATAATAAATAGTTTAGTAAAGTAACATTGCATGATATGATATGTAACATGAATTTTCTGAATCACACCAAGTGTATTTATAGAATTATATGGTGAAATCTAGTATAACACCAAATCTGTAAAATTTAAGGTGTCTGTTATTTTCTGTGCATTAGCCAGGGATATGTGTTGTAAGAAGGATATGCCATAAAGGAATATTTGTATTGTAATTACATATTGTCTTGTTTAAAGAAACTGGAGGGCACTTGTCACCATGTTTGTTCTATTCTATTCTTGGTATGGTAGTGGCAATTGGTTGTTGTATGCGAACCAGCAACCATTACTGCCAAGCCCAAGGTAAGGAGAGCACTTGTGTAAAAAATAGATCCTTTTTGTATTTTGGGCTAAGATTTTGGGTTATCTAAAATACAATGACATTTCACAGGACAGCAAATTGACATGTACATTTATGGTACAGACAATAAAAGGAATGTTGTACAATATTTAAAAAAAATTAAGTACATAGCATTATAATTTAATGTAATACATAGTAATGTATTTAATTAAAAGTGTTAGTATTAGAGTATAGGTACAGAATAGGAGGCTTTTCATATTTATGGGACAAGGAACTTTGGAGGGTAATAAATCATAGAGTGAAATTATGTGAAGAGGGTAATTAAACAAAATAGACTATATTTGTTAATAATAATGTGGATACAGTGGGTAGTTTGAAATAGAATGTGTGTCACTTGTTAACTAGCTGCAGAGCTGAATAAATATCATCCATATAATATTTATCACAAATACATAATATTATGTGTTTAATTACAGTATATGGAAATATTATGTATCATTTTGGATATTCTCAAAAATTTATGGCTAAAGTTAAAAATACAATAAAAAAAAATCTTGTGTGAAAATAATGTTATAATTAAATTACTTACTGCTTCTTGAAGAATATGTAGAATCTTTGGATGACATTCTCCTTGAGTCCCACTCCCTTGGTTTCTCCCACTGTGACACTTCACTGATACAGTTATAGTAGTACCTTTTCCCTGAGGAACTAATATGTTCTGACCACTCACTACCAGAGTAGTCTGCACACATTGCAGATGACGGTGCTTTGTCATATTTACTACTCCTACTAACACTATTCATGCCACTAGTCCTACTCTTTTTCTCTGATTCACTTCGTTCATGATTACTTCTCTCTTTTTCACACTCTTTACTACGTTTCTCCTTCGGTGATCTGACACTATCTGAAATATTTTAAAAGGTGATGTTTAAAATGTAGTTATCATATAAGTAGAGTATATATTACAAAAATAGATTTCGCATAAAATCTGAAATCATTCGCAAGTACTGTTAACAATAATTTAAATACTTCGCCTTTGCTATAATTGAGAAGTATATGCACTCAAGATTTTAAATTAAATGATATCTTGTACTTTGGATTGGCTTGCAATATGTAAAGCAGTTGTTAAGTAATTATTATATTATAAACATAATAAATTAAGCAAAAGTATTTACATTAGTGAATACACCAATTCCTATAATTTAGTATATACTTTAATAACAGAAAAAATAACATTAAAAGATATATAACAAGAAATTTATGAATTAGTTTCAGCTTTACAAATAAAATCATTTTTTATACTATTCAAAATAAAAATAAATTATTTGACCAAAGATAAATACATTACTATGTAAATAATTACATCTATATAGCACAATATAATATCATATGGAACACAACCAAATTGTAGCAATTACATGATTACAAAAGGAACAAATTTAAAATAAAGTTATAGTAGTCTCTTGCCTGATGAAAATTAAAATAGCTAAAGCAATTGATTAACTTTCTTAATCATAACAAGCATTGTCAAATGCAATACATAAAAATAGAAGAATGACAATGATAAATATATGAAAATTTTTAAGAAAAAACAGTGTTATATAAAATATTACATCCATAAAATTCAAAACAAAGTCTATCAGTCTTCATAAAGGTATTAATAGATTATTTATTTTCTTTAAATGTAATCCTATAAAAGCCAAATTCTGTAACAATAAAAGGTAATCAAATTGTGAACTTACCAATGTATTTATTTCTAGAGGATTTGTAGTCTCTATCTCTCTCCTTGTCTGAACCTTTTTGAATATATGCGTTTCGGGATGTTGTGTATCCTCTATCTTCTGAGATATGGTAATGGTGGTGGCCATGACTGGAGTGACTTGCGTGGGTGCTGTGTCCATGTGATGAAACATTACCATTTGGGGATCGTAGAGGTGTGTACTGGTTTTCAGAAGAAACATACTCACTACCAGCTCTTCTTTCACTCTTTGAATGGTATTTCTGTGTAATAATAATATTAAATTAGTCCCTGATTACTACCTTGGTAAGGCCAAGTAAGGAAAAGTCAAATAATAACAACATCAATGAATCCAAATTTTCCAAGTACAAGTAATATTAAATTTGATGTGATTTATTATGAATATTATTAGGTCAGTTTAACTTGTTCTGTTTTATGAAAGATGTATGCTAAATACATCGCTCATAAAACAGAACATTGTATAAATTCATTGATTACATTATCTTTTATGTGAATATGTACTTTCATCACCTTTGTAATTAGATTATGAGTTGAACATTTTTAATGTACAAGAATATGGTAGGTAATAAAATAAATTATGGAACAAATAATACTATAAACAGGAAAAGAAACGAGGCGTACGGTTATTACGTAGAGACGTAAGTACATACTTCAAGCATCGATAGTAAACTTTATATCAAAATAAAATGTGTTATTCTTTAGAGACACTAAATCAATTACCTGATACGGATGGGCAGGATGCTTCTCAAAGTACCTGTAAACAAACGAAAACGTTAATACGTTCACACAATTTATAGCAAAACCATCGGCGACCTCCATCTACAGATTGTAAAGCCGAAGCATCTGAAACCATATCATACCCATCGCTTATTCGCTGAGGTTTCCTTGCATGCATTACCATCAATGCAAATATACGATTTTTTACGGCCTCTGTAATAAAATGAGAACTAAGAGCGCTGTCATTAAAAAACAGTTTCACAGAAGACCGTGCTATATCTTGATGGACGCCATGTCACATTCAAGACACTCAAGAAAGAGTCAATAGAGGTGTGAATGAGACAAAAAATTTTATCGACATAATGCACGAAATAATTTGTACAAAATAAAAAATAGTTTTCCTGATGAAAAGAAACATTGTCTGGATGTAAAAAACCAAAATGATTTATTTTGTGATTGTGAAGTGGGGTCCCCTGAGTCATGTTAATGGTTTCAACGTTATTAATACTGAATGTAATGGTGCGTGCAGACTGGTGGAACGTAATATGTTTATTTCATTTCACTAACTATTAATTTAAACAACCGCTATGACACTATTCCAGTGTGTGCAAATGTTTGTGTGATTTGTTCTTCTGTCTTGGATGTTTACGTATGTATATTATGAAGAAAATTATATACCAAACTAAACTAAATTGAATATTTATCCTTCTCCAACAATAAGGAGAAGAGAATGATAGATACACAATTTAGTTAAGTCTAGTTTGTGACAACGAAATCGGCTCTATTACTAGAGATTAGGGTGTGTGGGCTCAGTTCCCCTTGCCTTCCCATTAATACCGAAGACATAGCTGTATGAGCTTCGTTCCCTTTGCCTTCCCTAAGTATATACTCATATAGACTCATATACTCCGTATTTATGAGAGAATTTGAGGGAGAAACACTTAAACCTTAGAAAATGGATGATCATCATCCTTTTTCTAAGACTTAAACACAGAACATTTTTGGACAAACTGACTGCTAGGCTAGAAACTTACTAACTCTTAGAAATGATGTCAACGACGGCAAATGAAGCAAAGCCTATACAGCCACATCTTACTTTTTAATTTTGGTAAAATTCTCATTAAATTGACGGCAAAGGGAACTAAGACCATAAAATGCTAGTGTCCCGTACTCAAACCATCAGCACCGCCTACTTAGCCGACACGCGACACCTACTAAGCTAAATGCTGCGCGGTTTTCTACTAGAGAACGTCGTCCTCCAGCTTATCTAAAGAATTATACAAATATTTAAGCGCGGGAAAATGTAGAGAAGCCGTATTCTACTGAAAAGTATAATAGGCTAGTTGACTTATATCAAATGTAATGAAAATAATGTGTCAGTAATCAGTATTTAGTTCAAGGGTCGGAATGGGTCGGAAATATAACAAAAACGATAAAAATAATTATATGGGATTGCTGTAGAAATTCAATTAAAGCATATTTTATTTTTAATTTTTTTTTCATCTGCCAAAGACGCTATCCACCATGCTCGTGAAATTTGTTGAGTAATCAGTTGAGATCAAATACTAAGTTGTATTTGATTTTCTGATGATTCAAGCCCAATATTTCGGATAATCTCGTATTAGTATGCATACTACAAATACAATTCAATGTAACCTGGAGGTTTTGGCATCTAATAGTTGATGGTAGACACTCTGGTGCTACTTTGATAAGGTGGATTACCACGATATAAAACTCATCACTTTTCACACCACTTGACGTTTATTTCAATTATCCTCAACGTTGCATATCATCACAGACACTTATTAAACAAAACTACATTGATTTTACGTAACAATATTCACTCCGAAACAATATTACAATCATTCAAATCAAATGCCGCCAAAAAACCCTACCATGTCTTTCGTGTTAATATGTCTGCAGCATACATAAACATATTTCAATGCATTTTGGGAGAGTTTGGCGCCAAATGATCGATGATGGTGGACACTGTGGTGCTACTTCGATGAGGTGGGTTACCAGCATGTTATTACTTTCATGGGATTACCACGATAAAGAAACTTATCTCTACTTCATACATATACTGACTTACTCTAACTCGAAATGGCTCAAATTCATTTGAAGGCTCGAACTCTTCTAATCTTTTGGCTCGAGCTTTCGAGCTTAGTTCTGCCAATCTTTGTACATCACTAGTGAAGACCCTTTCCTTAATTAAATACTCTTTGTTCTTTTCTTTCATAAATTCTATGTTTTCT
This sequence comes from Parapoynx stratiotata, assembly GCA_910589355.1. NCBI lineage: Eukaryota > Metazoa > Arthropoda > Insecta > Lepidoptera > Crambidae > Parapoynx > Parapoynx stratiotata. Next base: position 11,407,727 of record OU342457.1, read on the forward strand.
CGTTTTCTCTAGGCGTATTCTCTTTAATCTGTGATTCAAAGTAAATTTAGATTGAAATTAATGGCTTTAGACAATATTTTCTTCATTCTCTCTCTTTAAATCCAGGTGCTAATATAAACTTATAATATTAGTAGACAAATGCAGTAAAAAACTGATGGAATCTCTATGAAATATTCTCAACTTGATTCGAATCGGTCAACGAAGTAGTGAAGTGAAAATCTTTGTCATTCAATTCTATCTAAAATAATGGCAAAGCCAGTGGTGGACTTAGAACTTAGAAAAGCTTTCGTGGAATTGCAAGTGAAGATGGTAGAAACAAGCAAAAAAATTCAAGTCATTGATTCTCAAATAGGAACATTGAAGAGATTTTTGCAACATATAGATAAAACACAGATAGAAATCAGTAAATTACCACCTGGAACAAAAACTTACGAATCCATTGGAAGAATGTTTCTGCTTACAGATTTAGAGGAAGTCAAAAGTAATCTGAAAAAGCGAGAAGCACATATAACAGCTCGCACATCAGAGTTCGAGAGCAACAAACAGTATTTAGAAAAGAATTTGGAAGAAAGTCAAGACAATATCAGAGAAATGGTCCAACAACGGAAAGAGCAAAGTGAGGTCAAAACAAACTAAAATATGTTAATATCAGTATTTATGTCTGCAAAAAAATCTAAGTAAATACTAAAATATTATATAAATAAATAGATTTTTTAAATAATAATACTGTAATTAAAATATTTAAACGTAATATGGGTTTTAATGTTTCTTTTTTTATATTCAAGGTGGTTGTGCTGTGAAGCATCCTTCCCTGCAGAACCACCCTCATATATACTAATACTGCATATAATTTTTACAACCCTAAGGTACCAAATAATACCTTGACAATTTTATAGGTATTGATTTAGAGCCCTGGGATCTTCACTGACAAAGTGGTGCCTCCTATTTGAAAAAGTATTGCCAAAGATCTTAGCAACAATACATATGAGTAATTTTCTCGCTTGTCTGCACATTCCCCGCATGGTCTAATATGTGAACAAAGACTACTTTGGATATTGGCAATTAAAATATTAATATAATAATATTGGAAATTTCACTGTCACAACTATGGAACCTGTAAAGAAAGGCGTATAGACGTAAATTCTGCCATAAGATGGATGTGTCTCCACACTCTCTCCAAGAAGTGGCAAGAACCAACATCTGTTAAAACAAACATACACTACGTCGCGCGATACGAAGCGGTGTTCTAGTCAATACTCCCTGATCGCTGATAGGTCTCAGCTGGAGAACTTGCATCTTGTGGTTGCAAATATACGCTCTATCCATTCTCATCACATCACATATAAAAGAGTGTGTAATTTTCCACATCAACATAAGCATTTGAGCTACATGCAATCTTTATTTATTCATCGGCTTTACAGGCCCACACATTCCGATCCATACATGACAACAGGTCTGATTACAGTTTTACAAATTTTTCCCTTTAGTCTTAGGCAAGTACAGGGTTCGCAATTACTTTACGTAACCAGCCGCCATTTCAACTGTCCTGACCTAATCTTTTGCTTAACACCTCAATCCTGCAGAAGTAGAGTTATTTGGTATCTAAACAGAGAGAAAGACTCTCCTTTGAGCGCAACGGGCCAAGGATTGGAGACCACTGGAATAGCAGTACACATATTTGACTTTAGTTCTGCTAATTTTCAGATATTTCAATGTTTTCCACTTTATGCTTTCAATTTTCTGATCTGTCCTGAACTGACAGCATGAACTAGGGTGCCTTTACCTTTAGGACTGATGTTAGAGCATCAATTACTAAAAGGAGGCTTAAGAATGAAATTTGTTTTCTTAAAAAGTGGGTCATGATCAAAATAATTACAAATAAATTCGAAAATCTTTATTTTCATTTTTACACAAGAAGATTTCAATATTTCTTAAGTATATGAATTTATTAATATTACATAATTCATGAAATTTTTATATAGAAAGTAAATCTTACCAAACAAAATATACTTATATTAATTAAGAAGCTAACAAAACATTGATTTCATGCTATTTACATTTCAACAGTTCAAAATAAGTGATAACGTAAACTTTAAAGTTATTAAATAACAAATATCAAGTATGTGACCTTAAGTAAAAATTATGTCCAGTAAATTAAAGCTAAAAGCTTACAAGCGTAATTATTACACAGATAGTTAAATAAAATTTATTATATAATTAAAATACACCTATTTCATTATATTGCAAAAGGTTTCTCTACTTCCAGAAAAGGTATGAGTATAAGAAGCTAGCTAAACTAAACGAAATATACAACGTAAAATATAGGTCTTTTTAATACATGGCTCAAATTTTTTGTTCACTATTATTACAACAAAGTTATAAGTAAAAAGAGGTAAATGTGATGTACAGCACAGGATTCCACAATATTTAAAGTAATGTGGTATTAGGAAGTCGAGATGCATTTATGTTAGCTTTAAATTTATTGAATACATTTCCACTGCTGTTTGTGACTTAACACAAACATTTATCAATCAACAGTAACTATCGTCTAAACATTACACAAAAACATAGATAATTTTCTAACTTTAATAACTACGTAATTATATTGAGATCTTACACGATCAAACATTGTTTCAAATACTGATTTCCAATATGGCATGAAGATCAATTTTATCTGTTTACCTTTTTTTACCTATAATGTTATTGGCTATTCAAAATAAAAAATATAACATTCAGTAAAACCACATAAGACTAAGAGGAAGCAGTCTCATATTACAATATAAATTACAATTTCCTATAACAATTGTCACATTGATGATTATAATAGAGGTTCGCATTGTAAAGTTAACACTAATACATTTAGAGCCACGAGGGCCTATTAATAGAGTCATAAGGTTGTCTAACACCAAGAGAAGCTGGATATCCAGGAGGGTAGAGCCCCATTATCTGTGCGCCTGTCTGACGCAGCAATTCTTCCTGATGTCGCTGAAGATATTGTTGATAAAGTGGTGATGATGTATCTGCTCCCACAAATGAATATGCTGAACGTGCTTGTGAATGCCCAATAAAGGGAAATGAGCCAGCATGAGCTGTATTTTGATGAGCTGGCTTTACTAATTTCTCAGCACTGGAATCAGCATTGCTACGTTGTTGATGAGCTACTGCTGCTGCCATATAATTTGCAGCCATTAATTGATTAGCAGTGGTATTCCTAAAATCTTCTATACTAAATCCAGTATTCTCACCATACAATCCACCACCAAGACCCATATTCGTGGTTGTTCCAAAATTAAATGCACTCCCTGGTATTATACTAGACTTCACTGAAGATAGTACATCAGTGCTGCAAGGTGTAGGATGGTAACTCTGTGAGCTCATGTGCGTTTTAGTTTCCGTAGTACGTTTCCTTTTGGCTTTTGTCTTAGGCTCTGCTTGACCCGCGACATTGTTAGATGCTTTATAGGTACTGCTTTCTTTACTCATGGAAGTTGATGGCTGCGAATATATACTGACGGAAGAAGTTGGATGAACTTCAGAAGATATACTCTTATTAAAGATCTGCGCCATTTGAAAGGTTTTATCGTGGTATAATGAAGAACCAGCCCCAGCAAAACTGGACAAATATCGTTCATCATTTGTGTACCTGTCTAACATTTGTGGAAGTTTTGGTAAATTTCGTAAAGTCTCTAGTGGCAGTGATGAATGAGAACTATATGGTGTTTTGTAAGAAAGTGATCCAACTAATGGGTGATTTTGTACCAACTTTTCAGATTTTTGAGATTTGGCAAGACTGTCAATGGTTTTTGTTATAATTTCATTATCTGTATTAGAGGACACTACAGACATGTGATCAGATTTTAAGTGACCCCTTGGATTTGGTATCCTTAGTTCAGATGGCAGGTTTTGTTGTAATTCTTGTGTCCTTTGCATGGTAGATCTCGGCATGTTATAGCTGTTATATGGTTGCTGTATATTTTTGTTATAATTTGTATTTGAACTCCCAGTGTCAGATTTTAATTTTTCCATATTGTTTGCACTGTAGTTTGTTGGGTATTCTGATGGTAACAAATCCTGTTTTCTCAACTGATTAGTCATTTTCCAGTTGCCATAATCCAAAGCAGCAGGTGAAGGAGTAGAACTACATGCATAGTGTAATTTCTTGTTTGCAAGCTCAATATCATTTAGTGAGAAATTACTGATAGATTGACCACTGTTTATAACATCATATTGACTATGATGAGCGTGGGGTATGTTGGGATTAATAACAATTTCACTGCTAGAACGATCATGCGAATGAGCAGCTGGTGGCATGTTGTTTGTAATTATTGCAGTTTTAGATAGTGATTTTTGCATTTGCTGACTATTCAATCCGAGATTTATAGCAATTGCTTCCACTTCAAATCCTTTTTGAGGCACATTTAAGGTTTGTTTTTGAATATCTCTAGGCATTGTGTAATCAACTTCATGAGACTCACCACTGTTTCGTCTCTCAAGCTCTGAGTTCATGTAACCCATATTAACCATATCAATGTTGTCTTTCTTTGATATATTAAGGGGCTTGTTTGATTCCACATTATTAACATCCTTTTTAATATCATGTGCTGTGTCAGTGTTATAACCAACATTGTCTCTATTCTCTGAAACATGTCTTTCCATATAGCTTGCAGTGCCCTTTTCGCGTAAACTATTTAGTTTAGCAATTTCTGATTTCTCACTTAAAGCCAATGCAATATCATCAACAGATTGAGTCGCCAATGATGATGTTGAATGCATTGATGTTGCGGGTTTATGATAATCATTTTTGTTTTGAGTCATATTCGCAATTTCTTTACCTTCTAGGGGCTTCTTGGCAGTTCCAGGCGTATCTGGTTCGTTATAAGTACGCTTTTTGACTGGAAATAGCGAATTCTTAGGATCTGGTAATATTTGAGGAGCGCTGGACTGCGGTGGCGTTTGATTGGCCTTGACAGGTTGTGGTGAATGTTGTGGCTGAGAATAATTTGATTGTGTCTGTGAATATGGTGAATGTGCCGGAGAAAACGGGCCACTGTATGGGCTTAATTGATATGAATCAGGACCCAAAGCAGTGTAGTCATCATGAACTCTCGTAGGCTTATTGACAACTGGTACTTTTGAAGTATCATAATATGGAGGCGGATTTTGGCTGTACGTTGGTAATGGGCTTTTGTTGTGATCAACAAAATAATTTGGCGTAGTGGAGCCCAAGACGTTGTTAGATGCGTAGACATGTTGTTGTGAGTATGGAGAGTATGGTGATTGCGGCGCTTCTCGTGGGCTGCAACTCTTTTCGGGACTGCTTTTGATAGATGTAGTGTCTTGATAAAAGCCAGCTCTTACTGTGCCATTAATAATAGGATATGTAATTTTCTGGAAATCGTCAGTTCTCGGTGAGGCAGGCGAACGCAATAAAGGTGATGTATGTGACATTTGATGTCTAGGTGAATCTAAATCTTGGCTGAATGAAGACCTTTCCGAAACGGAACTTCCCGTGCTTGTTCTTCGTTGCCGACAGGTTGCCGACGCGTTCGGTAAGGGACTGTCACCTCCATCTGCAGTCGGAGTATCGGGATCGGTAGGAGAATCATACTTAGTGGTATTTTTAGGGCTTACAGGTTTGATGTCGTTGTTTGTATTCTCTATTGTTTTTTCATCAGCTTCTGTATCCTCTACTTTCTTTTTCGCAGTAGAAGAAGTTGTGGTATTTTTAGGTGCTCCAAAGGCTTTGAACCATGCACTAAGATTAGGAGTAGCTTTTTCCTGACTTGGTTTTATGTTAGCAGGCAGATCAGTTTCGACTTCAGCATCTTTTTTAGTAGGCTGTGGAGTAACTACTTCCTCCTTCTTTTCAATAGGCTTTTCTTCTTTTTTAACTTCTTCATTGGGCTCTTGAGGAGCAGCAACAACTTTCTGTACTTCATCGGTAGCTTTACTTTCTTCATTTGCAAAATTATGATCATTCCCCAAGGTAAATTCAACAGTTGGTAGTACAGACCCCAGGCTTAATTTGGGACTAGATTCTTCCCCCTTGTTAGATTCACGCAGCTTATTGAGAGGACCAGGAGTGACTTCTTCGGTTTTTTCTGTATTTTTGTTGCTCATATTTGTAAGCAAATTCCCTTTTCCTTTTCCAGGTTGTAATCGATCTATTGTTCTTTGAATTTCTCTTCTTTTTAAGACTTTTGGTTCTCTTGATGATGGTCTTTTCCGTGAAGTTTCTTTTCGCACAAGAACTGATTTCTCTCCTTGGGAAAATTCATCATCTAAACGACTATTATCATGTTCTTCAGTTGAAATGGTTTGCGCAGGACTGTCACAAGGTGAACTTACAGCAGAACTTTTAGGTGCATCATCTAACCATTTACTAATATCTTTCACGGCTTGCTCTAAGGCTTCTGATGCCGATTCATTCTTTGCTGTATTCTTCTTTTTACTTTTTTTAGAACTAGTCTTTCCTTTATGACTATAAGCTTCTGAAAAATCATCATCAGTAACATCTTCATCAACTCTTTCGTCAGTGTCTCTTCCTGGAGATTCTTTATTTGAGTCTGGCACCTTTTCAGCACTACTGTGGCCAGATGCAAACAAGCTGTTAAAAAGTGAAGTATCTTTATATTTTTCATTTTTAGCTTTTAATTTTTCTATAGTCTCTCTTAATTTTTGATTTTTATCTTTTTCGGGTACCGGTGGATCCTTCTTTTCAACTGTTTTTTGCTTAATATCAAACAAAGACTCCCAAGCATCTTTAGCAGCGTGTCTTCGTCTTTCCTTTATCTTGTCATATTTATCTTTAAAGAAATCTGAATCATTGAGTTGGTCTGATTCAGGACGATTCATTTCAGTAGGCGACGGTGAAGGTGTATGTATTGACGGTAAGGGACTGGCACTTCTACTACGGTTAGAGCTTTCCAATGACTCTTGAGAGTTAGAACGTTTCAAAACTTCACAGGTTTCAGGTTCCTGGTGTTTGCTTTTCTTTTTCTTTTGTTTGGATTTTTTCCCTTCTCTTTCTTTATTTTTAGAGTGCTTCTTACTATGCTTGCTTTTAGTTGATTCTCCATGCTCAGACCTATGAGAGTCTTTTCTATGATTTTTGGAATGTTTTCCATGACGATGGTGGCCTTTCCGTTTCTTTTTACCTTTTCCATCTTTACTTTTATGAGATTCTTTTGATTTTTTATGCTCTGCTGGAGGTGTTTCTACTATTGGTTTTTCTTCATCTTCATCATCCACGTTTGAAGAATTTGCTGATTTATCACCTGTAGTAAAATAAGGAGGTATTCACGATTAAAATTTTTATTATTTTTAAGAGCTTATATTTAAAACTTTTAAGACTTTAGTTTTAAACTAAAAACTATACCTGTATCAGAATGAGATTTCCGTTTCTTTTTCTTATGACGAATTGGAGATTCACTTGGTTTTAATTTATGTTTTCGGGAAGGTGTTGGTATCTGATATTCCACAGCAATTTCTTCATCCGAAGAAGATAATCGATGCATGTACTTCTCAGTTAAACGATCAAATGCAGCTTGTAAGTTGTCAACCATTGTTGTGTATTCTGTAGGCAGGGATAAAAAATTGTATATAATAAATTTATGTTCAAATAAAATATATTACACATTGAGCATATAATACAGGGATCTAAAGAATGGTTAACGAGATTTACTCCTGATATTTTAAAAACTTGGCCCTTAGCTGATTAGGGCGTTGTTTATCTTCAAAGAGGCGTATTAGGAATTTCCGACTCCTCATCCTTACAAAAACGGTTGCTTCAGAAGAGACATTAAGACACATCAGAGACCAGCATAGGAGTCTGCTTATCATCATGTGGTGATTAATAATTTAATTTACTGAGCATATAAAAGAATATATTAGCATATTTGTTCTTACCATTGTCCTGTCCATTATATAGTCTGCAGTTGTTAACTATTAGTTTAAAATCAGCTTTAAACATTGAAAAATCTGTGTAATAGCCCGTGTCAAGACGTTGTTCCATTTTACGGAGATCCATAGGGCGCCTAATCACAGCATAGTAATTTGGGGCGTACTCTTCTTCAACCGGGTCCATAAATGGCCAAGCATCTTCGTGAGCAGTCAATTGCTCTAGAACCTTGTACATGTCTGTTTGAATATCCTCTTCAGATTGGCTGAAACTATAATATAGGATTATATAATATGTAAATATTTTTTTTATCAATTGAGGATTTATAGTGGTTTTAAATAAAATGCCAAATTATATATTCTTATTCTTTCGAGATTCTGAAATATATAGAAAACCAGTCTCTGCTTTTAAAAATGATATTGTTTTCGTCTACATTATTTAAATAGTACATGTTAGCCTGCACAAAACATTTTTTCGACATAATAGTGAAATTAAGGAAGTTAACCACATAAATTTGACTCTTTAATGAAAGACACAAATTTCTTAGCAGAAGTCAAATAAATATTAAAGTTTCAATATCCCCGGAGGTACGTCACTTCGCTCATTACCACGCTTCAGGTAACAGATCATTAACCAATAGCGTGAGAGATCAATTACATATTAAATGAGAACGAGATTGTACTCCAACGTAACGTAAATTTAAACAAATAAGTAAATAATGACAGTACTATTAATTGTTTATAAAACTTGGGCATACAAGTTGTTGTTTAAGAAATAGTTTCTAGAAAAGAACATGTCCCTGCGTTTTGAGTCAAATCATAATACCGAGAGCCGAAATACTAGCCATATGCTCAATAGACTGATTATTGAAATAGCAACACTTACATTTGAGAGGTTTTCAATTTCTTTCGAGTGCTATTAACTGGTTCATCATTGTCAGGTATCACAATTTGGCCCGTAGCAGATGCAAGAGAATTATTGGTTTTTCTTCCGGTTTTTACAGGTAGTTCTGGGGGAGGTTCGCCTTTTTGCGTAGCAGAGGAGTTTTTTGACCGCTTGTCCTGTCCTTTCGACTGTTTTGTCACTTTTTGAGGCATCTCTTCTCTTTCACTTTCTGAATTGTTGGACGAAGTTGATGAAACAGATTTAGATCTGGAAATTGTAATTAAATTAGTAACAGTCAATGTCTGGGTACAGTATGGGTATGAATACGTAAGTTTCCAATCATTATTGTTCACAACATTCAATTTTTTTGTCAATTAAAAAGAAGCAATTTCTTTTTTAACACCACACAAAAATCAAGTTTTTGAAGAGGGAGTTATCGTCAAGTTCAATGTAGCTGTTGGTTTGCATCAAAGAAAAGAATGAAATAAAAACATATTGACCATTTGCACACAAATAATGGAAGGGACAGGATACAATAAATAATACAACAAATACACAAAATGATCAATTAGAACTCAGTCTCAGCATCAGGGGTTGGCTTTAAGCCCATAACTGTTTCTCCTTGTTATGGATGCCCTTACAGCAGGCATACAGGAAGAGGCACCCTGGTGTATGTTGTTAACCGACGATATTATTCATGTCTGAGAAAATATATCCAAGGTCCAGAGTAGGCTAGGAATGTGGCAGAGTAAGTTGGAGAGTGTCGGTTCACGGATCTGCAGAACAACGAACATCTGTTCTGCCCTTTTGGTATGACACCAGTTTCTCCGACATAGCTCTAGGTGGTGTACCCTGCCGAATTGCTCATATTTGCGGTAACTCGGATCATAAATCCCTTTGTTTTTATCCAAAACAAAGCCGATATTGACCGTAGTGTAAAGAATAGAATTCACGTGGGATGGACGAAATGGAGACAGGTCTCAGGAGCAAAGTGCGACCAAAATTTACCTCTTAAGCTTAAGGGGAAAATATACAAATTCGTCGTTACACCTATCTTAATGTATGGATCCGAATGTTGGGCAAGGAAAGCGATGATATCAATGGTTGGACTCGCAAAAATGCGAATGCTGAGATGGATGTTCCACATATCCACTAGAACAGACCGGATTAGAATAGAAACAATTAGGTATATCAGAGGACGGTTCGGAGAATTGCTTCAGCAGACCCCGAGGCACTTCCACGGAAGGGCAAGGAGGATACCTCCTTGCCCTTCCATGGGAGTGATCGGGGAGTTTTAGTAGGTATTCTTGGCCAACGCCGAGCAAGTTCCACACGCCTACCTCCTAGGCAGCGGTTGGTAAGGTCCGAAATCAGGATTTTGTCCCCGTCAACAAAAAAAAAGTATGTCAGAGGAAGTTTGCAAGTAGCACCAGTGACAGAAAAGATCAGGAGCAATAGATAAGCGTGGTATGGTCGTGTGATCAGAGGGGGTGAATAAATAATGGAGAATGGAAGAGCAAGACACGTTGTGGCGTGTAGTTCTCCTGCCGATATCTTCGTTTCTAATTGGATCACACAGAGAAACCCTAGGCTACGCCTCTCCATTGGAGTGGCATTGAGATCGCAATTAAGACATTGATAGATAAAACATGTTATAAAACATATTTTATTATATAGTCTGGGCGCTCCCGTAGGTGGGTGGTAGTTCGGTTTGCTCTTATTTCCGGTACAACCCAACCGATCCAAGATCATCAATCCAAAAAGTGGATGTGGATGGATATAAGAGCAGAGGAAGATCAAAGAAGCGATTGAATGCGTGACGAATGATATTAGAATAAAATAAGTGGATGCTGAGCTGACAAGGGACAGAGGAGAATGGAAGAACATGTGCTAACCCCATTTAAAAGTGGGAAAAGGAGAAGATGTAAGTTGTCATTGTATATGTGTTACGCGTTACTACAAGTAGGTACTGTGCGTGCACATATAATCCACGTATGAATTTTAAAAACTTTTTTCCATTTATTACAGTAAAAACCGAGATTAAAAAGGCTTACCTCAGCAAGTTGCGTCGTTTCGCGCGATTTTCACGCGCAATATCATGCGTTTCTTTCCGGTCTTCCTCTTCTTCTTTACTATCATGCGTACTGCGTTTATCTTCTTCTTTTTGTTTGATTTTTTGTAAAACGCGACTGGATGTTCGTCGTGGCGCTAATTCAAGTAGCCTTAAAAATGTATTTCTTATATTTTTTACATTTACATTGTATAATAAATATTATAAATAACAACAGTCTATGTACACATTCAAAGAAAACAGCAAAAATCATATATATTCATATATATAGGTTATATTCTCAGCCTATACATAACCCACTGCTGGGCACAGGCCTTAAGCATGGAGAAACACATGAGGAGTATGATAATTATATATAAAAACAATTCGCAATATAAGCATTCGCAATGCGAGAAAGCAAATTTAGAAAACATAATTGTAAATCTTAAAATTCTTTAACACTAGACTGAATGCTTAGCAGGAATGGAATAAAAAGTGAATAACAACATTTATTATTAATAAATGTGTAAGGACTCTACAAATTATAGAAGTTTTACGAGAAAACACAACTTCTTGTCACTGCATGCAGATTTTAAAATTAGCTTTAACTTTTCATATTAAGATCTATGACAATGTTCAGATATAAAAAAATATATAAAATATTACATCAATTTTACTATTATTAAAATAACGCCATTGCACTAAATCAAAAGTTAAAAAAAAAAATTAAATAAACAAACAAAACTATTTTATTTCATAGGCCATGCTTGGGACTTAAAATCGTCAACATTTTACATAGATACACAGATAGGAAAAAAATATTAAAATTCGTTTTGTACTAACACTAAGCTTGTTTTGGATGATACACAATTTTTTAAAAATAAAAAACAAAATCCATAAGATTAGAAAGTACAAATGGAATTAAGAACATAATATTGGGACCTATGAAATTGGTGTTTTTTTTCTCCCTTAGTATTTTGTCTGTAACTATTAAGATTCAGAGAATTCCTAAAAAATAATCACCTCGTCTAAAAATAGACTACATTTTTGAGCTCTTTTGATTTGTTTTGATAATTTGTTGTAAGTTTAATTGTGTTAAAATTGGACACGGCGACAACTCTTTTTAAGTGCCTCCCAAATACATCATTTTATTTGCATTCTTAAAAACGATAAATAATTTTTATGAAGTGTGATATTACACATATGACTAAAGCTTGTCTAATGATAGATGCCAAATATTATCTTTGGATTTGTCGTTGTGAAGAAAACTGAAAAAATGTTAGTATGGAAAATGCAGGATTCCCCAAAATCTCCATACAAAACACCAATTTCATAGGTAAGGACCTAATATAACAATTCACAACATTCTAATTCTGTACTTAGTACGTGATAATTATAGCATAGAATACCTAACTGAACTCTGTTGTAATTAACGCCTTGTATCTCTGATTATGGATTTAAGATATAAAACTCAGCACTGAGCTTAAAATAGTAAATTTTTTTGTAAAGTAATCATCATTATCATCAGCCATAGATGTCCACTGCTGGACATAGGCCTGCTCCAAAGACTCCAAAGAATCAGTCCTGTGCTGCCCACATCCAAAGTAATGTATGTTGTAAAGTTTGTTTGAGAATACTGTTTCATAATATTGTTTAATTCAGAAACATCTGCCATCAAGATGATATAAGTTATGTTTGTGATGGTTCATAATAGAATAAAAACATTCGCTTTGTGAAACATTTGCAATTATAATAAATAAAAAAATATCACACTCATTTGATATGCTATTTTGGGCTGTATAAGTTCTTAAAAACATTTTTTAAATATTTTATTGCCTCGTTTAAAGGAAATTAAAAATTCATCAACCTAAAATATATAATATATGCAAAGCCAATGAATTCACTTTCTGAACACATTTGCCACAATAAGTCATTTAAAGCTCAGAGAAATAAAAGTTTGCAGGTAAGAAATGATAAAACAATTACCGTTTCCTTTGAAGCCTCTCTTTCTCTTGAAATAACCTTGGAATTTCAGGTAGAAAATTTTGAGACAGAGATCTATACAATTCTTTTTCAACTTTACTGGCAGCTTTGCTGAACTTCTCTGTCAGGTGGGTCCAGTCTTCTTCAGTAAAGCACACAACTTGCCAAACTCGCTCAGTCTCATCGTCATCAAGCCAGTCATCCCCGTAAAACCAACCTCTCTTTTTATTATCTTTACTCTTTTTCTTTTTGCTCTTACTCTTGGGTTTTCTTATTATATCTTCTCTGTATAATCTTGTACCATAAAAATACCAATAGGCAGAGTCATTGTCATCCCAACTGCAAGAAAATTTATATTTTTATTTAGTGAATACATACATTTCATACAATACTCTTTAAATACAAATAGACAACACTTACCCTAGCGGTTCAACTCTGAGACTTTCAGCTTCAAGGTTCTTAAACAAATCAAAAACATCTTCAGCATCTAAACGAAAGTCACATAAAGCATAAAGGATTTCAACCTTTGTTCGGAGAGGAAGAAATTGAAAATCAATGTCTGTATTAAAAGGGTTATATCTTCCAGTTTCTTGGCATTTCCTTCTGAATAGTCTTCTCAAATACATCTAAAATAATTTTTCTTGAGTTATTGATTGGCATGTAAAAATCTTATGAGTTCAGCACAATTACATTAGTTCAGCAGTATATCAAACCTGATAATTAAAAGCAGAGATGTCATTGTTGCCCAAACATCCATTCAGAAGGCGTACAATCAGCTCTGTCAGGAGAGAACTGGACTCTTCTGTGCCATCTGTCAGAAGAGCTTCTTCTAATTCCTATAATGCAATACGTTTTAAAACTAAATTGTGCTACAATTATCGATAAAGCGTTCTGTTTCCTTCCGAAAATACAATAACAAGATAATTATGATGCGTCCAATTTACTTACTTCGATGTCAAAATCCAAAAGATTGAATGCAGTTCTGAATAGAGAACAAAAATATGCGATAGACGGCACTTCCCACCATGATTGCAGGTCCAAGAAGCGTGAGAAATTCATTCAGACATTACTTTTAGAGATACTATTCTTGAGAAAACACCTAATTTTCAATCGTTACACTGAAACCCACATAAAATGCCCCATAAAAGATGGAAACATAACCTACAAAGCCCTACTCCTTGGTAAATTGACTGGGTATGTGGAAAAAAACCATTTAATGACAATATTTCGTAATTTTAGAACACTTTTCTCACTTCAAATGACATTTATTTTATATTTATCCACGGAGCTGAGAATATGCGTTGTGTATCGGGACACAAACGCCATAACAGTTTATAGATGACCAAATTTATGACTTGTTAAAACTATAACATAATCATAGCTCAAATAATTCCACAAACTTTTATAAAAAATATTCTTATTTTGTATTTTTATCACAATATCAATAAATTTTATAGCCCCTGCCTAAATAAGTAAATATTTTGTTATAAATAGTGCTTCATTTGACCAAAAATAGAAAGGGAAGTTAGTGCGTGCTTGATAGAGGTGGGTAGAGGTAAACAAGAGCGCAAGGTTCAACAAGGTATACTCTATAGACAAGAATAATAGACAATAGGCGGTGTTTTTCTCGTACCACAACCATAGTCGTGGTTACGTCAGTATATGTATATCTATGGTCGTGGGTATCGCAACGTTATAGGCAAAATGTAATTTGATTTTTCTACGGCAATGCGTGTAATAGAAAAAACATTATCAGGTGCTTCGCGAAAGACCTGTAAACACCCTGAAACACTGAATAACAGCCTGACAATATAAGAAACCTCGTCATAATGCGGAAAACTAATAAGCTTCGTGAAGTTTTTTCTTTACCCATCCCTAATGGCTCCAGTAGAAAGTCTTCGATCAGTGCATCCTCCCAGTGGACATGGACACTTACGATTCGAGTTTAAAGTCCACTAGTTTAAAGTCGCTCAGCGGGCTATGGAAAGGGCTATGCTCAGAGTATTTCTGAAAGACTGTATCAGGAATGTTGTGATCCGACATATAACTGCCCACTAAAATCACCGATATAGCTCACCGGATTAGCAAACTGAAGTGACAGCGGGCTGGTTTTATTTGCCGTAGAACTGACGGCCGTTGGGGCCGTAAAGTTCTCGATTGGTGACCACGTCACGGTACACGTAGTATGGGTAGCCGGTTTTCGTAAAACGTAAAAATAAACCCTATTGCAATGTATCAAAACTGTGTTTTGTACGTGATAAAAAAAAATCTGTCCTCTCCGAACCGGTCTGTTTGAACATGACCCTAACACCATGAGTTTAATAGTGACCATAAACAAAGAACATAAAAAAACATATCATCACGACTCTTTCCCCGAAGGGGTAGGTGTTAAACACCCACTTTTCACCAGATATGTTAGGTTCCCAGGTGGCGAGGCTGTTGCCATGCACTGGGCACAATGTGAGGCCAGCAATATTCACAATGAACTGTACATACCTTTTATTCATTCTCAGTGGTACAGGCAGTGGGATCGAATATTTTTTGCTTTGTCACTACACAAACCGGCGAAGATGCACGATTTGATCTAAATGTAGACGAATTGCCTCCACATTTGAACATTTGTGTTTACGGAATGGGCCTTAATGTTTGGTCTAGTTTTGAGCTCAATGAGATTGTGTTACAGAATCGCTCTTTCAATGCGCGGCATTTAACTATGACGGCCGTCATTTCTGGAATATTGTTTCGGACTGGATATTGTTACCTAAAATGTAGTTTTGTGTAATAAGTGTCTATGATGATGTATAATGTGGATCATTAAAATAAACGGTGAGAGGTGTGAGAAGTCTTGAGTTTTTATCGTGGTAATCCACCTCATCGTAGTAACACCACATCTTCTGCTATCGATCATTTAGCGCCAAACAAGATGTATTAAAATTTATTGTCAAAGTGCTTGCATTTCAATGCAAACACTGAAGAGCACTGAAGATCTATAACAATATCGATTATGGCTGTATGAGCTGAGTTCCCAAAAAAAATGATATTACGTCTGTGGCTTAGTCTGTGGTTTTCTTTGTTTTTGAACGAATAGAAATTGATGTTTGATTTTTTTTAAATTGTTGCCATAAAAAAATAAATTATTTTTGGATTTAATTTTCAGTTTTTTCGTTTCATTGCAATATTACAATCGGATCTGTCTGTCTGAGTACTCCGATTGTTTGTTCTTATTAATTTTGCTTCTATTAAAGCATACTAAATGTCAATATAGTTTCATTAAACTTAATTAATTTTATCATAGAATTGATGTGATGGTAAGTCCTTTAAAATGGTTACTCAAACAGGTCATTTGTGATATTAAAATTTTCTTCTAAACAGTGGGAGTTTATTCTCTTCAGTGTTTAATTTAATTTATCAGTATGTGGGTTTATAATTTGTAATCATAGTTCATACGCTTTATTATTGTCACCAGTGTATTTTTAATATAACTAGCGTTTGTTATTGTTTTATGTTTTATAGGTTGGTCTAGATTAATTATAATTATGAATACATTTTAGGCAGCCTCGGTGATTTAACTGACAAATTTAGAAATGCCTCGGGATATATTAAGTGATAGTTTAGCAGTTTTGCGAATAGTAGAGGTAAGTTTAACTTCACAACAATTTAGTTACATATATTCTTAATTTGTTAATATGATTTACTATAATAATTATCTCTGTTTGTTTATTATTAAGTTAAAACTTTAAATATTCTTTTCATACCTATTATAAACATTAAGGTATAAGATGTTAGATGTTTGTATGCATTATGTTTACAACTTCATCATTTTGGAGAGGATGAGTGAAGTGTTTTTGATTCTTTAATTTACGAAGTTCAAACATACAATTTGACTTTAATTGAATTTATCTACGATGACTGTGAACACTAGTGTTCACAAACTATAGATGTTTCTATTGTGCCTTATTTTCTTACTGATGAGAGGTTAAGGTTATTGATTTTCTGCACCCCGTATGTCAGAACAAGTTTGTGTATCAAATTGTGAATCTTGTTGTCTTCTTCTCACTGGAGGTCCACCCACAAACATACTTTTTTTGGACAAGGACAAAATCCTGTTTACACGGACCTTATCTATTGTTGGCTAGTAGCATTCTTATTGTTATATGGCATTCTACCTGATGCACCTAACCATTTCAATCACTATACCTACTATGAAACTTCCTCTAATATAGTAATTCCTAATGCTGTTCATTCGACTCACTCAACATGTCTATCGCATCTTCACTATGTGCAGTTATTTTTCTATTGTTCTTATTTAAATATTTATCCAAGTTCAATTTGGGTTTGTTTATAGTATTGTAATTTGATCTTACCAGTTGAAGTCAGCTCTATGAACAGTCTGACACATGTTATCCAAAGTTGTAACAATTTAATGTCGGAAGAGGTCCAGTGTCGACCTGTATAAATATACAAAGGCAATGCTGCTAAAGCGCCATTTTGGCCAAAATTATTTATATATATCACATCGATCTCACATCGATCCGAGACTTTTATGTAGTGCGATGTCTTAAGCACCCTAATATCAGAGTGTTTTAAGCTATGACGCTTTAGTAGTGCATATTTTTTTCCACATGGTAGTTATGCTGGATTTCGGCCAGCGTTTGTTAACTTTGATTACATTACCAATTTTGCTTGTCTGTAATTTTAATGAAAAATACATAACTCTGGTGTTATGATCATTCTCTTTCCTCATTACATGTCTATACCAAGAATGTCGTTTTTCTCTCAATTTATTAGCAATGGGGCAACTTTCAGACTTCGCCTAATGTATTCATTCTTCACTATCTATTCTCATCACACCACTCTACCTCAATATTCGCATTTCAGCTACGTCTCTCTGTATTCTGTCCCTTATATCTGAGGATTGTGTTCAGCAGAAAGGTTGCATCTGGAACGGATGATTTTCCGCCACAGGTTTCTGTACAGCGCGTCTCTTACAACCATGTGGAGTTTAGAGGACGACTAGTCTTTCACTTGATCGCTCCATCTCGTTGGTGAACGACCGCGCGATCTTTTCCCATCCACAATCAGTTTCTCTAAACTATCATCGCCTCTGCGTACGGTGTGACCGAAATATGAAAGAATACGCTGCTGACATATGATGGACAAGCGAGTTTTCACTTGTAGCTGAGTTAGGATTAACACATTGGTGCGTTTCGTGGCAACTTGACATTTCAGCTACATGCAATCTTTGTTCATCCATCCGCTTTACAGGCCATTATCTTCTTCTCTTTCTTATCTATACGGGCGCTTTCCGCAACTCGACGTCCAGTTTGCGCCTGTTTTGCCTCGGAGGTTGAATGCTGGATCACTCCAGCCATCCAAGCTCCGCCAGGAAGTCGCCCAGCGCCTTCACGTCGCTAATGGCCTCCCGGAGGGTTCCCGGTGTGCCCAGGTACTTAGCCCGGCATTCTGCTACCCCGTCACACTCCACCATGACGTGGGAAGCTGTATCTTCTGTCGCCATGCACGTCCTGCATAGCGGATGTCTGTGACACCAATGTTGAAAAGATGTTTTTTTAAAAGGCTGTGTTCCGTGATTGCACATGTTACAAGCAGCCTACATTTATCCAGCCGCATTAATACCCTAGATAGACGTGGCTCAACTCGTGGTAGTGCAAGTCTAGACTGCCTGCAGTCGTCCAGGTTGCTCCAGTATTCATTGTGTAAGAATTATGTGTGTTGTTGGATTCTACCTTTAAACCAACTCATGGGAATGGGTATGATCTATTCCGGACCCATGGGTGGCATCGCCGAGCCCCTCCGTGCTAGCTCGTCTGCCGCAACATTACCTCTATCCCCACTGTGGCCCTTGATCCACGCAAGATTTAAATCTTTATTGTCTCCTACTTTGTTAAGAATGTCATGGCATTCCTTGATGTGGCTGGAGACTATCACCTTGCTGCACAGAGTCTGCAAGACCGACCTGCTATCTGAGAGGATTGTTATGTTGTGTTCTGTGACTCCCCTTGTAAGAATGGCTTTGGCGGCCAGTAGTATGCCGGCACATTCTGCTAAGTATACGGTTGTCGTATTTCCGTGTGGTATGGACGATGTGTATGTATGGACAAAGTGGAATGGACAAGTGTATGTTGAGGTCCTCGGAGAAGACCCCAGTGCCTGTACCCGTGCCTGTTTTGGATCCATCTGTGTAGATGATCAACGATCTATGGTGAATTCCCTCACCCTCGTATTTCGACAAGTGTATCTTGTACTTGTTGTCGAAAACGAAGGCTTCGAAGGCTTCGAAGGTTCCACTCTGTCGTAGATTGCATCCACCAGTGGAGTGTTTACCCAGGAGTGTAGTAGGTTATCAAAGTGCCTCACCTTCTCGAACTTTACTAACTTGAGTTATTTTATTGTAAGCGCTGCCTGCGCGGTCTCTTGCTGTGTATGTATGAGCGGTGGTGTGATGTTGAGGATCGCTTCCATAGCTGCTGTGGGAGTCGTCCTCATGCAACCGGTCATGGCGCAGCAGACTAGTCTTTGAAAACCTTTCAATTTGTTTATGCATGAGGTTTGTTCTGGGACACCAGACTAGTGAGCCGTAGCTTACTATGGGTCTGATTACTGTCATGTAGAGCCATCTGATGATCTTGGGGTTGAGGCCCCAGCGCTTACTATTATCCTACGACATTGCCATAGGACGATGCTTGCCGACCTCAGTTTCTGCTCCACGTGGCTATTCCATAGTAGCTTGTTGTCTATACTAGACACCTCCAGATACTTCGCTTACCAATCTTAGTTTTGTGCGGTTTCGGTGCTGCCGGGTCTCCAATGTTTCGTTTGTTTGTGAACAGTGCTAGTTTTGTCTTTGTGGGGTTGACGGATAGGTCGTGTTTGTCGCACCAGCGCTCCACGTGTTTTAGTGCTGCCTGTAAAGTGCCACATACTAGTTGTGCATAGTTACCCGTCGTTATGATGTTAATGTCGTCTGCATATCCCACTGTAAAATAGTACATGCTGTTTAACAGTGGATGAAGCTGTCGACAACTAGATTCCAGAGAAGAGAGGACAGCACGCCTCCCTGAGGGCAGCCTTTCACTACTAGAGCGCCCGGTCCCTCCCCCTCCGGCCTCACCACTCTGTTTAGTAACATATTCACTATCCATTCTATGAGCAGGTCCTACACCCCATGGCTTTCCAGGGCCGCTCTGATGCTCCTGAAGCTGGTCCTGTCGAAGGCGCCCTCGATGTCTATGAAGGCTCCTATGCAGGTTTGTTTGTTTTGAAGGGCTGTCTCAATCTTACCTACTACTAAATGTAGAGCCGATTCTGTGCTTCGACCAGCGCTCTACTCGTGCTGGTATGAATGCAGAGGGAACTTGTGGAGGGGGCCGTCTCGAATTTCGCTGTCACAGATCCATTCTAACGTCTATAGTAGGAACGACGTTAGACTGATCGGTCTGTACGCTATGGGATTTGCGTAGTCGGTTTTTCCCGGTTTCGGTATGAACACGACCTTCACTTCCCTCCACGCTTTCGGGATGTAGCGTAGTGCGAGACTTGCCTGTAGAATCTGTGTCAGTACCTCTATAATGGTGTTGCCACCCCACTGTAATAGTGCAGGGAAGATGTTGTCTACAGGCCAACATTCCAATCCAGACATGACGACAGTTCTAATTACAGATTTATAAATTTTTATTACTATTATATGATTTACAAATTATGTATTTTTGCAAATAATAAAATCGTGTTTTATGTACTCACATCATCAGTTGACATAGTAATCATCTTTTGCCTGTGAGTCCATATGTGTGGAATATTTTATGTTAGATTTCTAAAAATAATTTGTATTCAATTTCTTACTGTTGGTTTTTGGAGATAAAAGCAAGTGCAAACATACTATCTAAAATCTATAAAGTGTTCTGTTGTCTTCTGCTTGATAAGATTTTTACTATATCCATTACTATATCCATTTGTCTGTCATCCTTTCATGTCAAAAGTACTGAACCGATTTAATCAAAATTTGGCACACAGATAGTCTAGAGCCTGAAAAAGACATAGGCTACTTTTTATCCTAATACTCCCTGGACAGGCGTAGGGTAATTATATCTTATAATCATCATCTAATCCATTGCAGTATTTCATTTCACATGATCGCTTATTTGATTTTATAATAAAAATATCATTGTTTGAAGACAGACTTAAAGCCTTATATGTATGAACGATCCAATGTGATGTGTGATAATAATATGGTGACCATGTAATGTGATATGTTTTAGGGTTTTGTTATCATGTTGATTTCTATGTGTGTTTGCCATGTAAATAAGTGCTTAATAATGTTTTGTATTCCTAAAATAAATATGTATGTATTATTAAATCATTTGGTATTATTTTATTTAGACAACATAATTCTGCAATATAATAATTTTATAATCTATTCTCAGCAAATAATTCACTCAGTCAAACTCGCGATGTATTGTCCTACTTTTTCTAGATATTTTATTTAGTTGATTTTAGTTGTTCTGTTATTTTTTTTGTAATATGTTTTTTAATCTGCAATAAAAATATTACAGTGCTATTATTTCGAAATTAATTTACATCACATTATCATGTAGTTTTTAAAATTTTTCAGCATGAAGATGAAGAAAATTGGCCACTAGAAGATAAGCCAACATGTAAACAGAACAATAAGAAAATGGCAAATGCGCCAGTGAATAGTCAAACAAATTATCCTAAAGATGATTGTGCCTGCTACTACAATTATGGGTTAATATTTATTTTTACTCCTTTCCTCATACATTACACAAGTTTTCTGGAAGAGATCACTGCCCAGCGATAGGACCGCCAATAGTGGCATCTAGTTATAAGAAGATTTCTTCTGATTTTCCTTTCTAGTGTATGCTATAAAGAGTTTTAATGCTATATGAGAGTACGCTATAAAGATAGATGCTAACTTGTCCCATTTGGTAAATATTGGCACTACTTTTTATTGAGATAGCACAATATAAAATCAACTGATAACCAGATTCAAAAGTTTTAAGTTTGTAATAACGATTTATTGTTAAAGATGGTTGATTTTGGTATTATTTACTATTTGAATGAGTGATTTCGTTATGAAGTAGTGCCAAGATTAACAAGATTGTTTACCTAATAGGACAAGTTAGGATGAACAGACTATATTCTTTTCTAAACTTTACAATATTCTAAATGAAAATTGTGTAAAACAGTAAAGTGTCTGTAACTCTTGTTTTCTTTTTTGGAAATATAGATTACTTTATTTACAACTCTTATCATATCTTTTAGATGTATGGTTTATTAATATAAACTTTTTTATAATTCCAGTTTGGGGGACAACGGAGGAAACCGTCAGAACGATCCTGTGTATCAATACAAAACAAGTAGTCTGCCTGTAGCATCGTCTATCAATCAATCATGGGACAATATTGTGTGTTCAGCTTTAAGGTTGACTCCCGAGGACATCGCCAATCAGCTCACATTGCTCGACATGGTGTCATTCAAAGCCATTCAACCAGATGAGCTGACTACTTGTGGATGGAACAAGTTAAATAAATTAACAGTGGCACCTAATGTAGTAGCATTCACAAAAAGGTTTAATAGGGTATGTATTTGACGGCCTAAATATCTGGATTCGTGGGATAGATGTTAGTGTAAAAATAAATATGAATGAGTATACTATATTAATACTGTTGTTCTTCGCGCCAATCTTATGGGTGTATACCTATCGACTTTACTTGAGATAGAATCCCGCCCCTTACGGAGGGCGTCCGTTTCACTACCATCCCGTTCGGTCTTGAGCTTCCCGCTTGATGTCACTCAAAGTATTCGCGTGCTTTTAACTTGTGTGATGATTGTCCGCCGTCAGCGGTATTGGGTCCTTACCTATGAAATTGGTGTTTTTATTCTGTCTTAGCAATTTGTCCGTAACTATTAAGTTTCAGAACATTCTTATAAAATAATTGCCTCTTCTAAAAATAGACCATATCGTATTATTTAATTTGATATTTTTTTGTAAGTTTAACTGTGTTAAAACTGCCTCCCGAATACATCATTTGATTTGCATTAACATAAAAACGATGAATAATTTTTATCAAGCGTGTTCACACACATATTGCTAAAGCTTGTCTAATGATACATGCCAAATATTATTATCTCTGGATTTGTCGTTGTGAAGAAAACTGATAAAATGTTAGTATGTAAAATGCAGACATCCCCAAAATCTCCATACAAAACACCAATTTCATAGGTAAGGACCTAATATATAGCATGAACCAATTAAATTCCGTGATAAAAACGCGAATCATACCTAAGAGGGTAGGTCTACTTAGGGTGGTCCAGTTTACGCTTTCCTTAAGAATTCCTGAGCAATGTTTGTAGTGGTATGTAATCCATTCGGAGCGTATAGCTAAAACAGTTCCACTAGCGGCGTTTGATCTTTTCGTCGATCTTTAGCGGTCCCACAGGTCGTGGTTGGAGATTATCTTGGGTCAGAAAACGCCGAAAATATGACACAGGAAATGGTTATACAGCTACGCATGCTACGCATCTCATTTCCTAGGTTTTCTACCCGGAAATCTCGTCTCTCCTGCCTATCTTCTCTTATGGGTCGTCTACCTGCATTCTTCTCCTGCTTGCAGAGTCGTAGTCTTAAGATGTCCAACTTGGCTTGCACGTCGCTGCGTGTGTCAATCAGGAATCGACCTCAGGTTTTCTAAGACTGGATAATCCCCTCTCCATGCCTCAGCGCTTGTTAATCTGAATGTTAATATTATTATTTTAGGCCATATGCAACAGTAGGTATATGGATATGGATGATCAATCCAAATCCGGAGAGAAATCCGAAACTATGCGAGATAGCGAAATCTGTACGAAGTTACGAACCATGATATCGATAATGGCATTCAATTTTTTTTTCAACTATCATACCTAACTAGTTTTTTGAGTCATAAACATATTTGAAATGGAATCCTGTTGAAATAATTAAAAAGAAATTCTTTTTTTTTAAGTACCTAAATGGTAACAATTTTAGCCATTTTCTTTGATGCATAGGCTGTCAGTCTTAGATAACCATTGTAATATTGCGTTTTTTATTTTTTCGAGGTGCATCTGTATTAAGATGTTGTTAAATCTTTTTTTTCAATATTTGGCTGTTTTTTTATACTGAGCAGCATTTTATCATAAATGAAGTGTATCGAATTCAAAACTGTTTCTGTGGCTTCTCCGGCACTGAAGGAGTCCAGCGGTCCCACACGAGCTTATCGTCACAGATGGTTTTCTGCAGCAGCTTCGGCTTACTGGCCCAGCATCAGCCGCGGCGGCGAGACTTCAAACCATCTGCTCCTCAGCACGCGGGCCCTTCGCCTCTTCACGCCTACGTGGGCTTAAATTACACTCTAGTGTAAGGCAAGGTTGGGCCACGTGGAGTCTGGGTGTACTAGTTTGAATCTGGATGGGTATTTGAATAAAATTGTGCTCAATGAAATTATGACTGTCTACTCTAGTCGCGTCTAGTAATGTAGTCGCACAAATAGAATTTTAATATCTTAAATGGATTAATCACAACCCACTTTTCGACAGCTCGTTCTGGATTTTATTATTAATCAATATTCGTCGTTAGTGTAGTTAATTGTTCGATTACTCAAATTCATACCGATCAAGTTATCAAAAAGTATGACATCACCAGTTGCAAAGTTTTTTTATTATTCCCCCAAAGAAAATGGCTACAATTTGAACATTCACTGTGAAAAAAACATGAAAATTATGAGTCTTTTATTCTTATTTCAACCGGATTTCATTTAAAATGTGTTCTTTGATTTATGGCTTACAATTTTACATCAACAACGACGACGACGAGTTTTGGTTCTCGGTGAGGTACGAGAGTTGAAAAAAATTTGACTGCCATTAACAATTTATCCAAAATCGTTGTCTTGGTTATTAACTTAAGATTTCGCTATCTTACATACTTTCTGATTTCTCCCTACTGACCCTTTTTTTGTCTTATTAACAGTAATTAAACATCTGTGTTAATGTTTTCGCTGCAATCAACTGTAGTTAATATTTCAGGTAAGTTTTTGGACAGTGCAGGAAATATTAAATAGCCAGTCACCGAAGGCCAGGGCGGAGACTTTGGCACATTTTATAAAAGTAGCGAAGAAATTACACGACCTGAAAAATGTACATTCGCTTTTTGCTGTCATATCTGCTCTACAGAGTGCAAGTGTGTATAGGTAAGTACAACATAAAGGAGTTCAGAGACGAAGCTTTAATATACATTAATGTATATTATAGCACGGTACATCTCAATACATTTCGTTACATCTTTCCATAGAAATCATCTGGAGACCAAACACGGCTGCTTTAATGTATATTCTTACATTTTCGTATGTTATGGATGCTAAGACAATTGATAGCAGACTCACGGAGCAAATATATAAGGCATACTATTGTATGCGATATTTAAGACAATTAAAAGCTATACATATATCTCGAGATATAATTTAAATTAATGTAAATTAGGTATAGGTGCCGTCTGTGAACTCCTTAATAATTATCATGGTCTAGTTAAGGAAAATTGTTTTGTGTGTTTGTGAAAATCACATTAATTCGTATACTAAAATTTATTGTAAGTATAGAATATATAGAGTAATAGGAGCTTTAAAAAAAAAATTTAACATGTCTATCATAGAAACATTAAATTCTAAATAGGTGAATTTATATGTAAGGGTTTCTTTTATTTAATAAACAAGTTTTTAAAAAGTCAATCCCGTGGTGGCAAAGGATTTGGAAAAACGTTATGTAAAGAAAAATCAAAATTAACAATAAAACATAAAATAAACGAAGTTGGATCTTACTTTTATTATAATATGACTGATAAGCGTTAATAGAAATAAATATTCCCCATGGTGACTTAAATAGTATTTTTTATTGACTATTTGTGTGTTTTGGAGCAGACGCATTAATTCTACAGTAAAGTACTATAAAAAAATCCGTAATTATTAGACGTTTCTTTGTTCGATGCATTCGCCTGTTGACGATAAATTGTTTGAGGTTTATAACATTTCAAATTACAATGGTTTCTATCACGGCTTCGGCGTTCCCACGCAAGCTTATCATATGGTTTTCGCCCACCCCTGTCACTCCTTAAAAAATAAGTTTTATACACGCTACTTAGTTTTTGAAGTCGTTGCCAAAATCGGTACAGTTTTTTTTGGTTGGCACCGACATCAAAAACTAAGTGTAGTTATTTGGTTCTATAGATGAACAGTATAAAAAAAGCATAAAATTAATTGGTTTATCTTTAGTCACCGGGGTGAAAACTTGCATTCATTCGGATTAGGAATATATTCCGAAAGCTTCACCTCACGTACGATTTTATAACTCGCATTTTAGCAGATTAAAGAAAAAAATGTTAAACAGATGAAATCCTACTCAAATCTCTACTGTAGAATTTTATCAGCAGGAGTTATTGGGAACGAAGCTTTTGTGCCCGTTTCCTTACAACGTTCCAACGTTTCCAAAACCCGCAAATAATGTTCAGGAAAAGAAATTAAAACTGTAGAATTAAGTTATTTTTACTGGACTATCATCTTTGTGGAGAAGTATCCTTTATTCAATTTCATTTCTTTTATAGGTTAACAAAAACATGGACTTGTTTATCCAAAAAAGATAAGCAACAATTCGACAAGCTTGCTGAATTATTCGGAGAGAAAGACAATTGGACTGCCTTGAGAGAATATTTGAAAAGTATATCTTTGCCATGTATACCCTATCTTGGTAAGTTTTATTACATTATTTTAAAACAGCTCCAATTATCGGCATATACCTATTTCGTAAGTCGATAGTATTATACAATTACAATGTCTGTCTGTTGAGGTCAATGTATTTTATGTATCTTACTTCTTATGACTCATGGTTTGTTCAGTGTATCAGTCATATCTGTGTGTTTTTTGTTTTCTTTTTAATTATTAATTTATTGATGGTTATGAAAACACGAGCGTGGTTTTAAAAAACGAGTCATGGCGAGCTCTTTAATAGTATCACGCGAGTGTTTTAATACCGAGTTATGTGCAGTTAGATACACTAATTTATCTATACTCATTATTCAAAGAAATGAAACAATTTTTTTTATTAATTTATTGTTGGCTGTCTGGAAAACATTTGCCATTTTTAAGAAAAATAAGTGTTGCATAATGAGTCCAACCTGTTCTCAGAGTAAACAGAACTGGAGTAGCCATTAGTCAATTTCTCAAACATTTTTTACTGCCATTTCTTGCGGGGGGTGAGGTTACCACTACACTCAAAGCCAGCACAACGCACAACGTTTTTACAAATGCACACATGCATAATTCGATACACAAATTCAAATTTCACGCACACACACGCTTAAAATAGTCACGTGGGGTGTGCGTTTTGACAACGTCACAGCCGCACTCCCCACGAGACTAGCGCTCGAAATTTGAAATCGTAGAATTCTAAAACATGAAATAATGAAGAAAATAATCATGAAATCTTAAAAATTATAATTACCAATAAAAGGTGACACCATCCTTTAGCATACTCGATGTTTTCTATTTATTTTTACAACAAAAAACAACACAGGCAGGCATTTTTGCGGGAGCTCTGTTCGCCGCAACGTTTACAATGTTATGGCTGTCA
This sequence comes from Parapoynx stratiotata, assembly GCA_910589355.1. Lineage (NCBI taxonomy): Eukaryota > Metazoa > Arthropoda > Insecta > Lepidoptera > Crambidae > Parapoynx > Parapoynx stratiotata. The sequence continues at coordinate 11,435,215 of OU342457.1, forward strand.
AAATGGCGGAGGCGAAAGGTAAGGCAAATGACTTTGAGCGTTTGGCGTAATCGAAATTAAGCGACAGCGACATCTATTGAAAACTTGAGGTTCGTCGCAAAGATGACGGCTAGTGTTTATCACAGAGTAATTTCATCGACAGAGAAATCTTAAGATTTATTAAAAATTAAAATGTACGATTGATATTTCGGAAATGAAATAATCTGATAGTAATGGATTCCTTAGATTATGTATACAGTTTCCAGCATGTCAGACAATCCAAAATCAAATCAAGTTTTCTCACTTTATTTCAAACTCAATGTTTCGTTAAAAAAGAAAAGAGTTCATTGTCTATCGATAAATTATTTTCTGGTAGTCTGATGTGCTGCTTATCCGTACAAAAATTTTATTATATAGTCATAACCGGAAAAACATGTATAACTCCACGCGACTCTTTTTTGTCTTTTAGATAATGTATTTTGCTGATCTGTCTCTGAAATGTGTTTTCTATTTAAAGATTTTTAGAGCGTCTTCTTTTTTTGTATGGTCATTACTGTAATTGTTTGTGCAAGTAGGATCAGAACTGAAAAAAATGAACATTATATTATGTTTTGTCTGAAATTGTTTTTATTTTTTGTCAATAAAAACACAAATGTTTACTGATAAAAATCCTAAATAATATGACGTCTCAAGTAAATACATTTTTGTACAGTAAAGGTTGTATGAATACTAGTTTTGAAGCCTATAGTAGTTTTGTTTCATTCAAAACGAATCAGTATTTTTGATTATAGAGTTATCTAAAAGTCTTAGTTCCGCTTCCGAGCGTGAAACATCGTGTGACGTCAGCATGTATGCGCAGGCCGGTTGGGACATAGGTCGGACTGTCAGAATTAAATAATTCAAAACGTGTATAAAGGTATCGAACCAGTCTTGAACATCATAACTATATTAAAGTTATTTATTTTAATAAGGATTAATATCAATAAGCAAATAAAGAGCATTTTGTAACGGTGAAATTCTAATTAAATTAAATAACAGTCACTGTGGCTAAACTATATGAATTATTGTATTATTATTATTTCTAGGCATAACGATAGATTTACGCCTACAGTGGAATCCACACATACTGACCTTGTCAGAAACACATAGATCCGCTGCCTTTGCAGTAAAAAAGTCAGACTCTTGTCTGACGTTGAAACGGCAAGACTTGTCTACATAAGTTATTTTCATAGTGTGATGTCGTATGACTTGTTGCTATGGGGGTCAACAGCTGATATTGAGAATATGAAAAGCTGTACGAGCCATTTACAAACTTAAGCCACGAGACTCACTCAGAGAGTTATCCAAGAAAATTGATATATTAACTGTTGCCTCCCAATACATCTTTGAAAAGATTGTATACGTTTATAAACATAACCACACATTTAAGAGGAACTAATGAATGCCTTAATTTATATACTAGAAGCAAAAGAAAGTTGCTGGGCCTGTGCATTTATGGGGAAATGTATACAATTTTATAATAAAATCATATACAATATACAGTATTGCCTTTTCACAAATTTAAGCCTTATATTAAAAAACTTGAATGAAAAGAGGTTTTTATAAAATCCAAGATTATCTGGAGGATAAAACGGTGTGAAATAGTTATTTGCTATCGTTCGTCATCATAGAGGCATGTTATTTTGATGGATTAATGGAAATTATGTAAAACATTCAATACGGACAATAATTATATGATTGGCTTTTTAAAAAAAGTGGCTTATGAGTTTCTTGCCAGGTTCTTCTCATGAAAAGCCTTACTCTCGGAATCCAGCCGCTTGTATCCACACAGTCAGTGCTCTGTGGTGGTACTTGCTACAAGCGCTCGCGGTAATGAACCTTAATTTAGAATGTACTTTTTATTTATTTTTAATAATTAAATATTGACGTTTTTTAGTGCCAGGTTTGGCGTATAAAATAAAGTTATTTTAGTTTGTTTGTTTGTTTATCAGATTATTATTTTAAAATGTTTTGCTATCGAAAACTGTTGATCGGCACCCCAGCCGGCGGGCGATTGGGTGCAGTCGGTGTCTATCGCGTTAGTTCGTTTTCGCATTCACGACATTAGCATTAGCAAGCGCGGCGTGAAACAGCGTAGTCGGTGTTTTTCATATATTAGCAGCAGAACGCAACTATATAAATTCGCGAAATAAGTAACATTTAGCGTAATTCATTTTTAGCAGCTATTGTAAATTTCATTATCGGCAAACTTACTTATTCACTATAAGCAAATATTTATGATTGCAAATGCTAATTAATCTAACACAAATCACAACTGAATGGATAAAAATACTGTTTAAAAAAACTTTAAAGAACCACGTTTTACTAATGGATTAAAAAGGGGAAAATAAATATTGTGATATAAAGAATTATCGAAAATTTAAACGTGGTGCGCATTTTCAGTCATTTGCCTATTGATATAATTATTTATCATATTATGTAAAATTTTCGAAAATTCTTTTAACCAAAATATTTATTTTCCCCTTTTTAATCCATTAGTAAAAAGTGGTTTTTTAAAAGCCTTTCTTATATAGTATTTATTTAAACCTTTTTTATATATATTTTTATTTAATATTGTATTTTCACCGGAAACAAGCCTGAATGTAAAATTTCGAAAATTGATCGCCAGATTTGATCTCCACGGACAAGAAAGCAAGCTAAGAAAAACGTGGTTAAAATGTATCATCATTCTTCGTTTATTTTAAATCTAAATTATGTGACAATTTCACAATTGCAGAGATTGCAGAGAATACGTCTAAAAAAACATTAGAGAAACCCATTTCTATTAATAAAACAATCTTTCCTGCGTAGACTCTGTATCGTCCACTACTCTGTGCATTTTAGTAGTGAGAAGTAATTTTTGGTAGCCCGATTGTTGTTGCACACAGATCTGTAGGTACAATAATCTACATCATGACGAGGATAGGCAAGGTAATTAAAGAGGGTGGTACTTACTCTAGAATATTATCAATATTTTGCTCTAGCCAAATAAGATGCAGATAGAATATTTAATAATTAACCGTTGCTTAGCAACGATGTCATTTCTTTGCAAAAGCGCCTACGAAATTTTGCCAGCAAATGTGCAATTATGCAACTATAATATTTTAGTAGGCGCTACTAGGAAAATCATTACAATTAATAAATTTGTGGTCTTTTCTAAAAAAACTCACCGTCGGAGACTAGGTATTAATGTAACGGATATGTAAACTAAGTTTGATAATAAACAGAAACGTCGTTAAAAGAAATAAGTGTAAAAGAAATTTCTACAGATTATGATAAATTGAATGCTCTCCATATGTTGCTTTAAATAATTACTAATATTTTGGACCGTCACGAACAAGTTTATGATATATGTCATAATATCAATTAATCTGATCATCCCTTGTGCTGTATTTTTGCCAGACTACTGTACCAAAAACACCTCATTTATGAATATTTGCCTACCCCTTCGCCTTAAACGTGCAAGCATCCGATGCTTGTGCATTTGGCAGAGGCAAAGGCAAAGGCTACTCCAGTTCTGTTTACTCTGAGAACCTGTTGCACAGTGGTCATTATGTTATAGTTTCCATTTTAAAATTTTCGTTTTTATCATAATATTATAATATGTGTTAAAAAGTATGTCAATAGGAGTTCGAGTCTGAGTTCATAATTCGAACATTGTAATATGAGTTAAACAATTTTTAGGAAATGCTTTGTAATCTTTTGAGTTTTCATAAGTGTATAAGGGTCTAATTATATGCATTCGCGTGACCGAGCGGTCTAGCTGCTGCACCGCGAATTTATGCAACGATTTATTTGAACCGCTATTTGGCTTATCATACATTTGCTTGTAATTTCGGTCGCGCGGACGCATATAATTCGACCTTAATAGTTTATAAATATGTGATTTTATAAAAAATTAAAAGAATTTCAATTTATTAACTATTATTAACAACAGTGTATCTACACATCTCAATTCAGGTTATAAAAACTACAATTAGGTCTTGAAGATAGGTAAAAACAAAACATGCAACAAATGTTGTAATTTTATTGTATGTATTTATTAATAAAAACGCAAATTGGCTCTATGCCGAAGATGAATAAAGAGAGATGAGTTAAAGTTTAGATTGCTGTTATCCTTCTAAACACTACGAAGATAAGTTATTTTAACTCTGTCTGTATGGAGGTGCTACCCCTACGGTTAACTTTAGTTTCATATCCTTGATTTCTTCCATCATGCTAGTCCTTATAATGCGAGGTATATCTCTTATAGTGTTCGGTGAAAACAGCGGAAGAAAAAATCTTTCGAATATAATAAGCAAACTAAGAAAATAAGAAATCAGTGTTCTTGGGCGCTTTTCAACATTATTTTTACTCGTACCAGAAGACTAAAGGCGCTATAGAGGCGTAACAAGGTTCACCTATTGTGGCTGTTACGTTAATATTTTATCATTTTTTAGGCATTTTTCTAACGGATCTAGTGTATATCGACATAGCACACCCCGCTGGCTCTCCGCATCGTATTGCGAAAATGACTGTTGTACTGAAAGCTCTCGAGCGATACCAGATGTCAGAATACGACATAGTTCCATTACCACACGTGGCAACGTATCTGAACAGTGTAAGGTACATTGAAGAGCTTCAAAAGTTTTTAGAAGACGACCAATACAAGTAAGTTTGTATTAAATACCTCCAAAAGACTGATATAGTGATGATTATTAAACGATTTTTTAATAAGGTTTGTCACAATTCTTTGGATGTAGTCTTCGTTTTTAATTTTTTTCTATACGTATTTTGTCAGTTCAAGGTTCAATTCTGTGGCTGTGCTAGCCTAATGGATGTTAGGTTAAACTCCATTTGTTCAGTAGTTTTCTATAGACATTTTCAATTCACTTGAGAGAAGTTACAGAGATGACTACTTGCAAAGTAACGATGACCAGTAGTCGCAAAAACATCTGTTTGTTTGTTGGCTACAACTTATTATCCTGGTAGTTCAGAACCACACTCTAATAGATATTTGGCGGAGCAGAATAAGATAGGATTGGCGCTGTGTAGAATTTATAGCAACACATATTTCTCAAGTAGAGATTGAGCTGTGTTGCTTGAGTTTCGTCCTGTAATACCAGCCTAAGACTTCGGTTTGTTCTTTCAGATTGTCTTTAAAATTGGAGCCTCCTTCTCCCGTGGGCAGCTGTTCGGGCTCCAAGGAGTCCGTAAAGGAGGTGCTGCCCGCTGGCGCTTCCACGCCCTTCACCCTCTCCCCTTCCCACCGCCTCGGCTCCGGCTCGCTCCGCCTGCACGGAACCTACAATCAGTCTAAGTTTATCCCTACACACAGAAAATGCCGATCCCTAGGTTCCAAGTACGTACCATTTTGACTCTTATCACAACGCTCTTAAAGTATCATTTTGAAGTTGTAATAGTTTTATTTCAAACTTTTCAAGTCTCCAACACGTCCATTCTACTTTACTCTCTGTCTAATCAAAAATATGTTTGATCTACGATAACATTGTACTTAACTGAGAATAGTTTTGGAAGTAATATTTTCTTTTAATGTTTATGTGACTTGTAAAGTTTAATTTGATAATTCGGACTCAGTACCGATCTGGTGAAATTTTATTATATTTTTGGTTGGATAACCTGCATTTAACAACATCTTCTCTTTATTAGACACCTTTAACTCACACATTTTGGATATTAAAATTATTATATTTGATATTATTATTATACATGTTACATACCTAATACATAAATATAATTGGTTTGGTGATGTTTTGAAAACGTTTGCTACCTGAGACATAATCATGTTTTATTCTCCATTATCTGATCTCTTCATTTATATACAGTATGTTTTTCCTCTTGCAATCGGTAATAGGTTTCGTAGTGCGAGCTTGCCAAGAAATTTTCACAAGGTCAATTTTGGTGTGGGGTGAGTTCTTTACTATGAACACAATGGCTTGTTTTGTGTAGATTATGTTTAAGTATATTTTTCTAATGATTAACATAAAAACAATGCAGGTGATATTAGCATGCGTTGCCCGTGAAGAAATTTGATTGTAAGGAAGGCATCTTGGATTTTATTTACACCTTAACAAACAGACAATTAAAGATTAAGCCAGTCATAATAAACAGCACGATCAATTATTACTATACTCACCACGTTCAAAGTGCCTTTCTTCACTTTTGGACCACCATGTAGGAAAACAGGATCTTATGTTATGCATAGATTATTATAAAATTTTGCGCTTTTAGTACAAATTATGGCTTAATACTCGTACAAAGTATTCTCCTCCTCCTCCTCCTCCACCTCCTCCTCCTCATTAGCCTGCCCTTTTTCCCAATTTCATTTGGGGTCGGCGCAACGAGTCTTTCTCCTCCACTCTCCCCTATCAAACGCCATATCAACAATCACTCCCAGTCTAGCCATGTCCTCATTCACACAATCTATCCATCTGTATTTCGGTCTTCCTCTCCCTGTATTACCATACACTTTCATATTCATAACTCTTCTCGTGACATGCTCATTCTCTGTTCTCAAAATATGTCCATACCACGATAGCCGCTTTTCTCTCAACTTCTCTATCCTGGGCAACTTTATATACCTAGATCTATATATCTATCTATCAGCCAATTGTCGTCCACTGCGTGACATAGGCCTCCCTCAATGATCGCCACAACTCGCGGTCCTGAGCCGCCTGCATCCAGCGACTTCCTGCGACCTTCGTCAGATCCACCTTGTTGGGGGGCTCCCTACGTTACGCCTCTCAGTACGTGGTCGCCACTCGAGAACCTTTCCGCCCCAACGGCCGTCAGTTCTACGAGCAATGTGCCCTGCCCACTTCTACTTAAGGTCCGCAATTCTGTAGGCTATGTGACCTTGTGACCTTGGTTCTCCTGCGAATCTCCTCATTTCTGATTCGATCACGCAGAGAAACTCCAAGCATAGCCCTCTCCATTGCCCTTTGAGTGACCTTGAGCCTTCTTATGAAGCTCATTGTAAGCGGCTTCGTTTCAGCCTACCTAGATCTAATTTAAGTTAGTTAAACACCTGTAAAAATACTTATTTTTTGGCTACGTAATGTATAATGTAGATCACACGCCCTGTATTAATGAGATTGCTTTGCTGCTGCTTTTTATTTGGTGGATTGCTGGATTTTTATTTTTAAAGCTATGTATCTATCTAACTAAATATGTGGAAAGAACGGAAATAAGTGAGGGGCTACAAGATTAGAAAACAGTTTACGTAGCCGCTATAAGTAATTTTATGTTTACTTGAGGTTATATGATAAATACGTCCATCGTCTTTTTCTACAGAAATCAAGCTGTTTAAAGAAAATAATGTATAATAATTTATATGAGTACAGTCGAGTTCAAAAATATGTACGCACGTTTGACAGTAAATGTCTTTTATTGCAAGTGAATAAAGACGTCACCTGTCAAATGTGCATAAATATTTTTGAAGACGACTGTACGTGTGACATATTAAGGCATATTGCCTTGAAATAAAGGTATGTGTTCAAAATCAGAGCTTCAGAGTCATTGACGAAAAGCAACTTGTAATCACAATACCTTTTTTCAATAAATAAGATTAATAAGATTGTTATACCATATTTTATATCTATAGTTTGTTGCAAACTGAATTTGTCGCCAATAAAATCTGTTTCGGCTAGTGACAAAATGCGAAATAGAAATGGGGATTCCCTGAGAAATATATAACTCAAAGGTGACTGACATAGTGATCTATCAACGCACAGCCCAAACCACTGGACGGATCGGGCTGAAATTTGGCATGCAGGTAGATGTCATGACGTAGGCATCCGCTAAGGATTTTGATTAATTCTACCCCTAAGGGGAAAAACGGGGATGAAAGTTTAAATCTTAGCATTTCGACTGATTTATCCAAATATTGGATGAAACTATTTTATCCAAATAGGGGATGAAAGTTTCTATGAAACTTTTTCAATTTTAATCCGATCGGGCTGAGACTTTGCATGCATAAAGCTACTATGACGTAGGCATCCCCTAAGAAAGGGTTTTGATAAATTCCACCCCTAAAGGGGAAAAACGGGGATGAAAGTTTGAGTCTTCTTAGCATTTCGACTGATTGAACTGAAATTAAAGATTGGAGCTACTATGATGAAGACGTTCGCTTGAATAGGATTTATCAAAGTAACTATTCTACGCGGACGAAGTCGCGAGCAACAGCTAGTATAATATATTTTGATACTATTTTAGGTTGACTTGTTTAAAGGCTTGGTTCACCATTTCTTTTCCGAAATTTTTTGTCGAAATCTTTATACATTATATTATTATAAATTTTATAAATTTGTTATAAACTTCAGTGTAGGTAATCATAACATTCAATTAGGTTTTTATCTTATTACTTTTAGTCTTATTAGTTAAACTATAGATAAAATATTTGAGACAAAATACATAACCTTAATAGTTTATGTAAGGCTCTGCTGATTTCGGCATATCATAAATAGAGAATTATATAAATATTAAAATAGAGAAGCAACTTTTGAGTGGTGATGTTCTTACTAACCAAACTTTTTCAACAGTGCAACAAATGGCTATTTAGAATGTGTTTTCAACCAAAACTGTATACATGATAATATAAAACCAACAATATAAGTATGATTATGTCTGGTTCTAACACAAAATTCAAAATTATAATGTTAGCATGTTCATGCTTGGGTCAATAATTTCAATCACTCTTTGATTTTATATCTTCACTTTGGAGCACATGTAATATTTTGAGTCACGTTTAATTTTAAATGTGTCGCTTATGATTTGAATCTTAATGCATTTAACCTCTTCAAATTGTGTCTTGATTACTATGAATTATTAACAAAGTATCTTCCATGCTTTCGAAGAGAGAGAGAGAGAGTATTGTCTGAAAGTTTATTCCTGTAGCTAAACGTTAGTGATGATCTAGTGGAAAGGTCTTTTTGTCCTTAATGTGGAAGTCTCTGAACATTTATTATTATACTCTTGTAATATTTAATATAATTGTCTTTTAATATCTTATACCGACTGTAACAAGTAAGTATATTGTGCAAAGAAAGAACTGGTAAAGTATGGATGAATGCAGTACTAAATGCGTTTTTTTATTTTTTATTTAGTAACTTTCAAAGATAAAGATAATAGAATTTTTTTAAATATAATAATGATGCATAGCAGATCATCGAGCGATTTTAAGTCGCTCATTAGTATGGTTGTTATAAAGTGAATTTATTGTCTTGTTACTCAAAATATTATGTAAAACGAACATATTCTATATAAATATTCACTAGTATCCTGTACAAAAATATCCCACAGATGAATTCACAACTTTCACCCAAAAACTGTCGGAATGAACTTAAAGTTGCATTTGTCACATCACATCACAACACAACGCACTATTTGTACATGTATCGATAAATGTATAAATGGTAAAAAAAATTGAATAATGTTTTAACTCGCTGCATTGTATATACCTCCAACACTTTGTAACTAAAACAACATTTTTTACATCACATAATAACGTCTATTTAATTGGAACAGCTACCGCCTTTAATTACAATTAGGATATTTGTAAGGACATATATTGGATCAAGATACTGTAATCCCAAGTATATTTGCGACTTAAGTTCAAATAAGATACAAATAATCTCTATAAGATATAAATTTCTACTTTTAGCTTCGTTCCATCATATTGCTAGTCTCTTTCAACGTTAGCGACAAAGTCATGACATGTTGATAGGAAATATTTATACAAGTTTTTAGTATGTTGCTAAAAATATTTGAACGTAGTTAGAAAAACACATGTAAATTGATGGCTTACATTTAGCTTTAAAAATCTAAGTTTTATTATGAAATTATCATATATATTTCAGATGCACGTAAGGAAGCCTACTGTACATTATCTTTGGTTAGAAAAAAGATATTAGAGATAGTTAATTACTTAATGTAAGTGCTCTGAAAATAGAAGGCGACGTCTTTATCAACTTAAGTTTTGTTTGTTGTGCAGTATCTTTGGAAAGAACCATATGGATGAAAAATTTGAAGAGAAAACGCCAGCTGGGTCTGTCAATTTACTGGATGACACCTTGTTGGAGTCGCCCGGGTCTGTCGCAGGCGACAAGCTGTCGCAGTCGTTGCCTCATAGGTATGTGTAATTTTCTTAAAACTAAAAGCTGTATAACTATGTGTCCACTGATACTAGCTTTGTAGTGGTGCGAGTAAGGTACTTCTCACACTTATTCAGCTCCATTCAGCGTTTCTGTATGTTAAACGACGATTTTATATGAGATGCTTACGGGGCTGAACAGACGCGGAAAGCTGAACAAGTTCCAATCAAAACTGACGTTTTATATAGACAAACGCTAAATTGAGCTGGATATGTGCGAGTAGTCCCTAAGATGTGCGATGAAGATACGTCGCCCTCAAAGTAGTAGGGAAGCGGCACATACCTACACCACTCACGTTCATCCATAGGACGCCTCCATAGCAAACACCCGGAGTACGTATCCTTAGCACACATAAAAACATATCTTAGTTAAATCCGTTTCTACCAGTGCTAAGCTATGTGCACCAATGAGTATGATTGCTGGATATATCTGGTGGAAAAGCACCTTGAGACTAAGACAGCAATTACATTTTGGTCTATTTGCATTTAATTTATTTGCAAAAATGCAAAAAAAATAAATCACCACTCAATAACCGTTATTTTAAATAACGTTTTTTAATCGTATCGAACCGTTCTTTGTACTGTGTTCTTTGCACTGTGATTAAAATGTAAACGAAATGGGAACATTTTCAAAAACCGGCTTATTGGGCGGGGCTTTCAAGCGCGGGTCGGGCGGCGAGTCACCGCTCGCCCCGTGGCGACAAATATGGATTCCATGGATACAATAAAAAAAATTGTTTTTGTTAAAATAAAAAGGTTTTACAAACGAAATCGTTATATATTTTTTTTGTTCTTCATGAACGTTTTTTATAAAGTTCCGTTCAAACATATAGGCATTTAAGCCGATAACGTTTAAAAAAATATACCGGTATCCGACCGCTGACTTGTGATGAAAACAAAACACCAATAAATTTAGAATCTACTTCTTTTGGGAATGGAATTCCAAGAATATAAAAAATATTAATATAATAATAATCCAGCCATTAACAAATTACATTGTAAATAATCAGTATATAATATAATTATAGAACGGCCATTTCATAGACAAAGACTTATAATATAACGTCATGTTTGTAAGATGCATTGTTACATTGTTATTTTCATATTATGATAACGTAAGCTCCTAACGGATCTCTGGTCAGATTTTACGATATCGTATATTCCAATGAATTTTTCTATTTCCTAGCGATTTGTCGACGTCGGAGCCAATGGAATGTGACTTCCAAGGCTTTGTGAGACGGAAAACTATCTTAAAAGACGGTAGAAAAGTATCTCTTTCGTCGTGGCAGAGATATTGGCTGCAAATATCTGGAAACATTCTCGTTTTCTACGCCTCAAAGTCATTCAAAGGGTACGTCAGTTGACATGGGTTATTGTATATTCGTCACAAAGTCGATTCGTCACATTTTTGTACTATCCATACATTCAAGGTTAATTCGTCACATGCATTAAAAATATGTATTAATATGTCATAAGTAGGTAAGGGTTACTGTAAATTCGTCATAATTTCTCATTTTACATACTTTTTGCATAAAGTAGCGATAGCAAGCAAACTTGCAATAAGTGTATAGGTATTTTTATTACATTTCATAGTTCTAGGCAAATCAGGAACTTTAAAACTTTGATTTTTACGTATATGTAAGGTTAAATTTAAAGATATTTAATGGATGATTAACTGTGATTGAATTATCTTTTTAGTTTCTTTTTTATTTATAATGTGGGCGAATCGGCTACTCGAGAACTATTGTTGAAATTTATGATGTTGATGAAAACTAAATAACGTTTTTATTCTACCTAATGTTTGATTTTTCCACGAACTTACAATAATCAAAATTAATATAATGAAGAATTCACAAGAAAATTAGAACTGTGACGAATTTACACATACTATTTTTCGTGACGAATTTACTTTGTGACGAATATACTATAACCCGTTGACAGGGTTTTTGTTTTTTTATTTCATATTATATTTATTTTGTAATTTATTTTGTATTACAGGATTAGTGATATTCAAATACTATAATTTTTCATTTGAATATTAAGTTCTAGCACTTGCTACCGTAAAATATCTAAAAATATTTTACAAAAAACATAAAAGAGTTACCATGAAAGAATATACACCAGCCATTCACAAAACATCTAGTTGGCCTTGTTCTAAAAAAGAACAGGCAAGGAAGGAGTTTTTGCCCTCCCTATACATTTTTGTTTATTGTTTGCAAAACCACACGAAAAGATAAATAACGATATAAAGAATTTTTCTGATTCTTTATATCGTTATTTATATTTAGTTATTTCTGCAGGACAATGCGTAACGACTATCGCGCCGAACGATGCAAGGTTCTTTCTCTGGATGGCTGGATTGCGACGTGGAACGACGGCGATGCACCCGACTCTTTTCAGCTGATCAATCACCACTCAAGAACCCATTATAAATTCAAGTAAGTGCAAACTACGCGCTTTTACAATTTTGGTACAATTTAGCATTGTTCTAGATAGAGAATAGATTAGTTCTTAAAAGATGTCCCCAATATTTTTAAAGGTTTTGAAATGACCATTGTACGCAGTGATACATTTTAGAAGAAAACATTTCCTAGAATTGTCAAATAATGAAATTATATAAAAGATTATGTTCTATCTTCATTGATTATAACTAGAAGACCGAAATGTTTCCCAAAGACTTGTTTTTTTTAATACTCAATACCAACATTTTATTGAGACCTTTTATTTTCTTTTCACTAGAACTGGATCTGAAACTACGGCAAAACAGTGGGTTTCAAAAATTGAAGAAGTTACGAACAAAATAGTCAAACCTCTGCCGGCCAATCTAATGTCATTTGAGTAAATTCTGACGACGTATGTATTTAATATTAATCTCAACCATAATATTAATATTATATTATATTTTACATAAAAAAACTTTTTTATAATAATAGATAATATTCAATAGAATTACTTATAGTAGCATTTTCAATGTGTGCAACTTGATTACATTCATACGCAGAAGTAAAATTTGCTTTGTTAGTTTTTATTGGGTTGGTCAGCAAAAAAAATTTGTCAGGTAAAATAACTAATTGGGCAGCAACTTATGGTCACGAAATATTTCTCAATCGGGTCAACGAATATTTATATGAGCAGCAATAAGTGATCCACAGTAATAAATTTTTAGAAAACACTCACAGAGCAAGCAAAATTTTTGTGCCGCTAACGAGAGAAGACTAGCAAAATTATTTACTACTGTACAAGTATTCACATTTTTTTTTAATTTTTTCCGGGACATTGAGTCGTTCGTCTACTATGTCAGTCCAATAGTACAGAAGACGATGACGCAAATTGTAGGAATTAAATTAATAATATCACTAAATTGAGTTCTTTTTCGTAACGCTTTTATCCCTAAACATAGAGAAATGTGAAGTGATGCTTCCTGCATATACGAGTATATTAATGTGAGAAACGCTTTAAAGTCGCTTTTGACGCTGTGTTTGTCAATGTCAATCTAACCCGCTTGTCGTTTCGCTCCTCGCCAACCGTCTTTTTAACAAAAACATAACCCAACCATTAATACTGCTAACCTAATGTTTTCTCTGCTGCCCAATAATTCTTTTTCTGCCATGCAAAAGTTTAAATTACTGAACATTATCATGATTGTTTGCTGAACAAAAATTGCAGCCCAGGTATTTTATCGCTGACAAGATATTTGTGTGTAATACTTTATTTTTGCTGACCAAATAATTAAATCACTGCCTAATTAATTACTTCCCGTTTTTATTATGGCTTGCTCGCGTCTAAGTTAGATGTTTGACAATACGAATATTTTCTTATATTGTACTAAAAAATGTTAAATTTTTCACGAGCAGCATACATCCGCAGATCTGTATCACAAATAAATATAGATATATTACACACACTTACACACACACACACACACACTTACACACACACACACACTCACTTACACACACACACACACACACACACACACACACACACACACACACACACACGCACACACACGTGCGCGTGCACACACACACACATATATCACACTCCCATGCGTGTTTGCTCTTGGCTATCACAATGCTTTCAAAGATTATAAAATTTTCACACCCAATCAAAAATAGCAAAGTGTAAACAAGTTTATCATGATTATTGTTTTATTTCAAAATTGAATATTTAATTGCGAATATTCATTTTCAAAATTTTCCACACAAGCTTGTTTGACGCAACTAGCAAAATGCTACTAGCAAATTTTTTGTGGTGTGCAATTATGTAACGCGGTGATGAGGATTTTTATAGACTTATACATTCAAAGCTTAACCTTACTGTTCCTCAGTAAAAGCAATCAAGAATTACCTCTGCATGCCTTATAATATAGTTCCAAAGCTGGAGCTCTGGATATAATATTAGCAATACTGTATACTATTGTAAAAATAACTATTTAACAAAACTGTTATTATACCTTAATAGATTAGGCACTTGTCTCAGAGTAAACAGAACTGGAGTAGCCTTTGTCTAACATTCCCCTCTGCCAAATGCACAAGCATCGGATGCTTGCACGTTCAATAAAACTAGTTGAGCCGCCATTTTGACAGCCATAACATTGTAAACGTTGCGGCGAACAGAGCTCCCGCAAAAATGCCTGCCTGTGCTGTTTTTTGTTGTAAAAATAAATAGAAAACATCGAGTATGCTAAAAGATGGTGTCACCTTTTATTTGTAATTATAATTTTTAAGATTTCATGATTATTTACTTCATTATTTCATGTTATAGAATTCTACGATTTCAAATTTCGAGCGCTAGTCTTGTGGGGAGTGCGGCTGTGACGTTGTCAAAACGCACACCCCACGTGACTATTTTAAGCGTGTGTGTGCGTGAAATTTAAATTTGTGTGTCGAACTATGCATGTGTGCATTTGTAAAAACGTTGTGCGTTGTGCTGGCTTTGAGTGTAGTGGTAACCTCACCCCCCGCAAGAAATGGCAGAATAAAATGTTTGAGAAATTGACTAATGGCTACTCCAGTTCTGTTTACTCTGAGGCACTTGTAAATGTCGTGATATTTAAATATTATTCTTTTTTACGCACTCGGGAAGCTAAGCGTAGCGTAAGGTTTGTAACGATAAAATGATAAAGTTTGACCCTTGAGTTACTTTATAAGTCGACATATATCTTTGTAAATATGTATGTATGTTTTGCTACGTGCATTATGTTTTGTATAAATTACTAATATTCAGTTAATTACTATAGCCTAAAATGCTTAGTTAAAGAAATTAAAGCAGTATCTCTATTTAATCAATCACAAATGAAATTATATTTTGGTAATGTAGGAAACTGAAAGAATATCAATATTAACTATAACTCAACTTTTTCGAACAAAGCTAAGGAGCAAAGTAACGTAAAAATATACTCGTTTATTTTATTTAGTTGTAGATTAGATATTGTAGGTAGCAAACGGTTACCTGGCGTCGGTCAATAGATGGGCGTCAGAGTGACCACGTGCCTGTTATAGGGGCGGTCTGCCATCGTGCCATAGACAAATAACATTAACACGTCTTTAGGACGGACAATCTTATTTCTTTATTTGGAAAGTACAGCATTTTACATCACTACATATAAATTATATAAATTTCGCATATGCCAAAACGGTCTCCACTTCTATTTATTACATGAGTAGGTATTAAATAACACAAACAATAATGTAATAACACTACAATGACAAACATTAACAAGTCAATGCGCAAACATCACGACAACAAATTATTAATAATTATATTTGTAATAAAAATGTCTTCAACTTAACGGTTTTCACGTTAAAGTTATCAATTTGACAATATTTGGAATTATGTAGGTTATGTAGCCCAAAGAACTAAACGGTTACGTGCGTATAATTTTAACTACCGGACTCAAACCTATACACGATATTATTATGATATATTATATAATCTCACGCCCCTCGTTTTAGATAGGTATATTTACTCGAATTCTTTCGCGCCGACGCACCGCGGTTCGCGCCTATCGCGTCGGTTTGCTCTTCATGCCGCGCATAATAATGGCTAATAGATAATGGCTCTTATAATTTTTGAAGGTCCCATTTAAATTCATTTACCAACTTGGCCCTACTGGTGCTGCAGGAGTCGGTGCGCTTAGTTTGAGAAGACCTTGAAAGCTGTATCCTTGTAAATAGAGTACGAGCTCTCTAACAATGAACATAAGGGCACTGTGACTACGCCACGTTAGTATTCACTTAGCGTGATCGTTGTGTTTGCCCGACTTTGCCCAAATAATAAAATCATTCCAAATAACCCATCAACACATGGACTGTTATCAGGCAAAGAACTCAAACAATCCTTTGATTTATATAAAAAACGCATGTTCGCTATTTGCGTTCTTTGCACCATTCGTGCAAATGCTCAACTAGACCTTTCACACATGACAGTTTTCGGACAAATATAGCAAATACGCAAACACGACACGCCAAGTGAACGTTTTAATCTAAAGCTTTATAATTAGTTAAATATGGCGCTTAACAACATATCTAGGATGCTTTAATTTTGTGAGCTGTTTAGTCGTAATGAACGGGCTGGACTGAAAAGTTCTTAGGTTTTAAGTTGCTCTGACAGTGAGAGACAGAACAACACTTTCACTTTATAAATTTTTGTTTTTTCAATTATCTTTATCGAAATTTGATGTAAATCGACAAATATACTCTGGCAAAGAACAAAATATTATTTATTAAACACCTTTAGGAGTAAAATTATTTCTCGAACAAATTGTGTTGGCACTTTATGTTCGAAAGAGTTGAATTTAATTTTATTTATAACAGTATTATCTACATTGAAATTGGCTTCATATCAATAGTATCATCGTATGAAAAGTAACAAAGCAACAGAGCGTTATGTAATAGATACATTTTCCTCTCTTTCATCTGGATTATACTTTAAATTTTGTTTTAGGTTTATCTAGTTATTGTCATGAGATAAGAAAAACATAATGTTGTATTTATGTGATCGATTTGATTTTATTGTAAATGATTACATAATTAGCAAGTTAACGAAGTCTAAATCTGCATTTAAGAAATTTTATTAAATCTTCACACAATATCTCTATAAAGTTTTAATGTAGCTTTAGCTTTTTGTACAGTAGTCGGTCGGTTCTTAGAATCTCTAGAAAATCTCAAGAGTTGGAGTCATATTCATTTCATTGAATATTATTTTACATCATAAATTCTCAATGAGGAAAGGCGTGTAAAAATGGCATCGGTTATTTCAGAGAATATAAATGTATTACCTTCTATTGAACATTTAATAAAAGTGGTCTCGAGACTAGACTATGAAATTTATTCTCGTGTATTCGTTTCGTCAATCTGCACTGGTATCCTATTGCTTATTTTAAGTTAATATGAACTGTCTTGTACTAAACTTATCGAAGCGAATTTACAGAAAATTATGAATAGAATGAATGAAACGGCTCATGGCTTTTAATATTTTACTTTTGTTTTTATATATAAGTTATTTGGTCGGGTGCTATTTCGGTATGAGTGTTGGTAAAGACGCGTGATAATAGGTAGGTTGATATAGCACTGAATTAGGATCTATGTATTAATGGTATTGTTTTAGTAATATCTGTATATCAATATACCAGTTCGTTAATAATTCGTCCGTTTAATGTATTATTCGTGCCATTGTTAATTTTAGTAGATAGGCAATCACATCGAGCAAGTCTATTTAGTTGATATATTCATGGTAATTAATAGGCCTTTTGATTCATGTATTTAATAGTCAGATTTAGCGTTCGTGCCCAGTTGTGTATTTCATAGCGAATTAACGCTGTTCGGAGAATTTCAAACAGTGTATTCCGGTAGCGTCAATCTTTAGAGCTTGCCCTTGTTTAGAGTCACGCCTGTGTCGAGCTTTGACGCTAAGCTTATTACAATAAACTTGCTGCTCTCTATCGAACGGTGACTACCTAGAACTGACATTTTGATTGCGGACTTTGTACCGTACACAGTGAATTAATTGAATGACAAGCTCGGGAATTGTCAACATTACCGACATTCTCCGCCTGTTCTATAGGAATAAACAATGCAATAACATATCAGAATATGTACGAATTATTAAGGCAAATATTTTATTGTAGACAGCTAGCATTCAGGATTAATACGTAATTTATAGTCTTTTTAACAGTTTTCAATCTTTGTAATGGTCATATATCGATATTAGTAGTCATTTCCATTGTTGATTATGTTTTGGTGGCCTCGATAAATCCTTATTGTATATTTTTTTGCTTGGTATGAGAAAAGTGACGGAGAGCGACCGTTGTGGATAGGAATTTAATGAGGTTTGCCCAGTTTCATTGTTTGCCTGGCCGTAAACAATTGTGGAATGCGACTGTAATTATTTCACGTTAAAGGTAAAAATGTGATTTTTAAAAAAATATTCTGACTTCTTGTTGTTATTGTCTTTTGAATTAGGTATTTGATTTTAAGTCTAACTTCAGCTCTCTAAATTTTTAATATCTAGTCGTTTTGTATATGCTGTGGGTTTAGTAATATTTGGAATCTCCTATATGTATGTATAAAAATGTGAAATTTGTTTCATCATAATCTATAAAAGATAGTTTCATCCACGTTGAGTAAGTATTTGTAAACAGCCCCTTACTTTCATTCGATTCCTTGCATTTGAATGGTTTCATTGATACTTATGGAGCACACCACTAGTCAGTAAGTGGGTCACGAGTATCCCATACAAGCAATGAATACCGTGAATCTAAATCGCCAACATTGTTCATTTAATACAAACGAGGCATGGTGCTGATAAAATACGATTATTTATACTACCATTTAACGGTGTCGTTTATCCCTTTATGTGGTCTCTGATGGAACTCAATAATATTTAATAACCTGAAATACTTTGGTGCTCTTCCTGCCCGGTACTCTTTTGTAATTATTAAACTGAATCTCGAAACAATTTGAGTAAATTGCTCGATTTTAATACTGTGACCTGAATTTCGAATACAAATATTCCCTTGTCTATTTTTATGTTCGATTCTTTTGGTATTTCATTCCAGTAATTTGAGATACATTGAGTAGTTCAATGTACGATAAAAGCAATAAATATTTCTGTATATAGTTGAATGGGAGGATTTACGTGGACGTACCTACTTACGAGAAAAGATTCAACCTATGCAGTCCTTATAAAGTCTTGTTATGGGTAATATGCGATATTATAGTTGTTTTCAACGAAGTCGTCGTATCGTCCGTTTCCCGTACCTACTTTCACTTGTTTTTAAAATTCGACTCAACGAAAAAGTACTATCGACAACTTGCACTGTATTTTTTAACTAGAATATTCAATTTTAGAATGTCATAAAATAAATATAATTATGATTACATTTTTTGCACCACCCACCAGGTTTTTAGGCCGAAATCTGAAACAAAAAATATTTATGTTGCAAATTAAAAGAAATAAAAAGATATATTGTACTGTGCATAATTGTTTCGTTAAATACGGCAAGCGTGATTCACACGGTGTTGCATATATTAATTATGAATATTGTTGTTATATGTATTATATGTATATGTAATATAGATCTTGATTTACGACTCGCAGGCTCTGTATATTTGTTGGAAGTGCTGCAAGTTTTCAATCTCCTGTTTTGTTATATGATAAGTTATATCGCTGCGTCGGTATAATGTTATATTCCTTAAAAGTTTTAAAAGCAATGTAACCAAAGTTAGATTTTAATTATGCCTAAGTTGTCCTACATAATCTATAGATGTAAGGTACTGCGTGTGCTAGGAGGCTATGACTTTGACTGAATTTTTGTTTTAAAATATTACATTGTCATTACTCATAGGTATTATGGATAATTATTTCTGCAAATAAATCACGAGGTTTTAAGTCTTTGAGAATTGTTTACATTTGTAAAATAATAGTTATTAAAACAGAATTAAGATGTGATATATTTGCGAGTTTCCATTGCAGTGTTTCCATTGCCTATGTTGCTACAAGTCCTTTGCACTAAATTGCTTCGAATTGGGATTTGTTTTATTTATAATTCCCATTAGAGTAATGAAGTACCAATGCTAGGCTTTGTAAAATACCTATTTGTTAAGTGTATTTATGATAAGCACATTGTGCTCTTGTGTTCAATAAAAGTCTTGTCAACATAATCGGATTTTTTATTTTTATATAATTACCCAAATAAAAGTCGAATAAGCTTATAAAAAAAATGGTATGAATGTTTAAAAAGTTAGCGTGGAAAGTTTGAATAGATCGTAAAGTTGTGTTATGATTGAGTGCAAGTGGGGTGGTTCGGCGCGGTGCAACTGAAGCGCGCGGGGCGGCGGGCGCCTGCCGTCCGCTGCGGCCGCCTCTTGTGTTTTCTCCAAACTTAAGGTGTCGTCACTGATGCGTGAATCCCAAGTGACCCAATTCGCCGACTGAGCTTTACTTTCGGTGATAAAAAGTGGCTAAACGATGAATCGATGGTGGAGAGGTTGTGCGGGGTGATGCGGGGCACGCGCGGCTGTGCGCGCGCCGCCGCCGCAGTGAGGGTTCGGCCGGCGCCGGCACTGTGCCGAGTGGCCGACCCGGCGCGGGACGCCGCAACGGTCGCAGCCGGCGTGCCCCCGCTAGAGCGTGCCACTCGCACTCCACTCAACACTTCCACATGATAACAAGTAAGTTTTACACTTTTACTTTTAAAAGTTTAATAACTTGCGGAAAGTTTACGAAATTTTTAAAACTTTTCGCCTTATGTTTTTTTAATTTGCTAAGCGTAGATGTTTGTTCTAGGCTTAAAATATTTTTTCTTGTTAAATAGTTTTTAAAAATTAGACCAATCAATTATTTTGATAAAAATCTTTTTATGAGGAAGCATATCTAATAATAATTTTGCGACATAGAAAATGCTTGACATTCATGGATTTTCTGTTTTTGTTTCTTTATTTTTGACGTTAAAAGATATTTCATAAAATAATCAAAATTTTAAATTTTCATTTAAATCCAAAAACAGTGGCTTGACGAAATAGAAAATATATTTTTTATGTCTTATAATTTACTATTTTCTAATTTTAAATGATTTGCGAAGATTCTGTTTATTTTTTTGTTGATAAACACGCTGTCATACAGTGAATATTAAGCAAAATCTATAAATATCACGATTCTTTTGCGACGGCATCAGCGAGTTATGTGTGGAATTATAACAAAAATTACGTGTTGAGGTATGCGTTTAAAGCTGAAAAATAACGCCACTCAATGAACGGCTGACAAACACATATTTTTTTATATTATTCTTCAATTTTCAAACATTTATTTTATACTTGTCTGTTCATAATAATAATTAAGTACCTAGGTATTGTTTTATAGTGGTTTTATACTATACATCTTCCACTATTTCTTTGATTTTGAATTTGAAACGAGTGTGTGTCTTTCATCCTCCTTTTGTTTTCTCACGTTTTTTCGTGACTATACATAATTATAGAAAGGAATTACAATATTGGGTTACGGAAAAGATGATTGCAGCAATTCCTTTACAAAAAGAAATTACCATTGGTTTTCAAGATATTTATGACGTTGAGTATAAGCAGTATTTTCGTATGGCACTATATTCCGCTGTCGAAAACTATAAAATACATTCAAAGGGCGGCCGCGTGCTGATAACCTCAATAAGTCTATGAAGGCCATTAAAGTTCAAATCAGCTGATCCCTAACATGACACCTTACTGCAAAATTGGGACAGTCAACTCCAAAAATATGGACAACTTTTGACAGTATATGACTTATTTGAAGGGAATGAATATTTTTGTACTCGACTGTATCTACCTAACTGACTAAAATATACCCGCTGAACACGATTGGGAACACGCTTGTTGATACAGGACGCGCTCTAAATCAATTTACACTTGACGAGTTATCGATCAAAACGCCTCATTCTCCGATAAGAAGGTGAAAGGTTAGATATCTCCTACTAACGTGAAAATGTTCCCGATTGAAAAGCGAATATGATACGAAATATAAACCGCGCATTTCTCAATGCAAGTGGTCAGCATTTCAGTCATAAATATACAGTAATAAATAAATAACGTTTGACAGTCACCAATCACCTGTTTTAGTTAAAAAGTGATTGTCACTTTCTTTCTAATTTAGATAAGAATTTAGATTTGTGTTTGAATGAAGAAAACAAAACAATATGTAACTAAATTTTTTATTAATAACACGGTAAGCTTATAAGTGATAAGAACTAAGTGAAGAAAAAATATATATTATTATAATTAACAATTTTATTGCGATTTGATACAATCATGATTGGAGAACAAATTTATCAATCATCTCGAAATTGGCATACCCGTAAGCCACTCGGCTACAGAGTTCTTCAAATGGTTAAAGTTTATTTTATTTTATTTATTTATTTTATTTTAAGGAAGAGTGAACGGAAAAAATTCATTCGGGGCCCTTTTAGATAATGTTGAAACTTATATGTTTTAAACCATTACCATTCGCTTGTTTAACATGTATCATACAGTTTCCAGTCTAAGCCTTTATCGTGAGTAGCATTCCCAAAATAAGAAAACAGTTTCGCCCAGACATGAATGCATGGAGTAATATTAAATCTCTGGACTAAATTAACTTCAATTTAAGACGTCAAGGAAACTAAATCATTCGACTTCAGACTATCTTGAAACGTTAAAAGCGAAGCTACTCGCAATCATTAAATGCAACAACTATACTACATATTAACGTTCATTAAAAAATTTGTTTTGCTTAATTTGTAATAGAAATAACAGTGTTATTTTGAAATTATAATGAATGATGAAACTTTATATAGTTTGATTTATCGAGTTTTACGTATTTATTTTCTCAATAAAAATTACAATTCACTTATATATATTCACTAATTACAATTCACTTATAATACATAATACGAGATAGATAATATATATAGAGAGAGATAATATATAATACGAGAATACTACAATAAAAATACAACGACTTACATACGTGACAAAATGTACGTATTTATAAAAAAATGTCGGTTCGATCTCTCTCACTGATTCCATACAATGGTGTACGTTAAACAAAAAACAACTTGTAATTGCAAAATGTTTAATGTATACCCGGTATAAAGGTACATACCAGGGTATGTATTAGATAAGGTTTATCTAACTAACAATAATTATAAATAGGTAATGAAGTTGAAACTAAGAAGAACTTAAGATGTGCAAGTTGTATCATGAAAGCCTAATCAACCGTGACTATACTAACGCAGTTTAGTAGGTATAAGATAAACCAATTCAATTTCATACGAGTTAGTTGACCAAGTTATGGGTTTCGCATACATCCAAAATCAAGAACTGTGCGAATATTATAAAATATGGTCTATTTGTGGCAAATCCATTAAGTTTCGTTGGATTTTAATGGTTCAAAACTATTACAAACTTATTATGCTTTATGTTACTCAAAAAACCTACTCTCAGACCTATTAGAAGACTGATTATTTACCAATATTAGAATAAATTTAATTATATACATTTATGATTAGATAGTTAAAGCTTGTATTCATCACGCAAGCAGCTGCACCGACCAGGACTCGTACAGTCGAGTACAAAAACATGTATACATTTTGAGAGATGACAATCTTTATTTCCTTCTAGAGTCATTTACTGGAGTCTATTGTACCTACCCACCATGGATTTAAAAAGAAAATGTGTCACCACTGGGGATGGATTGCTAATGAACGTTATTTTGTATGGGACCCGCCCGTGGGGCAATCTTGAGGGGTGAGTCGCGGGGTGGAAGGATTAAAATCTAACGTCTTTATTTTGCGTCTCTGTCACTCAGATCGCAAAAGTATATTTTAGAAAGAGATGACATTCTTTTGGTAAAGTTCATCATAATTTTCTTCTTGCATGCTCATCAAAAAATTTGTTAATTTGAAAAAAAAACCATGACTGGTAACCCATTTGACATTATTAGAATTAGAAATTATGTTTTTGATTATAGTGTTGTAGCTTATAGTTTCATAGTAATCGATAAACTACATAATATTTTTAATAATTTGGTAAAGAAAAAAATTGCCTACTAGTGATGCCGAATTATCGATATCGATTTAACTGTCAAACATCACTCAATCATGTTGGCCGTCAAAACAAATACTAATAATCTTCAGCAATAACGCATAAACCGCAATGAAAAGTTCATAAAAATTTACATCCTGTCTGGTATTTTACTGGGACTGGGATTAAAACAGTTCTAAATACGTTCTTCAAAAGATTTGTCGATAAAGTTGAACTTTATGGAAACTGCAGGTAATTGCAAATTTATAGGTCCCTGAAGAAACCGAAATGCGAAATAAAATGAGAATTTTAATATTAAAGTAGTAGTCAGGCACTTTAATAGTCAGTGTTATAAGGCCTCGTAGCTACGGGGCATAGAAATGCGTCTAAGCGCCCTGAAAAATCTTTATTCTCTAAAATAGACTTACTAAATCTAATAACAGACATAATAATAAATTTTTTACATAGATAAAGAATATACTGACGTATCTAAGAGTATTATTGTACTTTTAGTTTGTAGTGATACAGAAAAATTACCCAATATTACTAAGCGTACGTGTTGTAAAGTTTTGATGTTTACAAACTAGATAACGCTGTCGCCACATGGTTTTCAAAACTCGCTATCGTTGTGTTTTTTAAATGATTGGATTATGATCTAATTAATTTCGTACCTAATCTTAGAGTATAATAGAAGATTTTATTGGTGCATTAACTTACTTTATTTTGAGATAATTGTAAAAAAGTCTTTGTTTCCATAATAGTATAAGATACCACTGCTCGATTATTAGTAGGTATGTGTTTTTTGATAAAGCAAATTTTAATTGAATGTTAAGAAAGAATGCAATGAATGAATTATATACTACGTTTCAATCCAAGTTGCCAAAAAGCTTAACAAAACGAAGGTAATGTTTCATCTCTAAAATGTTTTGTAATGTCTGTAGGTAATTGAAATAAATTGAAAGGGACCACAATTGTTACCGTTAATTATATTTACGTGCCAATTTCCATGAAAAAAGTGTGATAATTGAATAACAAATTCGGTATGTCAGCTTTTTTGTTTATTTTTTTGGCAACTTGGATTGAAACGTATGTACTATAGCTATTGGTTTAGGTTACATATAAACATATCCACCAACTTATTAAGAATAAATATTCGCTTATGTAGGTACTTGCAACTACACATATGTTTTAGCTTTTTTGCATTTTATGTTTATTTCATTCAATAAGAGTAGAAAGATATATAGAAGAGTTTGTTTGTTAGGTTAAATATTTTTACGAAGCAGCAAATGTAATCAAAAAGTAATTTTAAGCCACTGGTACTGCTGGTAATAATGGTGACAAAAATTGGGGAAACTCATGTGCCTTTTATGTGAAAATATTAAAAATATCAGAAATACAATTTCGGTACATTGAGAAGTTTCTCTGGCATGGACCTTAAAAGGAAGTATACAGCTATTATTAAATTATCTATGGAGCAATTAGCCCACTTTAAAGTTGGTGGTAACCGTAGCCCGCATACGCTTTTACCACCAAAGCGCCAACTTGCACGTTCCACGTCCTTTCAGAACTTTTCACGTCCTACAAACCAGTGCAACTTTCGAATAATGTTCTGATTGCCATTAAATAAAAATAATTATTCCCGCTATTTAAAGTTTTATCTCTAGAGTCTAGAATTAAAAAAAAAATTTATAAAAACAGGGAAAAGCTGGTAACTTAAGGTTTTATTTAAAATAAAAGCGCCATTTTTGAATTTCAATTTCCTTGTTTTATCTTAGGTTTATGAAATTACTTAATTATCAACAAAATCAATAAAAAAGACATTTGAAAAATCCACAGTGCGCCAATCCATCATGACAAAGGAGTGAAAAATTTATACAGAGAGCGAAAAATTCAGATGCAAAAATATTTTCGTCTGTTCATGACCTCGACCTGCAAGCTATGAGGAAGGACACAAACTCTAGTTTGATACATACACTTAACCCGTTGACACAATCAATAGGACAAAGCGCTTCTGTAGGAGACATGCGGGTCAAATATCTATGTATTGTGGCGATGTAGGCCACATCAACTGCTTTAACTCTTGTATCTGTTAAGATTAATAATAATAATAGTTTATTGCACAAAAAAATAAAACATTTGAAACATACAAATACATTATAACAAATTTATTTTATAATGCCATTCCAGTTCTAAAGCATTGTTGCTGTACTTTTAGGCAGTCTTAGGAATGAATGCGTTTTTTTAACTTATCACATGTCATATCATCTCTATTTCAAAAGGGTTAGGCAGAGGTGTGAAATTACACTTTTTGCCAGATGTTTTATAAATAACAGATAACCTATTGCCATGCACCGGGCACAGCTATATGTACAACAAACTGTACGTTTTATACAAACTGGTACAGATGGTAGGGATCGATCTCGTGACCTCTCGCACGAGTAATGTCATCCGTCGTCGTAAATTTTAACTTCTATTAATTATAATTCGTAATATAGATTTGTATAGTGGGCTATAGGGTTTGATATGTATAGAATACAAATCAGATTACGCCATGGTTGGGTGCCTGAAATTCTGAAAACTTTAATTCTCTGTACCATAGGTGCAAATGCTGTACAATCGCTTCCGTTTTGGACCAGCATGGCACTATTACTACCCATTATCATGATCAGCTTGTAAACCTGCTGGACGCACACTGGGAAGCAGGAAGTGTATTAGGGATGTTGGCCATAGCACTGTTTTTCTTGGATATTTCGTTAAAACTGAACCAATTTAACCGAAATTTGGTCCACAGATAGTCTAGAGCCTAACAAAGGCTACCTTTTATCGCGATGTTCTCATGGGAACGGGTGCCATGCGGGTGAATGTTAATAAATTTAAATAACGCCTACCAGAAAAATTAAGGACAAATTTACGCCACAATGAACTTTACTTCTAATAATAGAGTAGGAGTAAATTTTCAATTCCACCAATTGAGGCTACTGTTTCGATTTGACTAAAATCTTTAATTGTTGAATAGCCTATTTATTGAGAAAGGTATATACCGTCACACTATCAAAGCATTATTATCTACATACACTTAAAATAATATCTAAGTTATTGTGTGAGATATGTACGCCGTAATTGTGTTACATATCAGATATGTTTATTTTTACGCAACTGTTATTGTATTATCTTTAATGTGTAACATGTGGCAGTACTTAAATAAATAAAAGCAACTATTTTACGCGGACGATGTCGCGGGCAAAAGCTAGTAGTAATATAATTACAATATTCGATGGTCAACCGACGCAACAGAACTTTCAATTTGAGCCATTTTCAAATTCTGTCGCTAAAATTGAACTGAATTCTAGCGCGTTGTGTTGGAACGTATATTGAATTTTTTGCGATGCTTCCATCGCTTCCGTCCAGGTAGATGCGATGCAAAATGTACTTCAAGATCAAAGCGCTACGAGGCACTTTCCTATGCGTCTACCTAATCGACACCGCGTTTGAGGAAATTCACATGTTGAAGAAAATGTGAACATAGCTTTGCATCGTAACTGGCATCAAAGTCTCGCTCGCACCCTGTTTCGGTCGCTCTAATTCACTATACCTACCGTTAGGTTAAAAGAGATTTGTTGCATTGCCTATAAAGAAACGAATGGTTGTAGTAAACAATTACGCAATGCACCTAATTATACTCGTTGGTAACCATATTAATCACTGGAAAAAAAACTTGGATCTCTAAATTTCTAAGTCAATATTTTTGCACTGCCGCCAATTGGTGCTTCATTTTATACTTACAAGTGACTTCTTGTTTTATTATTACTCTTAGATTATTTCTGTAGGAAAAGGTATTCAGCTTATGAAATGAACTTTCCTGTGAAGTTTACTCAAGAGACTACAGCTGCTTAAAATAGGGCGTGTAAAAAGTTTTTTTATGGTTGGGCAGCGCGTGAGTGATGGTCTTGCCACGTCTATGCCACTTACCATTAAGAGGCAGTGTGCTTCATGTCTTTTGTTTCGGGATAAAAAGCGTAGAGGTGTGAAAAGCAAAAATGTTGATAAGGGCATCTACTTTAGTCTTTGTCGAGAGTAATGAGCGGCATTTCCTTCGTTACTATGCTTCGTAAATTTTTATCCTCGGTCACATTTTGCAGTCGCGCGACCAAAACAGTTCGTTCTAGGTATTTCATTTGCGTAGTACAGTCAGCATCAAAAGTAGAAGACTATTTAAGTGCCTTGTCGAAATAAATGTCGAAGCCAATTACTCCTTTTTATAGGAAAATGTCGTACATGGAAAATGTGACACAGTACTAAAGTCTACTTATGATGCTGACTATACCTACCAAATGTTGTGAAAACAAAAAAAATAAGCGACACAAATAAATATCCACTTATCAATAATAGGGTTTATCCTGCCAATGTTATTGCTACTCCGAGTTACGGACAACAAACAAATTTTTTTTACCCGATCGGTTATGTTTTTAAGCTGAATTTTGGAATATCCGGAGAAACTTATGTTCTATACTCTATAGTATATACTCGTAGTTTTCTTCTTTGTCTATATCAAACTTGGCAAATAAATTGCAGTCAATTTCATATTATTATTAAACTCTCTTTATTGCACCAACAAAAATAAACAAAAGAGTGAAAAATACAAGTTTGCAAGGAGGACTTATCCCTATTATCCAGAGATCTCTCTCATATTTCGGTTTGTTAACGGTTAAAAGAAGTAGATATTAAGAAATTTCAATTAGTGGTTTAATTGGTTTTAATTGGTCTGCTCCATAAGCAGGCTGTCACTTTCATAAGTAATGCCCGTATGATTTAATTACTTATTCTAATAGAAAGCACTCATATTTTTGGGATTAATTACTTTTCAAATGAGGAGGAAAACTAACTTTTATTCCGCTAGAGGGCGCATGAACGACTGTAAATTTTTAGCTGTAATATGTTAAGATATAACTAGGTAAATTACGGTTATTAAAATCCAGTTAAAATTTTACTGAGACAAAGATATTACGCGGGACCTCTTTAGTCAGAACTTGTACAGCTTAAACGAAACTGCAATAATTTATATATTTATTTAGAATTACCAACATAAGATACAGCGTAAAGTAAAGTAAACATATAACAAAAAAGCTTAATACTAACTGTTATTACAATTATAGGCAATTACACCATGCATTATCATAATATTGTTAAAAAAGGAAGTAAAAATCAATATAACTACGAGTATGGAAAATTTTTAATGAATACTTAAAGAACCAAAAAAAAAGAACCGAAGAGAGTGATTAAGGCTCAGTTGCACAAAGATTTTTTAAAGACGACATTTAGTAATGAGACATTAAAACTTTAAAGTTCATTAAATTTAAAATTGGAACACAAAATAGTTCTAGCTAATGTCTCTATAGCATTGATAGGGTGCTAATGTCGTTTTGTGCAACGTAAAAACTACGCTAAGGTGTTCTTTTGACACTTCAATAAATAAATTTAATGGAGCATTAGGGATAATGCCGACATTAAATTTTAAAGTTCGTTTCTGCAACTGGGTGTATGGCATGATAAAGTAGGTCACATTCTCTGAGTGAAGACAGAAACCTGGGAAGCGTTTGGGAGTGTATATCCAGATCGGGAGCTCCCTTGGTAAGGTCGTTATATATGCGGGACAGACGAACAACCGGTGATGAACTAGTTATAGCTAAAAAATACTTTTACTTTCCTATTACAAATGTAGAAGATCTCTAAAACTAACTTATCTTATAACTTAATGTAGGGGCAGGCTACACCTACAATAGAAATGCCAACGCTTACGACTCAAATTACATTGTTCCATATTCCGAACATTCGACAAACGCATTACATCACATAACTTACATAAATTCTCGTGTGTTTTGTGTTTTCCAGTCATTTATCCAGTAATTTATTGTTAGATGTATTAAGTAACATAAAATATTTGAAAAAAAGTGACCTCATCTTAAAAGCTCCACCGGGAATGAAACAGGCGATCCTTCACTATCCTGACAAATGCTTTTACCGCTAAGCTACACAGTATTCACCCGGTAATGAAGGGTACACTTCTGTCGCCTCTAATCCTTCGGGGATTTCAACGGCGTAGAAGGTAGGTACTATAGTCTCCGGAAGACTTCCGAGATACATAAATAGCCTATCACTAAACGCATTATGACTACAATATTAACTACTTCTATGCCAAATTTTGTTCATTTAAACGAAATTCAGTAGTTATTGCGTAAGAGAGTAACAAAAATCCATACAAACTTCCGCGTTTCCATCCCCGAAGGGGTAGGCAGAGTCCAAGGAGCACTATGTTCCTTAAGACCATATTTAGCCAAACAAAAATTGGGTTTGGTCAGATGAAAAATCGTGAAAGAGTAGTAACAAGTGGCTAACTCATACCTACCCATACACAATCACTGACTCAGTACCCAATACGCCCTTAGTCGCCTTTTACGGCATGCTAGGCAAGAAAAGCAGTTGGTACATTCTTTTTTTTTACATACGACATGTAAGCTCTTGACCTTCATCTCACCTGATGGTAAGTGACGATAAGGCCGAAGGTGGAAGCGAGTTTCACCTGTAATCCTCAACAACTGAGGAACTGGCTATCTTACCTCTGATTGCCGGAACACAACAATGCTTAAAACAATGTTATTATGGCGACAAATTTAGGTAAGACGGTGGTAGCTAGCCAGGCGGGCTTAGAAGCCCTACCACCAACCAAACCGAGCAGAAAAACTTCTGCCCCCATGGGGAATCGAACCCGGACCTCCCGATCAACACCCGGTGGTGTGAACCACTAGATCAGAGAGGCGGTTAAAACACGGGACCATCCGCGTTTCTACTATTAGTAATAACGTTTTTGATTTCATTCGTCATCAGCCTATATACGTCCCACTGCTGGGACAGGCCTTCCTCATGGAGAAACTCACGAGATTTCATTACGAACTTATAATTATTTCTTTTAATTATTTTTCTTCTATTCTGACCTTAAATTTAATTAATTAAACGTTAATTATTTACAAACACAGTTTTAAAATTCTATAGCTCTGAGCACCTGCGTTGATTTGAAATCAAAACTCTCACACACTTAAACTAAAACAGGTACTAAAAAAACACCACAAAATTAATAAAAAATTAGTATAAGTAATTTAATATTTTGTAATCTAATATTTTGACACATTTCCGCATTGAAATATAAAATGATAAAAATTCAAAAAAAAATCGTTGTGAAGGTAACTCGACGTCTCCGTTCTAGCGTGTGGAAAACTGTCAAAGTATGCGTTTTTAATTTTATTGTTTGGCGTTGCCTCGCCTTAATTCCTTGATCAACGACACATAGGTATAAGAACGTCTTTATAAGAACGTTCTACTGCTGGTTACTTGCCTTTCAACATGGAGAAACACAGAAGGAATAAAGGGCCGTAACACGCCGCCCACATAAAAAATCATTATTTCTCTGGCATGTTGTCAATATCATTTGAGTTCCCCCAAATGAAAGATAATGTCACACAAAATAATCAAATTTTAAAAATTAATATTAGCCGTTGATTATTAACTATATGTTCTCGTATATGTAATATACATACATATTATAGCGTGATAATTATCCAAATGTAAATTTCTCAATTTTTCGTGTCGCAAAATTATTATAGCGTATAAAGTATAAAGATTCTTTTAAAATAAGAACAAAAAAAACCATTTCTCAATAATTATGTATAAAGTTTCTCTAGTAAAAAGTGTACCCCTTGTAGCGAATGCTAGTGGACTGCGGCAAGCACCAAGGAACAGAGCGCATAATTCGATATTAGACTACTTTTGTGACATGGTTGCATGTGAAAATGGCATTTGTGCCATGCGGAGCGGGTTATATTGCAAGTAATACACCCATTTCGCATTATGGTTATACTAGTTTACATCAAATCATTCGAATTAGAGAATTTATTTATTAAACGGGTTGATGCGTATTACTCACTGATGCTTAATTCAGGTTTTTATGATGGTTTGTTTTCCAGACACGGAAGTGTAGGAGAATATTTATTTATGTATAAGAGTATGGAACCACAAAGTACTCTGTGATATAACTATTCAGTGTATATCCATCCCAAAGTGTTGATAA
This sequence comes from Parapoynx stratiotata, assembly GCA_910589355.1. Lineage (NCBI taxonomy): Eukaryota > Metazoa > Arthropoda > Insecta > Lepidoptera > Crambidae > Parapoynx > Parapoynx stratiotata. The sequence continues at coordinate 11,467,553 of OU342457.1, forward strand.
CACAAACGCGTACGTTAGGCTCCAAGCAAAGTAAATTATCATAATCAGATTATTTTTGACCTATTAAGAGTTTGATGTAGTATGTTTTTCCTTGTTCTGCCATTGCGCATTATTTTCGTTTTCACGTTCTTTTGCCTTGCTAGGCACAAATATAAAGCATAATATATGTCACAAATATAAAAATAACGTACAATTTCCTCTACTAAGTACGCATATTATGTACAGTTTTCAGCCTGTAATTTTATCCACTATTTTAGTAGTAAAACGCGGCGTTCTGTGATAACTTTCTAGGTTTAACACAAATATAAAAAGCAAAATTATACCTACTATAACTATAGAATTGTTGACTGCAGGCTCGATAGCGAGCTTGCGCTCTTGCGGCTCAAAATTCTATAAGCATCCGAACCGATTTACTCCATTGTGTGTTTAAATTAGTAAGAGGAGTTACATGCGCGCAACAAGCTAATACAGGAAGACGCCGCTGAAAATAGCAAAGCAAATAATCTATTTCAAGTTTGCTGAATTGGCCTACACGAGAATGACCAAAAATAAGTTAGGTCCAAATGTCCACCATTAACGAGACCTATACAGACTTATAGTCCATTAATGAACGGGGCAAAAAAATTGCTGTCATTCAAAAGTTAAGAACTGTTTGAAAATGTTTAAAATGTTTATTACTTAATTAACATCAGTATTTATTTAAATCCATTTTTATTGTATGGAATCTCTCTACTCTTTATGCGGCACTAATGATGATTCATCTATAAGGGTCCCATCGAACGTCGCGGTGGGCGAAGCGGCCTACCGTCAAACACAAATATACGGCGATGCATTCAAGGAGAAGCGTTGTGATGCATGATTGACTGAGAAAGAATAACAATAATTATTTTGAATAATTATTTTTCATGTATTTGCGAACTTGTTATGAGGCGCTATACGAGTATTATCGATTCTTTACTGATATTGCTCTCTTCTCAGACGATTTCCCTCTTTGTTTCTTTTAAAAACAACGAACCATCTGTTCTGTTCGTTCTGTCTCCAACTTGCGATCCAGGAAATATTATTTATTATTATTATATATATTTGTTTTATGCACTGATTTTATGTAAGCAGTTTTATAAGTTCTAAATAACCGTACCAAAGACACTTTTGTAAGTAGCCCTACTTTTATATTTTCCTCTTAGTTTTTATGTTCAGTGTTTTGTGATTTACCTTTTATAAAATTTGTTTCAGAGTGCCTTAGTTTTGATTCGTCATCAGCCTATAAACGTCCCACTGCTGGGACAGGCCTTCCTCACGGAGAAACACATGAGCAGTATGGGCCGTAACACCACCACGCTGGCCCAATGCGGGTTGGTGGGTAGAAACGGTCACAAATGCGACCGGGACCAACGGATTAACGTGCCTTCCGAAGCACGGAGGAGCTCGAGATCACAAAGTCTTGGTCACCCATCAACGGCCTGACCATGGCGAAGGTAGCTTTGTTTTCGATCGAAGCCAAAGCGCACTGACCACTACGCCACCGAGCTCCTCTTAGAGTTTTGATTTATAAATGTATAGTTATAAGTGACGACCCAGCGCCTTTGATTTACCACCGGGTACTACGTCACAAACTGAGCACATGTAATGAAAATTGTGTTGTTCTCTGGATGGGTAAGACGCCAACTCATTATAAGGGTTCCTGCTGCAAATCTAAACAACGTTATGTTTGATGTATATGATATAATAATTAATTCTGTTTCAACTAATGTTACACCGTAAGCCATAATATTAAATACTACATATACGAGTAACTTCTTCATTCAACCCATGCATAACTGGTGGATACAGAACTAAATGAAGCCTGTCGCATTATTACTGGTTGCCTAACGGTCCAAATGCTGTATCCGCTTGCAGGATTAGCACCGTCTGAGAGTCCTCTAGGACGCGAGCTGCAATCCTGTAAGTCTTTAAATAGACTCTGACACAGATCAGTCGAAGCAAAGTAAAGAACCTGTTCGAGTGGGGATTCTCAGACGGTACTCTTCACGCCTTAATCCCCGAAGGGGTAAACAGAGATGCTAATATCTTGTAAGTCGCCTTGTTACATGCAAGGGGCGCACCTGTTGCCATACACCAGGCTCAGTGTGAGGCAAGCGATATTTACAACAAAGTGTCCAACAACATTCTCCTACTTAGGTTTTATTTAAACTCTTGCACCAAACCGTCTGCCCCCACTCGGCTCGCTGACATAAATAAAACCACTATAAAGTAACTCAATTATGTTTCCTTCTTCACATATTTTACATATATTTTTCTGTCAGCGAGAACCTAACACGGCACACCGAGCGGCATGATATCACATCACAAGCATAGATTAGTTCAAAATATGCGATAGAACTTTTTAACAATATTTTTCGCCTAAAAGGGAAAAACATGACTTTTCATTCAGTAATAACTTTTTGCTGACAGCATATTTTTCTTTGTCCCATACTGAAAGTTACTTTGTATTTAATGGACTATTAATAAGTCTATGTAGGTCTCGTTAGTGGTGGAAATTTGGACCACTTTTGGTCGTTCTCCTTTAACACTTAACTCAAAGTCTATCAGCTTGTCACTGGTCGATCAAAGCTCGGAGAGCATGCATCAGTTTGAGACGGTCCATATCCGATGTTAGGGCATCAAATTATCAAGACGAAGTGAGGACTGAGCGCTAACTTTGATGTCGACTTGTCGAATCGTCATTGTTAATCGCACTAATTTTCATTTTTCATTTTTATACTTAAAATGGAAAACTTGTACAAATAGGACCAAGGTCACTCAAGGAGTTTCCGAAATGAGAACTTAGGTCACTGACATACATATCGACATATAGCTAAGCTGTAAAAACACACTTTTCTTAACATTTAATTTATTCTAACTGTTGCAAAAAACATTATGCAAAAATACCAGATACTTTAATGTTTGAATTCAAACGAATTTCACCACAGATTCAGTGCACATAAATAGTAGGTATATCGTAGATATTTTGGACATTGATTGAAGTAAATGTATATAGAAAATGCTTACTATCAAAACTAATTCTAACTTTCACTGAAGTGAAAAATGAGTTTGTGCCTTCAGAATCGCAAACCGACGTCGTTAACTTACCAATATCATATGCATATTCTATAGGAAACGTGCTCATAATTTTCTAAATGCAAACGACAGCAGAAAATCCCTTGTCAGGTACGAATCCCAACTCTATCACTTTCTACAGTAACACATAAAGTAAGTAGCTATCGAACAACCAAACATAAAAATGTTTGGTTGTTCGATAATCCGCCGACTGAATATCATGAAAATAGGGGCGCGTGTCTATACGATATAATGTACTTATAGTACAAAAAGATTTCAACTGTTTAGTATTTATATTTATTGGGTCCTTACCTATGAAATTGTTAAAATAAGACACAAAGACAATTATTTTTAACTGCCTCCCGAATACATAATTTGATTTACATTAACATAAAAACGATGAATAATTTTTATCAAGCGTGTTCACACACATATTGTTAAAGCTTGTCTAATAATACATGCCAAATATTATTATCTCTGGATTTGTCGTTGTGAAGAAAACTGATAAAATGTTAGTATGTTAAATGCAGGCATCCCCAAAATCTCCATACAAAACACCAATTTCATAGGTAAGGACCTAATATATTATTTTCACTAAATATCACCTAAACTTTCTATCTTTCTACTTATAATTAAAAAAAATAAAACATAACATATTTGTGACGTCATAAAAGTCCGCTCAGGCCCTAAACATCACTATATTTTAAGTCTATGACCCCGCAAGCCCACTTGCAGTAAAAAGTTTTTCGCGGCATGCGGCTATATAGTTTTGTGTAATAAGTGTTTATAATGATGAGAAATGTGGAGGATCATAGAAATAAGCGTCAAGTTGTGGGGAAAATGTTTAGTTTTTGGTGGTAATCCACCTAATCGAAGTAGCAACACAGTGTCTAGCATCGATCATTTAGCGCCAAACTCTCTCAGGATGCATTTAAATGTACTTGCATTTCAATGCAAATGAAGACATATTACCACTATAGACTACAAGCAACAATTTAAAAAAAAATTGCAGTAAGATGATTATTTTGAATCTCGAATTTGTCAAATCTTTACTATGGTTAATCTGCCTAAAATTGTTGATTAAAAAATTAGTTTCAATCTAAATGTAAAAGTTACTGCAAGTAATTTTTGAATCAAGTAATTAATGCAAGGAAAATCTAACGAAGTCAGAAACTGCCAAAATATTAGAACCTAACTCAAAACAGGAGTCAGGAAGAGGGAGCGGCATGAAATAAATTGTGCAGTACATGGATAAAAATTGTTAACAAAAGCTTGTATTCATCGTAAAACGAATTTCATTTCAAGCAAAAACTTATATTTATTTTATGAACGGCGATTGTAGGTACTTCTCACTTTAAACTATTGTGTATTTCAAAAACACTCGAATCGAAATCAGTAAACTTTTAATAAAGTGTAATATTTTCACTAGCTTATTATTCTGTTTTAAAACGATTAATGAAGTACAATCCAGCACTTTTCTAGCAGTAGTGTTCCACTGATATTTTCATTCGATAAATTTTATTAAAGGAAAATACTTGTTGGGAAAAACATTTTCCAATTCTGGCTGTTCTTTTTACGAATGCCACCAATTTTAATAAGTATTCTCAATTAAAAACAGGTAATGAATGAGTGTTTGGTAATCGACGTTGACCATTTCGAGCACTGTAAAATTTATTTCGAAAAATATAAAATGAATGAAGAAGTAAAATGATTTTTGCTCTTTTCTAGGCTGTGCTAGTTTTTAGGCAATCTGTCACATAGAATATGAAAGTTGGCGCTATACAATTCACAATGAATGGATAAACAATACGAGCAGATATTTAAAACTGAGTTTAGTATCACTCAAGTATTTTAATACCAAGCTATGAGCAGTCACAATCCCCACACACTTCCACTCACACCTTCAAACAGAAACAGAACCAAAATAATACCCAGACAATATGGCGCCCCATCTACATTCAGTTCACTGTGTTAGCGTTGCGCGCGCATCAAGGCTTAGATTCTTTAGGGTGTCGATTAGATTTTTCTTGTGCGGTTTTTTCACTACTCACACTACACCTTTTTTAGCTTGGCTATCGAAAACACTCTGGGCATAGCTTTGTAATTTCTTTTAATTAATTGATCCCTTAAAATTGTCTATGTTATTGATTGTTTGAAACATTTATTTGTATCGTCTGTCCTAAATAACATGTGAATATAAGTTCACCTTTGAGATCTTAGTCTACATAATTTTGTATCAAAACAGTTTAATTGCACGTGACTTTGAGAACATAACCAAAACGAAAGCTCAAAACAAAATAAACATTTCGCTCATAAAAACGTGATTGCCCTTCGAAAGCGTGGCCGTCTAAAAGCTGTGTAGGGTGTGTACACATTACCGTTTATAATTTGGTATCGATTGTGAGAGGGGTGTGGGGAGGGGGGGGGGTCGACCTTGGAGCGCCCGGCCGCCAGCGAAGCTCCCGCGGGCCGACCTTGACTCCGGCACCGCGTGCGCTGTCGCCGCGCGCCTGAACAACAACACACCGCCTCCAGACGTCGCTTACGAGTCACGCGTCTACTAAAGTATATATCCGCTCATACTTTACCTTCTAATTTCTAGCCAAAAAGCGAATTCAGGTGTCTCTAAATGTTCATGCAGTGCGAGCAAAGCGAGTGAGTTATTGCGATTTTGTGTTCATTTCGTTGTCACAGTTGTTGCTTCAAAGAGTGTGGTGCTGTTCCTAATTAATTGTATATTTGTTTATTTTATAGACATGGAAATTTAAATAAATACATGCGTAAAGTTTTTTATAAGAAACAGTTATGTCTGGGTAAGTCAATAACTAAATCGATTTTTCACCTGCACTTTTTGACAGTGACAATTGTATTGTACCAGGGATGTTTGGGGTCGGGAGTGGTACACGTCATAATAGCAGTTTTGTGCATAGTGATGAATATAAGCTGTGTAGCGAAAGCTTAGACGAGCGCTTTCTGTCCGATAAGAGTTAAAGGTCACTATCGAGTAGCGGCGCTAACCTTGAAAACCCAGGGACGGCCTTGTACCACTGCAGCTGCGCAATATGTGTTGATTCAAATATAACTGCACTGAGCCGGCAAAACAACACCTGTACGATCAAAGGTGACCAAGCCCGATTTGATTGAAGCCGCACAAGTGGTTGTTCTGTGAATTAAAGTGCATGTAGTTAGATACACGTTCGTACCTGATATAGATATCAGTGCATTCATACGTAAAGGTCAATGTCAGATGGGAAAGTTTATCACTAGTGGCGAGTTGCGCAGTACGCGGTCATAGATAGTTTCTAGTGCATACCTCAGGTCTGTTTATTGGTAGAACTTTTGGTATGTTTTTTATTGGAAGTTTATACGGCGGCTTATACGGTGATTAGTTTTGCACGCCTCGCGTAATAAACTATTTATCTTTTGAATATTATCTGTGATTATCTGTGCATAAACACCTTTTAAAGTTACGAGTGTCAAACTGAAGGAATCGCTCGACCAAACTACGAATCTGCTACGATTCGTAGCATAGCTACAGTGCTCGTAGCATTCGTAGTTAACTAACTATGAAAAACTAACTGATAACTAACTGTTGTGCTGTGAAATCTAAATTACGTAACGGGTTGAGCTTTTGCTTTGCGGAAAGCATTGTTTGACACTTTCTAGTTGGGAGAATACGATGATTCGATTTGAAACGTTTGACTTCGATTCGATATCGGTTATATCTTGATTATTGACCTAGTTCTGGTGATCAGCGAAGCTTGAATTGCATCAACACGGCTGTGCGCCCTGAGGTATTAATTATTGTGGTGACCCGTATTTTTGTACACAGTTTCTATTGTACGAGTAGTTGCATGCGACATGCGTGACGTAAGTGAACGCGCACCTATGTTTTTCGATGGATATGTTTGACGTTTTCATTTTACTTTGTGTGGTGCTTGGTGACATTACAGTTGGTTTTATACGTACAACGTATAAAACCAACTGTGATTATATTGTCTTAGGTATTAGTCGGTGCATATATGGCTTTGTAAACATTTATTTTTCAATCAAACTTTAATTTAGTTGGTCACTACATTCACTTACGATTTATGTGTCGATTTATGTTTTAACACCATGTAGGTTATATCTTTTCTTTAAAATATTTGATTTTAAGTAGGTATGTCAACGTCTTATATCACATATATGAATAGCGTTGTGACAAGCCTTACTTGGCTCTTACAAACTTGGTCCCGCTGGTCCCAGCTCGTGCTTGGCAACTTGCCAAGCGCCTCGGAGTTAAAACTTACATGTACGATATTACTTTTGCACCATAAATATCCTACAGGACGTTATCTGCATACTTTAGTAACGTTTGGGAATAGAATATAATAGAATAAATTGCTATTTTACAAACACGGACACATAGAGCTCGGTGGCACATAATATTCGCTTTGGATTCAATATTAACAATAAGGCAACTTTCGCCAAGGTTGGACCTTAGATGGGTGACCAAAATATTTTGATATTTTGTTCCTCCGTGATATCGCATAAAATAATTGTTTTTTTTACTGGTGCACTATTATATAAGCTTTATAACCTATAGTGGTTTATTAGTAAGCATTTAACTTTTTATTCATAAAGGCTAGTTTAGTTTTATGCAACAGTTTTACTACGGTCAAACAACCAATATGGGTTATTAAGTTTATACCAAAGTGCACCAGTAAAAAAAAAACAATTCAATTATTTTCTACGGTAACAGAGATAATTAACAAATGAAGGAAATGTGAATTCGGTGTTTATATTTAGTGGCGTGAGTAGAGTCCGAAGTAGAAGCTTCGTGCATATTTCCCATCTGCCAGACCGTATTACAAACTTTGGCACATAAAAAATGCTAGTTGTATAAAATTCAAATTGATGGTAAGCAGTAAGAACGTTTGTTAAGTTTAACTCATGCAACATAGGATGTAGTATGTATTATCTATTTCAACCATGGCCTTGGCATCATTTGAGTTCTTCTTCCACCTTGGGTCACATAGTCGCCTTTCAGATGTGGTCAAATGCACTTAAATATTCTAAAAAAATATAGTTAATGCGACAAAGCCATTCAGCTTGGTCTAGGTTTCTTCACAAGTATTGTTTTCGTTATTATTCTTTGAATAAATAAAGTAACGGGTGCGGCTTGCCTTCCTGTAGCAGCCTAGGAGAGTAATTTTATGTGTCCGAGGAATCCATTGTTCCAAGGTTCTGGTTCGCTTCTGGGTAACCACGATAAAGGAAATGTTGCTAACTAATTTAATATCTGTCCTTAGAGTAACCGATTTATTATTTGTTTTGCAACATTCTGACAAACTAAACTCTTGTTGGTTTGTACGTATGCATATACGCGCATACGTGCATCAATAGTAATAATAAATAATTAAATTTGTATATTTTCTTCGTATACATATTTATACTTTGAGTATACATATAAATTAATAGATGCGTTTTTCTTACACTAGTTATTTTATTTCTTTTTTAAATACAAGATGGGTGATCTTGTAAGTCAGTTTTATTATTAGGTCCTTACCTATGAAATTGGTGTTTTGTATGGAGATTTTGGGGATGTCTGCATTTTACATACTAACATTTTATCAGTTTTCTTCACAACGACAAATCCAGAGATAATAATATTTGGCATGTATCATTAGACAAGCTCTAGCAATATGTGTGTAAACACGCTTGATAAAAATTATTCATCGTTTTTATGTTAATGCAAATCAAATGATGTATTCGGGAGGCAGTTAAAAATAATTGTCTTTGTGTCTAATTTTAACACAATTAAACTTACAAAAAATTATCAAATTAAATAATACGAGCTCAAATATATGCTCTATTTTAGAAGAGGCAATTTTTTTATAAGAATGTTCTGAAACTTAATAGTTACGGACAAATTGCTAAGATTGAATAAAAACACCAATTTCATAGGTAAGGACCCAATATTTTTAATGATTAGGCAGGCAGTTGATAATTCCTTTATCCAAATATTATCCTGTTTGCCTGGCCATTTATACTTCCTATATGAACTAAGTCCGGCCTTGTCTGGAATGTTTCTCGCACCTGTGGAATGGCTCGGTTCAATACCTCCTCGATGCTCTGGACAGATTGCGGCGACGTGCTGTCCGCATAACTGGCGTCGTAGAGATCTCGTACACCCACAATTTTCTGCAACTGCATCGAGACATTGCGTCGCAAAGCGTCTTTTATGGAAAAGTGTTATTGATAGTGCCCAAGTTTGCTTTTTTCGGTTTAATAGTCCACATCTGGTTCACAGGTGATCTGTAAGCATTAATATTGGCCATACGTGGTTCATTTGCTGTATTGAAGATAATTAATCCACTTACACCTGTTTAAGGCATGTATAAGAATATAAACATGGCCTATTAAGTAACTATTAGTAATATAATGGGATAAAATTACTTTTCGTCTTCTTCTTCCTACTCTTCTTGCATTTTAAGAGGGGCAATTAGGTAATTAGAGGGCCACTTATACGTTGTTAAATTGCTTGCATTTTAAAAGAACACATATGAACTGCAATACCAGTCATAGGCTGTTAAAAATATACATGAGTGCAGCGTTATTCTACCGTTGGTGTAACAACCTAAAATTATGGTGTTTTTCAGCTTTTAAATTATGCTCTAAAAAAGCGTGCATTCAGTTCTAGTGAAAGTAAATATGAAAAATGTGTATATTTTTGTAAGGATAAATTCACATTAAATCTTGAATTTTACTTATTACATAGTTTTATACAAATGTAGCAGAAAAATTTGTTAGTTTTGTCCATGTCGACTTGTTTATTTAAGAAGTTTGATACACAGTGTTGTCATTATGCATCTGAAAAGAAAACAAAATTATTTTATAAAATACATAATGAATACGAATCCCTATAATATGTTAATCACAAATTATCTAAGACGATACTCGCGTGAACTGTTAAACAATAAATGCATACCAGCCCAGGGCTGAGTGTCATCTCAGTACTCAGATGGCACTCAGATGGCACTGTACAGAAATTGATATCATAATGGTACACTCATGAAACTTGAATGAGGTCACAGCATTAGTTGACAGTTACAATGGTTCACTGTAATCGGAGACAATGCCCACCTTTTTTTCACTTAAAAAGTATAATATTCTAAATGATTTATGAGTTTATCACCTAACACTGAGTTTTCGTTGTTGATTTTTTGATTAATGTTCAAATACAAAACTATGGAATGATTTCTATGCCATAAAAACATATTTAAAATTTCTTAGTTCGTTTCTTCTGATTTCGATTTAATTACTTAATAAAAAGCCATTATATCACAGGCGCGTGAAAATTTGACTATAAATACCTCAAAGTAAATCTATATTTCCCGGTCCTTCTAACACAACAAAAAATTATAAACACAGTGTAGGTATCTACTTACCAAATAAAATCACATCAATTCAAAATGGCTTTCAAAGACACTTATCAATGTTTTGTTCGCCATATAATCATCACAAATAATAAATTACAAAATGTGGTAATAATAGGTGCGCAATGACATATTATGGGCCAGCATAACAAAGGCAGCTAGGTCTGCTTTTTAAGTTGCTGTTCTGCTATTGCTGTTTTGCTGTGCTGTTTGAATAAATACAGTTTTTTTTTAAATTCATTATTCTAGTCTAATTTACATTTAATTTTAATAATCCCCTGGACTGACACTAATCCTGTATTGGACGAGTCCCAATTGATTTTCTATTGTGTCTACAAATGTATCAAAGTAGCAGAAAAAACATCAACCAAGCTGTATTTAATCACGTTTGTAGAGGAAATATTCGACAATGTTCAAATATATTATCTACTAGTTTTTGCCCGCGACTTCGTCCTCGTAGAATAGTTACTTTGAGATAGTGTGATGGTATGTACCCTATGTATGTAGCCTACCTCAATAAATAGGCTATTCAACACTGAAAGATATTTCAAATTTGAACAGTAGCCTCAATTGGTCGTATTGAAAATTTACTCCTGCTCTATTATTAGAAGCAAAGTTCATAGTGGCGTAAATTTGTCCTATTTTGCTGGGAGGCGTTATTTAAATTGTTTAACATTCACCCGCATGGCACCAGTTCCCATTTAAATATCGTGATAAAAGGTAGCCTATGTCCTTTCTCAGGCTCTAGACTATCTGTGTACCAAGTTTCCGTTAAATTGGTTCAGTAGTTTTGATGTGAAAACGAGACAGGCTGACAGAGTTACTTTTGCATTTATTATATTAGTATGGATTCTCTCAATGTTTTTGTTCATTACTGAAGATAATGTATGCTACATTTTATGTCTCTATCTGTACTAGTTTATAATTTGGAAAGATTTATTACGCTATAACGTTGGGTTTGGGCTTGAAGCTTTACTCGTTTTCCGTGTTTTTCATAAATTCTTTATACGTACGTCGTGGTTCATAAGCCACACACTTTAATTTTTTAAATTTTTATATGAGATAGGTTTTAGTTCCAGTATAAACAAAAGTTGAACGTAGTGTTCATTGGTTTTTAAATATGTTTTTAAAAATTCTTATTTTAATAAGTTTTACGGTTTTATTGTACTTTGGTGTTTACATAGTCTATTCAGTTCATTAGATTAAAATAATAATACGCCATTATACAGCGTATCAAAATATCTATAGCACAAAATATAATTTTGACGACCTCCGTGGTCTGTACTACGGTCTCAAGGCGTCGCCTGATGTACATACATACAATCACGCCTGCAATCCCCGCAGGGGTAGGAAGAGTCCAAGGAACACTGTGTTCCTTAAGACCACAATTACCCATTCTAAAGTTGGGTTTGGTCAGATGAAAAATCGTGAAAGAGTAGTAACAAGTGGCTAGCTTATCGCCTACACAATCATAGACCCAGTCCCCATAACGCCTTAGTTGGATGTTGGATATATGTATTGTATATTTCTGAATATTTATTTGTATTAATCTATTAAATATATTTTACGTCATATAGTATCCGTAACACAATCAGCATTAGTTGCTTAAACTGGGGCTATTGACAGGTGTGAATGTCTGTCTAATTTATTTATAATATAAAATTAACCTGATTGAAATAATGCCACTGCGCAATAACAATACATGAAAATATAATCTGTATCAAGAGATAATTTTATTTCCCCTAGTGAGCACAAAACACTGGAACGCATTCATATCTGACTTATCTATCTTTTGTTATGAACAAAAACATTGAATGAATAGATAATAAATATGAACACAGTATAATATTTACTTTGCAAACGTGATTAAATACAACTTGGTTGGTGTTTCATTCTTTTTTTTCTTATTTATTTTCTGAGACATTGAGTCGTTCGTGTGTCCTAGGTCAGTCTCATAGTAGTGTTTCATTCTTAATTTAATAATTTATGGTGTGATTATTTTATAAGTCACGCCGCGCGAAGTACGTATAAAGAATTTATGGAAAAACACGGAGAAACGAGCAGAATTTTAAGCCCCATTCCAACGTAATAGCATAATAAATCTTTTTCGATTTCTACTAGTACAGATAGAGACATAAAATTTAGCATACATTCTATGACGGCGACTGCTAACGCTCTTAAGGCGTTAAGATAGAGTCTAAAGTTGAATGACATAAACGACCACGTTAATTGCAATATCTGTACTACCTGCTGGAAGTTGGTAAATTGTAAAACTTTTCCTGAACATACACGCGTGTTCAAATGTTGTTTAGTATTAATGTTTGCGATGTAAAGTAGTTCATATGAAATATGTATTTTCAGTAAATAGATATACAAAAACGGCCTTCATACATGGAGAAAAACGGTGAGGAGCAAGGGTGAGGAGGAAGGGTCATAACACCACCACGCTGGCCCAATGCGGATTGATGTTGTTGTTCAAGGATAAACCGCGGCAAAAGGAAATATATTTTAGCATTACGTTACTTTAGTTAAGCACAAAGTGTTAAAAGTAATAAGGCCTTACCTTATACCTAACGTGCATCCTTCAAAACCAATGATAATTTTAAAAAGTTCTTTCATCTACTAAATCGTTTGTTCCCTAGTTAATTCCATTCGGTTTAAATGTATTGTAGAGTAAATTGAAAAAGGAAACCTGGATTGGTTCGTTTCCATTGTGAAATGTCAGCCAGGCGTGGACCTTCAATTAAACGCTGCACTGAAAGCTAAATAAACAAGAAAAATTCGCTAGCGGCACTTAATATGTAGTGACTGAATGACCAAGGGCTCCGTTGTTTCAAAATTTGTTTGCTGGTGAAAGTTTGTTAACAGAAGACAGCACAAAAAGTTCCGTTCTAGTAATTTTTGTTTACCTTATCTTAACTTTAATTAAGTACCTATTCCTTGTAAAGGTCGACATGTGCAGGACGTTTATTATTGATTTGTTTTCCTGGCAAGAACTAGGTTATAAGTCTTTTTAGAAGAAAGATAATGTTCCTTCCTTAAAGTTGAACACTCAATTGTTTCAATAGTACTTTATTGCTTCTAATAAAAAATGTGACATTAATTAATAAACAACATGTAGTTGTCATTAATGAAAATTATGTTTAATGTATCGCGATTCGACTAAATAACATTGGTTTGAATTCACCGCTTTTCACGATATTACACATGACGTGAATTGACAATTGTTGAACCAAGAGTAACTATTTAGTTAGCTAAATAAAATGTCAGCATTAATTGTAAGTGTGAAATCTAGTTCGCTTTTAGCACCAAGTTCATTGAACTTTTATAGGACAATGTCAGTTGAACAGTGGCGGTTGCGGCAGAACCGTACAAACTTAATGAAATTTCATGTTAGGTGTGCAAGCAGCGCGCGCTGGGAATTGTATGAAACATACCATACTTTGAATAATTCACTTGTGCATGCATCGGCTTCCATTATACCGTTTTATACTACTTGTTCGGAAACTGGGTTACAAGTTTAACGTTGCAGTGAGTTTCTATTTCTCTCCTCATTAGATGCTTTATGCACTTAATGAGGTGTCTGTTTCCAAAGTGGAATAACGAGATACTTAACATAACAATTTAACTCAACTAGGGTAGGGATTTCAAGAAAATAATATTTCATGATGCTAGTATTGAATTTGCTTTCATAAAATGTTTAAAAAGGTTTATGCGTCAATGGAATAAAAATTATTTTGCTGCGTTGGCTGGAATTTCCGATGTACATAGTTGGACGACAAAAAGGAACCGCAGCTCGCCGCTCGCTGGCGCCCGGCGGCTTCTGCTCATCAATTCGGATTAAAAAGAGATTATTTTTTAATGTGCTGCTGCTTCGAAACCCCTAATCGCTTTATAATATCAGTCTTCTAGTTATTCGTCCAAGTTGGGGTTTAGAATTTATAAAGTGCAAGGCTGCTCAATAATATAATAAATAAATAAATATTTTCAGACATTCACACCTATCAACTAGCCCCATTTTAAGCAACTAATGCTGCTTGTGTGACGGATACAAGATGACGGATAGATATTAGATAAATACATATAAACATTCAGAAAATATACAATGCATATATAAACATCCAAGACTGGAGAACAAATGCGTGTATTCTTCAGACAAACATTTGCCTCCACCGGGGATCGAACGACGAGATGGCGACGCCTTGAGACCGGCGTACACACCACTCGGCCACGGAGGTCGCCAATTATATGGTTGGTAAAAGCAAACAATATTTGGTAATTGTAGGCATCATAAAAACTTTGTTGAAACAGTATAAATGGAATTAATAGAGAAAGTATCAGATTGGAAATGATTGTGAACTGAATTTATCGCAGAATTAATGGGTCGGGTACTGCTCCCCATTCGTAACTCTCAGAAGCTGCGTTCTAGATTCAAGACTAGAAAGGTCGGCCCATTTAGACGCGGAGTTTTCTATAAAGATTTTCTTTCTGAAGAGACTGAAGAGACCATTTAAAACTAGTGCATTTAACTTTCTAAAGTGGTTTTAACTGTTAGGAACCAATAAGCAGATTGCCCTGTAGTTTCGCAAGACGTAGTTTTGCAAATGCCTGTATATTTTACGAGAGGTCAATTAACTACCTTATTTGTTGTCGTTGTGCTTCGGGTTCCTTTTCTCTATTAGCCTGTTTGGCCATCGATTTGTAATGAAACATGAATATGACTGTTTTCAAGGGATTACTTACCTAATTTAGATTGGTAATTAAAACCTCTTTGGGTACAGTATTGCCTTTGTATTTGTGTTCGCTATGTCAAATAGTCTAGTTATACTAAAGATTTTGTAAGCACTATTTAGTCGTACATCAGTACCCCTACTGTATGTTTTCATTGTAAAATTAAGTTTTTTAGGTGCGTTAAGAATTTCAATTTATATGGAAAACGTGATATCAACTACTTTCCGCTACGGGCGTTTGTCACGTTTCCCATAGAAATTGACATTCTAAACACTATTAAAAAGCTAAGATTTATACAATGAAAACTTACACTAGGGGTACAGAATTTTTGTAGTTTAACTTTAAATAAAAGTAAAATACGGCCTTGTTCATAACCTGTTAGTGATTTAGAACTATTAAAAGCGTAGTGAAAGTGTTACGATGGATGACATGAAAAAAGATACAGTTCGAGATAGTATCAAGCAGAATGAGCGGTTGACTGCGAAATAGGCCAACTGTGCTGACGTATTAGAGATAACTACCGATGAATCACAATCTTTGTTCCGTTCCGGAGTAACAGTATAACATAAAAATATAGGTAAAGAGTAAATACATAATACATGAGTAGTATAATACATTATACTGCTCATGCCATAAAAAATATCAATGATAAGAACATCACTGACGGTCAAATAATTTGACTTTTCCAAAGTAAGCTGTATAGAAAGTAATACAGGGTGGTGAAGGATGTTACGAACAGTTTTATGGTTATCTGATGACCTTCGTGGTCGAGTGGCTTGTACTCCAGTTTCAAGGCGTCGTCACCTCTAGGGATTCTGGATTCGATTCCCGGTGGGTGCAAATATTTGTATGTATTAATCTATTAAGTATATTTATCCGTCACCTAGTGCAAATGTTTGTGTGATAAATACAAGCATTTGTTCTCCAGACTTGGATGTTTTAGAATGCATTGTGTAAATTATAATTTTTGAAAAGGTGTGAATTCGGAAGTTAATTATTTATCCTATAGACCAAAATTACGACTTAGGTTGTATTTTGTGTTAGATTTCGTAAATTTTTTAGACAAATGCTAAACTTTACGATAAAAAATTTACGAATGTTTAATTGAAAATGGCTGTGATATTTTGGGATAGTACGTTTTACGAAGTCTTTACAATTCGTTAATTCACAAATTGATTGCTCTGATTGATTTTTCAGTGTTGGTATTTTGTGCTGGCGACTAAACTTTGACATGTGTTAAAGGAGTTTAATCATTGTTTTGTTAACAGGTGTCCGTAAAACTGTCCAACTGAAAATATGGCAGTTACACCGCTGAGGCCTCACCTTACATTAGCCCATAGTTAATGGTAAGATCCTCTTTTGTTATGTTATATCACTGGATAAGTTTATGGAAGTAGAACTCCACAGCTAAACAAAAACCTTTCTTGAGTTCTTTGTTTTTTTTTCAATCATGTTGGTGATAAGTTTCAGCTTGTTTTCTTTTGATTTTCTTATGGGGAATGAGTCTTTATGTAAACATGCTTCTTTTGATAATGTGTATCAGTAGTTCACAACCCGGCTCCGTAGCAGCTTTTATTTTGGTATGATTGAGTAGGGCTAAATTTACGATCAATGTCAAATACATGATATTGCCATTGCCTGTGAAGTTATAAATCAAATGAAGAATAGATCTTATTTGGGGAGTTTTAGTGGAGTTACTTTAGCTTTGTTGCGTTGTCAATTGAATTATATTTATGTTAGAAAACTTTGACAAATATAGATATCAATATTTGTTCGCGTAGAGATCGTTAAATAAAATAAAAAGGTCAAAAATCTCAGAAATTTTCCATTTCAAATTGTTGAAAATTCTTTAAAAGATTTTCTGTGAATCAAACTCGTACATTTTATTCAGTCTTGTCTTTTGTTTACACACAGTCATACTTGACGGCACGTCACCAATAAATAAATTTACTAACAATGTCAACAACTATGTAAATTTTATGTGAGTCACAGCGGGATATGGCCGCTCATCGCCTTAACATGCACAGTGTGTCGCTCGCTTATTAAAGCACATCTCTCGTAGGGCTGTGATTAAATGATGCTTAGTTCTGAGCCGTCATTTGCCATGCTATGAATGTTAGACATGGTGAGTAGCATATAAGAACTGTTCCTGATTTACGTTGTTGTATGTAATTTGTGTATATGTTACAGTGAATGTATAAAAGCTAGGAGTTGTATACAACTCAAATATTGTTTTTAAGGGTCATTAATATATTGATAATGAACTGAGATGGAAACCTAACAAAAAAATTTAATACCATCCTTTGTGGAGCATGTAAGCCTTTATTAGCGTTCTTGAAAATCTGAAATTCATATTGTCTATAATCTCTTTTGTAGTACTAGCTTATAACAATAAGCATAAGGAGTATTTAAAAAAAAAAGTTTACTTTGTTCTCAACAATTTAGTTTTTAAAATTCAGCAGAGATTGGTACTAAACGAGGCTTCTCCCAAGTGGCCTAGTTCCCTATTTTACATTCTAATCAAATCTGTGGTCACAGTCTCCATAGTATTTAACTACGATCTGTTACTGAGTTAACTGTTCCAATATACCGAATTAGGCATGTAAGAGGATTGGCACATAGATAATAGAATTAGCCCCGACAGCTTAGCTACATTTCTAATAATTTATAAACAGATTTAATTTAATTAACTAGGAATGAGGGTGTATTCCTTAAAAGCGACGATGACTCTCGTGTTTGATTTATCGTATTAGTAGCTACCCGCCCGATTCGCACGGGCTCTTGATCACTTTCACACTAATAAACGAGTTATAAGGTTGAAATAGTTATTCAGTGTTTTGTCTTCATCAGACATTCAGAAGACAGTACTTGTCAGAGAGTGACAAAACACTATTCTTTCCATATACTTCGTTTATTAGTAAGGTTTAAGTCATTGTATTGGTAAATGTCGAATTTCTTCGTCTCGTACAACAAATGGGGACGCTATGGCCTCTTACTACTCGCGAAAACACAACATATCTGTCATTGATTCACTTTTTCTTTGTTTGTTTTGTACGTGATTAGGATTTGGTCACTCCCACGTTTCATGGATCTTTTTGGCGTAGCGAAATAAAACCTAAATCTTTGGATGACATAGAGACAGAGAGCGGGAGGCGACATTGATTTATAATATGTAGAAAAAAGTTATTAAAATAATAAAAAATGAGTTTACCAATTCAGCACGAAATGTTTTCCTCTTCCACTCTCTTGTCGTTCGTCAGTTCAGCATCAATTTTTTTTCTTTTCAAATAAAAAAAATATCCTTGATCTTCCTCTCGTAGATAAGTCCATCACCATCCAGCATTCGTTTAGTTACGGTTCTTCTAATCGTTTACACTACGCTAACCTTCTCATATTATCAGACACTGGCACTACTTTCTCTCTTTGTCAATAATAGCGCTCTTACTTTTTATTTCCCGATTGACAATCGTTTAATAATATGGTTAAAAAGGTCATTATCATATACTAAGGTTATTTTAAATTCAATTTTTCGTATATTTTATTTCGCTCTCATTGGCGTTTTTAACGTTGACGGCATAAAAATATTCGATAATTGAGTTTAATAATTTTCGCACGTTCGGTTATTACGTATTTTACAGCTAAAATGTTGGCAGTGGTTATATTGTAGAGTCCTTTAGCATTTCATATTTTCAAAAATTCTTAAAATTTTGTCTAAAATTTTTGTTGTGTAAGTACGCACGTACGAGTACTCATTGCTCTAGCTGTATATACCTGCGTATTTAATAAAGTACCGGGTAATCAATGCCCGGAAACAGATTAAAAGGAAACCTTATTTAAAAGGGGAACTTTTATATGGAAGCTTCAACAGAAATAAGTTTTCACTAATTTCTTCCCCTCTTTCTTGCCATTAGAAGTCAATACTCCGAAGACCCGCAATTTTTGTCCATTTCTACTTTCAAGGGGGTCAAATTATAATCATCGACACGCACCTTTCACAACAAGGCGTGGTGAAAGGTGGTCCTTTGTATTTTTGATATGAAACATAGTTACTGTACGCAGAAGGAATGCCAGCGAAGATGATGACCGCGCGAGGAGGGGCCGGCGCGGCGGGCGATGTGAGCGTGGCGGACAGCCCGCTCGCCACCTTCGAGTCGCTCACGCAGGCGGCCATCATCGCCGTCATGGGCATCGCTATCGTCATCTCCAACCTCCTTATCATTGCCGCTTTTCTCAATTTCAAAGGTTAGTATGTGGAACGCCCCGCGACAAGGTTGGCTGGAGTGGACTGGGTGAGAATGGAAGAGCATTAGGGGAGACCTATGTCCAGCACTGGACGAACACGGGTCGATGATGGTGATTACTGTACGATATAACGACCCGGTCACGACTATGATGAAATGATTGTAATATTGTTTCAGAGTGCATATTGTTACGTAAAATCAGTGTCGTTTTGGGTAATAAGTGTCTTTGATGATAAGCTACGTAGAGGATCATTGAAATAAGCGTCAAGTGGTGTGAAAATTATTGAATTTTTATCATGGTAATTCAGATCACTGTAGAAGCACCAAAGAGTCTATCGTCGATCATTCATACATACATATAATCACGCCTGTTATCCCCGGAAGGGGTAGGCAGAGTCCAAGAAGCACTGTGTTCCCACCACATTTAGCCATACAAAAATTGGGTTTGGTCAGATGAAAATCGTGAAAGAGTAGTAGAAAAGTAGCTAGCTCATCGCCATCACAGTCACAGACCCAGTACCCAATACGCCCTTAGTCGCCTTTTACGACATGCTAAGCAAGGAAAGCAGTTGGAACATTCTTTTTGTGTCCCGGACCAACACGGGAATTCGATCATTTGGTGCCAAACTCTCCCAAGATGCATTGAATTGCAATGACATGTATTTCAATGAAAATACTGAAGACATTATTATACTTAAGATTAGGCTGTATGGGCTCAGTTCCCTTGTCTTATCATTAAGAGAGGATTCAATGATGGCATTACTCGTACAAGAGGTTGCCGGGTCAATTGACAACATTTCATTTTTTAATGCACCTTAAAATAAAAAACCATTTCTACATTTTGCTATATAAACCCCAAAAAACATTGAAATATTTCTTTTTTTTGTATAGTTTTCGAGAAAACCTGAAAATACTAAAATTGTACGCGTGACGTCATACATACGGAGGAATCCCCCTTGCCAAATTCGAAACAGGAAAAAAGTTAATGTCATGGCCTTGTTATTTCTATATAATCTGTGGCCATGTCAACAAATTTGATTGAAATCAACGGATTGAAATCCTGCGCTCACTTTTATGGTGTAACAAAAATATCAGAGTAAAATGAACTAAAATTATATATTTCAAACAAAGTTCTAATCAATTTTGACGGTTAAAAGTCAAACGTCAACGTCAGTAACAATTTTTTAAACATAGGCAAAAGCAAAACGCCATTCCTCCGTATGAATGACGTCATTTGGCGCTTACGACATTTTAGAATGAGCTGATCTTTAAACTTAAAAAGATGAATGAAAAGTCTATATTTTGAAAAATCAAAAAATACGTGTGTCTTAATTTTTTGTCTAGTTTTATTTACAATGATAAAATATACACCTTAAAATTTTGAAATGTTGTCAATTCCTTTATTATATGTATGTTTAAGGGTCCCTTTTCACTAGAGCTATGTAGCTATGCTGTGTGCGAAGAAAAATGGACCGATAGGATGGCACCATTTTGACACCATTTTGCGAGGCGCGTGAAACGAAGTAACGAAGTAATGGACAGGCACCCTCTCTGTGCTTGGAACATGGCAATAGGTTCACCACGTGATATATTGGGTCCTTACCTATGAAATTGGTGTTTTTATTCTGTCTTAGCAATTTGTCCGTAACTATTAAGTTTCAGAACATTCTTATAAAATAATTGCCTCTTCTAAAAATAGATCATATATTTGAGCTCGTATAATTTGTAAATTTTTTGGATGTTTAATTGTGTTAAAATTAGACACAAAGACAATTATTTTTAACTGCCTCCCGAATACATCATTTGATTTACATTAACATAAAAACGATGAATAAATTTTATCAAGCGTGTTCACACACATATTGCTAAAGCTTGTCTAATGATACATGCCAAATATTATTATCTCTGGATTTGTCGTTGTGAAGAAAACTGATAAAATGATAGTATGTAAAATGCAGACATCGCCAAAATCTCCATACAAAACACCAATTTCATAGGTAAGGACCTATTATAACCCTGACCTTTACGTGTTGATGAGATTTTACACGTTTGCGATAAAAAGAAGAGAAAAAAATATTACGTTTCTTAAATTGAACAACCGATAAAATGGTTTACCTTCTATATTCACTCGCTTGTGAAATAACAAGCCGATGTACTCGAATAAATTGGCATGCACTTTCGTTTTAAAAAATAAAATGAATATGATGAAATACGATAGCATTCATGTAGTGATGGTTTTAAAATCGATAGATTTTTACAATTACTTGTAACTGATGGTACGTGTTCAGAATTTAAAATCAGCAAATATTTTTCTTCCACTGTACGAATTCCTACATAATATAACATAACATATCATCAAGCCTCCTTCCCCGAAGGGGTAGGTAGAGGTGTTAAACACCCACATTTCGTAAAAGGTGGCGGGATATGTAAGGTGAAAGGTGGCGAGCCTGTTGGCATTCACCGGGCACAATGTGAGGCAAGCGATTTTCACGATGTACATAAACTTTATTCAAGCTCAGTAGTACAGGCGGTGGATTCGAACCCACGGCTTCCCCAACGAGTAGTGCCTCGTCCTTCCCAACTCGGCTACCGCTGCCTTCAAATTCCTTCATAGCTGCTTTTAAATATCGTTCATTGTAAAGGAAAACGTTATAACGAATTGAAATTATTGTAAAATTCTCTACAATTCGTAATTATTGCAGTGATGTTCATTATATTAATTAAGATCTTGCTACTTATTAAACCGTACTGATAGGTAAATGTAACACTGATAAATTATACTTAAATACGGCTTGATGATTAGTTTTTGTTTTAAATACGTTACTTATTTCTATGTTTTATCTTTACTTTTATGAAACTTATTTAGTTATATGAGTCATTCTCTACCATTTTTATAAGTACTTACTCTCAAACTAGAGAATTTCGCCCAATTAGTCTAAAAAGTAGAATACGTCATTCTTTTCTAAAAATAAAATAGATCTATATTTATTTTCTGCTATGAATATAGTTGAACAACGAACAGCAACGAACGTTTCTTATAATGAGTGGTTTTGGTACATATAGATCCTTTATGGATCACTCGTCGGTAACAAGGATACATTGTGTCGTTGCAACAATGGGGACTTGTCCCCTGCGGCAATAGAGTCACTCGTGTAGGGAAAACATTTCATTTCCGAAGCAATACTGTATACAAATGGAATTGTTTACAAAATAAATAGTAGAGTTCTCTATTTTGTTGTGAGATAAGAAAGGACAAATAGTTCTAACAGGACTGCGGATTACATTTCTCGTATGAAAAAAAATCTATCATATTCTTTACTTACATTAATGCTAGACTAATCCGATCTCTGTAATTAGAAAACACCACAGCGAACGTTAATGAAAACGGAAACATTAGCGCTCGCTACAGCGCTACGAAATCGTAGATGCTACGGACATTTGTCGTAGACAGATGAACATTGATCATCCGAGAGCCGATAATCTTAGATGGCTTATTTGGCTTTATTCCGGTAAATTAATATTTACTTCAGTAACTTAATCTAAGAACAAACTAAATCTTGATCTTCCAGCAGTATTTCTGTAAATTAATTAAAAAGCATTTATAACGCTTAAAACGTAAATAATTTCCAAAGTAAACCACTTGAAAATGGTAGTAAATCCATATAAAGCAATGAACGTTGAATTAATTTTGATTATATTAAAATAACGTTGTATTTAACAGTGATAATAGTTGAACGTTCAATTAGTTTCAGCTTACTAGTCTATTATTGGCTGCTCGTTCTAGCTGTCAGAGTGAAGTGCTCTTATTAATACGATAGAGGAATACAATGAAGATCTCGCACAGTCATGTCTTTATTATTTACACTTTATAAACCACATATAGAATATGTGTGTGTCAGTGCATAGCCAACATAATAATTATTGTAATTTTAGAATCAGAATCCTTAGTGACATTTCGCGACTTTAAAACCCTGATCAGTATGAATTATGTAGTCCTGGTAAATGATTGGCTATTTAATAAAAGTGGCTCATGAGTTTCTTGCCGGGTTCTTCTGATGAAAAGCTTTACCCTCGGAATTCAGCCGCTTGTTTCGATTACAATAATAGCTGTGGTTGTATTTGCCACAAGCGCTCGCGGTAATGAACTTTAATTTTATAATTTTAATAAAGTAAAATGTTGACGATTTTAAGTGCCAAGTTTGGCCTATGGAGTAAAGTAATATTTGATTTTTATTTTTTTTTAATGTAATTTAATTACAAAATTCACAAAGAATGATCAATGTCCATAATATAGAAGACATCTGTTACTGACTGATCTATTAAAACCACCCAAATGACGGGTTAGGATTGGCACGTAGATAATTATGACGTCAAGGGAGGATATTCTGAAATTCCGCCCCTAAGGGCATGAAACATAACACCCAAAAGTTTTAAAGGGACAAAACTTGTAAAGTAAACTGTTTACCCCAAAAATGAAGGAAAGCTAAGAAAAGTTAGTTGAATATAACTTTTCATTTCCATCGTAAAATTCCAGCGGAAAATTTATTTCCATCGGCGATGTTAACGATGTCAGACGTTACGCAATACTTAGTTTCGCTGCAATCTTGCGTCCAAGATAAAGTTTAATTTCATTACGTAATATTTTCTTATAAATGTATAACTTTATCTATTGAATATATTTATCCGTCATCTAGTCCGTAACACAAGCAGCATTAGTTACTTAAAATGGGGCTAGTTGATAGGTGTGAATGTTTGAAGATATTTACGATATCTATGTTTAGATGTGAATAAAATGATAATGAAATGATGTGTGAGTTAATTTTAATTCTGTCGCCACTAGATCTCTGCTTTTCCTGATGGTTGACTGGTAGAGAGCGATATTAGTTTTTAACTCCGCCATTTGTATATTTTTGAGGATGACAGAGAGGAAGATGATAAGTACATACTGTAACTTAAAGCGAAAAAATAAGATTCTTTGTATTCCATTTTGCATGAAAGTCGCGCAATTGGTAGGGCACCGTTTTATTCACACGTAGATGACACGTAGGTAGCGAATAACGTGACAATTGGAGAGAATTGGATCAATTACTGTCCGTAACGATTCTTCTTTTGCGCTGCTAATCAATGCTTTTGCTTCTGTTAATAAATCAGACCATTCAACTTTTAATATCAGCACTTGTGGAGTTAATCTTATTAAGGATATATTTAGAAGGCAGCGATATAAAGTGGGGCAACTCGTGTAAAGGATCGCTGGTTCCATTCTCACCTGTATCTCTGTTTGAGTAAAGCTCAAAGTCCATTCTGATATAGCATAGTGTCGGTCACAGAGGGATTTAAATACCAAATAAGTTGTTGACCTTTCACCCCCGCCCACCCTTTCGGGGATAATGGTTTGATAAATTATGATTTGTAGGGTTATTTATTTTAACTTTATGTATACTATGATTTCACATTTCCCGCTATGATCTGAGCAGGTTTGGCACTACGATATTATGTTTGGCAGATATATAATTTGATTCATATCTTGTTGGTTGCGGGAGACAAGCACTTATTATGACCAATTAACTTATTTTCTCTACCTCTATTCAGTACTAGAATAAATGACGTATTCAAATAAAATATTTTGAAACATAATCCTTCAATTACTCACAGATGTTTTGCCAGTCATATTTACATGTATGTGGTACATACATCTGTATTACTCGTAACACCTACATGTCGCATGACATGTTTTAGTATACATGTAACAAGGGTTGCCGAGCGCCGGACACATTGTAAGGCAAGCGATATTCATGATTATCTGCACCTACTTGAGTTTAATTTAAACTCAGAGTGGTTGAACCGACGACCTTTTAAGAGTCGCATTCTCCCAAGTCGACTTTGACTGCCTGCCTATGAAATTGGTGTTTTGTATGGAGATTTTGGGGATGTCTGCATTTTTCATACTAACATTTCATCAGTTTTCTTCACAACGACAAATCCAGAGATAATAATATTTGGCATGTATCATTAGAGAAGCTTTAGCAATATGTGTGTAAACACGCTTGATAAAAATTATTCATCGTTTTTATGTTAAAATAATTGTCTTTGTGTCTAATTTTAACACAATTAAACTTCCAAATATTATCAAATTAAATAATATGAGCTTAAATATATGGTCTATTTTTAGAAGAGGCAATTATTTTATAAGAATGTTCTGAAACTTAATAGTTACGGACAGATTGCGAAGACAGAATAAAAACACCAATTTCATAAGTAACGACCCAATATTTGTTATGACTACATGTTCGTAATGTTAAGATCAGTATTTATTTTTAAACAATCATTTATACAAAACTGACGATATTCGATAAGTAACGAATTAGTGATTGAGTGCAAAAATGAATCAGGATTTTGACAGTTTTTGGCAACTTGCGTGCTGTTGTGTGTACATTAAGGTGCTCCCTCATCAGGAGCAATTGCTTGTAATGTAACGTTACAGATTACATCATTGAAAGAGGGGAACCGAGCATTGCAATGCGGCTTGTAACATGATGCCAAGTTTATTACCTTGATACTTACGACTTGTAACAATGCGATCTAAATGCAATTCAATGCTTAAAGTCGAATCTATGTGATACGTTACATGCAATTCTCTTGTAGCACGTTTATAAAAACATTGTGCATAGGGGCTTTAATACAAGGCTTCACATGCTGATAAACTCTTTCTTTGCAGGACTATCAAATGAAGTAATAAACTACTATTTGCTCTCGCTGGCCGTGGCCGACTTACTTTGCGGGCTATTCGTAGTGCCCTTGTCCGTATATCCGGCCATAACTGGCCGCTGGATGTTCGGCGATCTCATGTGCCGGCTGGCCGGATACGTGGAGGTCACACTCTGGTCCGTCTCCGTCTACACCTTCATGTGGATATCCGTCGACAGATATCTCGCCGTCAGGAAACCTCTCCGATATGAGACGGTTAGTGCGACGGTAGCTATCTTTTCCATATTAATCCCAGCACGATGGTACTTATTATACACATTTTTCTTTTAGCCTATTTTTTTATTTTATTGTATCAGTTCCATATTTCTTAATTTGCACTGTTTTAGGTAGCTCGCTTTAGCACGGCATAATTTTATTTTTTAAATTTCATTTTGTTAAATATAGGTTTATTTGTAGCTTTTCAATACAACAAGTTAACATATTGCTTAAAATTAATTAATGAATGTTATATTATTTAGAATTATTTTATTTAAATTGCTATTTTGTAAAATAGCAAAGTAGAGAATACACAAGACCCATAAATGATAAGTTATAAACGCATACGTTTGTTAAATCTGTCAGGTACAAACGCGTACACGAAGCCAATGTTGGATGGTGTTCACTTGGATATCTGCTGCAATGTTGTGCTGCCCTCCCCTACTTGGTTACAAGAAGGAAGCTAACTTTGATAAGGAGACGTTTATATGTATGCTTGACTGGGGCACCACTTACGCATACACGGCGACACTGGGTATTCTGGTTCTCGGGCCGAGCGTGATTTCTATTGTGTACAATTATTTTTATATTTTCTCTATGAAGCGTAAGCTCAACAGCGGAGCTCCTATTCACGACAAGGAGTACGCCACTGCGCTGGCGGAGAACCTGGCGAACCCCAGCCATTGGATGAGCTTCGTGCTGGTGTCGGCGTTCTGGCTGAGCTGGGCGCCGTACGCCGGCGTGCGCCTCTACGAGTACATCACCGACCAGGAGCTCAAGGTCCCCATGCTGCACTTCGGCGTCGTATGGCTCGGCATCCTCAACTCCTTCTGGAAGATCGTCATTCTGATCTCCCTAAGCCCGCAGTTTCGGTTAGCATTGCGCATCCTTTGCCTGACCGCTTGCTGCAGAACCAAGGGCCGCCTGCAAGCGGAACTGATCGGCATGGACAATGATGACTGAGCCTGACGAAGATGGGTTTAAATCAAGGGTCAGAACCGTTATTTTAAATAACGTTTTTGGAACGTTTCGAACCTTTCTTAGTGTTGTGTACTTTGCATTGCGTTCGAAACGAAAACGAAATGGGAACGTTTTCAAAAACCGGTTTAATGGTCGGGGCTTCCAAGCGCGGGTCGGGCGGCGAGTGCTGCCTGCCGCGGTGACAAATTGGACTCTATGGATACAAAAAATTAAATAAAAACGTTTTTGTTAGAATAAAAACGTTTTATGAACGAAATCGTTATATTTTTATTTGTTCTTCATGAATGTTTATAACAAAACATAAAGTTCTTTAGCATTTAAGCCGATAACGTTTAAAAAAAATATACCGGTATGCGACCCCTGGTTTAAATACTCCATGCAATTAGAACGAATGGGCAGCAGATAGGAAAGGAACATGTATAGAAAAATGGTACAAGTTAGACGTAGAAGTATTAGTGTTTAAATATACGGTGTATAAGTAGCACGCCAGCGCGAAATTGGATTTTAAAGTTGATACAAATTATGTTTGTATATTGAATTTTAAAAATTTTCTAAACTGAAAATTAAAATCTCTCTCTTATAATAAAAAAATGATTTTAAGCACATTAAAACGAAAATTACTGCGTTGGAATCCGCGCGTCGCGTTGCTATAGAATAAGACATTCAAGCAATCGATTTAATTTAGGATCGTGTCGTCATATCTCTTAAAGCGCTTACGTAAATCTAAGTAAGGATACTATAATAACTTTGAACGTTATGACTTAAGTGATTATACTCCACTGTTCGCAGTGACCTATCTTTTCTTTATTTAATATACTATCAATTTCTTCAGACAATAATAAAATCTTTATGTTCGTTATTGAACAATTAGATTGCATTGTGCAATAATACCATATCATTATGAAATGGGTTAAAGTTACGCGTAGTATAGCGTTAGCTTACGACGGCATGCCCTACCGGTAAGTTGGACTGTATGTACTCTGTTAGAAATTGCCTTATACTTTGAAACATATTCTTACAGCTATAGGTGTTTGTAGATATATTAGATTTATCGTTAAAATGAAAATTCTAAAGAGATGGGCGCAATATTTAGATAATTAACTTAGCGAAGCGCACACCATAGTTTGATTTATTGTTGAACAGTTTAATGTTTATTTATTCAAAAGTGTGCGAATGACTGATATTTGGTACGTTTATTTTGTACATAGCTCCGCTTGTAACCGAGATGCTTGTTGGTGGTAGCTGACCCTACACGTGTGTTCACATAATTCTCAAATATATGGCTGTGCTTAACATATTCGGTGTTAGATTAATTTGTTATTTCCATCATTAGGCATGGTGAAGGACGTTTGTTTTGTTGTAGGCGTGCGTTTGATTGACGAATGTCTGGTGTTCTAGACGTGAACAATAACGTACCCACGCTTGTGGATTCGTGCATTTGGCAGTAGGTGTTGTATATGCAGTGGCGCTAGTGCAAGTTCTATATAGAAATCATGAAAAATGTTTACATTATATATGCCATAGGGAGATGTATTAACTTCAGTAAAACGTTTATACAACCGTACTACTTTTATAGCAGCAGTTTTATATCTGCGTAGTACTAAAAACAAATAAAACTCCTTTCATTCCATTTGAGATTGGCTGTGCGCTGTTCTAAATAGTATTAAATATACTGTATAGTTCACTAAATAAGGAATCCACTATACACATGATAAAATAAATAAATATATATATATATTTAAAAATAGCAGCAGCAATAGTTAATAGAAGTATCTGTATAGCGCATTTTCCATGGACCAAGCATCCTGTTAATTCTATATCGTGGTGCATTCAATGCTCGTCTTAATTATGCTATTGGAACATAGAATTACAATGCATAATAAAAAATATATAGTTGCTACGAAAAACTTTTATGAAGCATTTATGATACTATCTAGTTACAGATTTTGAGAGTCTGTTGATTGACGATATTTTAAAATTTACAGTTTTACAAAACACCAAATATAACAACAACTTCCACAAACATTATTATAGTCTTTGCTTGTGCAAGATAGAGTTGGTGATAAATATTTAATAGTAAAGTCAGCAACACTAAGCTAAACACTATTTTATCGTGTTGTTTGTAATGGAAATCATTATTTTATTGTGTAAAAGAGAAGGTAGAACATCTATGTGAAAAAGTGTTTAGCTGTTGACAGTGATAGAATGTGAAAAAATATCCTCTACTCTTTGTAGCGTCTGGACAGTGGCGCGACACATTGTCCAGGTGTTATGGGTTTCTTAAACTTTTCAAAAATCGTAGTTTCCTATAGCCCAACCCCAACTTACCCCTGGCTTTGAAGTCTGCTTGATTACTGTGTCTAGCCGCTTTGGTGGAAGATTTGCATCTCGACTCTCCGACGTGGCGTGGCGTGACGTGGGGTATAATGCGCATGCTCCGCGCAAGTGTCCAGCGCACAGGTGCGCCGCTTGTTGCTCGCTCACCCGTACGTTTTGGACTGGACCCAGAGATGAGGACAATTCTATGCATTTTATTCTTCTAGTTGATTTCTTGTGATCTCTTTACCTATTTCTTTATTTTAAAACACGAACGTAAACTATTTGAGAAAATATATTTTGAGTGTGACCGTATTGAACTAGAATATTTTAAATGCCTTCTGAATCATTATAAACCTTTTTTTCTTACAAAGACAAACTTTTTATCCGAGAGAGATCTTTTGTAGGTAAATTATTCAACCACGAATAGTTTTTCGGCAGAGTTTTGTTTTTACTCCCTTTTTAATTGTATTTGATAAATCATAAATATTGTTAATGGTAAAGTTTGTTATTTGTACTTAAATAATTTTGCCTTACTCTTTAGTATCTCATCTTTACACTTGTAAGGTATTTCTATTAGAAAATTATATGATACGCGGTCCACGAGGCGGACTTTTTTATGATGTTACGTTTTAAAAATCTGGAACACTAGCCATGAGCGATTTAACTTGAAGATCATTCTGGTTTTGTAGTATGCATGCG
Source organism: Parapoynx stratiotata (assembly GCA_910589355.1). Classification (NCBI taxonomy): domain Eukaryota; kingdom Metazoa; phylum Arthropoda; class Insecta; order Lepidoptera; family Crambidae; genus Parapoynx; species Parapoynx stratiotata. The sequence goes on from OU342457.1 coordinate 11,497,998, forward strand.
AAGAATTAGTTCTCTTTCTCCATTGCATGTTGTTACAGGATACTTAAGAGCTATTTACCAAAGTATATAAACATGTTAGTGTGTTAAATGAAGCCCGATAATAAACTTATCGAAACATATTACGATGTAGGACGCGACACGCCACCGGGTCACTGTTTAAGCCTATTATAAAAATGTACTGTTGATACAGAGTTTTCACTATTTATATCAAATACTATAGTACTCCGCTTTTCGCGCTAAATCGGATAAAAATAAAGCTTGCCGGCGGCAAAAGTGGAGTTAATACTATTCATAGCAGCGTTGAATTGTGAATCGCTTCTGCTATTATTCGCTAGAATATGTGACTTACAGTATACTGTACTTCTATTCATATACTCTGTAAGAAATTTAAAATCACAATCATTTTTGAAGTAATACTCGCTCACATAAAAAGAATATCTTTACTAATCCATTTTCAGAAACTGAAATTATACTTTTTACTATATTTTATCACATAAAGGATTTTTATTACTAAATGGTACAAAAACTTGTTTTCTTGAGGATTTATTGAAAAAGGTCTTAAGAGGAGACATTTTAGAATTTGGTATCTCTAACAAATAATTTTATTACTTGTATTATTTATGGTATTTTAATAGTATTTACGAAAAATTGTAATAAAGTGACAAGAAAAGGCAATGTGTATATTGAAGGTATATGTATAGACGTTAGGAAGGTAATTCGGTCGATAATTTTTTATTATAAATTTTAACGCTGTTATCGTAAGACCGAACCATGACTAATGCATAAGTACTTAAAAGGGAAGTGTAAAGTACCTTTAATGAATAAAATGTTTGGATTAAAATATGTGTATATAGTTAATATATTGAAGTGTGTAGTATTATCGGATGAACATATTCTAATGGAAACTGACCCTATGATGCACTAACATGAAGATATTAGGTCCTTACCTATGAAATTGGTGTTTTGTATGGAGATTTTGGGGATGTCTGCATTTTACATACTAACATTTTATCAGTTTTCTTCACAACGACAAATCCAGAGATAATAATATTTGGCATGTATCATTACACAAGCAATATGTGTGTGAACACGCTTCATAAAAATTATTCATCGTTTTTATGTTAATGCAAATAAAATGATGTATTCGTTTAAAAAAAATTGGCAATTTAAAAAAAATTGGCAGTTAAAAAAAATTGTCTTTGTGTCTAATTTTAACACAATTAAACTTACAAAAAATTATCAAATTAAATAATACGAGCTCAAATATATGGTCTATTTTTAGAAGAGGCAATTATTTTATAAGATTGTTCTGAAACTTAATAGTTACGGACAAATTGCTAAGACAGAATAAAAACACCAATTTCATAGGTAAGGACCCAATATATTGTAAGAGATGGGAAAACGTATGTATTTAATTATACGTTAATCCTTTGAATTGTGCCCAACATGGCGTAGTATTAGGTGACCTATAAACGATACTTATGAGTCTCTGCGTTATGTACTGTTGTCAATGTCTAGGGATACGCCAGGCTGTCTGTGTTAATCGTCGGCTGGAGTTAAGTGGTCAAGGTACGTAAATATATCCTCTTAATTTCACAGTAGAGATATAAATTTTTCATAATTTATTTTTGTGATATTGTATAGCAATTTGTGACTTATTGAGAATAATTAATAATCAATATTTTACTTGTATATTGATACATTTGATATATAACAGTACAATAAATAAAAATAAAATAGGACCTTGCCTATGTATATTTCATGGGCAAGTCATTATTTTCGTCATAGGAATTAGTTTCTTTTTAAATTTAGATGAATAGAATGATTGTATGTTTTATATATTATGTATTTTAAGCTGGGGTTAAATACGGACATTTTAACGTTAATTATTTATGTGGACTATTGATTATTATATAATGGTTATATAATAATGTATCATATTTATTATAACATGTGTTCATTGTATTTTATGGTAGGTTTTTCCTGTGGAATGTAAACCGAATAAAGTATTTGCCTTTGCTATGTTAGCGCTTTGTGTTACGTATTGAGATAAACAAAACGAATATCTGAAATAGGTAAACAAATGAAATAACAACAATTTTGAAAATAAATATAGTAGAGAGGCTGGGCAATCAATTCCAGTGAGAATTCCTAGTGTAATATTTGTTTATATCCTTCAATAACAGCGGAACTAAATGCACACTTTCCTCGTTTTGTTCTAAACTAACAATAGACTGCAAATATATTGGAAATGTTTATAATGAATAAACCATTCTTAACATCGATTCAACTCGTCTTATCAACATTAAAAAAATACCTCCTACTTATATGGTAATACTATGACATCAAATTATGTTAGAAAATTGCAAAGTCAAACGTATTTTTCTGTGATTTGTAAGTATGGTGTTTAAATGCCCGGTACACTCATACCCCTTTATTCATAAATGCTATTTAAGTTTAAGGAAACAGTTTTACCGTGGTTAAACAATTATTGTTGTTGCCCATTACACGGTAAGGAAAAATTTTTTTCCAATGATCATTTATTGCTTACCAATCATAGAACCATTACATTAACATTGGAATTTTTTTTAAACGTGTTTCACAATAAAACAGTCGTATACAGGTCTCCCAAAGTGGTAATGCGCATACAAATCTTCGTCACTGTTCGGCAAAGGTCGTATGATTCCCGAGCGTCGGAAGACGATATGTATAAAGAGTGGTTAAGTGCACTTTCTTCATCCATAATTTTGTAGAATTAACAAGGTGCAAAATGCAAGTGCATTGTTTACGACAATTAGCGAAGATCTGCATGCGCATTATTTATTTGGGAGACCTGTACTTTTTAATTTGCCTGCCATTAGACCTACAGTTGGACTTTATTTAAAGTCAGGAGTGGCATTTCTAAATAGGCAAGTATAAATACTAAAACTGCCGTCGCGAAAAGTAAGACAACAGATGTGAAATAAAAATTGAAGGGAAAATGGCAGGTATGAAGAGTTGACAATACGAGTACATACTACATACATAAATCTACATAAGTGAATACAAATTGTATATGAAAATATTTATATTAACGTTTATTTCTTTGGGTGACATAATGATTTTTTCTTTTGAAATAAGTATTTTCTCATTGTTATGTAATTTTATCATATTGAGCTAAAGAAATAATTTTTGTGTATGTTGCATTTCTGTTTTAATTTCTAAATGTTATTTTTGTAACGGTCTCAAATCCAAGGGCGAATTACTGGCTGGTGGTACGATTGCATACACGTATTTTCTGTTAGAGCACTTGTGATCTGATGGGGGTAATAATGATATATTAGTAATTATGTGATAGGCTATTTAAAAAAAACTGGCTCATGAGTTTCTTGGTGGGTTATTCTCATGAAAAGCCTTACTCTCGGAATCCGCTTGTTGCAATAACAAACACAGTCAAAGCCTTGTGTATGTACTTTCCATAAGCGCTCGTGGCAATGATTTTTTTTATATTGAGTTATTTTATATCTTTGAGAGGTAAAATGTTAATGTTGACGATTTTAAATGCCAAGCTTGGCCTATGATATAAATATATTTTTGATTTTTGATAGTATTGACCGTAAGTGGTACCTGGGCAGTGGTTCGCTCGTCCCTTGATTCGCCTGTGTGACGGGCATTCTGGAACATTTATTGAATTAAGTGAATTGTAAAATAATTTTTGCTAGCTGCGTTCTTAATGTTGATCAATTCAGTTGCATTGAAACATGAGATTTGAATATGTTTTGTGTTTAGCGTATGTAAATATTTAATAATTAAAATCTGAGGGCATCTTGCAGGTAATTTAAAACGAGATTTAAAACTAGATTTAGTGATTTTTTGATATTTCAGCCATAAGTGAAATAACAAACATATAATAAATCTAGTTTTAAATCTCAATTTAATTTTCCTGCAAGTGGCCCTGAATGTTTAATTTTTTACGTTAAATCTTGCAACTGATTTTTATTTTTATGGTGTGGATTACGAACTCTATATAATATTTTGCAATGGATTCGTCCGAAAACGCTGCCAAATACTTTTAAATTTACACTAAGATATGTCTCTTATTAATTTAGCTTGTAGTAAATTTACTAGTTTTGGTTGTGTTTATTTCAATATTTGTATTGTTTAGTAGTGTCTTTGTAAGTTCACCATGCTGTACTATCGTATCATTTCACACACGATCATGTTATATAATTTGTATGAGGCTGTCGGCCGTAGGATCGGGGTTAATTAGATTGCTTTAAAATCACGTCTAAAATATAAAGTCATCGAAAAGTACACATAGTGTGTCGTTTGTAAATTATAATATACCTTATCGTACAGTTACCATCCGTCGTGGTTGTGAATATAAAGAAAATCTACAAACGGTTGATATTTAAGTACGTGCTGAGAGGAGCGCTCCAGTGAATAGTTGTCCTTGTGTATGTTGTTTACACGGTTGGGAATATCTATATCAAACACATATTCCGTAAACAACAAAACCCAATTAACTATATATAACTATATAACTTTTGTTTTATTGTTTTCTTAGAGCCACCCTACTCTAATTAATAATACCAGTTCTTTGACACAATTAACTGTTATGTTAGGTAGAGATCGCAAAAAGGTTATACTCAGAAGCCATTGAGTAAAAGCTGTGAATTTGATCGTGTGATCGCATCGGCAGTTCGGATTACATTTCAGTGAGTGATGTTGGACAGTCGAAACTAGTAATCACTGGAAGACCCTGTGCGGTGGATGCTAATGAAAATGGATTACGAAAACGTGTTTATCAGATATATTATGATATTAGATATGACGACAGTTGGGGTTGAATTAATAATAATAATGATCTTCTGATCACAATTCTTCCCTCGTTCACAAAATGTTAACCAAACTTACATACCTACCCATTTACAAGACAAGACTTTTCTTTCGCTATTTCGGAACTAGTGATAGATATTTTGTCTTTACCTACACCGTGTAATACAATCTGAATTATACTGTTAGATTGCCACAATGGAAGTGCGATTGGCTCGTCACTCACTGGAGTTCTCTAATCAACATTATCTCTGAGCTCATTGAATCGAGTTAAATTAATTAGTGACTCAGCACAAACCGCGTACTGACGCCCCGATACATTTGTTTTTTCCCCGAATTTACCCCAGCTATGCTAGTCAATTTCCACTCGCTAGAGTTAACAAACTTAATAGCATTTATTTTAGAAATTATGTAATAGAGTTTAATAATGTTTGTAATGATAAGTGATATTTGTTAATTCGACAGTTTATTTTTTGTACTAGCTTTAAGTGAATAAGGTTTGTTAGAAGTGATTACACAGATTCTATTGCCTACATGACTACTTAATCGTTGAGATAGAAATTCAGTAACCAATCCATTAGTGTTATATGATAATGGCACTACACATAATACAAAATGCAAGTTTTGACACCGAAACAGATTATTATTATTTATTGCATTAAATTATATCAACTGAAAAAATGAAGAGTTACATTCTAAAATTTCTTGTTCGTGTTTATCACTATTAAAATTTTAGCTCAATGTTGGGTGTTTTATTTTTGACGATGAAAGTAACATTAACATTTTTTCTTAATATTGTGATTGAAACTTTTTAAATTAGCTTCTTTTTCGAATTAAAGCCTCTGTTTACCAAAACACCGACTGCTCTTTAATATACGATTAGGTATGTACTTTGATGGTAGTTTATGTAACTGTCACATAATATAGGTTATTAAAACACGAGCGTGGTTTTAAAAACTGGCGAGCTTTTTATTAGTATCACGCGAGTGTTTTAATACCGAGTTAAGTGCAGTTACATAACACACTACTTTATCTACACTCATTATTCAAAGAAATAAAACAAAAAAAATAATTATTTTTATTTATCTAGTATAAAGCTTAGCTCAGTATAAAGCTAGCTTTCTGGAAAACATTTGCCATAGGTTTGTGCATTTTTTAGAAAAATAAGTGTTGCATAATGAGCCCAACCTGCTGCATAATGGTCACTATGTTACAGTTTCCATTTTTAAATTTTCGTTTTTATCATCTGTTTTATAAAGTATGTCATTATGAGTTCGAGTCTAAGTTCATAATTCGAACATTATAACATGAGTGTAGATAAAATACTTTAAAAGTCCGCTTCAATATTACATCACTGGAAACAAACCCTTGCCGTTTTAAATTTTACTAATCATTACTGTTAGCCAATTAGAAGTAAATTCCTATAGATAATACAAAAAAGGTAATGTTATTAATATAATATTGTTATTTAAGCAACGTTAGATTTCTATATGAAACGCTAAGCGATATAGTAATACATAGAAAAAGGACTACCTACATGGACAAGCACATGATAAAAATGGGCAGTAACATTATTCGCCATAATGCCAAGCCGTACCCCTAGTGTAAGCTATCATTGTAAAAAAATAACTTTTGTAGTTGCGGTAAGAATGTAATTTTACACGTTTTTTTTCTGTTTTTTAGGGGTGACTAGGATCAGTGAGGCCCTGGCAACGTCACTGCGACCTGAAAAGTTCTATTGTGACTGCCCCTACCTGCTTACAGCACTTTCCCAGCTCCCACGCTGTTCATGTAGTCAACGATGGCCCTAGGGGAGGATGTTTTGATCTCTTCAGGAGAGACTAGGTGGCCTCTAAAGTGCCGGCTCCTGTAGTAGTGCAGAAGCTCACATTCACATAGGATGTGTATGGGTGTTTCCTCCTTTGCGTGAAAAAATCTGCAAGTCATAGTGTCACCCAGTCCGTGTAGGTGTTTGTTGAGCTTGCAATGCCTGGTGTGGGTTCTAGTCAGTATTTCAGTTGAGTTCTGCTAAGGTTGAGTCTCCTCAGAGAATTTACCAACAAATCCATTAATGAGTTTTTTGGAGTATCTTTGGCCTGGGGTGATCCTCCAGAGCCTAGTTGCCTGTTTGAGGCCCCAGTCCTTTAAGGTGCGCGCGCGACCAATGCCACAGAACGGTTCCGGGCCAATCGGTAGTTGTTCTGATTCTGCTCTGGCCAGTTCATCAGCGGCTTCGTTCCCTTCGATGCCGCCATGTCCTGGAACCCATGCCAGAGTGACCGAGTTCCCGATGGCTAGTTCATTCAGTAGTTGGGCAAACTCCATGGTGATTTTGGAGTTAATTTCATCCGCCAAGAGGGCCTTTAGCGCGGCCTGGCTATCGGAGAGGATGATAATCCTTTTCCCTATATATCGATCTGTGTAAGTTTTCGTGTACACATTTGATGATGGCGTACATTTCGGTTTGAAATACAGGCTTTACACGTTTCCTATAGAACCAATCATCACCCCTTTTCCCCGAAGATGTAGGCAGAGTTGTTAATACCCACATTCGCCAGATATATAAGATGACCATGTAACAGGTAGCGAGCCTGTTGCCTTACACCGGGCACAATGTGAGACAACCGACATTAACATAAACTTTACAAAAGCTTGAGTTTTTGTTTGAGCTTTTCACCGCAACTAAATAAGTTTTTTTGCAATGATAACTTATATTAGTGGTACCGAATGCATCAGGTTGGTGAGTAAAAACAGTAGCAAAATGACAAACGGGAACAACGCCCTTCAAAAAGCTTTATATCGACGGTACTGCCATGGCGAAATTCGCTTGGTTTTCAGTATCAGAACCAATATAAACCATTACGCCACTCAGCTCCTAAGTTTTGTGCTTATAAATTGTATGCACTACATCATTGCAATGTAAACACTGCCATCTTACGGCGTCAGGGAATTGCAGACTGAAGAATGAAACTCTCTTAACTCAACTTTTATCATTCGAATCTTCCATCAATCAATACCTCAATTATTCACTATTCAGATTTCCAATTCTCACATTAAAGTTTTTCTCCAAGACTTTGGTTCAAAAAAGCAGCAACAAGTGGTGTCAATAACCTCCGCAAAAACCGTGCGGACCGCTCGCTATTGACAAAAATGTTCGTCATCAACAGCGCCAATTCACTGCCCATTTACGAACCAAATACATCAGATGTATTTTAAAACATAACTTTATAATATTGTTTTTATAACACAGTCATAACATAATCTCTTAACTATTTTGAATATGTTTCCACCAACATTCACAAATGCATTTTACGGATTTAATTTAAAAGTTGCTAGCGAACGTAACTACATCGACTCTTTTCCACCAATCCGTGACATTTGGTGTTGCCAAAACCACCGTCAACTTTACCACATAGTATTAAAGTAATATTTACTTATTCATCTTGAAGGCGATTTCGAATATGTTCATAATATGATGCGTATTACTAATTAACTATAAAAGATTACTAACTATAAGTACCTAAAATACGTACGGCAATTTTCCTTCGTAGCTAGAAATATATGAAGGGATTTAATGGAATTACAAATCTTTTTATCTTGTTATCTCTCTTATCAATCTTTGTAGCCGGTTTGGAATTAGAGATTTTTCTCTTTGATCTTTTTCTCTTGGAAACTTTATATACGAGTACGTCATTACTTTCATTTCTAACAGGAGATCAATTGTCAGCCTGATTTTTTAGATTCTATGGAAGATTGGTTGATTGAGAGGTCAGTGATTAACAATATTCATTATGGATTTCCTAGGTTAGGCATAATATGCTTCTTAATTTTTGCATGTGGACTGGAGAGTATTAGAAAATCGATTTATGTTCTTATAAGATGTCCTAACAAGTGGAAGTGAAAACTTGATATGTTCCTCATGTTCCTCCGTACTCCGGACAACACGAGAAGACCTTGGTGCCCATTTACATTTCTACCCACCAATCAGTATTGGGTCGGCGTGGTGCCTATACTCTACAATTGTTTCTCAGAATCTCAGTGCCCAAACTAGCGATTGTTCGCAACGAGTCACACTAAATCGTGTCACCGTGTGACTGGTTGAGAAAAATATTCGCATGGAGTAACAGTGTGACTCAATGCGAATTTTTATTCTCATCTAGTAACACTAGTACACGAGTAGTGTTACTCGTTCGGAAAACCAAATCGCATGGAGTAGCAGCGTCATTCGATGCGAATTTTTATTCTCAACTAGTAACATTTTTCAGAATGTCTATTTGACAATGATAAAGTTAAATAAAAATTTTAAAATAATGTTTAAATTTCTAACATATTAGTAGGTAGGGACGTAACAGAAAAAAACTGATCAGGTTTTCTACTTATTTATTAAGATTAGTTTAAATCATTTCTTAATCTAAAGTGTTTTTGTCTAATTGTACTTCGATGTAATAATAAAAAAAACAACCTGGTTACAGTACAAAATGTAAATAATTCTTTTTTGCCTACTATTATATAATTTTTCCTATAAAATCAGCCTTCTTTATAACACAAAATAATCACATTTATATATTAAGATTAGTCATTTCTTAATCTAAAACAAAGTGTTTTTGTCTAATTGTACTTCGATGTAATAATAAAAAAAACAACCTGGTTACAGTACAAAATGTAAATAATTCTTTTTTACCTACTATTATATAATTTTTCCTATAAAATCAGCCTTCTTTATAACACAAAATAATCACATTTATATATTAAGATTACTTACCAACTAATATCACATTAATAATTTCTCTTTAAAATCAGTCTCTCTTTTATCACAATATAATCAACAGTTATTCAGAAATATTCGCTTTTTGACCATTCGTAAGTTTAGTGTCGTAAAATCTCCAGGAGGGTCCCAATCGTAATAGTACCATTTACGAAATCCATCTGAGCATCTTGTATAAAATTATCATTAAGTATTGACTTTGATAATCGTTTTCTGGATGGTTGTGTATTGTTTTGATGTTGAATGTTGCGAACGGTGTATAATTGGGAATCTTCTTTAAGTATGAGCAACAACTGCATCAAATTTGGGTTCTTCTTACCGACGGCTTTGTTCAATTTATGGTGCCAGCCTTCAATGAAGTTTGTGGTTCGATGAGTCTCCCCAAAAGCACACCAGACTTTTAAAAAATCTTCGTGGAGCCATTGCTTTTTCATATAATTCACAAATTTTTGTATTTGTGTGTCATTATCATCATATCGCGAAATAATATACTCCCATCCGTTCATGATTTCTTCTTGAGGTAACAGTGGTAGAACTGCGCTTAGGCTTACCATGCGTTTCTTCTTTGGGTCTTGAGTATTTGTTATATGCAATTCACGGCCTTTCTTAAAAATTGCCTTATTAAAGTGGTAATAGCAGCCCTTGACTGCAATTGAAGGAAAAACTGTAGCAATTGCTCGCATGGCGGCCTTTTCGTAGTCTACTTTAAATATTATTGGATTCCAATTGGGTAACTGCGACTTCATTATAGAGAACAGAATCACGTAGGCTTCTGTGTTTCGGTGACTCATCAAAGCGTAGACTAGAGGTATTATATTAGTGTGATTGATCGTGCTGCCGATATCGCCATGGATTGAATATAGTTGCGTAAATGGAATATGACAACTTTTGAAAGTTCCATCGCCATAAAAGTCTGTTAGCTCGCACAAAGTTTGCCTTGCTTCGGAAGAAGAAAATACTAGTATTCGTGTATCATCACATGTGTACTCCGCTAACAAAAAATCTTGATAACGAGGTGGGACTTCGACTTCCAGCACATTTTTATGTTGTAGTTTTTGTACTTGAGCCGCTGAATTACGTGTTCTATATAACGTGTCTTTAATGGAACTAAATTTAGGTATTGAAGTAATTATGTCTATTCCCGCATCTTTTAGCTTTCCGACCATGGCATTGTATTTTTGAGGAACACTGGGAAATTCCTGCGTAGTTATATCTTTTTTTAAATGTTGGACAGATTTCAGGATTTCGTTGTTCGCAAAATCTGGTGTACATAAATGAGGAGTTTCTTCTAATATACGCTCTTCCTAAAATAGTAAAATGGGATAGAATATTAGTAAAATAAAAAATTGGTAAAATATTGGACTTAAAACTAAAAAGCCTGTTCTCTCAATAAGCTAATGTTTATATAAAACTAGTTGTAAAGCTATAAATAAATCAAGACAAAGCTTTAGCACCCAAAAATACGTCACTGTGGTTTCAACAAATCTCAAGTGAGCGTGATAAAACAAAATGGCTGCCACTAAAGGACGCGAGGAAAGTTTTTCAAGATGCAGTATTATTATTTATTAAATGATTATATACAATCACTATTTTACATTTTATTTTTTTTACATTTAACATATAAATCAATAATATTATATACAACGAAGCCTATGGAATACATTTTGGTAATATAGTTTTCTTACCTTTATTCTTACAAGCCCTTTGCACACCTTTCGTTTTGTACACGCCCACACAATCAATCCACTTTTATGTTTTTTCCTGGCGTAATATTGATGACCAGCTCGAAGAAGAACAGTGCCACCGTTTTTATTAACAAAAACTAAATCAACACTGTTTGACGAACCAGACGTAGCTTCCATTTTGAATGACAGCGGAGCGTGTACTGAACTTGTCACACGCATTGCACGATTCACCATGAAGCAATGTTGCCAGATCGGTGCGTAAAAAATATCAGAAACTCATACATTATTTTATAATTTTTATTTAACTTTTTCGTTGTCAAATAGACATTCTGAAAAATGTTACTAGTTGAGAATAAAAATTCGCATCGAATGACGCTGCTACTCCATGCGATTTGGTTTTCCGAACGAGTAACACTACTCGTGTACTAGTGTTACTAGATGAGAATAAAAATTCGCATTGAGTCACACTGTTACTCCATGCGAATATTTTTCTCAACCAGTCACACGGTGACACGATTTAGTGTGACTCGTTGCGAACAATCGCAAACTAGGGGCGTATTTTTATTAACCTGTCGTATTTTTATTTAAGCAATTTTTGTTAAAGAGACCCTTTTTTTAAACACCTATAACAACCAGGAATTCACGTGCGGGACAGATTGGAGATCAAATAGGCTTACCTTTCGCGCTGGTTCTGCGTAGCTGGTATTGTGACAGGTGTTATGGCCGGTAGGGAACGCCTTCTATCCTTTGCATAAGCAGATGATGTTCTTGTTGATTTCTGATGATTTTTCGAGTGCTGTTAGGCCAACTGCCACATAACCAGTACTTTGAGCGGGACTTATATAGGAAGTCGACCGTTAGATTTCGCGGCGGAGCTGTAACAGACAGTTGACAGCTGTTTCTTCCGCTACCGTCTTTAGCCGTATTTTTGAGGATGGGAGTGGACGGTAGGGAAATAATATTAGGTTGAGGATGCGTTCATGCCAGCAAAATCGTGTTTCAAATCGAACATGACCGCCCCCCAAAGAGTTCTTTGCGAATGTGGGGTTCTGCACCATTACAGAAGCCGGCACTTTGGAGGCCACCTAGTCTCTCCTGAAGAGATTAAATCCATGCCATCGTTGACTATATGATCAGCGTAGGAATTGGGGAAGTGCTAGGGGTAGTAAGTAGGTAGGGGTAGTAAGTAGGTAGGGGTAGTTACAATAGATCTACTCAGATTGCAGTGACCCGCCTGGGCCTCACATGCCCTGGACACCCCCTCTAATAAAAAAAACCTTGTTTTCTATTATGTTCATTAACTACCGTGGCAGTTTTTATATGACAATAATTTGTATTTTCTATTATTATAAAATATTGGAAATAGCTGAGTAAAATAATCACAGTGTGCACTGCAAGATATATATTTGAGAAGTAAACAAATGTACATGTGACAGCATAATAGAGAATACAAAATACAAATAAATGTCATATCAAAAACTGCCAGGGTGTTATATTATTAAAGAAAAGAGTTTGGTCGAACACCTCCCCGTAATATAGACACCCTATATATGTACATGCTATTTACAAACAACATCACCTATAAAAGAACTTACGACTAACACTCACTATATACAACATACAAGACACAGCCATTAACATTCAATAAAATAATTACAACCTAATTCTTACAAAACAAAATAATTACAAAAGGCCTAAACTATTTACACACTTAACATGTTTTATTTTTGGCAGGCATTTCGTAAGAACATCGGCGACCATACTGCCAGTAGGAATATATTTAATATTAATGTCATGACTGGCGATGGAACTGCGAATGAAATGGTGTCTAACATCTATATGCTTTGTGCGTGAGTGATGAGTGTTGTTCTTGGTGAGTTGTATGGCACTTTGGTTATCACAGAAAAGGGGTATTGGTTGGTGACAATCAAATACGTCCTTAATAAGAAACTTTAAATATATGGCCTCTTTAGCTGCTTCTGCGAGGGCCATATATTCAGCTTCTGTAGTTGATAATGCTACTGTGCGTTGTTTACGGGACTCCCAAGATATGGCGGAGCCACTGACTTGGAACACATAGCCTGTATATGATCTCCGATCTATAAGATTTGAACCATAGTCAGCATCACAGTAACCAACAATGTCCGAAGAACTTACCTTTTTATATGTAAGCCTTTTATCTTTGGTTGCTTTGAGGTACCTGAGTACCCGTTTAGCAGCTCTCCAATGTACCTCCCCGTAATGTTCATTGAATTGACTCAAGACCGATACAGCATGGGAAGTATCAGGTCTTGTGCCAATGGAGATGTACATTAGAGACCCTATGAGCTGCTGATAAGGTAACTCCGGGTTCTCATCATCCTTATCTGGTAAGGTGAGCTTAAGACCCGGTTCTAAGGGTGTTGACACGGGTATAGCCTCGCGCAAGTTGAATTTATCAACGAGTTTCTCTATGTATTTAGTTTGGTCGAGACTAATGCTACCGTTGCTTTCTCTGGTAACTCGCATCCCCAGGCAATCCTTGACAGGTCCAAGATCTTTCACTGTAAACCTTTTCTGGAGGTTTGATTTGAAAGACTCTGACAAGTTGTTGCAGTTGCTGAGGATAAAGAAATCATCTACGAAGACAGCAACTACAAGCAGTCTATCACTCTGTCGTCTATAATAGACGCAGTGTTCGCTCTCTACACGAATCATAGACATGGCTGTCATTGCTTCACAGACTTTCAAATTCCACTGTCTAGGTGCCTGTTTGAGTCCATAGAGAGCCTTCTTGAGAAGACAGACTTTATTACGGTCGGTAACAAAGCCTTCAGGTTGCTCCATGTAGATCTCTTCTTCTAGATCGCCGTTAAGGAAAGCAGTTTCTACATCTAAGTGTTCAGCACTTAGGTTCAGCTTAGCGGCAAAAGCTAAAAGGAGTCTAACGGAAGACAACCGAGCGACAGGAGAAAAAGTTTCACCGTAATCAACGCCGTAGACTTGTGTGAACCCTTTTGCAACAAGTCTGGCTTTAAATTTGACAAGCTCCCCGCTTGTATTCTTTTTGATCTTGTAAACCCACTTGCACTTGACAGGCTTTCTGTCATTGGGTCTATCTACCAATATCCAAGTGCCATGCTTGGTCAAGGAATCATATTCCGACTGCATAGCTTGGAGCCATTCCTCCTTGTGTATGTCATCCTGAAGCTGCTTAAAATTTTCAGGCTCAGTATCAGGAGACACAAGGTAGGCGCTTGCGTCGTACCGACTAGGCGGATTGTGAACGCGGCGAGGATAGCGAGGTTGGTGATGATCAACAGGATCTGAAGTTTGTATTGGTTCAGATTCTTGGGAAGTACTGGGTTCAGGATAGGGTTCAGGAGAGGGCATCTGCACACACTGCTGAGATTCCGGTATTTGGTCAGTGACCGACGAAGAAGGCACGGAATCTGAGGCAGGAGCAGGATCGGATGTACGTGGAGTTTCAGTCATTATAATAATCGACTGACCATCTGAAACTGTGGTTTCAGGTGACTCAGGGTTATCAACTGTTTTATTTTCAATAAATACTACATCCCTCGCTATGATGATCTTGCGAGGGTTATTAGGGTCAACTAACCTATAACCCTTGCAGACCTCAGAATAGCCCACAAATACACAGGGTTTAGTTTTTGGGTCTAATTTGGTCCTATTCTCTTTGGGAATGAGGACATGGGCCTCACATCCAAAAACTTTAACATGAGAAAGGTTTACTGGCTTCCCAGTCCAAACTTCCTCTGGGATTCTAAATTTCAACCCTTGTGTAGGTGAGTGATTTTTTAAATATATGGCTGTATTTACAGCTTCGCCCCAATAGGCTTTAGGGAGATTGGCATCTTGAAGCATCGACCTTGCCTTTTCAATGACGGTCCTGTTTACCCTTTCTGACAAACCATTTTGTTCAGGATTATAAGGAACCGACAGTTGATGAATGATGCCATTCTCTTTAAGAAATGTGGTCATTTCTTTATTTACAAATTCACGACCGTTATCAGATCGGACTATCTTTATTTTAAGACCCGTTTGATTCTCAACAAGATGTTTGAATTCTACAAACTTCGAAAAAACTTCGCTTTTAGTTTTTAGCAAGTAACCAAAAGTTTTTCGAGAGAAATCATCTGTAAAAGTTAACAGATACAAACATCCGCCCCATGAATGCGAACTCATTGGTCCACAGAGATCGGTGTGTATTAATTCTAATTTTTGGGTAGAACTCCTTGTTGAGTTTTTGAAAGGCCTTTTTGATAGTTTGCCTTGCAAACACGGAACGCAACTTTGACTTTGAGTGTCATTGTCAGTGAAATTAATGCCAATGTTTTTATGTTTTAGAATTTTGAGATATTTGTAGTTTAAATGACCTAAACGTCGGTGCCAAAGATATATGGGCTCATTATTATGAGCTTCGTATGCACGACTATTGGATGAGGTAGTGTCTAGTTTGTACATCCCATCTGAGTTTGTACCTGTACCAATTATTGAACCAGACACTTTGCACTCATCTTTCAGCATAATCGTTGCCCCTTTAGGTGAAAAAAGAACTACAAAACCCTTACGCACTAATTCTCTGACTGATAATAAATTTGTCGAAAGTTGTGGCACGTATAAAACATTAGAAATCCTAACTACATTATTATTAATATTTACACTTACAGAACCTTTACCTTCACTATATACAACTTCTTTATTGGCAACTGTGATTGGCTGTCTACAAGGTGTGTAGTCAAAAAACCAATCCTTATAGCAACTCATGTGACCAGTGGCTCCTGAGTCAATAAACCAACCTTGGGATAAAGAAGGGGAGTGAATGGCTGAAAATAAAGTGAAAGAAGATGAAAGTGTAAAATTAGATGTATAATTAGCTTTAGAATTGCCGCCGATGCCCTTATTTTTCTTCAAGTCATAAAAACGTTTTCTGCACTTTGACAAATGGTGTCCAGATTTCTTGCAGTAGCTACATGTACCGCTTTTCTTGCCAGAAGTTGTAGCTAATACGTTGTCGCTTGTAGCCGTTGAGCTGCTTGGACGCTGATCTTCCTTCAGCAGGGTGGTTGCGATGTAGTCCGACGATATAGCTGCACCTGAATGTTCTATCGCCATTACCAATGGGCGGTATTCGTCTGTTAGACCGGCAAGCATAATAACACCCACAAACTCGTCCTCTAATGCCTTCCCTATGGCTGATATTTTCTGCTGCGTTACACGTATATCATTTATGTATGATTCCATATTTGGGTAAGACTGGAGTTTGACATTGAACATCTTACGTAAAAGTGTTAGGCGTCTACTGAGACTGCTGTCGGCGTAGGTGTTTTTTAGTGCACTCCACGTCTGTGCGGCTGTCTCGCTCTCCATCACGACAGGATAGACGGACTCACAGACGTTGAGGCAAATTTTTGCCCTCGCACGCTGGTCACGCCGTCTGGACTCCTCGGATGTACAAGTTGACGCCTGCGATACTACTTCCCATAACTCTGCGTCGATCAGGCTCATTTTCATAGCAAAACTCCATGTCGTATAGTTTTGACGACCAGCTAATTTTGGAAACGAACTTTGCGAATTCACAGCTACTAAAGGCGCACGGCATGGTTGACTCTCCATTGCAGTTTTTACGCACTCTGGGCCCATAACCTATTGGAAATAGCTGAGTAAAATAATCACAGTGTGCACTGCAAGATATATATTTGAGAAGTAAACAAATGTACATGTGACAGCATAATAGAGAATACAAAATACAAATAAATGTCATATCAAAAACTGCCAGGGTGTTATATTATTAAAGAAAAGAGTTTGGTCGAACATAAAATATCAACAGTGCACTAGCTTTAGGTGAATAAGGTTGGTTAGAAGTGATTATACAGATTCTATTGCCTACATGACTACTAAATCGTTGAGACAGGAGTTCATTAAAAAATAGAATAAATGCGGGATGGATAAAATGGCGACAGGTCTCAGGAGCAACGTGTGATCCTAGATTACTCCTCAAACTTAAGGGGAAGATCTATAAATCCGTCGTTAGACCTGTCGTAGTGTATGGATCTGGATGTTTGGCAACCAAGGCGATGGATGAAAGAAAACTGCACTCAGCAGAGATGCGAATGTTTCGATAGATGTGTGGAGTCCCAAAAATGGACAAGATCAGGAATGAGTATATTAGAAAGAAAGAAAGAAAGAAAATCTTATCTTATTAGAGGAAGTCTGAAAGTAGCGCCAGTGACAGAAAAGATTAGGAGCAATAGGTTAGCGTGGTATGGACATGTGATGAGAAGGGAGAAATGTCACATTACAAGAAGGATGCTGAGCATGGATGTGGACGGACCTAGAGTGAGAGGAAGACCAAAGAAGCGATATATTGAATGCCTCCGTACTAACCACTACGTCATCGAGTTGGGGCTAGCTCGGCTCACGATGTATTTTATTTTTGATTCTATTCACAATAGCATAACGCTTGTATTTTCCCATTTTTATGCCTAATACTATGCCGACTTTACTTTATAGAGCCCGAGGGAGCAAAATAAATCCACGCCATCCGATATGTGCAAGCAAGCGTTTCTCTGTCCTTTAAACAGCCCGAGGTCGCTCAGAGCTCAAACACAAACAGGCAGATTATGTGGACACAGTGCTGACCACGACGCGAAGCTCTTGTAAGATTATACGGGGACGGGATATCTATTGGATGTTAATGGCTCGGCTGCAGATGTTTGCTCTTGATTTAATTGATATATTCAGTATCAAATGAGACGAACTAAACTTCTTACGATAAGGCAATAAGTGTTTTAAACTCAGTGTTTGTCAACGATTTTAGATTTAAAAGATCCTGTTTTTACCATAATACTCTTGACCATAATCTGAGCCTTTGATAGAAAAAGCTATCCCAGATTTTTTTTTTGACAAAACGTAACGATATTTTTTTTATCATACTTGTTTTGGTGGTTAATTTATGATGATTATAATTTATAGTTAGCTATAATTTGCTTAATTTTATGCTAACTAACTTGTTTGTGCCAAGATCGTAGCAAGTGAAGATCTGTAATTTCTGCCGACCCTTGGGAAAAAGGCTAATTCATAAATGCTCTGTTATAACTTTTTAATCTATTAAGATTTGTTTCTTAAGTTTTTCTGTAGTGACATGAGGTTTCATTCGGACTCTTTCATGCGCTACGAAACAGGAAAGATTCGAGCGTAGTATACAGAATTATCTCAGATTTATGAATGGTTTAATAACGTTGTGGTTTTTGTTAGGCGAAATTATTACGGCCTGGCGCTATGCCCCATCCATAATGGGTATTAACATTATAGCACGCCGGCGAGACCCGTTCCTGCCCGGTCATTTCTGTCACCACATTACCGGCGCGTTTGTTTTGTTTGTTTGTTGTTCATGCACTACACACCGACCTACAGACAGCTTCATCACCTAATACTCGATAGTCTTATAACTAGCTATTTTTGCTAGATTTCATGAAACATGGGGAATATAAAGAATAACAATTACTTTGTATAAATACATACATATAATCACGACTATTATACCCTAAGGGTTTGTCAGAGACAAGGCAAAAGCACCGCAAAAACAGTCCATTGCCAACATAGTCCGCGCTTCACCAAGCAGTGACTTCACTCAGCGTGACAGGTGGTGAGCCCGTCGACGCTACAAGCTATTGGATGGTTGTGCAGTTGTAAATCCATTAGTCACCTTTTACGACACCCAAGGTAGGATACGAGCCGCTACCACACGGGAAAATAATATTATACTGTATGTCTAACGAAACTGTTTTCGCGAATAGATTTCATATCGAATTTCCATATAATACATACACATACACATTAAAATATGACATTAAATTGTACCTACAAATTATTAGCCAGTAACATCTTATACAGTGGTAAGTGAACTTTTGGTGATGCACTGTGTAAAAATATAATTTTAGTAGTTAATTTACGACCGTGCAGACAGGTGATCCGGTTCCAGTTTCTTTATTTGCTAATCATTGGGAAAAGGTCTTCTTCTTATCTCTTACTTCTTTTCTATATATACTCTTTAGATAATCTTGAAGATGATGACGAAGATCAGTCGCCAAGGGTGGAGCGGGACGGTGCCTCTGGGGACAGTTAGTCCTTTGGCTGAGGCTTCATGAACTCCACGTTCCCTGGGGTGGCTGGGGTCGGCTCCTCGGAGAACAGCGGGTTCTTCACCTCCATGTCGCCAGTCTGTTAAAAGTACCCGATTAATCGCGGCAAACGCTACAAAACGGAATTACCTACCTATCTGTTTTGCAACAATAGTCGTAATTAACATGTCTTTTCGATGAAATCTCTTTTCAATAAGATGAAGATTAAATTATATACACACAAAAAGATAACACGGATAGATACAGTGAGAACAGACTTAATTTATTTATAAAGTTAAAATCAGGTAGTTAATGAAAAATTCAGTAAAACAATTAAATAGTGGTAAGAATAATAAAAAATTCTATTATTGCCAATGATTATTTGTGAATAATACTTTTGAAAATTCACGAAAAAGAACAAAATCGCTTAAAGAGTCTCTTGCTACAGATGATATTGGAAAAGCACAAGCATAGATGTGCTCATGTTTCTACCTCTAGGGTTTGAGTAGAATATTTGCTGTTGTGGAGTACCACTTCCAGTAGGAAGCCACTGCTAAAATGGTCACATAAACTACTAAAATGGTAACACTTGCTCGTAATGTGCTTTTATTCCCTGGGTTTTAGGCACTTATTGCCATAATTTAAAAACGCAACGCACCGGCCGGCAACGCACTTGTGTCTCTTTTGGTGTTGCGAGGGTCAAGGGGCAGCGATAGTTGCTTACCATCAGGTGACCCGACGGATCGCTTGCCCCTATCCCATAAAAAAAGCAGGCGCGTAAAAATATTATGCACTAGTACGTAATATTTTAACGTATTTAACTTAACGTGGGTACGTATTTAATTTCACATTTCAAATTATAATGTGTCAATAAAGCATAAACATTAAATAAAAATAATTAATTATTATTAAAATTTAACTACATAAATATTGATTATGAAAACTCATTTAAATGGTAACTAAGAAAAAAAGATTTGAATTGGATTTTAAGCAAATTAATTGTTTTTTAAAAATATTGACATTTATTAGTGAAAACCATATAGAGAATATGAAAGCAGTTTGGTGATGCTTTATGCATTTTTATTCACTCATTTGCTTGATTGAAGCAAGGGGACAAATATAAATGGCGAATTTATCTCGAACTTGCGATTTGCAGACGACATAGTTTTGATGGCGGAGTCGCTGGAGGAGCTGCAACAGATGCTGGCCAGCCTAGCATCCGCCTCACAAGGCGTAGGTCTCAACATGAATTTGGATAAAACCAGTCATGGGTAATGATCATATATATTGCTGTAAATGGTCTTCTGAATCTTCTGAAGTGGTTTCTGAGGATACCTACCTCGGGCAGATTTTGCAATTAGGTTAAAATTACTTCGAGAACCTTCTCGCAGTTATTTTTACCTAATTGCAAAATCAATTATCATTATTAATCATTAGCTTTTGCATTTTGCAAAAAGCTTACTAGTTAAGAGGAGAATTCAGCTGGGCTAGGCAGCATTTGAAAAACTACGTCAGGTCTTCTCGTCATTCATCTCGCAATGCTTGAAAATAATTTTAATCGGTGTTTTTAACCCTTGATGTCTACGGTACCGAAACGTGGACTGACAGTGCGTCTAGTCCACCAATTTAAAGTCACTCAGCGGGCTATGGAGCGTGCAATGCTCGAAGTATCTCTGAAGGATAAAATCCCTAACGATGTTATCCGATAAAGAACCATGGTAACCGACATAGCGCACAGAATCAGCAAGCTGAAGTGGCAGTGGGCTGGCCATACTGTCGGAGAACCGACAACCGTCGGGGTAGACGTGTTCTTGAGTGGAGACCGCGACTAAGCAAGCGTAGTGTGGGAGGCCCTCCGGCGAGATGGAGTAATGATCTGCGAAGTGCTACAGGTAAATGTTGGATGTGGCAGGCCGGGGATAGGGTAAATGGCGGAAAATGTGGGAGGGTTTATGTCCAGCAGTGGACTAATGAGGGCTGAAGATAGATTAGCTTGATTCGCGTAGTTGATTTTCACTCAAAAAACTTATATATTTATTTTCAGATGTTAAGTTTTATTTTTGTTTTATTGTTGGCTGTATGATTAATAATCTATAGTAGGTCTACTTACGCTCCTTAATTCGACCCCTAATTAGGTCCTAAATTCGGCACTTGATTAGGTCCTAAAATTGGCTGGTACCTACGATTAAGGATTAGGAGGCGATTAAGGGCGCTCCCCTCCACTGCCCCGACTGCGTCTGATTTAAAGGACGTGAGTAGACCCCTTTACTTATCTGATTTGGGAAAAACAAAAAATAAACGCCATTTTTCATGTATTTTTAATTTTTATCTCTGCTATAATTATTTAGTCGTTAAGTTAAGTTAAAATATAGAGCTGTGTGGTTGCAGCTCATTAAAAGAATACTACCAACCCATCTCTTCCCTTGGGTGTCTTAAAAGGCGACTAATGGACTTAGAACTGCACAACCATCCAATAGCTTAGAGCGGCGACGGGCTCACCACCTGTAACGCTGAGTGCAGTCACTGCTTGGTGAAGCGCGGACTATGGCAATGGACTGCTTTTGCGGTGCTTTTGCCCAATCTCTGACTAACCCTTATGGGATAGTAGTCGTGATTATATGTATGTTTGTATAATTATTTGTATAGTGGTTAATTGTTAACATTTTCGGTGGATAATCGAAAAAATTGTCTTTAAATGTGTTGAAAGAGGTCGCATGATATACTTGCGATATGATTACTACGTACTACTACTACGTTAAAATCAGGTAGTTAATGAAAAATTCAGTAAAACAATTAAATAGTGGTAAGAATAATAAAAAATTCTATTATTGCCAATGATTATTTGTGAATAATACTTTTGAAAATTCACGAAAAAGAACAAAATCGCTTAAAGAGTCTCTTGCTACAGATGATATTGGAAAAGCACAAGCATAGATGTGCTCATGTTTCTACCTCTAGGGTTTGAGTAGAATATTTGCTGTTGTGGAGTACCACTTCCAGTAGGAAGCCACTGCTAAAATGGTCACATAAACTACTAAAATGGTAACACTTGCTCGTAATGTGCTTTTATTCCCTGGGTTTTAGGCACTTATTGCCATAATTTAAAAACGCAACGCACCGGCCGGCAACGCACTTGTGTCTCTTTTGGTGTTGCGAGGGTCAAGGGGCAGCGATAGTTGCTTACCATCAGGTGACCCGACGGATCGCTTGCCCCTATCCCATAAAAAAAGCAGGCGCGTAAAAATATTATGCACTAGTACGTAATATTTTAACGTATTTAACTTAACGTGGGTACGTATTTAATTTCACATTTCAAATTATAATGTGTCAATAAAGCATAAACATTAAATAAAAATAATTAATTATTATTAAAATTTAACTACATAAATATTGATTATGAAAACTCATTTAAATGGTAACTAAGAAAAAAAGATTTGAATTGGATTTTAAGCAAATTAATTGTTTTTTAAAAATATTGACATTTATTAGTGAAAACCATATAGAGAATATGAAAGCAGTTTGGTGATGCTTTATGCATTTTTATTCACTCATTTGCTTGATTGAAGCAAGGGGACAAATATAAATGGCGAATTTATCTCGAACTTGCGATTTGCAGACGACATAGTTTTGATGGCGGAGTCGCTGGAGGAGCTGCAACAGATGCTGGCCAGCCTAGCATCCGCCTCACAAGGCGTAGGTCTCAACATGAATTTGGATAAAACCAGTCATGGGTAATGATCATATATATTGCTGTAAATGGTCTTCTGAATCTTCTGAAGTGGTTTCTGAGGATACCTACCTCGGGCAGATTTTGCAATTAGGTTAAAATTACTTCGAGAACCTTCTCGCAGTTATTTTTACCTAATTGCAAAATCAATTATCATTATTAATCATTAGCTTTTGCATTTTGCAAAAAGCTTACTAGTTAAGAGGAGAATTCAGCTGGGCTAGGCAGCATTTGAAAAACTACGTCAGGTCTTCTCGTCATTCATCTCGCAATGCTTGAAAATAATTTTAATCGGTGTTTTTAACCCTTGATGTCTACGGTACCGAAACGTGGACTGACAGTGCGTCTAGTCCACCAATTTAAAGTCACTCAGCGGGCTATGGAGCGTGCAATGCTCGAAGTATCTCTGAAGGATAAAATCCCTAACGATGTTATCCGATAAAGAACCATGGTAACCGACATAGCGCACAGAATCAGCAAGCTGAAGTGGCAGTGGGCTGGCCATACTGTCGGAGAACCGACAACCGTCGGGGTAGACGTGTTCTTGAGTGGAGACCGCGACTAAGCAAGCGTAGTGTGGGAGGCCCTCCGGCGAGATGGAGTAATGATCTGCGAAGTGCTACAGGTAAATGTTGGATGTGGCAGGCCGGGGATAGGGTAAATGGCGGAAAATGTGGGAGGGTTTATGTCCAGCAGTGGACTAATGAGGGCTGAAGATAGATTAGCTTGATTCGCGTAGTTGATTTTCACTCAAAAAACTCGATTGTTCGCAACGAGTCACACTAAATCGTGTCACCGTGTGACTGGTTGAGAAAAATATTCGCATGGAGTAACAGTGTGACTCAATGCGAATTTTTATTCTCATCTAGTAACACTAGTACACGAGTAGTGTTACTCGTTCGGAAAACCAAATCGCATGGAGTAGCAGCGTCATTCGATGCGAATTTTTATTCTCAACTAGTAACATTTTTCAGAATGTCTATTTGACAACGAAAAAGTTAAATAAAAATTATAAAATAATGTATGAGTTTCTGATATTTTTTACGCACCGATCTGGCAACATTGCTTCATGGTGAATCGTGCAATGCGTGTGACAAGTTCAGTACACGCTCCGCTGTCATTCAAAATGGAAGCTACGTCTGGTTCGTCAAACAGTGTTGATTTAGTTTTTGTTAATAAAAACGGTGGCACTGTTCTTCTTCGAGCTGGTCATCAATATTACGCCAGGAAAAAACATAAAAGTGGATTGATTGTGTGGGCGTGTACAAAACGAAAGGTGTGCAAAGGGCTTGTAAGAATAAAGGTAAGAAAACTATATTACCAAAATGTATTCCATAGGCTTCGTTGTATATAATATTATTGATTTATATGTTAAATGTAAAAAAAATAAAATGTAAAATAGTGATTGTATATAATCATTTAATAAATAATAATACTGCATCTTGAAAAACTTTCCTCGCGTCCTTTAGTGGCAGCCATTTTGTTTTATCACGCTCACTTGAGATTTGTTGAAACCACAGTGACGTATTTTTGGGTGCTAAAGCTTTGTCTTGATTTATTTATAGCTTTACAACTAGTTTTATATAAACATTAGCTTATTGAGAGAACAGGCTTTTTAGTTTTAAGTCCAATATTTTACCAATTTTTTATTTTACTAATATTCTATCCCATTTTACTATTTTAGGAAGAGCGTATATTAGAAGAAACTCCTCATTTATGTACACCAGATTTTGCGAACAACGAAATCCTGAAATCTGTCCAACATTTAAAAAAAGATATAACTACGCAGGAATTTCCCAGTGTTCCTCAAAAATACAATGCCATGGTCGGAAAGCTAAAAGATGCGGGAATAGACATAATTACTTCAATACCTAAATTTAGTTCCATTAAAGACACGTTATATAGAACACGTAATTCAGCGGCTCAAGTACAAAAACTACAACATAAAAATGTGCTGGAAGTCGAAGTCCCACCTCGTTATCAAGATTTTTTGTTAGCGGAGTACACATGTGATGATACACGAATACTAGTATTTTCTTCTTCCGAAGCAAGGCAAACTTTGTGCGAGCTAACAGACTTTTATGGCGATGGAACTTTCAAAAGTTGTCATATTCCATTTACGCAACTATATTCAATCCATGGCGATATCGGCAGCACGATCAATCACACTAATATAATACCTCTAGTCTACGCTTTGATGAGTCACCGAAACACAGAAGCCTACGTGATTCTGTTCTCTATAATGAAGTCGCAGTTACCCAATTGGAATCCAATAATATTTAAAGTAGACTACGAAAAGGCCGCCATGCGAGCAATTGCTACAGTTTTTCCTTCAATTGCAGTCAAGGGCTGCTATTACCACTTTAATAAGGCAATTTTTAAGAAAGGCCGTGAATTGCATATAACAAATACTCAAGACCCAAAGAAGAAACGCATGGTAAGCCTAAGCGCAGTTCTACCACTGTTACCTCAAGAAGAAATCATGAACGGATGGGAGTATATTATTTCGCGATATGATGATAATGACACACAAATACAAAAATTTGTGAATTATATGAAAAAGCAATGGCTCCACGAAGATTTTTTAAAAGTCTGGTGTGCTTTTGGGGAGACTCATCGAACCACAAACTTCATTGAAGGCTGGCACCATAAATTGAACAAAGCCGTCGGTAAGAAGAACCCAAATTTGATGCAGTTGTTGCTCATACTTAAAGAAGATTCCCAATTATACACCGTTCGCAACATTCAACATCAAAACAATACACAACCATCCAGAAAACGATTATCAAAGTCAATACTTAATGATAATTTTATACAAGATGCTCAGATGGATTTCGTAAATGGTACTATTACGATTGGGACCCTCCTGGAGATTTTACGACACTAAACTTACGAATGGTCAAAAAGCGAATATTTCTGAATAACTGTTGATTATATTGTGATAAAAGAGAGACTGATTTTAAAGAGAAATTATTAATGTGATATTAGTTGGTAAGTAATCTTAATATATAAATGTGATTATTTTGTGTTATAAAGAAGGCTGATTTTATAGGAAAAATTATATAATAGTAGGTAAAAAAGAATTATTTACATTTTGTACTGTAACCAGGTTGTTTTTTTTATTATTACATCGAAGTACAATTAGACAAAAACACTTTGTTTTAGATTAAGAAATGACTAATCTTAATATATAAATGTGATTATTTTGTGTTATAAAGAAGGCTGATTTTATAGGAAAAATTATATAATAGTAGGCAAAAAAGAATTATTTACATTTTGTACTGTAACCAGGTTGTTTTTTTTATTATTACATCGAAGTACAATTAGACAAAAACACTTTAGATTAAGAAATGATTTAAACTAATCTTAATAAATAAGTAGAAAACCTGATCAGTTTTTTTCTGTTACGTCCCTACCTACTAATATGTTAGAAATTTAAACATTATTTTAAAATTTTTATTTAACTTTATCATTGTCAAATAGACATTCTGAAAAATGTTACTAGTTGAGAATAAAAATTCGCATCGAATGACGCTGCTACTCCATGCGATTTGGTTTTCCGAACGAGTAACACTACTCGTGTACTAGTGTTACTAGATGAGAATAAAAATTCGCATTGAGTCACACTGTTACTCCATGCGAATATTTTTCTCAACCAGTCACACGGTGACACGATTTAGTGTGACTCGTTGCGAACAATCGAAAAAACTTATATATTTATTTTCAGATGTTAAGTTTTATTTTTGTTTTATTGTTGGCTGTATGATTAATAATCTATAGTAGGTCTACTTACGCTCCTTAATTCGACCCCTAATTAGGTCCTAAATTCGGCACTTGATTAGGTCCTAAAATTGGCTGGTACCTACGATTAAGGATTAGGAGGCGATTAAGGGCGCTCCCCTCCACTGCCCCGACTGCGTCTGATTTAAAGGACGTGAGTAGACCCCTTTACTTATCTGATTTGGGAAAAACAAAAAATAAACGCCATTTTTCATGTATTTTTAATTTTTATCTCTGCTATAATTATTTAGTCGTTAAGTTAAGTTAAAATATAGAGCTGTGTGGTTGCAGCTCATTAAAAGAATACTACCAACCCATCTCTTCCCTTGGGTGTCTTAAAAGGCGACTAATGGACTTAGAACTGCACAACCATCCAATAGCTTAGAGCGGCGACGGGCTCACCACCTGTAACGCTGAGTGCAGTCACTGCTTGGTGAAGCGCGGACTATGGCAATGGACTGCTTTTGCGGTGCTTTTGCCCAATCTCTGACTAACCCTTATGGGATAGTAGTCGTGATTATATGTATGTTTGTATAATTATTTGTATAGTGGTTAATTGTTAACATTTTCGGTGGATAATCGAAAAAATTGTCTTTAAATGTGTTGAAAGAGGTCGCATGATATACTTGCGATATGATTACTACGTACTAGGTTTTCTTATCGCGCTCGACTGTGGCTCGCGCTACAATTGACTCTATAGAAACTCGGACGTAATGATCAACATTGCGCACTGCACTTTTATATCCGGCAAGCAAGAATAAATAATTTTTCAAGAAAGTTATAGTGCGTGGAAGTGTTGTCATAGGTCGCTGTCGACCAGAAGAAATTGAACTAGTTTAGAATGGAAAATAATAAAGAGAATAAAGGCATTTTTGATTATAATGACTGCCTATAATGAATTTTTATTTAATGACGAATTACATAATAAACATATTTAATAACTACGAAAGTTTCAGCTCGGAACGAAATTTAAGGAATTCCATTTGCACTCTTTTCGCATAAAATAATTAATTTGTAATTATAAAATGAGTAAGGAAATTATATATTTTTAGGATTGTGTAAGTGTATAACTTCCTAATAAATCTGTGAATATCACATGCAAAAAAAGGAAAATAACATGGGCTATCGGTGCAATTAATTTAAGTTATAAATTATTAATCATAATTTATGAATAAAGTATGGAATGTAGGTGTTTTCCTTGGATAGAAATAATATAAAATATCGATTTAACATAAGGATTATTAAAACTGCTAGAACAAATTCCAAGAAATTCAGAGTAAAGAAAATAAATAAATATAAATATATTAATATATAATATATAATATAAATACGGTGATAGTGCATTCGAGTATAAAAGAACGTTCAAGTCAATATTCAAAAGTAACTGTATTGTAAGCATCTTTATTTAAATTTGTAAAAAACTCTGTAAAACATCATAACCCTTCCTTGCCAGTCCGGTAAAAAGGACAATGGGTAGCATGGTACCCGGCTATAATTGCTAAGCTAACCTAATAATCATTTGAAAGGTCTTTCCAAAACGATCATCACTTACTATGACCACCAGTTTCAGATCTGGTTGCTTTCGGAGATAAACATATTACACAACGCGTATTTAACTACCATTTATAATAAAGAATATCTCTGAACGAAATAACTCTGAACGGACTAAGATTTGGAACTTGGTGTAATAGTAACATTTATTCAGCTCAAAAATACCTCTCCAATGATGTAACACACAGCTATTGGAAGATGAAACCAGACTTACCAGATTTCAGATAAACTGGTACATATGACAATAATAAGAAAAGATTAGGGGGATAGCATGGTCTGGACATGTGATGAGGAGGGATTCACATTACAAGAAGGATGCTGAGCATAGATGTGGATGGACCTAGAGTGAGAGGAAGACCAAAGAAACGATGGATTGAATGCGTGAAGAATGATAATATAAGAATAAAAGAAGTGGATGCTAAGCTGACGAGTGACAGAGGAGAATGGAAGAAGAAGACTTGTGCTGACCCCATCTAGAGTGGGAAAAGGGCAAGAATAAGTTATTTTTCGTCTAAAAAAATCATTAAATAAACATTGATCAATTTAATATATTTGTCTGTGTTATGCAAAAAGTAGCCAGACAATTTTAATATGAATTTTATACCAAGAACGGAGTTTTTCAAGTTTTACATTTAGTTGCCCCTAAAACGAGACCCGACGAGACAAAATAGGAACCTCACAGCCACTTCTAATGGTTTCGAGCTGATGTAAAAGTCTTCTTTCATAAATTAAATATATCGGAGATTTAGTTTATCTGTCTGTTGAGATACACTACTAAAGATTTGGTTGGAAATCTGTGATACTGCCAAACAAATTTAAAAATTAAATTATAACAAGCAATCTGCGTATTTTCACAAGTGAATGCGTAAAAAAAAGCTTCAATGCGCCAACAATGCTTAGAAAAAATATAGCTAGAGAAATAAAAACTTGTTGTGGAGGCTTTCATTATTCATTGCTCCCACAGTACATATACATTCTAAGTTGTTTGCCAACTTGCCCAAACTTGCGTGTATGTAGGCGGTATTGTATTAGTTGGGACTTGGTGATAACATTATCAAGTTAGTCGAGATATGCATTAGTTAAGCGAACAAGAATATAATATATTTAAACGTATGCAAATTTATGCATTTTTGTTTTAGGAAAATGTGTCTCAAAGTTGAGAAAGATAAATCTCTGAACGTCTGAATTTTATGTAAGTAACTAATTTCTTGAAAATCTTATAGTAACTGAGACATTTTCCACAAGACTTGATTTCAAGGATAGGGCGAAATAAAGAATACCACTTTGTATACATATATGTAATATAATATTATACTTTCAGTCTAACTAAACTGTATTCCCGAATCGTTTACATATAGAATTTCCATTTATTACACATTTAGATATGACATTGAATTTTACGTACATAATATTAGCCAGTAACATTTAATATACAGTGGTAAGTGCACGACGTTTTATCGTGTTCACAAAGTTTGCCAATAATGAGACCGTTGGACTATGCCGTGGCACGACGAGACAGTCGAAGTCAATTGACAGAAGATATATAGTTTAATTACAATAACGCGTAAATTACTCAAAAAATAATTTGCTACGGTCATATTACACCTGAATCATATTATATAATATTAATTTAATATATTATTTAGCTACAGAAATATTTAATGTAATATAAAGTAATTTAATTAAACAAAAGTGGTTCAGTGTAAGCTTATAGACAGATCAACATAGTCAATTTGTGAATACTAGTCTCATTATTCTCATAAAGGTACAGTGGTACAGTGCATACACAGCTTAGTTCGTGCAAAAAACTTGCCTGTTTTAACACGTGATGCCTATAAACCATTGCAAAGAGTGTACCAACATTGTATATAGTAAATGCATGAAGCTTAATATACAAGGAGATGGAACTATCATGTTCCGGCTCATAAAGTGGGACCATTAACAATATTTATATTTAGATCGAAGCACGGTCCTTTTAAATATCGCATTTGTATACGAACTTCCAGAACATTAGAATTATAGCGATAATGCTAGTAGTATCGAATACTAGACAAATAGTATCCTATACATTCTATAATTAACTAAGTAATTTTAATTTTAGTTGTGCGAATCAATTAACGTGAGTTTATTTACTCAATGGTGTTCTTGCTACATCTATTTAAATTATTACAAGATGTAAAGGGTTTTTCAAATTGAAGGCGTTAAAGGACCATGCTTACAGATATATCTTAATTTATGAAATGAAAGTTGTAAGTCTGTGGGCAGTAAATAGGACAATATTTGGTTCTGCTTTCCAAACATGTAACTAAATAATCTTCATAAATATGTAAAGTAACTGATTTATGTAGATTTTTTATGCATATTATAATCAAAATTGTTCTGAGAATGTGAACTTCTTTCCCAACGTTAATAAAACATATTATGTTATAAATATGCTACGGCAGTAAAGATTAAAATACATTTCAGAGCAAATTCATTGTAAATATTTATAGATTTGACTTAATTTATAGAAAATATACGTATGTTAGGGGACTGTAAAATTTGTAGAAGATATGTATTTAAATATAAATTGTACATTGAGTATAACGTATTCACTCTACATGTAAGTATTATTTTTGTTCATAGTATAATGATTTAATACATTTTTCGATTATTAAAATTATTTAAATATATATAATATAAGCGTGAATTACAATAATTATGTCTTTCAAGTTATAATGGGAAGGCCTTTACTATAGAAAAGCCTTTCATACGATAATTATTAAAACTGCCGTAGTAATTAAATAGTTCGATACAAAATTTTCGCAATATTATACCTCGCATTAATAGAATAAAATATGCGGTAACAATATTTAGCTTGCTGCACGAAAATATTTTAAAAGTTTTAAATACTTCACATTACTAAACATTGTTTTTACCATGAAGTTGTAAAATTTTTCAATTGCAATAAAGAGTATATTATAAAATTGTATAGGACATTGGTAGCATATTCCTTAGGTCGAATATTAAAAACATACGAAACAGGTATGGAATGTTTTAGGCCGAATATTTGCTAATACATTTCGGAAGTTCAACTAAAACTTCAGTCGTAAATCCCATATTGACTTAAATAGGTAGATTTGAGAAAATTACCCTAATCACCGGTGCCATATCGTCATTATTTATTGGTATTATTATGTAAAATGTTGCAAAATTACACTTAAGAAATCATTAAATAATTTCTTTGTAAAACGTGCATTTTTCATTCGTGATTGATCAGAAAACTACATTTAACAACGTTGGTGATAAACAATTTATTGCAGTAAAACAGGACATACTTCTGTAAAATGTAATTGTAGAAACCCTTCCATGACACACCAGATAAATATAATTTTACTCTGTAAGTTACTCTACCATAAATATATATTTTATAAACCAAAAAACTTGTCTGGCATTCTTCTACGCCGTCTGCTCACGCGCGTATTGAAAAAGAAGCGTCGTATATTTTCCAAACCAGTTAATTTTATACAAACCAATTGGGTTAAGAAAAATTACAAACTGATTGATAGTATTTCTTTTTATTTATCTTTTCTTTTGCTTTTATATAATTTCGTTTCATTAAAGTCCTCAGTTACATCCGCCGGGAGCCTGTCATGTGAATGTTATGTGACATGATCGGAAGGTTTAGGAATTTTAGCCCCCCTTTACTTCGACTGATTTAAGAACATTGAGAGACGCTTTTAAAGATAACTTGTGTCCGTTGTTGATACGACAGATCTGAGAGTAGTATTTGTAGGACGAGGAGTGCACGATTGTTTGATTTGTTGGTGTAAATAATATCAAGATTCAAAATCCTATATATTGTTTCACATAAAAACATAATAATATACATAAATAAGCCGATAGATTATAAATTCAGTTTTACAATAGCAGATTACAAGTTGACAAGTTGATCTTCAAGTAAATATTTCATAAATATAACAACAAATCCATAATTTTAATATTATCCATAAATTTAATGATCCGGTTTCAGTATCTTTATTTATTAATCATGGGGAAAAGGAAGGAAATGATCTTGAAGATGAGGATGAAGATCAGTCGCCAGGGCTGGAGCGCGGACGGCGCCTCCGGGGGCAGTTAGTCCTTGGGCTGGGGCTTAACGAGCTCCACCTTCCCTGGGGTGGCCGGGGTCGGCTCCTCGGAGAACAGCGGGTTCTTCACCTCCATGTCGCCAGTCTGTTAAAAGCACCCCATTAATCGCGGCAATAGTTACAAAACGGAATTACCTACCTATCTGTTTTGTAACTATAGCTGTCATTAACAGGTCTTTTAGATGATATATTTTTTCAATAAGATGAAGATGATTCCTGTGACAGATGTTATATAATATGTACACAAACAAGTAGTGTGAAAAATAAAGGAAATCTGGAACAACACAGTTTACGAAGAACAAGCACAGATACAGTGATAATAGACATAATTAATTTGTAAAGGTAACATTTAACACAAGGCAGCTCATGAAAAGGCAGTCGAACAATGAAAAAAGGTGAAAATAAAATGTTAATTTTATTCCCAATAATCATTCTTGAGCGGTGAAAATTTTACAAAAAAATTGACAAAAATTCGCTTAAAGGTGCAGCGTAGACGACAGACTTTTTAGTCCGTGAAAAAAGAACATAGTTATTTAATTATATTAAGGTAACGTACACATGATGTGCAAAAAATCTGCGAAGGATCTTTTGCGCGCTAGAAAGACATTTTGTGTGTCGCAGACTCGATCGCACAAAGTGTGTTGTCTGGGTTGCACCATAAATACTCTTACTTTATAATTATAGATGATAATGTGAAGGCACGAGCATAAAGATGTACCCATTTTAGGTTCGAGTAAAATATTTTCTGTTGTGACACTAGTAACTAGTGACAAAATAGTAACATAAAGCTCTAAAATGGTAACATATTTAATAACAGGTTTCTCATGACCGCGCCGGTGATAATATTATTACGAGGCTGGTTAATCTATCTAGAAAATGGGGAAGGTTAAACAAGGAGATATAGCATATATAATATATGTTTAGCATGTACGTGCAGTTGTTGTTGGAGTTTTATTGAACTCAATGGTAGCAGAAACAATTTATAAAGTTATAGTGCGCGGAAAGATTGTCAAAGTTTGCGACCGATAAGAAGAAATTCAATTAGTTAAAATGGGAAAATAATAAAGAGAATAGGAACTTAAATATATCAATCATATATAATAGAATACTTTAGTTCAAATAATAATAATCCAAAAACGCTCCAAAAAACACTCTTCAGCCCCCTTAATCTTAACTCTCGGTTTACGGATAGGATTCGGAAACTAACATCCGTCTCGCTCGATGCTTCGTAATAAAAAGTGACAGGTATAAAGATTCCGTGATTCGTTTTCCGACAGTTGAGAATAGCGGGACTGGACGGCGTGAACATCTAGGACAATATTAGAAAAATTTAACAAACGCATTTTAAGACTGAGTCCATAATTAAATATAGCACTATAATAAACGAGGGTTGGTACGGTTCAATATTCAGAAACATTTTTATTGCTCCCATGGCATATACATAATTAGTAGCCGACTTGCCAAACTTGTCAGCGGTATGAAATCTATGACCGTGTATAAAATTCTGTTGATAAGTACGGAATCTCGTATCTTTAAATAAGAAGCAAAAATTATTTTGTTAGTATTCATACCTAAAAATGCTATAATTTTATAAATTATTAAGGATTTTGAATCATCTTCGTTAAACTTGAATGTAAAACAAAATTATTCTCAATTGCCTTTGACACAGGTCAAGCCTGGGCACTATTTAAAACTGACCCGGGCGTTCCCTGGAGAAGATGAAAGATTTTATATAACGAGCTTTTCAGTATCTGTTTAAACTATTTCACTACGTATGTACGTGCCTTACGTATGTACAATTTTCCTTGATAACCCGTTACAAAAAACACTCAAGGTCGGAGCAGTAATTACTATTTATGACACATTAATGGCCGGGACAATATAACATATTGCAGGAAACTGCGATATCAAGAGTTTTCTGAAAGCGCAGTAAGTAACAACCTGACTGCGGCAATATGTATTGCAGCATTTCAAATCCAACTGAGTTTTATATTTTCCAATATGTGGCGATTGCAATATATGAAATGAGTTCACACCGGCAGAAAGTTATTACAAGGATCGGTAGCTATCAGCAAATGTTTAATTTAAAATTTACTAGCTGAATAAAAAAGTGAAAGAGGTCGCGACTGCAATCACAACTGCAATCGTTCCCGTTTTTGGAAACATGAAACTCTTTTGTTTGAAGACCTGCATAATACCTTTTTTTTAATAAAGCTCGGCTAGAACTTATGCGTAAATAATCTTTTTTATTTAATGAAATTGTTAATATGGATTGGATTGTGTGAAGGCTGGGAGTGAGAGTGGTATAGCGAGCGATAGAAGACAGTGGAAGAACAAGACAGACAACTCACCATTTTTGAGATTTTGGCGAGTAACAGGACTTTTAGTATGTTTTCTTTCTAAGCATTCGGGGAATTAGTTTCCGAATAAACAGCTTATATTTCCGCTCATGCACTCTACAACTACTTTATTGAAGGCGAATTCGACCGAATTTCGATTAGCTACATGGTATAGTAACACCAAAAATGCTATTTATGTGGCCATGTACGCATTTCAGCTGTGAAATGCGTACGTGGCCAAAAATCGACCGAGTACGCAGGAATCCAGCGGATTAGACCAATGAAATTTAAGCATTTATTAGTGTTCATACCCCCGTGTGGCTATAATTGGAGTAGACATGTCTTGGGGTGGAGACCGCGTGTAGGCAAGCGAAGTGTGAAGCGACCCGATGGTGATGATCTAAGAAGGGTTGAGTACTCACGGTAGCAAATCCAGGACACTCGTAGACAGTGTAGTCGCCTTCCTCATTCTCTTCCTCTGACTCCGGATCAGAGACAGATCCGTTCCGCTGTTCCATGCCATTCCTATACACATACACATGCATAGTATTACCATCACGTCTTTATCTTCATAGGGGTAGAGCTGTTGACGCCTACAGTTCGCCTGATATGTTAAATTTGCAACAGAGGGTGAGCCTGTTGCCATGCACCGGGCACAGCGTGAGACTTATGTTTTCTTCAAGTTAAGTAGCACAGGCGGCACGAAGTCCTACCTGCTACCGCTGCCTCCGTTCCTAATTGCAGATAATACAAAGTTCAATAAAGATATTCATCGAATTATGCCCAACCGTTTATTCCCTTCTGCGTAGGCTTTCTGTAATCGATAAATGCAAGCGTATTTTTATACCACTTTATTTTGCAATATAATAAAGGAAGTTGCAAAAATACCTTACAACTTAAAAATGTCACACTAAAAAGCCAAACCATGCAAAACAAAAATAGGCTCAAAAAAAAATTTTAATTGATAAGTACATAAAAATTTTACAAATATTATTTATACGTTATATAAGTACTTTAGTGGATCAGTCAGTAATATCAATGTATTACTCTGTCGTTATGTTGTTCATTTAATTCGAGCCCTTAAAAATTTTAGTACAGTCGAGTTCAAAAATATGTATACACATTTGACAGGTGACAGTCTTTCATTCCCATTCAATATGAAATTTATATTTTTTTAAGAGTCTAAAATTTACCTACTGTCAAAATTGGTTACACATATTTTTGGAGTTGACTGTACATACAAGAAAACAATACAACGATCAACAAGGAGATTCCATGAAGCATCGCACAAAAATTTATTATACCTATTCAGATGACGAAGACGCTTTCTGTAATTAATTATAAAAAAAAATATTTACGTAATGTGTGCGGGTAGTGTCTTTTTTATTTATGTTAATAATTATCTAGATCAGGAAACCGTTTACTTAGTGTGCGTTGTCCCAGCGGAAAAAGTTAAAATTTCTTATTTTGATTTATACAGATTTTCAGTGTATGACATCGTGAAAATGTGTATGATATGTAAAAATTTGTTTAAACAGCTACTGAGGAGTTATTATTCAAAAACTGATTCCGCTTGGACAACGTTGTCCCAGCGGAACATTTTTTACATAATGAAAAAAAAAGAAAAAAAGGTTATTCAAAAATTTGTACATAACCTGAGGTAATTGTGTGTATATAAATAAAACTTGTGCGACATTAAACTGAGAAGATATTCAAGTTTCCGCTGTGACAACGTTTTGCCATGTGCTAGATTTCATAGAAATCACTTTTATTTACTCTGCATAAAAGTTCAGAAAAATCGACAGCTCTGCATAAAAGTGATTTCTATGAAATCTAGCACATGGCAAAACGTTGTCACAGCGGAAACTTGAATATCTTCTCAGTTTAATGTCGCACAAGTTTTATTTATATACACACAATTACCTCAGGTTATGTAAAAAATTTTGAATAACCTTGTTTTGAATTTGTTTATAATATCTGTCTAAACAGCTTTTCGAAAAAACACATCGTTCAGAAGATATAAATATAAACGTAAAAGAAGGTTATTAGGACCTAGCACTTAAAGTATGCATTCTAGAGTATATTTTATAACGTTTATACATATCTTGGAAGAATCTTTAACATTGTGCCGAGTACCATTGATGTACTCTTAGTAATTAATGCGCTATACGATAAATTTGCCAGGCTGGAAAACAGTTTTTTATGCAGTCTAATTGCATGGGATTTTTTAGCAAATGCATTATGAAACTAATTTCAGTAATTTGTTTATACTTTCAACCCTTCACGTGTAAAATTTCGTCTAATTAGACTCAATAATTTAGGAAATACAGTGAAATACCTAACAACCTCCAAGTCCGTACATAACCCAACCAAATTCAGGTGGCTATGAAAAAGCGACCTTGCGATATATTTGAGTGACATTCTAAAATTTACAGCATAATACCGAGATATGAATAGGTACAGGTGGTCACACAATTTTCTGATAAAGTTTAATGTATTTTTTCATCAACGCACAGCACATAAAAAAATATTTTTTAAAGAAGTTTTTTATGAAGGAAGAAACTTAGTTTAAGTAAATTGTGTATGAGTAGTGGACCAACCAATTAATATATTTAGATAATAATGATAGGTAAAAATTTATGATTTATTACTCGAAAGGATAATGTAAATCATAATACGAAACAGAGAGGCTATCGGTTCTAGTTAATTAGATGAAAAGTTATATCGAGTATATACTGGGGTATTTAACATCTGCATGATACTAATCGATGCGGCATTTGGATTTTTTTAATAGTTTCGAGATCAAATTGTAGAGTACCTAATCTCAAGATTTTAGTTTATGTGTTGTTAGGCGAATCTATCCAAATAGGTTTTTACCTCCTTAGGGCTACTTGAAGAAAAGTTTAAACCTAGTTTAAATCTCGATTTTGTAAATATTTGATATTTCAGCCAAATGAGAATTTTACATTATGGCTTTAAACTGGAGCATGGCTTATACATTACATGATAGTAGGCTTAACTTTAAGTACCTTACTACCTACTTAAATTTTCATTCTGTATTCCATTACAAAACAACCTAAGTCAATTATTATTAATGCGTGATTTTGTGATCCATGGTTGTGACTCTGTCTACCCAGGGTGGATATAGGGTCAAATAAATAAACATATATGTTGTCCAACTCTAATGGACTTTAAGTGAAGGAATTGCTGTATAAATATCGACAAGCGTCTATCCTCGAAGGATTGAGCAAAGAATTGGTTATAGTATGGTTATTTGTCCAATGTATCCTGAGTTAGGTAAAGATTTATAATTATTAAATACCTAATTATTGCAACAAATATTGTCAATCTATAAAGTTTTTGGAGTCATGTGTTAAGAAATGTGATGAATTTTTAATTTCCGGAAAATAGATGCTAATATAAAAGCGTACAAATCACTTAATATGAAAAAACAGAAGACCTGTGGGGACTTTCTGTCACATTTATTAACTCTATAATACATGTTATAGCGCCGCTCTTGTCCCTTATATTTAATAACTGCATATATGAGGGAGTTTTTCCAAATTTAATGAAATTTAGTAAAATCTTACCACTTTATAAAACAGGAAGTAGGAGTGACCCAACAAATTTTCGATCTATTTCGATTTTGCCATCCCTTAGTAAAATATTTGAGAAAATTATGCTTAATCAGCTATTGGCTCACTTTACAGTAAACAATTTATTTCATAATTCACAGTTTGGATTTACTAAAGGTAGAAATACAACAGATGCCGGAATGGCGTTAATGAAACATGTCTTTGATGCATGGGAGAGTAAAAAAGATGCTGTAGGGATCTTCTGTGACTTGTCCAAAGCCTTTGATTGTGTTGACCATAAAACTCTTATATCTAAACTAAAACATTATGGTGTATCAATAAATTCACTCAAATTAATACAATCATATTTGAGCGACAGAAATCAAACCGTTGTTATAAATAAAGCTAAAGGGACCCCGATGATCAACATCGGCGTACCTCAAGGTTGACCCTTGAGGTACGCCGTTGTTGATCATTAGGACCTGTGTTATTTTTAATATACATAAATGACCTAGCCTACTTTACTAATGATTTATGTAAAACGGTACTATTTGCAGATGATACTTCATAAATATTTGACATTAATAGAAATGACAACAAATATAACGATGTCAATAGCACCGTTAGTAAAGTGATCAGTTGGTTCAATAATAACAACTTATGTTTAAACGCGAAAAAAACAAAATGTATTAAATTTTCATTACCCAATGCAAGACAAGTAGATACAATTATAAAAATTAATGATCAAGTGTTGGAATGTGTTGAATCCACATTATTTCTAGGCATTACAATAGACTCACGCCTACAGTGGAATCCACACATGCTGTTGAAACGGCAAGACTTGTCTACTTTAGTTATTTTCATAGTGTGATGTCATATGGCTTGTTGCTATGGGGGTCAGCAGCTGATATTGAGAACATTTTTATTTTACAAATACGAGCTTTTTACAAACATAAGCCACGAGACTCACTCAGACAGCTATTCAAGGAAATTGATATATTAATTGTTGCCTCCACATACATCTATGAAAATATTATATATGTTTATAAACATAACCACACATTTAAGAAAAATAATGAATGCCATAATTTAAATACTAGAAGCAAAAATAAACTTGCTGTGCCTGTCTTCAGACTGCGTAAAACAAATCGCTCATTTATGGGGAAATGTAAGTATACAATTTTATAATAAAATCCCACCAAATATAATACAACTGCCTTTTTCATAAATTTAAAGCCTTATATTAAAAAAACTTTAATGAAAAAAGGCTATTATAAAATCCAAGATTATCTAGAGGATAAAATAGTGTGGAAATATTTATTTGCTATCGTTTGTCATCATAGAGGCATGTTATTTTGATGGATTAATGGAAATTATGTAAAACATTCAAAAATGACAATAATTATATGATTGGCTATTTAAAAAAAAGTGGCTCATGAGTTTCTTGCCGGGTTCTTCTCATGAGAAGCCTTACTCTCGGAATCCGGCCACTTGTATCAATTATAACCACAGTCAATACTCTGTGTTTGTACTTGCCGCAAGCGCTCGCGGTTATTAACCTTAATTTAGAAATATACTTTTTATTTAAATATATAATTTTATTCAATTTATAAACTGTAAAATATTGACGTTTTTAAGTGCCAGGTTTGGTCTATGAAATAGAGTTATTTTTGTTTGTTTGTTTGCTTTTTATTCCTATTAAAACAGGCAAATATTTATTATACCCTATCAGGTAAATTTATATTATATGTATATGTAATCACCAGGACTGTCCACCGGAAGGGGGCAGAGTTGGGGTCGACGCCAGGAATATACCCAATTTTGGAGATTTTATCAACTAAAGTTCAAAATAAAGAAACTTCGAATTTGTTGTCAATTATCTATGTAATAATAATATTTTTATTAAAATGTCTTTCCTAAGCTAATGATTTATTTATAAGTACCTACTTTATTATTAATAATTATTTTGACTCACATAAAAATTCAGATGTTTTTTTAACACTTATGCACACAACTGTACAAATAACAAAAACATAATACGGTATATTTTAGAATGTTACCCAAATATATCACAAGGTCGCTTTTTCGTAGCCATCTGAACTCGGTCGGGTTATGTACGGACTTGGAGGTTTCAGGTATTTCACTGTATTTCCTAAATTATTGAGTCTAATTAGACGAAATTTTACACGTGAATAGTTGAAAGTATAAACAAATGATTGAAATTAGTTTCATAATGCATTTACTAAAAAATCCCATGCAATTAGACTGCATAAAAAACTGTTTTCCAGCCTGGCAAATTTATCGTATAGCGCATTAATTACTAAGAGTACATCAATGGTACTCGGCACAATGTTAAAGATTCTTCCAAGATGTGTATAAACGTTATAAAATATACTCTAGAATGCATACTTTAAGTGCTAGGTCCTAATAACCTTCTTTTCCGTTTATATATATATCTTCTGAACGATGTGTTTTTTCGAAAAGCTGTTTAGACAGATATTATAAACAAATTCAAAACAATGTTAAGAAAAATTGTCAGCTCTGCATAAAAGTGATTTCTATGAAATCTAGCACATGGCAAAACGTTGTCACAGCGGAAACTTGAATATCTTCTCAGTTTAATGTCGCACAAGTTTTATTTATATACACACAATTACCTCAGGTTATGTACAAAATTTTGAATAACCTTTTTTTCATTTTTTTCCATTATGTAAAAAAAGTTCCGCTGGGACAACGTTGTCCTAGCGGAATCAGTTTTTGAATAATAACTCCTCAATTGCTGTTTAAACAAATTTTTACATATCATACACATTTTCACGATGTCATACACTGAAAATCTGTATAAATCAAAATAAGAAAATTTTACCTTTTTCCGCTGGGACAACGCACACCTTTACTTACGATCAGTTTACAATTAATCATTAGGGAAGAAATGCAAGTTCAAAAATTTTTTAAAGTGGTAAGGATATGGTCGAATGTGAAATTTATTTTCATGCATGCACTTTGTTATCAGATTATATAGCTTGAAACGTTTTGTGTTCGTTGCGTAGCGTCGGATATCCTGAAGTCGAAGAATGTCATATTTGTTATAAACATTAAAAATTGTAGCGCACACATAATCGAGTTTGTCCTCACAAAAGTGAGCGAGAAATTTTCCATTATACAAAAAGTAATAAATTTGTTGTTGGTGTTGCCGACAGTATGAGATTGGTTATCGTTAGGTGATTCTTCTGCTTGTAGTTTAAGCTTAGTAATTATATTTAAGA
The DNA here is from genome assembly GCA_910589355.1 of Parapoynx stratiotata. Taxonomy (NCBI): domain Eukaryota; kingdom Metazoa; phylum Arthropoda; class Insecta; order Lepidoptera; family Crambidae; genus Parapoynx; species Parapoynx stratiotata. The sequence goes on from OU342457.1 coordinate 11,539,757, forward strand.
ACCGATTAGGGACATACTTAAACCTTAATTTCAGTTCGCCACAAAATCATTGTTTTAAATTACGTCTCAAGAAATTAGTCCGTCTTTCAGTGCACCGCAAAACGGTGACCTATTTACGACGAGGCTAATTAATAGTACCTACTTACTCTTTATGTTCTGAGCAATTAAATTCCGTTTTTCATTTCAAGTTCAATATTCATTGAGTTAAAAATTCAAAGACAATTTATATTATATTCATGTCGCAGGGCTGAGATCTCGGAATAGCGATGACTGTCGCATCAATTATGCCGACGTACTTCACTGGCGACATTGGATGCGGCAGGTTACTTTACATTGTCACAAAGGAAACTTTACTTTGAAATGTAAAAGGTAACAACACCCCGTTACAAAGGACAGAAGCCATTTATATTTCAGTAATAAATGAACTACTTCGTTATTCATCGAGTGTTAAGTAGTAAAATGGACATTTTAAGTAAGACCTTTATGAATAGACAAATACCACAAATACATATAGTAAACATATACTATACATATGTATATTTGTGCTAGAGAAAGTATGGCAATAGCCTTGGCTGTAAAAAATAAGAGAAAAACGACATTACTGCTATGAACATAAATTTAGCACGAAGGCGACTAAATCATTCGACTTGAGACTCTATTCTAAGGCGATAAGAGCGAGGCTACTCGCCATCATAAAGTGCAACAATTATAGGAGTGGCAGCTCAGATCATGTGGGTATCTCCTTAAATAGATACGCAATTATTTCGTCTCATAAGAAGAAGACCCAAGATGGAAAAGTTGTGTCAGCAGTGTATTGAAGGGATCTTCTTCCGACAGAAAATAGTGAAACAAGAAAACGTGCAGTGATATAAACGTGCAGAAAAATAATTTTAAAATGTTACATTCTTATGAAATGTGAGCTCTTTTTTCCTAGGCTAGCACGCCTGCGCGTATAAATATTACGGCACGCAAATAAGTGCGGTAATATTTTTATATTTTTGTAACCCCGTAAAGTCAAATACGTTCAACATAATATCAAATTAAAAAGTGTCGTCAACATTTTAAATTTTTCCGCATTACATAAATCCTGCCCAAATTTTGGCTTTACTTTCAAACACGACTTTCAGTAACCTAATATTTTCCATTTTGATTATGATGAATTGACATAATAATATATATCGAGAGTCACTGAAAAATAAAGTGAAAGCACCATTTTTTATTTAATACATAAAGTATTTAGAGAAATAATTGTCTTTTGTTTATGATTTCTTTTCATACTTTAAAAATGTCGACTTCAAATACAGTCCGAATAACATAAAAGGTGCATTTTGACAGTTATTTGTAGTGCATTTTGACTGAGATTCGTCGATTCCCATACCAATGTAAATGGTCATGTGTCAAAATGCGCCTATAAAATTTTTCAGACTGTAGTCAGGAAGATTGCTATTTTGCACCGCCAGAGATAGAGAAAAAGGCACAAAAAGCAAGTGAATGTATGTTGTCGCCTAAATGTAAGAAAAATATTTAGCGGCTCATTATTCGTTCTTAGAGTGGAAAAATGTGAAAAAAGCGCTTTATTTTTCTGGACATGTACTTTAGCATATTTCAGTGAACCATACAATAAATATAAACCAAGTTTGCCGTGGTGCATCTACTTTACGACGGAAAAAACAGTGATGACTAAAACAATATTAACTACATACTCGCACTTTACGGCGTTAATGAAGAGAATTTCGCATGGATGGAAACTGAAAACAATGATACCGTTTAAAATAACCAGACACAAACCCTGAACATGCCTTCAAAAGTTGTTTATCACATGGAAAATTGTACTTTTAGTAATTGCTTTAATAAATAAATGTAACCCAAAATTGATGTTTTTTATTAAAAACGTAATACACGCGTGCGCTTTGATCGCTACGTACTCAGTTTTCTTATCGCCAATGACCAACATAGCGCACTTGTATCAGTTACCTACGAATATTAGGTGATGCTAAAGTAGGTAGGTAACACTTTTTTATTGTGCTTTCTAGACGGTCATGAAAATAGACCCCAGATCGCGATTACAAAACAAAGGCCCACTTTATTTTTACATTTATTTTCTCTGTACATCTAATATTAGGTCCTTACCTATGAAATTGGTGTTTTGTATGGAGATTTTGGGGATGTCTGCATTTTACATACTAACATTTTATCAGTTTTCTTCACAACGACAAATCCAGAGATAATAATATTTGGCATGTATCATTAGACAAGCTTTAGCAATATGTGTGTGGACACGCTTGATAAAAATCATTCATCGTTTTTATGTTAATGCAAATCAAATGATGTATTCGGGAGGCAGTTTAAATAATTGTCTTTGTGTCTAATTTTAACACAATTAAAATTACAAAAAATTATCAAATTAAATAATACGAGCTCAAATATATGGTCTATTTTTAGAAGAGGCAATTATTTTATAAGAATGTTCTGAAACTTAATAGTTACGGACAAATTGCTAAGACAGAATAAAAACACTAATTTCATAGGTAAGGACCCAATATATATTTTATAAGCTTCAAAGCGACATCAAACGTAGCGTTTTGTTATTTAATGGCATTTTCACTGCCGTTTATTAGCGTTGTTAGCGCTTTTCACAATTTCATTTCTATTTATACTTATAAAGGAAACGTTTGATTGGTTTAGTATATATATCGAATTAAACGGGCCAATCGATATTCTAATTTGTTTCAGGTTAGCCAGCTCAAGATTAATTTCACTGTTTGCAAGATAGTAATAGGTATGTTTCGTTACATTTAAAATCGATAATTAAGTACTTTATTATGAAAATCAAACCTTCGGGAAATGTAAGAACCTGATCTCGAGATTTTAATGTTGTCAGCAAACATCATTATTTAGTAAACGTGAAATTCTTATTCTAATCACACACATCGCGCTGGAAGGTAAATATTACATTAAACTTACGAACATAGAATCAACAGGCTCTATAAAATATTACCGCGGATACAAAATACTAGAGCAACAAATTGAATTTAGTTTACAAATGAAATTTCATCTAGAGTAAGATAACGTTTTTAGGGATCTATATCAGTTAACTCAGTCCAACCAAGCTGGTGCTCGGAGCTCGGAACTAATTCCATTAATATGGTCCACTCAAAAAGTTTATAATGGATACGACAGTCGCATTTAGATGCCAGGTTTCATTTTGTTGCATTTATTTACGAAACAAGAGAAATAAAGAATTATAGACGTTTCTTTTTACAACAAGTTTTATATAGTTTTAAAGGCATTTTAAGTCTTTTATAGGCACTCGTTTTAAATGCATTATAACTACTTTGGACAGAGTTTTGGATTACAGAGTAACAAACGTAACTATCACGGTTATATCTCATTTTTTAGGGGGTAGGCAGAGGGTTTATAATCGCCGTAGTCGCGTGATGAGATATTTTTTTACCGTACCTTTTATTTTGTTGTGAATGCTATTTTGTGTGTATGTTATTATGTATAACTTATGAATTATGTCATTACTTTAAACATAAACGAGAAAAATAATAGGAACACAAAAAGTTCCGGTTAAAGATTTTCTAAGGTATTCCTCGAAGCGCACCTATGTTTAAGATGGGGATTCTAACTGAATCTATCAATAATTAACGATCTGAAAAAAAATTAAGAGATTTCGTGATTATTCAGTGAGTGGTATTCAATTTACATATATTTGACATAAACTCCCTCTGACATACGAGTATTCATATAATTTTGGTAATTCCACACATCCATCTCAACTTTCGCACATTTAGCAAGTAAGCGTACAAATATCTTTATTTCCAAAAAAATACCAGGCTGTCATAACAATATAGGAACTATTTTATTTAATACCTTACCCTAAAATGTATTGCTCTTCCCTATTTTTAAAAGCAAGTGCGCTTCGATGAATAATTTTGGTGCGCTTAAAAATGGGTGCGTTTCGAGGAACACCTCGATTTCTAAGAGCGTCGATAAATAAGATTACTTATTTTGATATTTGCATGCAGCAAGGATGTCTTCACTAAACGCATAAATTCCTACGAGTAATTTAAGTAGCTATAGTATCTGTTTTCCTTCTCTTACCTCTCCATAGCGATGATTTGTTGCTTCTGGTGCTGATAGTGGTACATATGGGCCGAGTGGGCCAGCTTCCTGTCCCCAGACATGTCCACGGTGGGCCCAGTCACCCCATACGCAGGGTAGTCCACATCGGCAGCAGCTTTGGCTCTCTTCGTCATTCTAACCAGAAGAATATTTTATATACACTCATGTCACAATATTCGCACTATGAATTTAAACAACACATTGACTTACTTTTTAAGAAAACAAACAAATAAAAATAATGGAAATAAAAAAGGAGAAAGGTAAACTATCGTAGGTATGTTTGTAACAAGGCAGGCAGCAGCGGTAGTCAAGTTGGGGAAAACGGCACTACTCGTTCAGTGGTCGCGGGTTCGATCCAATCGCCTGTACCACTAAGTTTGAATGAAATATACGTAAGTCCTACAGTTGTTTGTGAATATTACTTGGTCCACATTATGCTCGGTGCGTCACGGCCACAGTCCCCGCCTGTTACATGGGGATTTACATATCAGGTGGAATGTGGGTGATGCCACCTCTGCCTTCTCCTTCGGGGAAAGAGGTGTGATGATATGTTATATTGTGTTACAATGTAAAAGGTTTGGCTCATTATGCAAGTTATTTTATTAAGGGCGAATTCGACCAAATTTTCAAATGCTTTAGTTGTGAAATGCGTACATGGCCAAAAATAGCAGGACTCCGTCATTGCAGCGGATTTGACCAATGAAATTTAAGCATTTATTAGTGTTCGTGCCCCCTTGTAGTAACACGGAATTTGGTCGAATTCGCCCTAAGACTTTGCATATATTATACATAAGATAACTATAGCAAAAGTCATCCAAAGAAATTAATTTCCATTTTTGTTTGGATTGGATTAATTTGAGTGTAGATAAAGTGATGTATAATATGTAGTGTGTCACTGCATATAAAACGGCATTAAAACACTCTCGTGATACTATTACAAATTTGTTTTTTTTAAACATACGCTCGAGTTATTGAAAACCAGCATTATAGTTACAAATTATTATAAATCACGCTTATTAGTAAAATTAGCCTTTAAAGTGGCTAGCTACGTCAGTATTTACGAAGTACGCCCCTTGGCATAACTTCCGAGAAATGAGTGCCATTTGAAGGAGAATTTCATAGAACATTTCCGACAAATTCTGTAGATATTTGCTTAAGGAGGTGCATCAACCTAAGCTGTGCGGCCGGCACTGCGATGCCAAGGTACTCTCGGGAACTTCCCTAAACTTTTCTAAGTATGTACACGTCAAACTGTACGAAATTGTCTAAGTTTCACAAGATGTTCAACCTTAGTACGGTAGCATAAAGTGCTAAAGCTACTGGGTGGTTCTGATAGCGTGCAGTCTGTCAAGCTGTTGTGTGCACATGTTACAAATTAGTTGGTACTTACAGCTACCTAAAATTGTTAACTTAATTTTCAGACTGTATATCTAAAGTTTGTATTAGAGAAATGAACAAAACCAATTTTTAAGGAAGAAGGTAAAGTACCTAAATCAAATTGAATACTAGCTGTTCCCGCGACTACGTCCGCGGCTACTATTTTTTAACTATCCCACGGGAACCCTTTATTTTTCTGGAATAAAAAGTATCTAAGTTATAAGGTATCACCATGCAAAATTTCGTTGAAATGTTTTACCAACCAGACAGAGAAACAAAACATTTTTTGGTATTTTCCCTCTTTTTACATCCCCCTGACTTGGTTTTAAGCACTTTTTTTCTATTTCCGGAATACGACCTCTCTAGTTTTATTATATGTATAGAGTATTTGGAGTCAGCAAAATACAAAAAAGCTTAAAAAATTCAAAACATATAGAGCTTGTGGAAAAATGCAGCCAAATATAATATTGCTGAAAACGGTATATCCAACACGCCAATAAAAATAAAAATTCTATGATCGTTGGTAAGGGTTATAACAATATCTATTAAGTCACTTAGCCAGGAGCCTAGTAATACTTTTATAATACCTAAAGCTTTCACAATAATATAGAGCAATAATGAAGGAAGTCTTAGTTCACTAAAATATAACACGGCCGACATTATTCGTGAATATCCTCTAATTACGGAGATCTATATCCTATCAGCCTCCCGGGAACATTATTCAGGCATAGAAAGAATATATGTCATACTCTACCCCTGCTAATGGGTATCGGATATTCACATCGGCCTAACGGTTTTTAAAAGATAAAAATGTATTTAACAAGATATTGGTTTTTGCTTTAACCACACATGTTTTTTTTATAATTATTATATATATACATTTTTGTTTAGGTAGCTACCAGCTTTAGAATGAACAAAATGGCACCGAAAACTTGCTAGCTTATAAATTGAGATCCTATTTATTTGTGAAGATGCAACGGAATGCGAATTTGACGATATGATTTCAAAGGATTATAATCTCACGGAAAACAAAACAAATTGAGCAGTACTATAATAATGTTTTGACAGATTACAATTGACTGGTAAACTAACGTTTATCAATTAATGATGACATTACTATTTAAAAACGAGTTTAAACCTACCTACATCTAAAATTATGTTCCTACGTGGTTGCAGAAACAACATGACGTATTGTTATGTGTTACAATTCTATTATTATTATTATTATCCTATTATTATTCTATGTGTTACAATTCTATGGACAAGTAAATACCGTTACATATGACAATACATGAAGCCGATTTCATAAATTAAGTCAAACCTTTGATTAAGCCATTGCTCAATTGAGTTCTATTAACTACATTTACTAATGTATCTTCGCGCGCTACAGTCGGATTCCCAGAATTCCTAGATGCAAATTATGGAATTACATTAATTCCCGGGATTCGTGCCCGATCAAGTGTAACTTGTGCTTAACATGCCATCGAAATTGAATGAGCTAAAACTGTTGTAAACAGATAATTACATTCTCTGATTTTTAAAACAATAGGTAACTCTGGATTCCCTTCAACACGTATATAACAATGGATCTATCTGACATTTGAAGGAATATCATTTGAGGGAAAACGTAAAATAGTGTTGTGCTGTTAACCAATTGAAGTTCAATTGCTTGATCAATTGTTTACTTCGATGAGGTGGATTACCACGATAAAAATCTCATCACTTTTCACACCAATAAATGACTCTTAATTCAATAATCCTGCACATTGCACATCATTATAGACACTTATGACATAAAACTACACTGTTTTACATAACTATATCCACTACAAAACAATATTACAATCATTGAAATAAAAATCACGTCCACCAAAGTCAGATGCCGCCAAAAACTCTGGTCTTTATTTTTTTAATGTTGCCAGCTGATGAGCGAAGTGGTGTGGTACATGCGAGTTATTTAACTGATTCAATCGAATTGTTATGACGTGTTTTGTACATTTTTGCAAACAAAATGTTGTAATTTTAATTGCGATAAATCCGCAATGATAATTCTTGGTTTTAATTCATTCTCAGCGTAATGAAAACCATAGATTATTAAAAAAACTTGTGGTTCATATCCATGATTCTTGTTTTGTTTTAGGTTTTCATTTCGCTTGTCGATGTTTTCGGCGTCATTCAATGTTTTCCTATTTCGCTAGTGAAAAACAGCTCTATCGGAGTGCGGAACAGTTTTATTTTTCATGAGAACTTCACGAAATTTCACGAGAATGTTTCACGAAAAGTATTAAAAGCCTTCATAAAAAAAGTGTAAAAAAGGAAGTAACATAATCAATACCATACTTACGTGTACCATCCGAAGGCAAATCCGATAATAGCCAAGGTGAGCGCTGCGCCAACGGCGGCTACGATTGCGATGCCGTATATTGAGTCAGCAGGGTCCACAGTAGCTGCCTCCAGCAGGTGAATGGAGCGGGGCTTCTCCGTCGACCCGGCGTCATCCGGCGAGCTGACCACATAACTATATTAGTATAATAGCACTCACAACAGCATTTCGCGAAGCATTACCGGGGACTTATTCACGACACGAGTTGTAAACTTAATGCCAATCATCTCTAACTTACATCACATTCAAATATCGAATTTTGACCCCAACTGGTGTTGGCGAGTGATTCGTGCATATGACCCCCTGTGCACGTTCAATAGGCGATAATTAGCAAACGACTACTTTATAACTGGCTAATATGGTTCGGATGAAAGCATTGGAAGATTTCAAGGAATTGCAACTTATTATTAATGATACCTACACGGCGATAAAATAAATTCACATTTATTGGATGCAAACAAAGTTGTGCATAGAGTAAACAAGATTAATTATTAAAAAAACTTTTTTTTTATTTCACTTAGTTTTTTAAATAACGGAGGAAACTTTGCTGTTATAGAACAAATCGTAATAATAGAATAATGAATTGTAAGATATGAGTTTGCGCGTTACACCTCGTAGCTTTCTACCAGGGGAGATTGTGGTCAAACGCATTCAAATTATTATTAAAATATTATATTATCCAAAAAATTCTAAAATAATAAAATATTATAATTATTCTAAGACATATATAGTAGACATTATGTCGTCTGGTATAGCGGTGTAGCAGTTCTCGAGCAGAGAAGGACAAGCGATTTGCATTTACCATCCGATATTCTTGGACCTTTCTACACAACACTAATGAAATACTAACACTTAAGGGTCAGCTCACACCGAGACGCGACGGGGCGCGACGTTGTACGAAGAGGTCAATGATTTCGCGCTACGCCGCGAGGCATATCGAGGCGCAGTGCTGCGTGGTGCAACGTATTCTTAGTTGTCACTATAAAATATAATTATTTTAAGTCGCTGTATAAAAATGTTCGCGCATCGTCGCGCCGCGTCTCTGTGTGAGCTGACCCTAATATGAAAGAAGAAAAAAAAAATTATACAAAAGATTACTAATACAATACATTGCACAACTTGTAACAACGATACAACAAAGTATAATAAATTAGCTTATAGGGTATGACAAAAACCAAAATGCGAACCAAAGTATGGTTCGCATAAAAATAAAATTATATACATAAGCATATATCAATTGTACAATGTTTGGAGCTTGTATGCTCGAAGTATTATTATGAATAAACAATTAACTTCAAAGTCAAAACTTTGTTTTTCTTCTTACAAAAAATAAGCGGTTGTTACAGAATAACAAATATTTAAGAAAATCGTATCGTATTAGATGAAACGAGCTATCACGATCGCCAGCGCCAAAGGTGCAAAGAAAAAAATAGCAAGTAGTGATGCTGCATAAGGTGCGACATTACATAAACAAAATAAATCATACATTTAAGATGAATATCAAGGTAAGACCGTAAAATTATAATGCCCCGTAAAATTATCATTAAAATTTGCTACTTAAAAATACTAGAAATAGAAACAGTGATTCGTAGCCTAACAAACGTATCGAAACAATGCGAGTGAATTTCAAAAATATAAAATATTCATTTGTGAGTTAATAATAGAAAAAAGTTATTCAATTATTAATAACAACTATGCATTTAGCTCGATAATCTTAGACCATTACGTTTGCATAAAATTCATACAGAAATATACCAAAAATACTAGTATTCATTTATTGCGAAGTACTCCGAAGATAATTATTCCATTCAGTTAGGAATAATTAATTTTTATCAGGATTTATTTTATTTTTAGTTCATGAGAGTCTTAAAGTCTCATTTGTCTATTTCTTAGACAGATGATACTTTTCTTTTTTTCTTCTTTCTTTCTATCGGAGTATATTAAAAATTTAGTATATTATATTAAGTAATGGTCATAGATTTTCGCATTCGATAGATTAAACAGCTAAATGCTAAATTCGAAATTTTGTAATACCTTTAAATGCATGCGCATAAAAATTTGCAAATATAAGCGGTCTATAACTTATTCTTGAATGAAATCGTTTTGTTACTGTGACAAATCAAGTTCAGCCTATTTTATGTTCCCCGTTAACATACTAGACGAAACTCATTTATACAATAAAATCATAAACAATTATTATATTTGAAGAATTTATATATTGTAATGATTTGATTTGTAATTTCGCTTGAAATTACGAAATATAGTTATATTGAATAGACAACTGCTTATATTTTAAGGGTTATTTAAAATTATCACCTAATAATGTACATAATGTCCCTTACCTACTAAAATTATATTGATTGTAATGATTTATTTTCATATCGGCCGAATCAAGTGTATTGCATATTAAGATTTAAATTAAAATGTGTGCTGTTAGCTATATACCTGCTTAGGTTTAAAGAACAATGATAAAATCTAATCTGAATCCAGATTTGACCAGTAACAGTTACCCATAAGTAAACGCGGTGCGTTGCGTGAAACACATGCCAAAATACACAAAATACAGGAATGCGACTGAGTATACACAACACGCAGTATATAGTATAGGATCGGATCACGGAGGTCTTGTTCTTAGTTGTGGTCTTAATACTGAAGATATTCAGTAAATGTGCATCTATTGCGTAAAATTGTAGTGCATCGTTTGATTAGTGTCTTCTTCGGGATCCCATGCGTTCTAACAAGGGAGCGGCCGGGAGTGGTGGGTGTTCTAAGTGTTCGAAATATTTATGGGTTCACCTCTCCTCACTATCAAGGTGGTTTACTTTCAACCACTCCAGATTGGTCGGCAGTAAAGAGACGGGTAATCGGTATTCCTTAGTCAACCTGTAATAGATACTGCATTGTCTTGTCGGCGATGAAGCACACCCAGTTATTTGTGGCCTTGATTCCTGGTCCTTCACTACGTGGGGCGTACGAAGTACATATTTATAAATATCAACAATTCATCACTTGAGCTGAGTACCCTCTTCACCCCATTGTATTCCATGGTATCCAGTCGAAAGATAAGCTATTACAAAACAAATGAAAAGATGCGGAGTTAAATTTTGACAACGTATAAATCAACCGCGAGTATTTATCTGGTAATTTCATAAAACGGAACGATTTACGAGACTATCAAACTATCGCAGCGATTTCGTGGTGACCTAAATTGCAGCCATTTTAATCCTGTATTCTCAAGGTTGTCATATTTAAATAAAGAGCTTTATCAATTACAACAGGGTAAAGGCAGAACTCAGCGAGTGCTCACGTTTCAGAGTTTGTGGAGATTATCAGCGGATTAGGAATCATGGCACAAATGCAAACATTTTTACACACTATGTTTGATGCTGCATAAGATTTTTAAGACCCGTTTTATTAAATTTATTTAAATATATATTGTTATTTACAGTGAGTAATGAAGATAAGGCAATAGGAGCAGTTTCAAGAAACAAATACTTATTTTATACAAAAAGTCTAGCTTCGAAATTGAATAATATTTTATGCAATGTGCTTTAATCAAATTATTACTTGAAAAGCGCTTATCTAAATCGTCGTGGGGAACATTAAAAATTTTCGGATGATATTTACTTTGAAAATTGCTCTAAAACATTACTTCTGAGTCACCCACAGCGATTTGTGAATTAATGAATTTTACTAGCACAGTGGATTAGAATAAAAAAATAATTTTCACTATTATATTTTGAAACTGAATTATTTTATTTTACATAGTGAGTACACCTATTAACTAAATAAACTAATACCAATAATAATATACAATATTAAAAACTATACCTATACATCTTAATACATCAAAACACACACACACACACACACCACACGCACACACAGACACATTAAAATCCTACTGCTTGTAGGCAGGAAAAATTAGCTTTCGTATCGACTTTTTTTATAAAAAGCAGTGTCAGTTTGCCCAATTGGTGTCCATTGTGCTTCATATTAAATTCCAGGCTCCAAAAATTTGATCAGTTATGACAGTAATTTTTCTGAACAAATAACCATAGTTAACTAAACACTCACACCTGTTTTACCAACTCCAATCCATTTTTTTACGTAATCTCTTGTATGTAAGCTCTTGGCCTTCATCTCACCTGATGGTAAGTGACGATAAGGCCGAAGGTGGAAACCTAGCTTCACCTGTGAATCCTTAACAACTGAGGAACTGGCTGTCTTACCTCTGATTGCCGGAACACAACAAATATTTATACTTATAATGTTATTGTGGCTCGCTTCTGGGAAGATAAAATTTAACTGCCATTGACACGAAAAGAATAAGAAGAATGGCGACAAATTTAGGTAAGACGGTGGTTGACAAATTTAGGAAGAACCATACCGAGCAGAAAGACTTCTTCTCCCATGGGGAATCGAACCCGGTCCCGGTGGTGTGAACCACTAGACCAGAGAAGCGGTTAGCACTTTCATATTATTAAAAAATATAGTGCTTAAAAAATATTTAATCTGAATTAATGAAACAATTTATTTGTTGCAGCTTCATGTGTAAACCAATAAATGCTTACATTCACCCTATAAATTAATTGTAGAGGATAATTCCCTTTACAATTAATTTTCGACAGTAAAAACTTAAGTGCACGCAGAACATGACTGATTTATATTTTTCAAATAGTTTTTAATTTTAATGACAGCCTTAACATAGTGTTTAGTAACAAGTAGATTCGATATGTAGTAGGATCGCTACCAAATTTCAGGAGATATAGCATTAAAACTTAATCAACACAAGCTCATTTTTTTTTAATGAAAAATTAGTATTACTCAGCTGCGCTCTCATACTAATTACTTTTAAAAATATTCCCTCTACGTGTACCACATTAAATCACATCCACAACACTACGAGTATATGTAGTTCAGTCCTAGTGAGTTTAAAGGCACTAAAATAAAGGAAAAAAATTACGCGATGTTAGTGGGACTCGAATTTCCAACCCTTGCAATTATGGTAAGTGCTCTGACAATGCGACGTCTCCTATGGCATCGTAGGTGAATGTCTTTAATATGCATTTTATTTATACTGTTTTACAACACTCAAAATATTTAGGATAAGAGTACTTTTGGTTCTTTCAGCATTCTAACATTTTACACAATGTAGACTCTAAAATTTGTTATAAAAGTGAAAATCATTTTAACATAAATCAGTAATTACTGTTTGCTTACCCCTAAAAGAGTAGGCAGAGGTACAGTCGAGTTAAAAGATAAATAACCACTTTATGACGGTAAAGAACACTTATTCGAAGGAAAAACGACTTGCACCTCCAAAATGTGTATACATATTTTTGTACTCGACTGTAACTATTACTTCAATACTTCAATTTCGTCTATTAAAGTTTATTTTAGAACTGGGTTTACAATTTGTTGCAAAACAACATACGACGGATTACAAAATCCCGTTATAAACAGTGATCGCGTCGTTTATCTCAACGGAATTATTGTCAAAGACAGTTAAGCGTTGTTCAGTGAAATGTGAAATCCTTTGTTTTGCCAATAGGATTCTGTCCCCGCAGCCCGAGTGGCGCACCGAGTGTGCTACACCCGGCACTGTCTCGCCTTTGTGCTACTTGCGCCACTTGCTCGTGAAATGAGTTCCTAACGATACTCCGCACGTACTCATCCTGCAGGCTTTTGTAGCAATTTGCCTTCATAAATGCTTCTATTATTTCTGGGTGCTATTTCATATTACTAGGTAGGACTAAATTGCTGATTTATATACCTATTAAATTTTAAGAACATATTTTTATGGGGAAACGAGAAGACGTATCACATAAGGGTGCTTTCTCCCAAGACTCAAGAGGAGTGCAATTTCTTATCATGTTTGAAACAGAGAATTTCTTTCATTGTTCGGAAAGCTCGAGAGCATTATCCTATCGTGCTTAGTGTGATATAATAAGAGCGTACTCTTCTGCGCTCAGGCAGCTGGTAGCCTCCCCTTATATTTTTTCCGCGAACTGTGTGGAACTAGAGGTATTGTAGAGTACCCGCTCGGATCCAAGTGCATCCGCCCTGCAATGCAGGATGCATTATCTTCCAGCCAGTCTTTGTGAAGCATCATGGTCAGTCCCAAGCGCAACGTACAATTCACGCGGGTTGGTGTAAAAAGAACTCCGATCCTCTCCGCGGTAAGAAATTACCGCCGTCCATAGACACCCGCAACACCACAGGAGTCACAATTGCGATGCTAGCCTTCCTTATATTGAAGGTAAGGTAGGTACAGATATAACATAATATCACGTCTATGACTCCGAAGGGGTAGGCATATGTGAAAAACTTACGTTTTGCCTGAAATTATCAAGTCTCTTTGTATGAGGACGCGAGCATATTGCCACGTATTTGGCACAGTAATTTGTACTTTTTTTATTTTTAAAATCGATTTAAAGCTTTACTTGACCCGTTTTTCATAGCTTTGGATAACGCAAAGGAAGGGCAAATTCATGCACGTAAATAACTTATTAAATCATAACTTTTATAGGTCAATAAAATCATTTGTAGTAAAGTTTACCAAGAAAAATAATTACAGAACAGAAAGCCACCAAATTCACAACTCCTATATGTTTGTTATACCACTGTTTTCCCATCGCAGTGTTAAAATGGAATTCAACAAGTTGTTTTGCATTGTTATTATAACTGTTTCATATTTCATTGTACGACTACACAACGTAGCTGTTTCAGAGGATGCTGCATAGTTTAAATTGAACTTCATCTCTCAGTTTACATTGAAGTTTTCATCTTTCATTTAGAGCTCTTTAGCAAACCTAGAATGTACTATTACAGTTTCCTCAAACGTTGTTGAGTATTGTTTGTTATTTCAATTATTAGTTTAATTTATATTTACATTGTCGCTTAAAATTGTAAGCAGTCAGAAATTGTTCATTGTTGTTCCTTGTATTCGTACTAGGAAGGTAATAAATTGAAAGCCAGATGCTTGTAGTTAGTGATGGGCGAATGTGAATGATTGTGACAAGCTATTCGAATTATTCGATTGTGAAATTGGACTATTCGAAAATATCGAATGAATAAAACCATTCTAATTAATAATATCATTCGAATTAAATTAAGCTTTCGGAGAAAAATAAAGTTTTAACCAACAAATTCTCGACATCTTTTTTAGTATAGACATAGTTTTTCCATACACTTGTTTCGGTTTAAACACTAACTCTCATCAGACACTTCACAACACTGTGTATTAGAATTGTTCGTAATACTACAATCAAACACTAATTTTCGAACACAAATAGCTGAGTTTTATAATATAATAAAATAAACAAAATTATTCAAATGCTGCTAGAAAAAAAACTAGCCAAATTAAGAGGAAAGTACACTATATTACATAGGTTAAGTAGACTTGTTTTCTTTCAAATGAAAATTCGAATGAATTCTCTCGTCGTTCGGATAGTGAATGCAATTCGAGAGAAACATTTTATTCGGATGAAAATTTTCATTCAAATGATGAATGATCATTCGATTGCTCTCACAGAGCACTGCAGTCTGTGGTGAGAGCATGTTATTTCGCTACTGAAAGAACTCAGACTTCAGCAAGTAAAATGTATGAAAAAACGATGCAGATTTAGACTTTATGATTATTATGTTATCCTTCTGTATGTGGTACCAAAGTAGTATGTTAATCATTATTAGTCAACGCAGCTGTGAACATGATTTTCGGCGATATGACGTCGCCCTGTCTCTCACGTATAATCACAAATTATTGTCGACCAGTTAGTTGAGATGTTGTTGTATAAATATTGGGTCCTTACCTATGAAATTGGTGTTTTTATTCTGTCTTAGCAATTTGTCCGTATCTATTAAGTTTCAGAACATTCTTATAAAATAATTGCCTCTTCTAAAAATAGACCATATATTTGAGCTCGTATTATTTAATTTGATAATTTTTTGTAAGTTTAATTGTGTTAAAATTAGACACAAAGACAATTATTTTTAACTGCCTCCCGAATACATCATTTGATTTGCATTAACATAAAAACGATGAATAATTTTTATCAAGCGTGTTCACACACATATTGCCAAAGCTTGTCTAATGATACATGCCAAATATTATTATCTCTGGATTTGTCGTTGTGAAGAAAACTGATAAAATGTTAGTATGTAAAATGCAGACATCCTCAAAATCTCCATACAAAACACCAATTTCATAGGTAAGGACCTAATATAATGTTGTAGTATAATGAGAAATAAGAAGTCGATAAACTGTGAACCCGTAAAAATGGAGAACTATAAAGGAGAATATTAAATAACAGATCTCATTTAAATTAAAAATTTCTAAATATAAACTTGTTTGGGTGAACAGTCCTAGAGGAAAAGGCAATTTTTTAACGGAGGATGGGACATTTTCCATAATCGTTATTTGATTAGCCATCAATAAAACAATAAAAAATAAAATTTTAATTAATTTGATGTGATTTTAACAATAGGTTTGCAATTTATTTGTCCGCAGAAATATTGATAATATAACAAGCTTTGTAATAAAGAATTCATTACACAAGGAGTGAGTTTAGCGCGAATAATAGCCCCAGGGCAAATGCAATTCACGGCATTCTTGTTTCAAGTTAGAAACAATATTTCCATTATATAAATTTTCTTGATAACGAGTTTTCAAATTGAGTTTGGATAACTGGTGTGAGTGCAATAATTAACGCTTTAGAGTCGAAGGCAGAGTTGCGGTCAAATGACATCTAAGGTAAGAAAACGTCGAAGGATTCTACAGCGATAATTTAAGGAAGTTGGTAAAACTAGCCTGATATAAAATATTATTTTAGTTACTTTTATCCTTATTGTCCTCAATCTTATATACACAACTGTTAAAGAAATCGGAAATTTAAAGTACGGATAAGATGTATACTCACAGTCCGGCACGCAGTCGATCTACATGTTCCGCGACCAAATTCTTTGTTTTGCTTAAATTTGGATTTTGTCGTATTTGGCGTTGGGGATGAGGCTCGATAGTTTGTTTCTTATCGCCTTCATGTGGTTCGTCGACAGGCTTCGTTACAGCTGCAATAAAGAGTAAACCTTAATCTAAAGCTAATAATCAGTTGACACATTTCATTACAAAATAGCTTTATAATTTGTGTAATTAAGTCGAGAGAAAATTGCGAGTTTCAGTGAAGAAATTGTATTTGTAATTTGAGGCTTACAACATAGCAAGGTTCTTTGTTACTCACGGTAATAGGCAAGCTTCGAGGCCGGGTCAAAGTAACCTTTGTCAAGAGGTGTTAAGGCGAAGTCTTTTCTTTGATCACTATTAGTTGGTGGAATATTTTCCTTTTTTTCAGGTTGTGGTTTTAGGTTTCCTTCGGGTTCTGGTGCGATGAAGGCACTTGCTGGAGGGCGTTGAGGGCTGACGGTTTCCTCAATATAAGACCCGTCTTCTGGCCTGACAGGGTTGCTATATATCCTCGAGAGGTATGTGTCTCGGATTATCATTCTTGTCAAGTCCTTTTCATAAGGTACATCAGCTTCATTCACTTCTTTCATACGATTGATACGTTCAATTTCCTGTTGATAACAAAATCATTATTAGTATGGTGTTTACATGGAAACTTTTTTGGATATGTGTAATACTAATGAAACTATATGATAACTATTAGGTATCAGCAAATTTAGTACGTAATGATAATGAACATCTCAGAATAAGGTTAAAATATCAAAAGAAATCTAGAATGGAAGAGAATTTTTAAGTTTTCAGAGAGTTACAAGGACTCAATACGCATCAAAAGTCTTACAGGAAAATCCTTTAACAAACAACACAAAACATAACTAAGGGCAATTTCCGTCTCATCAACTACTTCATAACGGTAAGTAGTGATAGTACAAGGTAAGTAGTGATAAGCCAATCAGCCATACCGAGGCGAATGTGAAACTTTATATTATTTATGATCAAACGATAAAGAACTTAGTACTACTCGCACTGCGTTAGGTCTAAAACAATTATTATTCGCGGGTTACGTAGGATTTTACAAACCTTTGACGGAATGATATGGTAAGAATAACTGCAATTCAAGTTTCCTTTTCTAAAATGTGAAGTTTTGCTATCTGATGGAATTACCTTCAAAAGTTTCAGCTTATTAACTCATCACTTGATACGTTTGTAGATACAATAGAAATCAATTGTGTCTCTTATTATATATCTCTCTCGCCCAAAACAGGATTAGTGTCAGTCTAGGGGTAAGGGACTAATAAGTTACATTCAGAAGTATTTAATCCCCTATTGCCATTGGCGTCTATGTACTCACCACTCATGTTTGTACGTGTCATGATTTACCTGAGCTAAAGTAATTAGTATCTGCTCTGTTTTCAGACGCCTTTAGTGCCATATAGTATAGCAAAGAAGGACCTAATGCTATACTATACTCGTATAGCTTGGCGTTCACATTACACGATAGTATCGCAAGCATTTATAGTATATAGCAAACTCAGTTGACCGCGAAATTTGAAGAGTGTGCACAGCACACATCACGATCGATACAATGCATTTAATACTGGATCTTTAAAAGCTGATCCAGCGAGGATGACAATGAATAAGGAATTTGAAACTATATTGTCATTAATGTTGCGAAATAAGAAAAATGCCAGACCCTGTATATCAAATCTTATAAAGTTCAGGGAAGAACGTAGTGATATCAAACTTTTTGACAATTTTAAGCTTGCAGGACGGAGGGGGGTAAGGGAGGAGGAAAAGGGCGGTGCGTAACACAGCATGATCTTAGCGCGTCGCACCAATTTATAGCTTATAGTAAGCCAATAATATATAGTACAGTACAGCGTGAACGTGTCCATAACAATGTACGGTGCGTGATTATATTGTTGTGCTGGTCTATTAATTATATGCTATTATATTATAGCGTAGTCTGAAGGAAGTTTTATGACGTTGAGTAATTGAGTTGATCCTACATTGGTATAGAGTATGCCACAATGACACTCAAATTAGAGAAATTTTAATTAGTATATTCGGTTTTTTGTTCTATTACAATGAATCTTGAGCGATCAACTGGACCTTACCGAAGATCGTAGCTAAATGATCCTCCTGATGCATAATAACGTATTCTCCAATTGGAATGTGTTTTGGAATTTTAACAACAGTATTTAAGTATTTTCGAAACGAACAGAACCATCACGATTTTCTAAAAGAGTAGCTAGAGCTCTATCGGATTTTCCTTAATAAGTATTGGGGTGGTCACTGAAAATATAGCCTTGGTAACACCCTAATCTCAATAAAGAGGAGCAACACCCCAATTTTTAGAGAGAGGTTTTTGGACCATACGTTTAAGTTTGGACCCCATCATGAGAATAATTAATTCAAGTCACCGTCAAACAACAAACCAAGGTTTCATAAGCGTACAAACGTAATAGTATATAAACATACATAATAAGCGTGGCCACTAAAAATATTAAAACATCGAAGACGGTACCAAGGTGCCCATGACATCTAAAATAATCTTGAAATAGTTTTATTTTAAATCGGATTTTTTATCAATCTCTCAATAGAAGAATTCGTGTTATTTCAATAAGCGACCATTATTTTCCTTTTCATAACTTACAGCCTCTCTTAAAATTCTAAGTATTTAATGATAGAAATGCACAAAAGCTTACTGGCTTTACGAGAATTCTCAAAGCAAAAATAGCCCAAGCACTCTCTCTATACGGATCTATTGTTAACTTTAAGATCGCGTAGGCGTATCTAGGTTATCGATATTGTAAAATACATCTTCATTTCTTGCGTGCCTAGCAAAGGAAATACACGAGCGTGTTATTTTAATAAATAACTGGAACGAGTTTTCTACTTACAGTTTCCAGTTTTTCGTTTTATTCATGACGCTTCCCGCGGTTTCACCCGCATGGTCATATGGGAATATCGGGATAAAAAGAGGCCTATGTCCATCCTCAGTTTAAATCGGTTCAGTAGTTTTGACGTGAAAGCGATACCGACAAACAGATAGACAGAGTTACTTTCGCATTTATAATATTAGTTTGGATAGTAGTATGGATAACGAGAAGAGCCGTATCTTACGACCAATTATTGTATAACTCGAGATCCTAGGCAACTACTTATTTAAGAAACATGAAATGTTGCAAGATATAAACAATTAGACTTAGTTATTTTAAACGAATTTACTTAAATTAAGGTATTACATGTAATTTTTCAATTACATGATAACTGTAATATGATTTGCTAATCGTAGCTCATCATGTGGGTAGTTCATCAGCCTATTTTCAATTTAACGTTGAATGTTGTTTCTAATTAAAATGAATTCTGGGTTCGTGCAATCGGACACGTGAATTTATTAACGATATCAAGTTTAATTAGCTACACGGGATGGAAGAGAAAACCTTTTTGTTGGCTACTGTTTTATTTCTATTCCTGTTATGAAGTTATCTCAATTTTGGATTAAAAATAGACCCTTGAACATTAGATCTGGAGGGTAAATAAAGAGCAGTTTGATATAGCCCTATGTCCAAAAATAGACATCTTCCCGCACGACCATGAGAGAACTTCATATCTTATAATCCAAGTTACATGTCAGGTGGGTACATTGACCCATAATACAATACTACCATTATTATGTTAAGACCAACCGACTCGACAACAGTGCCCTAGACTAAAGGTGTATACAATCCAGAGCAGTCTCCCCGCTGATCTAGAGTAAGCCAACATGAGTATGCGAAGGTCACCAAGAATCTATTTTTCAAAAGCAACTTCGGTTATATATATGTGTATATGTTGTGTCTCACATGCAACAGTTTCAACTGGTTTCAACGCTCATGTAGCGCTGAAATTGTAGAAAGGGCCACTAAATTAATGAATGAAGACGACACAAGGGAGGCCTGACCTGCCTGACATGCATCTCTAGTGCTCAAGAACATCCCTACATAGTATAAAACGTTAAATTACGCTCTACCGTCATCCGCGTTTTATAAGCCAGTATTGTATCTGCAAAGATCACTGTTGACGAGCACAATGAAAAAGACTGATGACATATAAAAAATACATTTGTATTAATATAAAAAGTATGATGACGACACTCGAATTGGAAGTTTTATTTAGCCAAAGGGAAAGAGGCCGTAGTACTGTTTGTCGCACATATTTTTCAGTCAGAAGGATAAAAATAAAAATGTACAAAGCGAATTGAATCATGTACTTTAAATGAAATTGAATATAAATGTTGAAAACTCCGCTGGAAGTCTTAGAAAGTAAGATTCCCTTTTAACAACTGCTAAGCTACACATGTTCTGGATTCGCTTTCGTATTTTCTTACAAAGCATGCAATACACGTGTTTAGGCTCCAGTGCTCCACGCGCCGAGCTCTGGGCCGTGAGCTGCACTCAAAGGTACACGTGCATCTACATCTTATTGTAGGTAAGTTAGTTGTTTATTTATAACTTTTATAACAAGCTTGCTAGAAGAGAGCTTCGATTATGAGAATGGTGTCTTTTGTTGACAACGAGGACGTGAGTTATCGCCATAACTATCAGGAAATCTTGCCTAGCATGTCATAAAGTCCCGTGTTGGTTCGGGACACAAAAATAATGTACCAAATGCTTTTCTCGCCTAGCATGTCGTAAAAGGTGACTAAGGGCGTATTGGGTACTGGGTCTGTGATTGTGCAGGCGATGAGCTAGCCACTTGTTACTACTCATTCACGATTTTTCATCTGACCAAACCCAATTTTTGTATGGCTAAATGTGGTCTTAAGAAACACAGTGCTCCTTGGACTCTGCCTACCCATTCGGGGATTAAAGGCGTGATTGTATGTGTGTGTCAGGAAACAACAGAAAAAATGGAGTAGATAATTGTTCATTTAGTACCATCAAATTAAAAATACGAATGAAATGGTTTATAACAAAAAAATATTAAAAATATTTAGAAACTAAATTGGTCCAGTTCAGCATAGTGTCGTGACCGTACGTCACGATACTTATCGGATCGTGGAATCTTATACTTGTCACTTTGACTGTGAATCAAAGCGAGAAGGGACGAGAACAGGAGGCCGGTCGTATTGCAATCATTTTCTAATAAATGCAGGTGTTTTATACATAGCCGAGTTGCGAATGACGGTATTTCTTGTGCAAGAGGTCAGCATCCCCACCACCTCAACTGACTTTGAATAGAAACTCAGTACATGTCCACGGGGTATGGATCCATGGGTGCTTGGCGACAGGCTTAATTGACATCATTCCACTCTCTGCCAATCCCTTCGGGGATAGAATTTGCTCTTATAATAAATTTGTAGTTTTTCTGTGATGGTTATTAACAATATCAAACCAATATAACTGTATAAATATAATACGAGTACAAAGAAAGAGATCACAATTAAGTTTAAATTTTGTTACTATTGAGATAAAAATCACTGCCAATATTTTAAAGCTGACACATTGAAGGATGGCTGGAATATTTTTTTATAAACATTTGTGCTTAATAGATCTTTTATTGAGCATCATAAAACGTGTAATTGTAATGAAAAATAAATTTGTATGATGTCTCCTGCGTAAATAAATGCACTAAATATATTTTTAATGTCTGATTAATTTGATTTGTTTATTAAACTGGCACGAATTAAAACATTTACAACCCTGAGAAACTATGACTTGGCATAGTCTTGGAGCCACCTTCGCAGCTCATCTTTGTAATTTTTTTTCGGACAGGGAAAACGAGAGACTGTCACGTAAAAAAATGTGGCTAAATGAAAAGTGCCTCTAGTAAATCACCGCAAACCTCACTGAAACAAGAGATCTAGCTTGAGTTAAAGATAGCATTAATTTACATATTTATGTAGCAGTATTTTTTTTTGTGTACAAATTTTTTTACTGTTTGTCCTGTAAAATTTGCCAGCTATTTAAAGTTGGTCTAGGTCCACCAACCGCGAACTGTAAGAAATGCATTCCTCCAGGTCCCGAGAGCAAGATATTCCGCCGCTTATAATTTAAATATTCTCTCAACAGACCAGCATTCCGGCGGTAATAAACAGCTTCCGTAAATAAATGAGTTATTCGTGGCTTCCAACGTGAAATCAAAGAAAAGTGTAATTTGTATGAAAAATATTAATTATTAATTTGTACATGTACCTACATGCTCTCACATGTACATGTCAAGTCTCATGTTGGTCCGGGACACAAAAAGAGTGTCCCAACTGCTTTTCTTGCCTAGCATAACATGTCGTAAAAGGCGACTAAGGGCGTATTGGGTACTGGGTCTGTAATTGTGTAGGCGATGAGCTAGCCACTTGTTACTACTCTTTCACGATTTTTCATCTGACCAAACCCAATTTTTTTATGGCTAAATGTGGTCTTAAGGAACACAGTGCGCCTTGGACTCTGCCTACCCCTTCGGGGATTATAGGCTTGCTTAACCTCTACTAGAGTCAGGTTGCCTTCGTGAGTTGCAATAACTAAATTTGTACAGCATTGTTATATAAATTTTATATGATAATACAACGTTTTATTGCTAATGTAATCAACATTTAACAGCTAAATGTTTTTAATATGATCAAAGCAAGGTATTAACGAGTAATTTGGCTCTCTACTTCCAGTTGACGTAATTTCTTCTTATTTTATTTGTTCAAAAGACTACTAATTTCATATAAGGCAACGTGACTACAACTTAGTAATTTCGCGCGAATACCTAAAACTATGAAAGCCAGATTACCCAAAAGAATATTTATTTTTTGTTTTCACCTTTTTTTATGATGATTAGAGAATAAGCGATAAAATTTTGCACGTCACTTTAGTTATTATTTACACAAATAATGTGCATTTTAAAAAGTATGTTGCATTTTTATCATGAGCTCATGAGTGAAGTCGGAGTAACGTAGTGTCTGAGTAACTTATTCTCGGTGTAACATTGTGTCGGCGTTGCGTATTGTCGAAGAAACGTTTGTCGGCGTTCGGTTTTTAGGTAATTCGTACCTACCAAGCGTGTGTGGGACTCGCCAGTAATGTCGCTATCCGCTAAACTCCCCGATATACGAAAGGACTCAACTTCTAGCAGTTCTAGCACCTTGATGGTCATACGTACCTTATTCAACCAGTCATCTCTAGCGGGCTGACCCACGACCGGGCTGCTGTCGTAGCCAAGGTACTGGGGCACCAGCAAGCGCGGCAGATAGTACCCCTCCAGGAAGTCCCCGGGCAGCGGGGCGGCTCTGCCCAGCTGATGCAGCGGTTCCTGCGACGGTTCTGCCGAACGATGGATTTGTTACATTGGGTACTCCATATACATATTATCAGGCCTATATCAGTGAGGTACTTTTTGCGATATATGTGAAAATTATTGGAATTAGAAAGGTTCTTGGTTCTGAAACAAAAACTTCCTTCTTATAATTGTAAAGAATTATCTAGTTTTCATCGAGATGTAAAAAGGAATTCCAATAATATAATAATCAGTAGGAAAAGTCCTTAAAAGCAAAAAAGCGAATGTTATAAATTAGTGACAGCGTAAGTGTGATTACGTAATTTTTGAATATACTTAGTTTAAAATAATATTGTACTCCCAAAACCACTTATTCTAAGTATAAGAACTTAAAAAACGACAACATCTAAAAAATGGAGCGAGCTGTGAAATTTCGGTCCAAAAAACACAGCAGCGAGATCGACTAAGCGCACAGCGATTGGAGTAATATTTAATATTTACGATTCTTCGCGTATAATCATCCAATCCTATTATCACATGCCAGAATTGGTCTGGTGTTCTCAACTATCGGAAAACAACATAATTAGAAACGAAGGTCTGTCCCTCTTTCTGGCATACGGGACGTGAATGATTCTCAAAATCTAGGCCCTGAACCTGTTGAAAAAGAGTTGAGGGCGTAATAATAATATGATTATTTTATTAAACAAGCATTTTTTTATGACAGGTAAGCTCTTGGCCTTCATCTCACTGATGGTAAGTGATTCTTTTTTGTGGATTTTAGATAATAATATGATTAAACCATAAGTAAAATGGAGTGTCCTCATCAAGACAGCAGTACCCAAAGCGAGCCTAGCAAGCGCAGAAAGCACACAGAACATACGATTAGCAGTGACCTCTTCAGTTGTCTGTTAGCCACACGTTAGCTACATATATTTACAAACTGAACTGACTGAAAAAGCCCAGTCGAGAATATTCGTATTTGTAATGGAATGTTCCGTTGCATTTTCTTAACTTTAAGTATTATAAAAATTGCCTAGAAAGATGAACTACTCGCACTTAATTAATTAGCAAGCCGTAATAAAATTCCCTCATAAATCTTTTTATGCGCAAAGTATTCGAAGCAGAGAAGAAAAATTAATTGCAATATCCTCATCCCTTCAAACTTTAAAGAGAAAATGTTACTCAAAGGTAAACGTACGTCGGGCCACCACGCTTTTTGCATTTTATTAACATGATATTTTAATCCGTTCCGACATTAAACTTTTTCTATTTGATGGCTAGTAAGAACTTATAAAGACTTTTAATACGTATACTAGAAGGCATTTTTATTTGTATCTCTTTAGGTCGCTTTCTTATGACTACTCTAAGAAAAATAAAATATTCTATGAAAAAATGTGGGAAAGTGTATATGTTGAGTAGGGAAACGAATAGAATGGAGTTAGACTTCACATACAGACGCTGTAATGTATATTTCTATATTTCAACATTTTCACATCTTAAGGATGCTAAGTTGGTTTGATGATGAATGAAAGCAGACTCACGAGAAAATGAAGATAATTGAAAGCTATACATCTCAAAATAAAATACATATACATATATTAAAACCAAGTCAATGTAAAAAGAGGGAAAACACCAAAACATATTTTTAATTTTTAATTTTTGGTTTCTCTGTCTATTACTTGTAGTCCGTTTGTACGGGCTAATCTCCGAAATGGCTGGACCGATTTCAATGAAATTTTGTATGGAGATACCTTATATCCCTAGTCAACTTCTAAGATACTTTTTACTCCAGAAATTTAAAGGGTTCTCGTGGTATAGTTGAAAAACCATAGTAACCGCGGACGATGTCGCGGGCAACAGCTAGTATACATTAAAGCTGCGTGGGTCCTTTACAGCACTAGATATCGTTCGAAATTGACATGGTTAAAAATGTACAAAATTACCTAGACTAAGCGAAACATTAAAATTTACTCGCTTGTATAATTGGGCTTGACGAGTAGGTTATATATTAAATCGTTTAATTTGGGATCAAAGGAAACTGAACCTCGCTTGTTATTATTCAGGCTGGTCCTTATTTTTTTGAACCATAAATATTCTGCGATTAGTTTTACGAGTACTTGAAGAACCTAATTCAGAACTTCTCTTCTAAAATACCTCTTGGTCTGCACCGCTCAATTACAAACGGATCGAGGTACCGTTGCAAAATAAGCAATGGTAACAGTGTCGAGGCGTTCATTAAGCGCGCTATGAACTTTGGTATCTACAAGTTTGAGAACCATTAAAATGGAATCCAATTGTGAAACCCTAACAAGCGGTTAACAGTTCAGTTAGTGTGGGTGCTAACTGAGGAGTCCTAGCTAAATTACTCAAATAGCAAAAGTTTCCAGTTTATTGACTTGATACTATTACCCATGAGTAATACGGTAATAAGGATCACAGCTCTAGACTTCTCTGAAGAGTAACTAAAATTGCTATGTAAACATCGGCGTATTTTAAAATTTTCCAAGAGAATATAGGTACTCGTAGCGTGCAAGATAATTGAATAAGCTCATCTCGTGCCTCTTTTTTATGAAATATCCTAGCAGAGAATTAAAAAAAAACTAAATTTGTATTTATTAGGTCCTTACCTATGAAATTGGTGTTTTGTATGGAGATTTTGGGGAATTCTGCATTTTCCATACTACAATTTTTTCAGTTTTCTTCACAACGACAATTCGAAAGATAATAATATTTGGCATCTATCATTAGACAAGCTTTAGTAATATGTGTAATATCACACTTCTTAAAAATAATTTATCGTTTTTAAGTGAATGCAAATAAAATGATGTATTCGGGAGGCACTTAAAAAGAGATGTCTCCGTGTCCAATTTTAACACAATTAAACTTACAACAAATTATCAAAACAAATCAAAAGAGCTCAAAAATATAGTCTATTTTTAGACGAGGTAATTATTTTTAGGAATACTCTGAATCTTAATAGTTACAGTCAAAATACTAAGAGAGAGAAAAAACACCAATTTCATAGGTAAGGACCCAATATATAGCTCGGTGGCGTAGGGGTTAGTACGCTTTGGCTTTCGATTGAAAACAAAGTTGCTTTCGCCATAGTCAGGCCGCGGATGGGTGACCAAATATTTGTGATCTCGAGCTCCTCCGTGCTTCGGGAGGCACGTAAAGCCGTTGGTCCCGGTCGCTATTATGACCGTTTCTACCCACCAAAACGCATTGGGCCAGCGTGGTGGTGTTACGGCCCATATTCCTTATGTGTGTTTCTCCATGCGGAAGGCCTGTCCCAGCATTGGGACGTATATAGGCTGAGGACGATGCTTATAAATCAAATTAACTCCTGCCGATCGTGAGGTTATAAATATAAATATTTATTTTTGCCAATTCATCTATCTATTAGGTCCTTACCATTGAAATTGGTGTTTTGTATGGAGATTTTGGTGATGTCTGCATTTTACATACTAACATTTTATCAGTTTTCTTCACAACGACAAATCCAGAGATAATAATATTTGGCATGTATCATTAGACAAGCTTTAGCAATATGTGTGTGAACACGCTTGATAAAAAATATGCATCGTTTTTATGATAATGCAAATCAAATGATGTATTCGGGAGGCAGTTAAAAATAATTGTCTTTGTGTCTAATTTTAACACAATTAAACTTACAAAAAATTTTCAAATTAAATAATACGAGCTCAAATATATGGTCTATTTTCAGAAGAGGCAATTATTTTATAAGAATGTTCTGAAACTTAATAGTTACGGACAAATTGCTAAGACAGAATAAAAACACCAATTTCATAGGTAAGTACCCAATATATTGAGGAAAAATCAAATGAACAGTGTCGCATATAATAAATAACAGAAAAATTTGAAAAAATGTATTTATCTAATTAATGTTGAGTGCGTCGTATTACTCTACAGTAGTACAGTGTTCATAGGAGTAGGACCACAAAACCACAAATCTATTTGGTAGGACCCGATCAACCCCAGGTCAATATTGAGTTGATTGAACCAGGTGTTGATTGTTCGAGTCGCTCCACTCGCGGGCACGTATATATAAACCTATAGATTTAAAGTATATTTTGGTGTGATTAAATATATATATTTTTACAATAATGCCAGGTACATACTAGCAAATGCTTTTCTGGATATATTTTGTGTACGTTTACATTGTATATTGGTATATGGCAAGAAACCCTTTGTTCTGTTTAGAGCATCGGTAACGACGAATTCTGTTTATGACAGATCCTGTGTAACGTAAGTACACCACTAACTAACATATGCCGCTTTTACTAATACAGACCTGTGATTGGCGTGTGGTAGGCGTAAGTGGGACTCGGTGTAATGTTATGTAACACGAACATTTCGCCCTGCTCCTGATCTTGGCAGCACTCAACCGCCATGAGAACTTCCGTGGACAGGATTCGCATTGATCTTGGTTGGTTGATAGGCACTTAAGTAGGTTGATAGATTCTTGACTCCTTACAAATTATTTCGTTTTAATTCATTTACACCAAACTCATATATCTCTTCGTCTTTCTATAAGAGTCCCTTTCCTTGTGGAGTGAATGTTTACCAAATGTCTTTCAAGGCGTTTGCCCACTCAACGTGATACCGCTAGCTTGCTTAAAGTTTTTTCTAATGCTTCTTCTGCGGCATGTTCTGATTTCGCCTTTCTTATTGTCAGTATTGCAAAACACGCAAGTTAAAAAGCCCGTTTCAGTTCCCTAATTTATGGCTGATACAGCCATTGAGCTATTTGTCGCGTTTAGTAATTGTCAAAATCGAGGCTTTCTCTGGAGATAGGAAAATTTGAGGCGTAAAATTGCGACAAAATAGAGAGATTAGCCAAGTAATCGTGTTGTTGTCATTGTTTTTGTCTCATTCAATACGCAGGCATGGTAGCGGTAAAACCATTTATTATTTAAAAAAAATCTACTAAATGTTGTGTATTGCGTGGCAACTCCACAAACATGGCTGTGAGTAAAAGTTATTTTGCTACCCAAGTCATGTTAGGCTTGATTTTTATTAGCTGTCGCATTTTATGACGACTCTTGTGTACCCTTTATGTAATAATAACATCTCCACTTCCCCCATTCTCGCTATAGCCTATGTTTTGAGCCAAGCCGTTTGTCGTAAATCGAACGAAATCATAGAATACGTCATAATCATAGTTGGTGTGATCACGAATAAGCCTATGTCATGCACATAGGCTTTAAATACGAGTGCAATGCAAGTGTTTAAATACGAGTATGTATACAAATCATTTAGGTATAATGCAATAGTCTAATATTGAATTCGATTTTGAACGAACGAACGTTACATATAACGGTTTTGAAATGTTTAATGTTAGCACTTTAATGTGAAAAATTTTTCTTATGTGCAATTACTTTGTGTTGTTTACAGCAATTATGTATAACCACGACATGACCAAAAATATCATGGCTGAGCAAGTTAATTGCTGTCGTTTTATATGTATAACTAGAATGTCGAAAGACCTTAAAACCGTGTTGTTCGATGCTAAAATAAAGTTTTAGTCCCGAGTAAATACAATCGAACTGAATATTCCATTTAAAGATAATCGATGCTCTCCAATCAGTAGTCAATTTAATGAAATGGAGTTGCAGTCGTACATATTTGAATAATTAATTTATGCATGTTAGTTGTATTTGGTGAAGTGAAGGCTCTCAATATCAAACGTTTGTATTAATCATTTAAATCCTCGTTTCAACGATGCTGTATTAATTATGCCTGTTAGTAACAATTGACGTAACGTAAAATAGACTCGCAATGTTGTGATCCATGACGGAAATCAGATAATAATGACAACATTACAGAGTTTATGATAACGTTAGTTAATAGCTGAAGTTATTAATATATATACGTTCTTGTATTATAAACAAAATAATTTAATCTATTATTATTAAATTACTAATATTGTAAATGTGAAAGTAACTTTGTCTGTCTATCTGTCTCTGTCGGTCTCACTTTCACGTCAAAACTAACTGATTAAATCGAAATTTGGTACACAGATAGTCTAGTGCCTGGGAAGGGACGTAGGGTACTTTTTATCCCGATATTCCCATGGGAACAGGTACCGCACGGGTAAAACCGCGGAAACCACTAGTTATAAAATAAATACTTATTGTAGGTATAAGTTTTCTGTGACACGTGAACGGCAAAAGGAAAATCTATATTGTTATAGGAGGTCCACCACAAGTGGTTTATTTGCTAGATATGAACAGCGCAGAATTGCTCTTCTTTCCTAGGAGGAGGCCTGTGACCAACAGTTGGTTTCTTGTCCGTTCTTTCGATCATCGTCGTTCGATTTTCCTTTTTCATGGGATAGGAGCAAGCGAGCAGACGGGTCACCGGCTAATGTAATAATTCGTAAATCTGTACATTTTTTCACTGTCTTTTATTAATGCTTTTCTTTTATAATATTGTTGATTCATCACCCAGTTGCAGAAACGAACTTTAAAATTTAATGTCGGCATTATCCCTAATGCTCCATTAAATTTATTTATTGAAGTGTCAAAAGAACACCTTAGCGTAGTTTTTACGTTGCACAAAACGACATTAGCACCCTGTCAATGCTAAAGAGACATTAGCTAGAACTATTTTGTGTTCCAATTTTAAATTTAATGAACTTTAAAGTTTTAATGTCTCATTACTAAATGTCGTCATTAAAAAATCTTTGTGCAACTGAGCGTTAGTTTGCTTATTCGTCAGTGAATACACCCGTAGGCTTTGAGCTAATATCAAAGAATCAAATCATCCAACGAAAAATAAATCAGAGAAAAAATTACGGCGCTTATTATCTCGATTTTTGTGCCTTTTTTTTCATGTAAATATTTTTGTCGCTATATTTAAGACGACGACCAACCGACGCACGGCTAAATAAGTATACTTTCCAATAACAGCCTATGCGTTTATCTGGTAGTAAAAATAGTTTATCTCTGTATTATTGTGACTTACGAAGGACAAAAAAGACGTTTATGTAAACTATTTCACACTTCCTCCACATTTTCGTAGTGCAGACAACAAGCAAAATATGTTTTGTGTAAAGGAGTAAAAATACAGAATTATAATTGGCCTAATTTGCACGTCATTAGCCTACTTGCGACCCACTGTTGGACATAGGCCTTCCTGCATGAATAAATATAAGATAAATATAGACCGTAACACCACCCAGGTTGGCGCTATGCCGATTGGTGAGTAGAAACGATTGCCGGGACAGATCATCAGAAGAGGCGACACATTTGAAAACAGGGCGTAAAATCACCCACGGCCTATATAATAGGTACCTATGAAATTGGCGTTGTTTATGGAGATTTTTGGGATTTTCCATACAAACATTTTTTCAGTTTTCTTCACAACGACATATCCATAGATATTTGGCATAAATCATTAGAACAAGCTTTAGCAATATGTGTGATATCACACTTCATAAAAAATATTTATCGTTTTTAAGTGAATGCAAATCAAACGATGTATTCGGGAGGCACATGAAAAGAGTTGTCTCCGTGTCCAATTTTAACGTAATTTAACTTACTACAAATTATCAAAACAAATCAAAAGAGCTCACAAATATGGTTTATTTTTAGAGAAGGTAATTATATTTTAAGAATACTCGGAAACTTAATAGTTACAGACAAAATACTGAGGGAAAAAAACGGCAATTTCTATTATATACGTCCCACTACTAGGCACAGGTCCTGTTCTCGGAGATACGCATCTCAGTTAAAAAACCCACTCTATTGTGATCCATAGTAGTTTTTTTTAAAATCACGTGTAAAAGAAATCAAACGTCAGTATATATACTTTTTTATTCAAATGTTATTTCGACTATGAAACAAACAGATTGCACATCTTTATTTAATTTTTATTCCATCTCAATATTAGTTTTTACTGGGAATAAAATTCTAAAATTTGGTGTGAAATAAACGAGCAGTTTATCTTCGTATTTATTTGCTTAGGTTAAACATTGCAAAGTAATAATAGTTTATTCAATTGGGTAAGCCATTTTATGAACCACGTGTACAGTTTAAATAAGCTAGAGTGGCTATTTTTTGTTTTTTACATAATTCCTAATACGGACTACGCTGGCTTATTGCAACTTGATGGAATTGCGATCAGGACCAATTAACGTATATTATTAAATATAGGCTACAGTTGTAACAATTTTCTTACATCTTATGAATGTGAAAGAGATTTATATAAATCAGTTTATTTCCAAGTTTCCCAGTCAGATATATAGCTATGATTGACATAGTCTGTAACGAGGCGCTATAACAGTATTAGCGACTCTTTGCTGTAATTGCACTTTTCTCTGGCCATTTTATGAGCCATCGCTTAAAGTCACAGAATATTTAAAGAAATACATAAAGAACATAAAGTCAAAGTCAGTCGGTAAAGTCAAAGTTAAACAAAGAATTTTATTTTTTATAAATAATATAAGAAAATGTGGTAACACTGAACCTTTAACAAAAGGGCGTATAAAACAAAAGACCTGTATTTCTTACAGAATAAAAGAATAAACAAAGCGTTTTATTAGACGCTTATTGCCTCATAATAAAGTTAGAGAAAGCACAATCATTTTTCCTGGGTACATTCTTGGTTTCAGTATTCTCTTTTAAAAGTCCGAGCTTTTTTGCAGTAAAGGGTGTTATTGTAAATATTGTTTGTAGGGGATCTGAAAAGTTTCATTTTTATAACTTTCTTGGTGTTTAAGGTTTCTGGCACGAGTAGCTGTGACCTTTATCGCACAATTAATTACTTGCCCAATTCTTATGCATATTTCTCCGTAAATTCCCAATGAATGTTGTTTGCGAAACATTTGACGTTGTTTTCTTGTTGGCCGGTACACTTGGCAGTTGAAGATGTAGAATGTTAAGGTATGTACGAGATTGTTGGTTGTGTTTCGTACTCGTTGTTCAGGATTAGGTGGTTGAAGTAAATACGACCGTCACCGTGAAGATTGTTTATTGCACTATGAATTTAATTTCATTACTATTAGGTCCTTACCTATGAAATTGGTGTTTTGTATGGAGATTTTGGGGAATTCTGCATTTTCCATACTAAATTTTTTTAGTTTTCTTCACAACGACTAATCCAAAGATAATAATATTTGGTGTGTATCATAAGACCTTAAGCGATATGTGTGATATCAAACTTCATAAAAATTATTTATCGTTTTTAAGTGAATGCAAATCAAATGATGTATTCGGGAGGCACTTAAAAAGAGTTGTCTCCGTGTCCAATTTTAACACAATTAAACTTACAACAATTTATCAAAATATATCAAAAGAGCTCAAAAATATGGTCTATTTTAAGAGGAGGTAATTATTTTTTAAGAATAC
This sequence comes from Parapoynx stratiotata, assembly GCA_910589355.1. NCBI lineage: Eukaryota > Metazoa > Arthropoda > Insecta > Lepidoptera > Crambidae > Parapoynx > Parapoynx stratiotata. Next base: position 11,573,220 of record OU342457.1, read on the forward strand.
TCTGAAACTTGATAGCTACAGACAAAATACTAAGAGAGAAAAAAAACACCAATTTCATAGGTAAGGACCCAATATAATGAAATGGGTAAATGTTAATGTCAGCTTAATATGCAAAACACCGTGTTTTTTTATAATCAGCCAAGCAAATGACTCAACATCACCTGATGGCAAGCAGTAAATTTATTTTCGTGAAGCGAGAAAGAGTAACGTGATATGATTTTTTTAAATATTACGTATGTATTAATATGTAATCAGATAGAAATATCTACTATACCTAACTGCCAATATTAATATTTTCATAACTGAGTTCTAAAAAAAAGCTCAAGATATTGAATTAAGCTGTTTTTAACACCTAAGTTGTAATAATCTTATGAATTACTTCTTCAAATTACGCCATTTTGGGGTATTCAGATGCCTCCAGAAAAATAGCGTGATTGTATGTATAATAAATTAATACAAAATATGTGTTTCTTCAAATCTTAACTATTTTGGCCTCTGGGAGTAACAATAACACCATGAATATAACAGAGATCTATGTTGATTGTGTTCAATTTATCTTTGATTCTGTATGCACTATTCATCCTTTTAATACTGTATTTTTTTAAATAACTGTCTGTAGTAATTTATCATAGTGAAGTATGATTAGAGGATGCAATAGGTGTGTACTACGATCGTAGCAAATTGAGAGCTACGGCTCTTGTCTTGTAGAGGATTCCGGGATTTTGGAATGTTTGTCTTTATGAAAAAAATCTATAAATTCTTAGCACTTTTTGGTATCAGTGAATATAAATTACACCATGCAAAAACAATTATCTGCTATATTGACCGTGCTGCATATGATAAGCCATGAAATTTATATTTTATGTTTTAAGTCTTTGCTAATACTTTTAATGACGTATTTTTTATATCACTTTTTATTCTTTTTTTTCTCAAAGTCCTGATAAGTGGCTATTTAGTTACAAAGTAGCTTAAAGTAAATAATACTAGAAAATCTGCTATGTTGTTAGAGGTAGGAGGATATTTACAGTAACATCAAAGATTTTTAAAATTTGTACCCTTTAACGGACTCCCCTCTGTTGACAGTTAACCCTTTAGCGGCTGTAGGATTAATTAATAATAAGTGTACGTAAAATCCTAAAACCTAAAACCTTATAGATTGACTCGCCACGACTCACGTAAGCAAAAGCAATTTATTTTGCTATTCACCAACGTATGTCTCTTTACCTACAATACAAAAAATAAGATATTTTAAAGGCACATTGCCCAATGTGTTATTCCATTTGGCTGATATGTTATATCGTATTTAACTTAATTAATGTATGGTTACAATTTTTACATATTTATATAATTAATCATACATTAATATGATTAATAATATAAATATGTAAAAAATTGTAAAAGTGAGCGTGTAAGAATACTTTTGTAATACTCGTAGATAGGTGGTAATCAGTGTCAGTTAGTAAATATGACTACCTGAAATACTGAAATACCTAAATATTTGTAGTCCTAGTCGTGTATGTTTGTCATAAATATATTTATCTGCGTGTGTACTGAGTGAGAACACTCTAAAAGTAAATAAATATGTAATTATCATTAAGTAAAAGTTCTAAAACTTTTGTAAAAAAATTTTTTTTCTGTTTATACTTTACGTATTGATGTGTCGATTTGAGACCCACGGTGGCATCTATTGATGATAAGCCACCGCAAAAAAAAAGCAGCCTACAGGCAGCGGACCCAGATAATATTTTCTGGGCCCGTTGCCTGCTGATGTAGGAAAAATAATAACTAAATCTATAATTGTGAGAAATTTGCGAAATATATATCTAATAATACACAATAGTAGTAAAAAAACCGCTTTGCAGTAATTCACAAAAATTCTTAAATCTAAAAATTTCCGGCGCCATTATAACTACACATAATAATTTGAAAAGTAGCGCGTAACAGGTGGCAGGGAGTGATTGAAACTGTTCTTAAATATCATTGGATAAAAACTTTATCAAGGGCTCACTTCATAGTATTACATACATCGAAATTAAATGAGCACGCCGAGCAGCTTCAACAAGTGATTGGGTAAATAAAAATTCGCAATGTTTATGCGGGAAACGCGATATCATTATAGATAACGATGATTAACATATATAGGTATAAATGAGGTTTTTTTTCTAACCTGATGGTCGAGGAATAGCGCAGACCGCGGCCGCGGCTAGCAGCAACGGGACCAGGGATTGCATCCCGCCGACCCTGTTGACAGTTCGGCAGCCTCGTGTTTACTGAGACGCGGCGGGACTCTGGAGCGGGCGCGACGCTGACGCGCGCTCGCTCGCGCCGATCGATACCCCGCCCACATCAAAATCCTTCATTCACTCAACGACTTAACTTCGCAAATTCAACTCTATGCTGCCATCCCAAAACGCACCACTGCAGCTCATATAACGTTCTTACCCCCGAGCCGGGTCCAGAACAGCTGTTAACTTTGCTTCTAAAATGCTCTTCCTGTCTATGTTAATAAAGTCTGATATCATTTTATCTGAGTGCAGGTTACATGAAAGTTTATGCGTTGAACCAATGACGTACTAGATACAGCACCCTAAAACTTTCGTCTCGTGTCTGATATCCTACAAATATTATTAAATATTACTCGTATTTATAAAGCAGACAATTTAGGTAATCTGTAATATGATAAGCAGTTTTCATAGCAGACAACTTAAATTTAGTAACTTTCAAACTTTTCATGATAGATTCACACGTCGTTGAAGTTTAATCGCACGAACCTCGCGCTGGTCAAGTTGTGAAACTTATCAGCGTTAATGAAATATTTTTCTGAAATTTCATGTTACAAAATCTGATTTCGTCGTTTCTGTCTTGAAATTTCATGTACCATGTCTTGTTTTCGTCGTTTCTGTCGTAATTTGACTAATAATACATTTTTAAGTGGTGTAAAATTAGTACACATCTTGCGAAAACAACCCTCAGTTCAAGTAGTAGCAATATCCGCAGGTTGGAAAATTATTTTCCTAATAATACAACAACAAAAATATTTTGCATTTTCATACTTCGATTGTTGTAAAGGTTATGCATGGCAAGAAGTTTTCAGCATCGCAAATTAGCAATCACCTAACCCTGTAGGTGGACGTATCTAAGATAAACAAATATTTGACGACCTCCGTGATCGAGTAGTCAGTATGTCGGTCTCAAGGCGTCGCCATCTCGAGAGGTTCTGGGTTCGATCTCTGGTAGGAGCGAATGTTTGGGTCTCCAGTCTTGGATGTTTATATATATTTATATATACATACAGAATATTTAAATGTACCTATTTATCTATTAAATATATTTATCCGTCATCTAATGTCAAAATGGGGCTAGTTGATAGGTGTGAATGTCTGGAGATATTTATTTATTTCAAATATTCATTATTTCTATTAGCATATCTATTATTAGGAATTTCCTGAATAAAATGTGGATTAACATTTGTTAAAATATGCTTAACTATGTACCTCCCTTTAATTTTTGTAGGCTAGGCAAATAAGTGTGAGTGTATCAAAAACAAGGCAGCGGTAGCCGAGTTGGGACGGACGGGACAGTACTCGTTCGAGAGACTGCGGGAAACGCGGGTTCGATCCCACGGCCTGTACCCACTGAGTTTGAATAAAACTTATTTACAGTTCATTGTGAATATCGCTTGCCTCACATTGTACCCGGTGCATGACAACAGGCTCGCTACCTGTTACATGGGGACCTAATATATCTGGCGAAAGTAGGTGTTTAACACCTCTGCCTACCCCTTGGGAAAGAGGCGTGATGATATGTTATGAATGAATGAACAGGAAAAAATGTAGAGGAAAACAAGTAGAAGTTCAAATTTGTTTGTTAAGTTTTTTTGTTTTTGACGCATCATAAGTGTAACTACTTGTTACCTAAATGATTAAATAAAGAATTTCTTTCATGCGTCGCCGCACTCACGTGCGTTTTCGGCGCGTCAACCGCATGAGCGCGTGGATGCGTTTCTAGTGTGTTGTATTGTGCGTTTTTCGTATTTCTATAAAATATATTTGCAGGAGATATTTTTAAACAATGATAGAACACGTGTCAACGCACGACGGGGCCGCATCGTGAGTTGATGCCTTTAGGTCCACTTGCAGAACATTTTAAACCTAGTTTAAAACTCGACTTTGCCAGATTTTGACAATTTCACTATGGCTGAAATGTCAAAAATTCACTAAATCTAGTTTTAAATCTCGACTTAAATTTCCTGCAAGTGACCCTAAGTGAGAGAATCGCCTCAACCCTCGCCTGTGCCAATAAAAGTGTAACTACAATTTATTCCACGAATTAGAGAGATTGTGTTTATTCTGACTCCGAGAGGTGACGACATTAGTTTAACAAAAGTTTTAGGTATAGAACTCTATTTAAAATTATTATAATCTTACGTAATAGTGGATATAGAAGATGGCCAGTTAGGAGCATACAGCAACAAGTTGCTAACAAACTAACGAATGAGGATATTTTAAGTGTTACAAACACGCCCATATTTATCGACTGGCTACTATTCCGAAGCAAATAGATATAAGTAGTTCTATAGTCAAGATTTTCCCATTTTTTTCAGTACCTACCTCGAGAACAATTCTATTTACTTACCACTGAGTTTGAAAAACTTATGTACAGTTCATTGTGAATATCGCTTGCCTCACATTGTGCCCGGTGCATGGCAACAGGCACGCCACCCGAAAGATATGTTATGTGGTATGCATTGTGCACATAATATAATACCACGTTCCATATCCCACAGGACATGATCAGTTATTATGTATGAGCTTAGTTATTGCGAACAAATGGACTTTTGCTCCAAAGGGAATTTAAACGGCTCTCCAGACTTCCTGGTTCTGTATCATAGTTTTTGATGGGTTTCAAAAGTTGGTCATACCTATGTGTTTATTTCTCAACTTTGAACGTAATTGGAATATGACATGAGTGTAGACTGTGTAAATAAAGTGTTTAGTTTGTGATAAATATTAACAATCAAAACGTTAAAAATACCCTAGCCGTCAACACTATGAATACCTACTACACTTTTAAAATTGCGAGTTCTATGAACTATTGTTGACAAGATATAAAAAACGGTTTATAGCTAATCTTCTTTTAAACTATAGTTTATATTTTATTAGGAACATGTTTAACTTAAGAATTAATAAAATTAATTAAAACAAAAATGAAAAATTTTATACTGGTTGGCAGAAAAAGCATGAACGTAATTTATAAGTAAGATAGGTACCTACGTGGCTTATTTCGATTATAATAAAACTGGTATTCCTCCCCTCCCCGGGAGCTTCAATTTCAAGCCGGTTTGGTATTAGAAAACGAGGTTTTGGATCCGAATGTAGGCCCTCATGACAGAATAGGATAATATGCCCATATTATCCTATTCTGTCATGAGGGCCTATTTTAGGGTGGTAGGAGGTGTTTGCTACTTTATACCAGACTCCCGAGCTTGTCGAGCCCAGACGAGCTCAATCAGGTTGAGGTCAGGACTTCTGATAGCCAAGTCTTCATGATATCGATCTCCTGAATGTATTCTTGTATGACTTGTGTGTCGGGCGTTATTTTCTTCAACATCGATTATTCACCCATATTTACTATGACCCTGTATGTTCACTATGTATGTATGGATCTCTTGAACATATATTTCCTCAGTCAAAGTGCTATTTTCTATGGCCACGAACTCCGTGAGACCTCCACCGTATTTGTCTTTTTCTGCGAAGTTGGCTAGAATGTATCGCTCACCAGGTCGCATGTTGACTCTTTGCCTTCCATCGGAAGTGAGCAGTAAGAATAAACATAACTCTTGCCCATTTTCAAGAGCCATCTTCAGCCCACTGTATGTGATAACGCAGTCTTGCTACTCATACATTTAGGATTTTTTTCGCGATGCCAAAAATATTCGTGCAGCGTGGGAGCGAGAAATCCTAATCAAGTACAAATCGCCCGAGAGAAAAGCTGCTTATATGTATCTTGTACATGCTAAATCTATGTTGCTACTTGATGCGCTCTCTCGCATTTAGGGCCATTGGCTGGCCTTTGGGCCTTCAAGTCTGCTACAGCAAACCTTATATTCACCGTACTGTCCCTAATGTAGTCAAAATAAGACAGCTAATTAAAAAGTATTGTTTTTATAAAGGTTTTTTGCAGTCAATTCTAACTTTTCACTTTCAGCAATGAATTTTTAATACTTTCACGAAATTAAATTCTCTTACTATTACTTTTTACTTTAAACTTGTATCGAGTGTACTTTTTAAAAGTGCAGTACTAACTTTTGAAGCCCAGTGTAAAACGAGCAGGTATCCACTACAAATTTATATCTTACCTACATTTCTACCTTAGCTACGTCTTGTTATTTTGTTACGAAGTAATATGACCGTAGTAAATGTACAACGTTGATGCGTGAGAGAAATACATTCTATATCAATGTCTGCATCTAGGCTACCATTCATAACCAAAATTGTGAAGTTGCGACTTATCGCTAACTTTGAATTATAACAATGTGGCAATGTGAATATCACACTATAGATGAGGTTCATAATTCAGTCAGTCATTACTAGTCATTATTCAATCCTGCTCTTAAAACATTACCACCGGAATACGTTATGATAAAGCCATATAACATAATTCAAGATGGCGGCTATACCTATCTATGTCATTTAGTGTAACATTTTATCGTTGTATACGTGTTTCAGTACTTTCAGTAATAGTGCTTTACAAAGTTGCAGTAAGAGGAACGTTACAACATTGTCATTAGATTTTTCATTAAAATTATTTTTCATTTCACTAGACTTTCCATGTGGTATAATTAAAATATATTTCTAAATACCATTCGCAACCATGGATTAAAAAAAATTGGAGGGTTGCTGTAAATTAAAGTTGCTGATTTTATTGTCGCCATTTTTATGGCAGCATCTTTGTATTTTGGGAGACACAAATTCTTTATAGGTCGGTGGGAATATCAAAACTTTAGGGATTTTGACGTTAATTCCTGTGATGCAGTTAGTTTTTTTTTTGTCTTATTGTCAATGGTTTGGACGTGATTCTGGGACTGGCATACTATTCATCCGTCCTACGACATGGGTTACTCCAAAAAACACCAGAAAATGCACCTATACCAGCTGGATGTGTGTATGTGGTGACCGGTTATTTTCTGCTGAGAACTATTGTACAGCTACTGCTTTTTATATATTACTAGCGACCCGGCTTCACACGGCTGCATTAGGCTACATATATTCTTCCTCTTGAATCAATCTATTTAAAAGAACCGCATCAAAACCGTTGCGTAGTTTTAAAGCATACTGAGGGAAGCATACAGACAAAGCGGAAAGTCGTCGTAGTCTATGTAGTGTGTTTGTCCCTCGTCGTTTTTCGTCGTTTTTTTTGACAGCGAGTAATGGAAGATTCAAAGGAGGTTTGTGCATGGATTTAAAAAGGCAATTTTTCCTGAGTGTGTGTATTGAGTGTATCACCAGTCAAACTGGCACTATCCACAAGATTTCTCATACACCCATTCCTGTCTTTCCAGAGCGACCTGTGAATTTATATGCATTTACCTTAGAAATCCTTGTTAATGGTAATACTGGAAGCGGCCTATGATTATTGAAGCAATGGGGATTGTCTCATTTTTTTAAATTGTTATGAAGTGAAAACCATTTCGAGGAATAAGGTTGCTGATCGTAGCCTATTAGTTAGAATGCGAAAATAAACATGGATTATTAATATTTTAGCCTTTAAATGAATAACCTTCATTTGCCCTTCAAATGACGTCACTGTTGGCTGAATATCAGTAATGTGTTTGCTATGACAGCAATGACAGAAATGACATTTACAAACACAAGTGTCATAAGTCACAAACAACAAATTATAACATTACGTTGTAAGGTAAATACGATTTGTTCTCATTGTTTTAATAAACAAACGTTTAATAATTATGGAATATAGAAAGTGCTTTGTTCCTACCAGTAAGGTAATTATTACCAATGTAAGTTAATGAACCAAGAACTCAAACTCATAGAGTCGGCTTCACTTCGTAAAATTGCTGAAGATGCAAGCGAAGACTGTTCAGAATTGAACAAGTTACTTGAACAACCTACAAGCAGTAGCAGACCATTGAAAAGAAAACGTGAGGAAATAGTAATGCCCAGTACTTCTACATGCCCTACCATGCCCACAAAGGTAAAGTATTTTACTGAGAAAAACAATGCTAAAGAAACAGTATAATTAATAGTCGCGAAGATATTTTTATATCTCTATATTATTGATAAATAACATTAACGTTTGTTTTACAGATGAATGTTGCAACACAGTATGAAATAAAAATGGTGCATAAGAGCACTAACTATATAAGTAGAAACCGCAAACTAATATTGCTACAGTGGAAGTGATATCTTCACAAGACACATCATCTGTGACCACTCCTTTGTTTGGATGTACAACAGAGACTGAGGAATCTATCTACAGTGCATGAATCAACTAAGAGTATCTTCCCTTCTAGAAAAATTATGTTAGACACAGTATTTAAGAAACCAAAAATGTATTTAGGATGTTCATGTAGAGAGTTATTAGATGTGTAAGAGAGTATGCTTTATTTAAACCTCGCTCTGTAGTGAACTATCAGTTTGTACCATATTTGGACGAAATAGTCATGATAGTAAGTGGACTAATCAATTTATAAGGAGAAATAATAAAAAGTTATTGAGTAAAAATGTTTGTATTAACACACTTTCTTTTTCTCTTTCTAGATAGAAAATATTTTAAAAGATGTTTATTTTTTTACACTATCAAGTAATTCAAAAAATAAATAATAATATGTAGGCTTCATTGTAATCCACCCAAACAATATGGATGTTCTTGGTGGTTTCAAATAAAGGATCAGAAACACAAAATAACCCCTCATTTTTATTACAACTCATCATTTAACACATGATTTGTGTTCTAATTTATCCGTTATTTCCTCATGTTTCATGTATGTGCTAACAACTTTCTATTCTGTACTGTTCACTTCAAGTTTTTGGCTCCTCTTATTTCAGCAAGGTTATGTTGGTTATTTGTAGACATATATTCCAAAATCATAACATTCTCTACTTTCGGCAGATTCCGTGAGTCCGCTTTGACAAAATTATTTCACGACATAGTAGTTTTTTCGCGAAATAATAAGAAAACTGTTAATTCCCGTCGCTTGTGGTATTTTTACAGTAAAAAAATAAAAGATTGAATGACACATGAGTGTTGACATTTGTTTGACGGCATTCTTTTTTCCCTTGAAGCAAAGGTGTTACACAATGTTACGCCAACAGTGACGTCATCGTAATAAAACGATCACGTTTTTTCAAAATTCCGTATAAAAGTAATTACTTTAAAAATAACGAAAATATTGAAATATGTTTCTCAAATTGATGTATTTTATCTATTTCAACTATAAAAACAGCATGTCGAAAATATTAGACAATCCCCATTGAATATTGATTCCCGTAAACGAGTAGGTAAGCACTTACAGTTGAATCAAGTGAAGTGTATAATTAGCTTCGATTCCATATTTGTAATTAAAAAGTTATTGCTATTCTAAAATACCTCTAATGAAAGTTGGGCTTTACTTCAACATATGTAATCAAAATTATAGTTGATTGGAAAGATATCTTTGATCGCACTAAAAGTTTAGCTAAGTAATTTCAAGTCGTATAATTTCCCAAGCCCTTTATTGCAATCCTTGATACTTCGACCCAATTTCGTGTAACAAAATGTCTACAAAGTACCTTTGTTTAACATTATATAAATACCTATTTCGAAGATATTACTGTAAATAATTATCTAAATACTAAAAGCATTGGGGTGCATTTAAGTACCTAATTAATTACCAATTCTAGATATAACATTCAATTAGAATTATTTTTCACAATTATCAATACTAGAATAATTTAATGGGTATTTAAATTATTGCTTAGCGTGTGTACACGTAAAGGCAATTAAAAAGAATATATTATTTAGTTTTTCATGTAAAAGACTTTTGCATATTTAATAAAAATCGTCATCCTTTTGGCAATATTATTGGGTCCTTACCTATGAAATTGGTGTTTTTATTCTGTCTTAGCAATTTGTCCGTAACTATTAAGTTTCAGAACATTGTTATAAAATTATTGCCTCTTCTAAAAATAGACCATATATTTGAGCTCGTATTATTTAATTTGATAATTTTTTGTAAGTTTAATTGTGTTAAAATTAGACACAAAGACAATTATTTTTAACTGCCTCCCGAATACATCATTTGATTTGCATTAACATAAAAATGATGAATAATTTTTATCAAGCGTGTTCACACACATAAATTTTAATATGTAAAATGTTAGTATGTAAAAAAATGTTAGTATGTAAAATGCAGACATCCCCAAAATCTCCATACAAAACACCAATTTCATAGGTAAGGACCTAATATTCTAAAGGAGAGCGCTCATTTATACCAGACGTGCCTGCGGGACTGCACGGACGGGAGCGAACCACGACGGGGCGCGTCTTGTTCATGCAAAAGCTACAATGCACCCTCCACCGCGTTTCGAAGCATTGCCGCTCCGTGTTAAGCATGTTCTTGATAAATTCTAATGTAACGCTCACGTCTACAATGAAATTTCAAGTTTTATAACTCTCAGCAGATGCTCACAGATATAAAAGAAGTTAATGTTTTACAGGTACCTAATCAAATAAGGCAACCATAATTACGGGTGATTGTGAGTAGCTAGGGGGTCCAATGTGCAAATTTCAATGTGCAATTTTGAAAATATTATGTTGATATAACGGAAACGTTTGAATACGCTTCGGCACGATTCAGTCGATCCGAGGTGTCGGAGTGAAGAATTTTTAAAAGCGACGAAATTTGCTTGTATTTTTTATATTCAAGATAATTTATTATTTGAAGTGTAATTATTTGAATCTCGCAAGAGTTGTATTAATAATCGAAATTATAGGTAGTTGATTGGAAAAATATCTACAATAGCACTAAAGAATTAACATGTAATTTCAAGTCGTATAATTATTTCTCAAGCCTTTATTGCAATCCTTGATATATTGTATACAAAGTACCGATGTCCTACCTACTTCGATGATATTACTGTCTATAATTAAATTAAAAGCTCTTGATGGGTGCATGTAGGTTTATTTTATTTACCGTTCCGGATCTAAAATTCAATGTGATTGGATTTGCGTGTGTACTGGAATAGCATAGGTAATTTAAAAGCATATAATATATTTTGATATATGTAAAAGTTATCACTTAAATCGCAATAAAAAATATTATCACTTAAATCTAAAACCATTTTCCAGTATTTACTCACCCTTGTGGCAATATTATTCTGAATACAATGGCAGTGAACTAATGAAAGTGAGGGAAATAAGAAAAAACGCAAACTGTAGAGTTTTCAATATATTATCTATTATTGAGAACTATTAAGTATTAATGACATTTATAACTATTGACTTCACTTGCTTGTAGCTTTATAAATAACATCTCTTAATCCCTTGAGGGTCAGCACGAACACTGGTGTTCGCAAAGAGTACATGTTTCTGATCATTGACTAGCTAAAAAACGGATTACTGGTCGATTGTGAACTTTCCTTTTACTTAAGTACACTGTTTTCGTAAGCTACTAATGCAATGAATTAACATTTTAACTCGTGTAGCCTGTTGGTAATAACTGTTGATATAATGAACAAGGCTGAAAATCGTCTTGAATAGATACGCAGGCATTTGTGTATGCAATAAAATAAAAAAAGAGCTTGTTTTATATTTTAAAGATTTTAATAATTTTAAGTAATAAAGGTAGAGGTAAGATAGTAAGTTCCTTAGTTGTTGAGGAATACAGGTGAAGCTCGCTTCCACCTTCGGCCTTGTCATCACTTACCATCAAGTGTGATGAAGGCCTCAGGGCTTTTTTTCGGCATACAGACCATTCGCCCACGGAGGTCGTCATTACTTACTTGAAATATGTAAAAAACAACCCAACGAATGGCGATACTGAAAATTTTAAGAGCTAAGAGGTTTCCTTTACACAGCAGTAAAAAGCTTAGACTTTGAAATTAAAAGAAAAACATTGAGGAGTCGCAGACATCTCGGAGGATGAAGCAATGTACTGTGAACGTAGTGAACGGACATTATTCAAAAAAGCTATTCATATTGAACTAAAAACTTTAATTTGTTCAGTTTTAGATTTAAAAAAACCCTTGTTTGTACCACTCGCTCGGAACGCAGACATCCCCGAGAAGAGCGAGCCAGAAGCTCGAGGGTTGCTCTTTTTTTCATATTTTTTATAATTCTTTTGTTTTTTATAAATGTTAGACTAGTACATTCAAGTGGATGGATAATGAACATTGATTTTTTTAGAATAATATATAAGCACTTGAAACAATGAACGATGTTCAAATTCGCTAAGTAATTACCATAAAAACTAATTAATTAAGAACCGACTGCCAACGTCCCACATTACGAGTCAACACAATATGTAACATAAAGACGTGTCAATCTGTCCACGCATTTTTATCGTCCAAATATTCCTGAACTGTATAGTAACCCTTTTTTATTTAATTTTGTTTGACACATAGTTTGAATTTGTGTAAAGGCAGTTCAGTTAAATTGGTGGTATTTTATTATAAATGTGTATACATTTCCCCATAAATGACCTACTTGTCTTATGAAGTCTAACGTTTGGAACAGCGAGTTTATTTTTATACCTAGTGTTGACATTATGAGAATCACATTTTTTTTAAAGTGTGTAAATATTTCTGAACATTTAAAATATTATCAAAGATATATTGGGATGCAACAGTTAATATGTTTATTTCTTTAAACAGATCTGTCAGTGAGTCTCGTGGCTTAAGTTAGGTAGATAGCACGCACAGCCCTTTTTGCAAAATAAATATATCTTTAATATCCGCTGCTGTCCCCCACAACAGTAGACCATATGACATAATACTGTGGAAATAACTAAAGTAAACAAGTCTTGCAGTATCCACATCACATAAGGATCTGATTTTTTTTACAGCATTAGCCGCGGAGCTGAGTCTTCCAGTGAGGGAAGAAATGTGAGGATATCACTGTAATCTTGAATCTAATGATTACATTGGAGTACTCGGTTAGTGTTTTTTGGTATTAACCCAAAATCACTGTGGAATCTACAAATTCAATTATTTCATGATTTATTTTAGTCTGAAGGTTACATTTGGTAAAGATAATTGAACATATTTAGTTTTCTTTGAATTTAATAACAAATTATTATTTTCAAACCAGCAAAGTACTTTTGATATAGCATTATTTACATCGTCAAAGTCAACTTTATATCTATTTATTTTAAAAATTAATGATGTGTCATCTGCAAATAATACCGTATTACATAAACATTTTGAGTAGTAAGGTAGGTCATTTATATAAATTAAAAAAAGTAGTGGTCCTAATATCGATCCCTGAGGAACGCCCATACGCATAGGCGCTCCAGAAGAGTCAGTTGTATTTATTTTTTTGTATCCTGTTACTTAAATATGATGAGCAATATAGAGGATCATAGAAATAATCAAGTGGTGTGAAAAACGATGAGATTTTTATCGTGGTAATTCACCTCATCGAAGTAGCACCACAGTGTCTGCCATCGATCGTTTGACGCCAAACTCTCCCAAGAATGCATTGAAATGTATTACACTTGCATTTCAATGCAAAAACTGAAGAAATATATACCGAAGACTTGGCTGTATGGGCTTCGTTCCCTTTGCCTTCACTACGGGAGAATTTTACAAAAAAAAATATTACTACTAAAGACGTCACACAAAAATACACACAAAGGTTTTTGGCGGCATTCAACTATGGCGGACGTGATTTTTATTTCGATGATTATAATATTGTACGGAGTGGATGTTGTTACGTAAAATCAGTGTAGTTTTGTGTAATAAGTGCCTGTGATGATGTGCAATATGGAGGATTATCGAAATAAACGTCAAGTGGTGTGAAAAGTGATAAGTTTTTTATCGTGGTAATCCACCTCATCCAAGTAGCACCACAGTGTCTGCCATCGATCGCTTGACGCCAAACTCTCCCAAGATGCATTGAAATGCATTACACTAGTATTTCAATGCAAACTACCGAAGAAATAAAATACCGAAGAATTGGGTGTATGGGCTTCGTTCCCTTTGCCTTCCCTACATGGGAGAATTTTAGAACAACAATACACACAAATTTCTCAAACAACTACTCTCATTTAATATGTGATTTTTGACTCACCTGTGAAATGATAAGGTACATCCAGGATATCACTCACATACACAACATAAAACAACGCACGTTATCACCAGTTTTATAATTTTTTATTTAAAATATTGAATTACAAAAATTTGTAACAATTTTCAGTCTAGGTGTCAAAATGGCGTAAATATGACAGGTGAGACAGAAACTATGGATAGTAAGAGATAGAAAGAAAGAAAGAGGATATCCCACGTATAGCCTTCATTCATAAATAGTGATAGAATGAGAGGGAACACCTACTGATCGAGGCAGAACATTGCCTCATGCTATTGTACGGGAGTTTGGCATCCATATAGAGTACAAAATTCTTGGTACTGATAGTCTATAAATTATCTGTGCCTTAGCGTCACGATTATTGTAAACAATTCAATACGCATGCGTGACATAGCCGACAGTATACTTGATTGGTTGCGACTGGTGTATGACGGATTTTGACCATGCGTAGTAATTGTTTACATGAAGCGTTACTCAACTAATTTCACGAACATGGTGGATAGCGTTTATGGCATAGGTAAAAATAAAACATATTTAAATTGAATTTCTACAGCATTCCCTTATTTATATTTATCGAACTTGCTATATTTCGGACCCTCGTACTAAATACTATGTGAATGTCACATTATTTTCATTACTTTTGATATGAGTCAACTAGCCTATTAGCCTAAAATACCCTAAAATATTCTGTTTGTAAAGTAAATAGGAACGCGTATACCCGTTTAGTGCTAAGTGTGATCATGGTTCAATGTCTTAAGTAGTTATTGTATACTCTTTGGTTCAATGATATTACATTCATGGCCGTCTTAGCCCTAATTTTTCGAGATCGTGTATCGTGGATCGTGTATTATTAGCCAGTAGTACTGATTTTGCCGCCACAAACTAAACCAAAGTAAACTGACTGTGTATACACTAATTTGTGTATCTATCCTTCTCTAAGTATAAGAAGAAAAGGATTAATTTATTTTGTGCCTACGAACTCGGACTCTACAGTCTCTGTTTTACTCTATGGTAAAGTATAAAGACTTGACTGTATGGCCAAGGCGCCTTTGTCTACTTTTAAACAAAAATCGAGTATTTCGACCATAAATGACAATTTGACATTTCGTGACTTAGATTTTTTTTTAGTGAGTTTATTTCATCATGAGAGATCCAGACGAGTTTTCGCCTATTCTCTTTATTTAAAATTATATACCTAGTAACTTCCATCATGTTTACAGTCACTATGAGTATAAAATTAATTAAGAAAAAAATTGATTGCATTAAATGTATAAATTTGACTTAAAATGTTGAAATGTACATAATGATCACCTTGGGTGCTATGCTGCCTGTGTAAATATTATAATGAAGTGCAGCAATAAGACTGTTATTAGTGATATTAAATAAAGTAAGGTATAATTCGGGGGGGTTTGGTAGTGAGTGCTGTTTAAAATGAACAGAACAATGAGGTTCCATCGGAGGTGCGGTGACAGGGTCACGTTACTAAACGATTATTCCACTGCGATACGAAATTTTGTAGAGTTTAACCATGGTTTGATTCTTAGCGCGGAGCCTTTAAAAGATGATATTTTATTTGAAGTGTGTATAGATAGAAAGGTTGGTACCTCAGTCAATAACTAACTCAGTCAATAAAAGCCTGTTCCATATTTGTAGAGGTTTTTAGTTATCAATAAAATTACTCTTTCTCCTACTTATAAGAAAAAACAAAGTGCATCTTTCAAGTTCCTTACTTCCTACAATATAAAAATCAACATACTAATTCCTCCCTTTTACTGCAAGTGCTCCCCTTTTTCAGACAAATAAATGTATTAAATTTAATAATTTATAACAAAAATGTAAAATTGAGATAAAAAAATAATAAGAGTAACTTTTTAGGGTTCCATAGTCAACTACTTATAGTTTTGCCAAGTCCATGTGTCTGTTTGTCTGTCTGTCCGTGGATAGTATTAGTTTTCATCAGAACTAGAAAGCAGAAATTTTGTATGAATATGTGGGGACACAAAACTGTTTTATGAATAAGGAAATTTAAGTGTTGCTCAAAAAATAATTATTTGATAAGCAAAATAATGATGAAGTAGTTGATTAACGTGTTTTTATGAATAAGAGTGTATATGTAACAGACGGATAGGAAACTATAGAGCCATACCCTGAGTGTGGCCCAACAAGCTCTGGGCTGGTTTTTTAAACTATATTTTGGTTCAATGTTGTGTTGATGCTTACAACTACTTTATTGGGATGTCATATGAGGAATGTTCTATAACATATATTTACAAGATGAATGTAGAGTTCTTTTGTTAGATTTATTTTGTTTATGCTTTTTTATTACTTTTTAAAAAACAGGTAAATGTTTGGAATGGATCCCTCGAGATTGGTGTTACAACATTGGATCCAGAATATATGGAGCTTCCAGCTACTGCAACAAAACTTCGTAACACTGCTTGGGTATGTTTTAAAAAATTTTAAATAAACATAATATACATTATAATATCAACAGAGATGAGAACACAAAAACAAGTATGGTTTCTTAAATGAAATTCATTTTGAATTGCTAGCCACCATCCATCTAAAGAGGCATCATAATTACATGTTCAATATTTACTTATATTATAGGTATTTACTAAATTTCATAGAAGCTTATTTAAAAATAAAATCAGTAGTACAACAGATCAAACTAAACATAGAAAACTAACATATGTAATTTTAGTGTAGGTAGTGTTAATTTAATGAGCAATGTTATGATTATAGATCATGTCTGGCAGTTCCATTGTCAAGGATGGGGTAACTATTGTCAACTCTTATGGACCAGAGCTTGATACACTTAGTGAAGGGGATTGTTTGGGTGTGATGAGGACCAATAAGGTAATATGCTCATTTTCCTATCCATTAATTTAAATAGGAATCTGAGCAACAAAAAAGTGTTACAGAGCCCAGTAAATTTCTTGGACAATATGTTGTAGAGTGGCTAAGTTGTAGAGTGGCTCAGCGCACTGTATTGCAATCTAAAATGTACTAAAAACAATTCTTGCGCAGTCAAGATCTTTGTTCAAGAAGTTTGTCGGGAATTGTATATGACTATAATATTATTCAATTTTTATACAAGCACAATTTTTAAGAGTATCTTTTATACATCTGAAATTTAAAATTAATTTAATTTGTGTAATATTTTTGTATGTATAGGCAGAGTTAATGTTCTACATAAATGGTAGATGCATTGGGATAGCGGCAAGAGATCTGCCATCACGGGTATTTGCTGTGATTGATTTATATGGGCAGTGTGTTCAGGTGTCCATTACTTCATCTAATAATGGAATGAGATGCATCTTAGAAAGTAGTTTAGATCAGGTATATTTTGTATTTATTTTAATGCATGAAAATGATACAGCTAAGTCAGATATGATAATAATTTCTTCTATCCTAATTTCCGTGCAATGATTACAAAATTCTTTGTTGTATGTTTTATACTCGTTAGATTATTAATTATTTAATGTTAACTTTAGAATCTGAAATTTTAATGGTCTGAGAAATTACTTGATCTTTTTTAACTATGTGACTACTCATCTATTGATGTTAAGTAGTAGAAGTCTGTGGAAATATGTAGAGATCTTGCAGTTTATAAATTCTGTTTAAAACTTAAGGTTCCTATTTTATTATTACTTGGTGTTAATATGATCAGTGTGCTTGTCATAATATGTATTTAACATTTATTAAAGAATTTTTCTTTCTCAATTACATAAATGTTATTATTATATTACTTTTTACAGATTGAAGAAGATCCAAATAATGATGACACATTAACACCAAGCGAATTGGATGTCCCAGGGCCATCCCAGGACAGTTCTCCAAAGGCTTCACAAAATGTATACATTCCAATGACTGAAGGGGCTTGTGCATTAGGTATTATTACTGTCTATATGTTACATACACATACACACATAAAACTTAACATTTAATAAATAAATAAATTAATATCTTCAAACATTCACACCTATCTACTAGCCCCATTTTAAGCAACTAATGCTGCTTGTGTTATGGACACCAGATGACGGATAAATATATTTAATAGATAAATACACATCAATATCCTGAATATATATAAATATAATATATATAATATTATCTGCATTTCAATTGCTCAGTATATCAGGGTACCGCGCTGGCTGCACTACTTGGTTACTGGCTTTTGTCTGAAAGAATTTAGTTTTAGTACATAATACATATAAACTTCTTTCCATCTGCTATATAAGCCGTCACATTGTGATACTACGCAGACGATGCTATATTCGCCCGTGTATATACCTGCCCCCTTTTTCAACTGGCGGATCACGGAATCGATTCGGAAAATCCGGTCCCGTCTCGTTTTTATTAACCGCATTAAAAAGTGACAGCTAGGTATAAAATAGATTCAGTAATTCGTTTGTTTTGCGACAGTTGGGAATAGAAGATTGCTGTTTGTTATTATTTCTGCACACCTGAACACTCGCGATAAATCCTACTACCGGCTCCCCAATAATATTATTATTGATTATTTTAATATTTTTTTCTAGTGACTCAAGATCGATTAAGATTTCATCCACGATGTGGAATTCTTGTCAAATTATCAAATAATAATAAGTAAGTATAGGGTGCATAAATTTTAGATGAATGAATTTCGTGAGGGTATTAAACATTTTGACTTTCGCAGGTCTGCTGAGAGGGCAAGGCCCTTAGACGATTATAATAATGGCGTAGTGATGACTCATCGGCCGCTAGTCAACAATGAGTTATTCGAGATACGTATAGACCGACTGGTAGACAAGTGGAGTGGGAGTATAGAGGTAATTAGAAATATCAAGTTCTCTATTACAGATTAGGAATTTGAATAACTTTTGCACACAAACTTTACTATGTAGTAAATCTGTATCTGTATGTATGTATAATGTACACAATCTAATTATAGTAACAATAGTATAGTGATTGCGGTTCTTATTCACATTTATTCTATAGACTGAAAATGGATATTGAATGAATCTTCCATAACAGGTGGGTGTCACAACACACAGCCCCGCGACAATAAGGTTCCCATCAACAATGACGAACATGGATACTGGCACCATAATGATGTCAGGTTGTAAAGTATTGCTGAACGGAAACGGGACATGTATGGAGTATGGTAATTTTAATCTTGATGAACTGAAAGTAAGTATGTTAAATCCAAGACCAATCTTTAGTGAATACTATTGGGTCCTTACCTATGAAGTTGGTGTTTTTATTCTGTCTTAGTATTTTGTGTGTAACTATTAAGATTCAGAGTATTCCTAAAAAATAAAAACCTCGTCTAAAAATAGACTATATTTTTGAGCTCTTTTGATTTGTTTTGATAATTTGTTGTAAGTTTAATTGTGTTAAAATTGGACACGGAGACAACTCTTTTTAAGTGCCTCCCGAAAACATCATTTGATTTGCATTCACTTAAAAACGATAAATAATTTTTATGAACTGTGATATTACACATATTACTAAAGCTTGTCTAATGATACATGCCAAATATTATTATCTCTGGATTTGTCGTTGTGAAGAAAACTGATAAAATGTTAGTATGGAAAATGCAGAATTCCCCAAAATCTCCATACAAAACACCATTTTCATAGGTAAGGACCTAATATATGCGTATATTTAAACATATTTTTACTCATAGGAAGGGGATACAGTCGGAATGATGAGAAAAAGCAATGGTAAACTGCATTACTTTATAAACGGTGTGGACCAAGGTGTGGCTACCGACAAGGTCGAGCCGCAAGTGTGGGGGGTCGTCGATCTGTACGGGATGACGGTGAAGGTGAATTCGAATTAATTTTAATTTTTGAAGAAGTTCCTTAAAATTGTACCAATGAAAATTTACACAAACGTTTGACTATTAAGTCCAAATGTCACAAAAAATGGTTTTTAACGGGTATGTAGGTAACTTTTGTTAGACATTACTAAAAAAAGTAAACATTGCTATTAAAAGTAGTCTTAACAACTACACAATAACTAAACGAACGACGCTATTCATTTCCACCTTTAGGTACATTATCTTATCGAGAGTTATTAAAAATGTACTACTTTTAACAAATCATCAACAATTTCAATTTTGTGTCAATAAGATTATCAATTGACCAGTGAACTTTTGTGTGCAAACAGGTTTCTATCGTCGACCCCTGTGAAGATGTGGACAGCAACATAAACCCACCGTCTCTACATTCCAGCTCGTTCCATTTCCCAAATTTCTGTAAGTTTTTAATTATGCATATTTATATTGTATTGAAGAGCTCGATGGCGTAGTGGCTAGTACGCTTTGGCTTTCGATATAGAAAACAAAGCTACCGCTGCCATTATCAGGGTGACTAAAACTGTGATCTCAAACTCCTCCGTGCTTCGGAAGGTCCGTTAGGCCGGTTTCTACCCACTCGCATTGGGCCAGCGGTGGTGTTACGGCCCATACTCCTCGTGTTTCTTCATAAGGAAGGTCTGTGCCCAGATGTGGGACGTAAAATTATATAGTCTGAGGACGACGATATTAATATTGCATGTTTATAATCATATGAATTGTACATTATTATGCATGGCGGGTTTGGAAGCGGCAGTACTCGTGGAAATGTTGCCGAATCGATCTCCGCCGCCGCGCCGCCTCTATCTACTGAGCTTAAATTAAACTGCACAGTATATAGTAAACAAGCTCTTGCCCGCACTTCATCCGCGGTTACTGGTTTTTTAACTATCCCACGGGAACCCTTTAATTTTCCGGAATAAAAAGTATCTAAGATGTTGACTAGGGATATAAGGTTTCTCCATGAATTTGTATAGATATCACATTGTGCCCTGTGTATGAAAAGCTAGCCCCCTGTTAATTACTTAAAATAGGTATATCTGGCGAAATATAGGTGTTAATAACTCTGCCATCCTCTTTAAAATACAGGTGTCACGATATGTTGGAGTATATAGTAAGGGTTCTGCCCACTACGGACCTTACCATGGCCCTGTTAGATCGTCACAGTCATGTTATGCTTCGATGCAGTGGGCAGAGATCTTTATTGTAAATGTTCTCCTGTTTCAGGTCGTATGAGGACAACTTTGGACGAGCATACTCTTTTATTTCATACGCTGCGTGACTCGAATGTTATTATTATTAACGATGGTAAGACTGCTCATAGGCCTAAGTAAGTATTATTTTTAGATATTGCTTATTCCTAAAATGAGAACCCCTCCAATTATTTATTTCAATGTAAAAGCAAATTATTGGAGCCCTTTACATTTTTTTTATTTGTGACTCAATAACCAGTTGCCAATACTGATGTGTTGCGAACCTATAATTGTTTCAGCGCTTTCGAATACTTCAACAACGGAATAGTGATGACCAACAGGACACTAAGAACCGGTGAATTATTCCAAGTTAGGCTCGATCTAGTCATTCCCAAGTGGGCCGGAAGCATTGAAATCGGGGTCACGCAGCATTCTTCTAATGATATAAAGTTTCCATTCAAAATGAGCAATGCTAAGTGAGTTTTTTAAGTTATTAAGTACCAAAGACATTGTATCTTGTCTGTTTATTGCGGAATATTGAATGAACTATTTTTTAATGTTTTATAATGGCACCAGAAATTTTATTCGGCTAATTCACTTGGACTGTCATCTGTCACGTATTATTTGAATTCAGTATTTCATTTTCGTGGTTTTGTTCATTAGATTGATTATGATGTTTATATTGACAACAGAAACAGAACAACAAAAATTTTCAGGCGCCCTTAGAGCAGGTTTTTTATTACAATAAATAATACGTGACAGATGACAGTTCCAAGTGAAATAGCCGAATAAAATTACTTCTTAATGGCAGAAGTAATTTTATTCGGTAATTTCACTTGGCTATTTCACTTGAAAAACATAAAAAAATAGTTCATTCAATATTCTGCAATATGGCGAGGTTGTTTATTTACCTATAATCTAAGAAAGCTTAAATAATATTTTACAAAACTACAATCACTTTAATTTCTTTTTAACCAACTTTAAAAAAAGGATGAGGTTCTCAATTCGTCGGAATCTCTTTTTTATGATGCCCATAAGGCGGATAGAGGATGTTTCCGTCTGATGTAATTAGGCGTAATATGGCATATATTGAATAATCCTAGTAACGACCAACCCGCATTGGGCCAGCGTGGTGGTGTTACGACCCATACTCCTCATGTGTTTCTCCATGAGGAGGGCCTGTGTCATGTTATGGGATGTAGATATATGTATAGGCTGATGACGAGTAACGATCTTCTTTCTAGTTGAAGCGGAGATTACTAACTAATGAATGAAACCACGCAAAATTAAAATGAAAAATGTACTAAAGTATGTACAGATTTCAATTGTGAAAAAGTATAAAAAAGAATAAACAAAATGTGTCATAATAAAAAAGACTAGTGTTCCATAATATTATTGGTTTATAATTGTAAATTTTTAGATCCGGCACTTGGGCTATGACTGGAGAAGATGTGATCCGTGATGGGACTACCATTATTCCGCAATACGTCAGAAATCTCAATAGACTGGTGGTAAGTTAACGAGGAACATTTTAAGATTTGTGGGTTCTATATAATCTAGAATGTTACGGCCCGTTTCGCTCTGATTCGCCAGAATAAAAGGGACAAGTATAAAAATTCCGTGATTGGTTTCTTTCGAGATTGTTGGAATAAAGGGGCAGAAAAGAAAACCTGCATAGAAAATACTTTGCGCTGTCTCTACATATTCCATATATTATTTTGCCGTATCTATTATTTTCCATGTGGATTCCTACTGAATCCAAGTTATTTCTCTGGTCTGTAAGACTAATTTATATTATGACTAATATTTTGTACGTGAATACAGCTATCTCTAATTTTACTTTATTTCATTGGTTTTTATAGGAAGGAGATACAGTAGGCGTAATGCGGAAAGACATGGGCATCTTGCATTTTTTTGTGAACGGGGTCGATCAGGGTCCCGCTGCTTTTAACATACCGGAACATGTATTCGGAATGATCGGTAAGGATTCGGTGGAATTTATATTTGTCGTAATATTGTCTATTGCAGGAGGAGGTCGGTGGCGTAGTGGTCAGTGCGCTTTGGCTTCGGTCGAAAACAAAGCTACCTTCACCATGGTCAGGCCGTGGATGGGTGACCAAGGCTTTGTGATCTCGAGCTCCTCCGTGCTTCGGAAGGCACGTTAAGCCGTTGGTCCCGGTAGCATTTGTGACCGTTTCTACCCACCAACCCGCATTGGGCCAGCGTGGTGGTGTTACGGCCCTTACTCCTCATGTGTTTCTCCATGAGGAAGGCCTGTCCCAGCAGTGGGACTTATATAGGCTGATGACGATTGTCTATCGCATGGGCTTATAATGAGGATAGCGAAAAATAATGTAACCTATAGACTGTAGGGCTACCACGGACTATTTCTTTCCGGGGCCTTGTGTTTATTCGGTCCCTACTAAGCATACTGGAAAAATAAATTATTATTTATAATATTTTAATTTATCTGGGCACAATATTGTAATTAATATATATTTTTTTATTTTCAGATCTGTACGGAAGGGTGGCCCAGGCTACTATAGTTGACTGTTACATGCCGCCCCCTTTCTCTCCTGAGTCTCCAATCTCTGTTGAATCAAACGCCACTGTATATCCGTGAGTTGCTTCTAGTAAATAGATTTTTTTTTAATTTCTCTTTACAGATATGTCAGTCCTATACAGGCTTAGTACAAAATAACACAATACTTGATGTAAACTATGCTGGGCATCTATTAGGTCCTTGCCTATGAAATTGGTGTTTTGTACGGTTTTTAGGGATGTCTGCATTTTATATACTAACATTTTATCAGTTTTCTTCACAACGACAAATCCAGAGATAATAATATTTGGCATGTATCATTAGACAAGCTTTAGCAATATGTGTGTGAGCACGCTTGATAAAAATTATTCATCATTTTTATGTTAATGCAAATCAAATGATGTATTCGGGAGGCAGTTAAAAATAATTGTCTTTGTGTCTAATTTTAACACAATCAAACTTATAAAAAATTATCAAATTAAATAATACGAGCTCAAATATATGGTCTATTTTTAGAAGAGGCAATTATTTTATAAGAACGTTCTGAGACTTAATAGTTACGGACAAATTGCTAAGTCAGAATAAAAACACCAATTTCATAAGTAAGGACCCAATATTAACAATATTACCATCGTCGCGGCGGGCACATAATGTCATACAACGTTTTGGCGTCCCCAGATGTTGGATGAGAAAATGCCGTGAAAAATGCCAACGTTGACCACACTTACATTTTCAAATAAATCGTCTGTGTCTGGTATCGGACACACTCCACCGACATAGTTTATAGATAGTTCGCGTACTACTCCCCTGTTCAATATTCAATCGCGTTATTTTAAAAAAATACACATATCATATCTTACAAACCTATCACGCCCCTATCCCCGATGGTTAAAGGTCTCAGTTCACTACACCGAAGTGTATCGCTCCAGACACGTAAAGTAAATCGATACGGCTCACTGCAACGGAGCTTTTACGTTCTTTGCCCTCATGATACGCGGATGTATGTATGATGACTTTGTTACACAATAACCGCACGCAGGAAAAGATTACTTATAATTAAAACATAAACTATATTGTAACATCTTTTAGGATAACATAGTTATCTTCATGACCGAGTGTGGCGAATCTCAGACAAAGCGCGTCCTGTGTCTAGTTCGACCATCATACGCGTATAATCAAAATCAAAAATATCCTTATTTTATAGGCTTGATAACTTATAAACGTCAATTTATGAATAAGTGAATCTACCACTCGCTCGGAACGCAGACATCCATCATCAGAAGGTTACTCTTTTTCACATTTTTTATAATTATTTTGTTTTTTATCTGATCTCCTCTGTAGCTGCGTGCGTACGCCGACGCGTGCCTTATACTGATTGTATCCGTACTGGTAATATATCTATCTTACACACAATGCACGTTAGAACACGGCTTTGCTGGTCATTGACAGGACGGTCTAGTTAGCATTTTCGCATTCGTCGCTATACAAAGAATATTTTTGCCTGAGACTGAATAATATGGTCCAGTGCAGTGGGCAGGGACCTTTAGAATGCACCGAAAATCTGTCACTGTGGTAAGCACAGCGGTTCTAACTAGGATGACCGGTCCGTGCGCTAATTTAGGTATTTCTTTCGTATTATTAAAATAAATGCACATTTCGGCAATATAGGCAATATACGTTATAGAAAACATATGGTTTTCTTATTATTCAAAAGCTCTCCGTGAAGCGCGTTGGCGTCGGTCGAAAACAAAGATACCTTCGCCATGGTCAGGTCGTGGATGGGTGACCAAAACTTTGTGATCTCGAGCTCCTCCGTGCTTCGGAAGGCACGTTAAACCGTTGTTCCCAGTCGCATTTGTGACCGTCTCTACCCACAAACCCGCATTGGGCCAGCGTGGTCGTGTTACGGCCCGTACTCCTCAAGTGTTTCTCCATGAGAAAGTCTCACGATGCACTTACGCCGTGATATTTTTTTAGGTATCTTTGACAGTTTTTTTAATGGAGCCAACTACGAGTATGCATGTTTCTAATCAATATGATTTTAGAGTGAATCCTTAAATATCTTGCACGTGAATTACATAATTATAGCTTTAGTAATAAAAATAGAGCAAGGGAACCAATGAACACAAATACTTCTTTCCGCGTTCAACTAAGCTGTGGAACTCCTTGTCGCCTGCAGTATTCCCGGTGCGGTACGACCTCCAAGCCTTCAAATAAAGAGTGTACTCCCATCTAAAAGGTCGGCAACGCACGAGTGACGCCCCTGGTGTTGCAAATGTCCATGGGCGGCGGTGATCACTTACCATCAGGTGACCCGCCTGCTCGGTTGCCACCTATAAAAAATACAGCACTAAAATCTCTCGTATTATTAGACCAGAAGCAGGATTATTTTATCTAAGTATCTCATTTTGTTTTAGTGAGATGTGCTTCCACCGCGTACACGGTCGCAATGCGCACCTCAGTCGCAACAGACTAACTGCATACCGCGGAACCGTGTATTCAGAGTTCAACGACGCAGTTCTGTTCAGCTCGCGGCCTCTGCGCGAGTGCGATATGTTCGAGCTGCGAATAGACAAGATGGTGGACTGTTGGATAGGCAGCTTGGAAATTGGTATGTGTTTATTCGACAGCTGTATTTTTTACAAGCTGTTGCCCGCGACTTCGCGGTTACTGGTTTTTAACTATCCCACGGGAA
This sequence comes from Parapoynx stratiotata, assembly GCA_910589355.1. NCBI lineage: Eukaryota > Metazoa > Arthropoda > Insecta > Lepidoptera > Crambidae > Parapoynx > Parapoynx stratiotata. Next base: position 11,599,796 of record OU342457.1, read on the forward strand.
CCCTTAAGTTTTCCGGAATAAAAAGTATCTAAGATGTTGACTAGGGGTAAAGGTATCACCATGCAAAATTTCATTGAAATCGCTCCAGCCATTTTGAAGATTAGCCCGTACAAACAGACAGAGAATCAAAAAATGTTTTTTTTTGGTTTTTATTATATCTTTTTACATCCCGCTTACTTGATTTTAAGCATTTTTTTCTATGTACAGATATTCGACCTCTCCAGTTTTATTTTAGGTATAGATTACCTAGTAACACAAATCTACATGTGAGTGTATGGGGCATGATATTTTGTAATTTGTATGGGGCATGATATTTTGTAAAAGTAATAATAAAAAATAAAAATACTGTTATTGCAGTTTTTTTTAAAGTAATGAAAATGAAAATTAATTTATTACACACATATTTTTCACGCAAGTTCTAGAGCGATCTCATTGTTGAAATAAGAATTAGTTTATTTATAAAGTCATTTTCACACCTAAATACTTATTTACTGTAAATTTCATTTGACTTTGAGGGTAACATCCAGCCACGTACTTTCTTGTTTCTTTTTCTAAAGAAAGATACTGTTCTAAATGCACAATTGATTTCAGGAGTAACAGCGATTCGACCTGATGACTTAGAGGGTAATGGTGGAGTAGGCGCGGTGGCTGGAACGGCCACGGATCTCAACTGGGACACTTATATTCTGAGTGGTGCGGCTATGATGAAAGATGGAGAGTGTGTGCGAAGCGGTTACCCGTTGGATCTAGACACGCTCACTGTGGGCAGCAGAGTCGGTAAGATCTAGTTTGTGACGGGGTGAAGCCGGGGATAAAGAAAATGCAGTTGGGTCGTCACTTATGTTTTGTATATTTATAATGAAGAATTAAGGCACAACTGAAACAATTATATAAAAAAAAGGAAAATTACACTGAACACAAAATAATTTCACATTTAACACTAAATATATTATAAAAAGGGTAGGGCTACTTACAATAGTGCCTTAGAGAAACATATAGTCTTTGTTATAAATTAGGAACTGATAATTTGGTTTGTTGTAACTTTGCCTCAGCTTATAAAAATTGATTCACTATTTAAATATTTTACAATTATTGTTAGAAGGGAGTCAACCGCTCTACGCACTGACTCTCGTAAGAATGAGCTTCGAGAACAAAACAAATAAAAAGAGACAGACAGCAAATTTAAAATCGGAAACCAAGGCAAAAATGGCCAGAGAAGAGCGCAATGACAGCAACGAGGCGCTAATATAGCTATGGCGCCTCGTTACAAGGTTATAGTAATAAGCCTATTAATTCCCGTAATCCTTGCGACCAGATTTGGTAGCTGACCTTTTTCAAAGCTTAGGTTAGTTTAGGTTATATCACTATTAATATCAGAATATGCTACGCCTGCCATCTAAAACCAAGAAGCCTGGTACTGAGTAGAACAGGAAACGTAGCAAGGTTTTATTAATCTTCCCTTTAAACAAATGTCCAAGAGTAAAATGTGATAACAAGTTTGTTCATAGAATTTGGTGTGTTAGGTATAAAAAAAGTTAAAAAAAATCGCAATGTTAGAAAGAAAAATCACAATGTGTGTCCTGCATAGTCTTATTTAAATTTAAAGTTCATCGTACAGTCGGGGTAGAAAAGGGTTCGTCACCTTAAAGTCGATATTTGTTTGCACGAGGCAACGTCAGTCATACCAACATTTCAAAAATGTCGCATTGACGTTTGTACAGATACCTCGCTTATATTACTGCCAGATTCATGGTTTGCAATAATTGTAGCTCTTTCATTAAGATTCAAATTTCTTGGCATTATGAAATGAAATACAATGCGGATTAATTATTTTTCGCAAAAATTCAACAAATATTACGACATTCCAATGACATAATAATACTGACAATTAAATAGAACTTTATTTTTTAAACTTTAATTACTTACTATCAAAAAGGTTTTAGTCTCAAATAAATATTAAAAGTAATTGTTTAGATTCAATTTGTTTTGATCCTTGATTTCATTACCAGTAAGCATAATTTAATGTAACTGCATACAGCAGTTATGTTGGTTGCGTTTTAGTTTCTTAAGGTGATAAGTTTCTATGACTGATAAAGGAATCAATTTGAAAACTGACGATCCTTTTTCTACCCCCACTGTACATGTACGGTCGAGTAAATATAAATGCACTTTTGACAGTAAATGACTCTTATTGGAAGGGAATAAAGACTGTCACCTGTCAAATGTGCATACATATTTTTGAACTGGACTGTACTTAGACAAGTATGAGTTCACAGAGTTCATACCAGTTAGCACTAGTAGGTAAAGGGACCTTTTTAGTATAGCGTTATGTATTGGGTAAAAAAAAAAATCTATAAAGTTCTAATATTCAATGGTATGTGGTACATTTGTCAAGACAACCACTTATTTTATATTAAATATAAAACATATTTTATATCCTTCGTTCTATAATTGAAAAGAATCGCTATATAGCCATTTCATTATAGATATTCTAGTCTATGTGCCATAAACATATAGAGTGTTATTGAGCAAATAACAGGTTTGTTGAAATTAAACACAGTTCACAACCCTTGCCCAGCGTGACACTTGATACTTAAACTCTTCAACCGGAATAATTCCAGTAAAGAATTATCCGTGACGCCCTCCAGTAGTCCTACATTACTCGTATTAATCGGACTATTATTTTGTTGTAATTTAACGCGTATTTGTAGGTAAATAATGACTTTGGCTAAATAAAGTGCATTTAGTGAAGATGAGGACACACACCGAAATAAAATAATGAGTTGTTCACTTCATACCTAACTATATTTTAGGCTGAACTAGTTAATTGCCGGAAAAAATGTGCTTTTTATTCCAACGGGTAGGATGCGATCTCTTAGATAGTAATGGTGTCACGTTATCTTATTGCTTGCCATACCCTGTGATTGAGTATGCGGGTGAAATTTGGGTAATACCTCTGCAGCTTCGCGGAGACAGGTGTGATATTAGGTCCTTACCTATGAAATTGGTGTTATGTAAGGAGATTTTGGGGATGTCTGCATTTTACATCCTAACATTTTATCAGTTTTCTTCACAGCGACAAATCCAGAGATAATAATATTTGGCATGTATCATTAGACAAGCTTTAGCAATATGTGTGTGAACACGCTTGATAAAAATTATTCATCGTTTTTATGTTAATGCAAATCAAATGATGTATTCGGGAGGCAGTTAAAAATAATTGTATTTGTGTCTAATTTTAACACAATTAAACTTACAAACAATTATCAAATTAAATAATACGAGCTCAAATATATGGTCTATTTTTAGAAGAGGCAATTATTTTATAAGAATGTTCTGAAACTTAATAGTTACGGACAAATTGCTAAGACAGAATAAAAACACCAATTTCATAGGTAAGGACCCAATATTTTACGAGTCGGTTTCTGTATCTCCGGAGAGGAAGGCGGAAGTGCCAACACCCACTTTCGCCTGATATGTTAAATCCTCATTTAACAGTCCCCATTTAACATTTAGTTCTGATTGACATTATACTTACACGACACGATATTTTTATTTTGTAATGAATGACATATAATTTTGATTTGTTTTATGTTGTATTTAAAATTTAAATTACTATGATATTTATATAGTTTGTTTTAAAATTTAAATTAGGACTATATATTTGACAATTTATAGACCGTTTGCGGTCGAATATGTGGGTCTTTTAAATAACTGCACATCATTTAATGAACCATATTTTTACAAATAAAGAATTTGATTTGAAAAGGTGACGAACCGGTTGTAATGTGAGACAAGCATTCTACTCATAGTCAACATTACTAATACAGAAAGGCCTATTTATTGCCTACAGGTATGATGTGGCATGCGGATCGAAGTCTGCACTATTACTTAGATGGTATGGACATGGGCAAAGCTTGGTATGTTCCCCATCTCAACATTTACGCAGTGATCGATCTTTATGGACAGTGTACGCAGGTAAGCTGTGATCCGTATAGCCTTATGATTTTGATGCCTTCAATATATTTAATATTGCTGACCAATTCATTATAGGTCACTATACTACAAAACGAAGAGAGGGCGTTCAATTATAATGGCTGCATTAATTCTGATAACTCATTGCTGAGTAATTTTAGAACGCTCCTATCTCCACCGCCTCCTTACTGGTAAGTAAAGATAGTTTTTCCTTTTTGATTTTTACTTGTGACAGGCAAGTTCCTTCGGCTTACCTGATGACGATAAGTTCGTGAAAAAACTAGATAGAACTTATTGATTTGGTACATTTTGTAACTGACTCTCGCGTTTTGTTTATATTAGACTATGTTTCCATGAGTATGGTATGACTACTAACTGTTCTCAATCTTAGAGGCAGAAATAACCATGCAGCCACCATTCTGGATGTCATGCTACAGTCAACTGCATATGCTAGTTTCGCTGTCGTCTCTTACAGAGTTCATCCGCAGTCACACTGGTACGAGCTGAGATGGTGTCAATTTTTAGTTAGATTTCTTAAAAATAAAATTATATTGGTCGTCGTACATTTAAGACTGACAGTAGGTTTGGGTTAATATCTTCTTGAATAACATTAAACTGTTTAGTGATGCAAATTTACTCCAAAGCTACAAATTTTTGTGTTCAAACGAACTGCCTAATCCTAATGAATAAAACGTGTATTTTGTTTTGTTTGTGAATTAGGAATCAATCTCATACTATTGTCCAAATTTTTCCAAGCCCAGTATATCAAATAAAATACCCTCTTTTTCATATTCTCCCAAACATTTCACTATCTTAATCTCCCATCTCAATTTACTAATTTCACAGGTTTTACGTACTCTATCTATATTTTCAGTGATTTGTCTTCCTACATTAATAGTTACATTTAGCAGCACAAACTCCCTGCTCCCTTTTTTCTAAAAAAATTTTTATGATTGTAGGAGTTTCTCGGAGTACTGCGGCGAAAACGTGTGTCTGATGCACGATTATTCTTTTGCGCGTAGATTGACGCCCGACCCCATGGCTGGTCTCGTGTTCAGCTCCGCGCACCTTGCCATTGGAGAGATTTTCGAGGTACCCTCTTATATTTAAATATAGTACTACCACAGAACATTTAAAAAAGTGGATATCATACATACATATAATCACGACTATTATCCCCTAAGACCCGGCTCCGGCATCGGCCCCGGCACCGACGTCAGTGGACACATAAAACGCTAAAAATAATTGAATTTAAGTTTGTCTTACTACAAAATTACGTCACACTGTTAAATACTTTCAAATATTTTTATGTAACACTACATCACAATCAGGTTTACGTAATTAATTTGTTTAAATGTTAAACGTGCGAATGTGCTATTGTGATTGAATAAGCTTAATTATCAAGTATTAAAGGTAGTTTATTTTTTGCAAAGTTTTTGGTTTTTGTTACCGAAGTGTTTACTGAATTTCACCCGTACTCTTTATCCATAATTTTTGAAAAAAAAAGTTAAGTAAATGAGAACAAAACGAAAGTGTAAGTTTTTGAAAGCAATGAATCCATGACTGAATGCAATATTATGATAAGAAGAGAGAAATTACAACAAGTGGAGAAGTAGTGAAGAAGTTTTTGGTTTTTGTTACCGAAGTGTTTACTGAATTTCACCCGTATTCTTTATCCATAATTTTTGAAAAAAAAAAAGATAAGTAAAAGAGAACAAAACGAAAGTGTAAGTTTTTGAAAGCAATGAATCCATGACTGAATGCAACATTATGATAAGAAGAGAGAAATTACAACAAGTGGAGAAGTTTGTGTACGGTCGCGGTCAGAAAATGTTTTTCAGTTTTCAAATTAGATTCTTTATTACTCTGTTTTCAATAAAGACTATGACAAATCAAGTTACTTATTACCCTTTGAAAATTAATAAACAATATGAAGTATGGAAAATACAAATAAAGAAATGACAGTTATCAAAAATGATTGTTTGAACGTCATTCGGGCAAAAGTGAAATTATAATCAGAAATATTAAAAAAGACGTGTGGCACTCGGGGACTGCCGCGGTAAAGCTATTGCATAGCATTTTGTATCAACTTATGCAATTATAATTTTATTTATTTATTTTATTCATGCAGTATTTCTTTTTCTTTGATATTAATTCAAGTTGCACTTTTAATAAGTGTAACTTGAATTGAAAAGTTACACTGTTAAAGCACGCACACAACGCCGTGTCGAAGACTGCCGAACTGAAACGACGTTAGACGATGCACGGCCTTCAAGCCACACCTCCTTGCGCATCGGAGTGCGGAGCGTGAGGTTTTTCGTTACGGAATTTCTGGATTCGGTCCCCGCGCTCAAGGCCCGCGATAGAAGCTATGCAATAGCTTAAAAATAAGATGACAAATTTTTTTTTAAATAAAATAAAGATTGTTTGAGTTTATTTTTTAAAATTATTTATAATAAAAAAAAACTGAAATATTAAAGAAAAGTTTCAATGTATGCAAGCAATTTTGATACTTAGGGTGGTAAACATTATCTGACCGCGAGTGTACTTACTAGAGACGGAAAATGTGAGGGGGATATTGAAAGGAGTGTGAGTGCTGGTAATAAAGTGAATGGGGCGCTGCATACCTTTATGAAAAGTCAGGCGGTGTCTAAGAAGGCACGGCTGGCTGTTCATAGAGGGATGTACCAACATTGATGTATGGTAGTAAAAGTTGTTTATGGCAGAAGAAAGATAAGAGTTAAAGATGAGCAGCGTAAAGGAGCATATGTGGAACCTCTTTGAAAGATTAAGAAACAGTGAGAAGAGGTTAGGAAACAGTGAGATAAGAGAAAGATGTGGTGTGAAAGAGGACGTAGTGACAAAAATAGAGAAAAGGATGCTAAGTTGGTTTGGGCATGTTGAGAGGATTGATGAAAGTAGACTCACGAGGAAGATATACAAAGTAGCTGTGAATGAGAAAGTTGGAGATGGACGCCTAGGCGAACGTACATTGATAACGTTCGTAAGGGTGAGGTCAAATGAGAGTAGACGAAGCGGGAATTGTGTGCCAGGATCGAAGCTAGTGGAAATCTGTAATCTCTGCTTGCCCCACCGGCAAAAAGGCGTGATTTTATGTATGTATGTATGTAGTATACACCCCAGAATTGTATTTAAATATTAAGAATTCAAAAATTTTAATGAGTACACATTTACATATTTAAAGCCAACAACCAACAGACCTCGACCAAGCTGCAGTTGTCAACAAATTAAAATTATAATATAAGTTATTTAAAATTTTATTATTATTATTATTACTACGCCACCGAGCTCCTCAGTATTTAATTTAGTTTTTGTTAGTTTCAAATTTTATTTTTATTGTAATTAGTGTAACTTAATTTAAAATTCATTTTAAATGTTAATTTGTAATTATATTTTAAATGAATATCATGAAAAATCTGTAATGAGCCCGTGTAATTATTTTGTAATGATCCATGTTGGTCGATTCAATAAATGTTTTGAAATTTTTGAAATTTGAAATAATTTTTGGGGGTCAATAGAAAAGTAATTTTATCTTTTATGCTCTCAGAGACATGGCTTTATGAGCTGAGTTCCCTTCGCCGACCCTCTTGGGAAAATGAACCAAAGGAGAAATTTTGCTTTCAGTGTTTGATGGTTTATTCACAGATAAAGGTTGTGGAGTGTAAGTTCGGGTACGCGGGTAGTTTTCGCATGGGCGTGACTGACATCAACGTGTTGAATGCTCACGTTAACCGAAGCTTTCCGCCTTCAGTGTGCTATCTACCACACTACACTGCGTATATTGACGGTAAGAATACATTAAGCGCAATTGTAACATAACATAAATAATGACGTCTCTATGTTCGAAAAGAGGTGTTTTTGTGCGTAATTGTACCTTTTATACTTTGTCAATTATAATTTATATCTGTACTCTTATTGTCGAATCTTTATAACAACAGTTAAAAGTTTATGAAGAATATTTTCTTATTTTTGTGAGTTGTTGGGTATCGTACAGGAAAGAAATAAAGATGTTATAGTACGTCTCAATCCAAGTTGCCAAAAAGGTAAACAAAACAAAGGTAATGTTTCATCTCTAAAATGTTTTGTGATGGCTGTAGTACATTAAAAAAAGACTTTCTCCTACATTAATAAGTTGTAGGGCACATCTTAATATGCAAGTTATTGGCGTCTCTAATTATTTTATTTTATTATTCGTTTTGTGTTCTTTTAATCCTTATCTTGCCTCATCTTTTGAACGAAATTACTCATTTTAAAATAATATTTCAAAATTAAGTAAAAAAACTATAGTAATAAATCGTTATTACGGACTGAAACCCTTTGAATTTATAGTTAAAATTTATATATTTGATTAGCTGCTATTTCATAAAAAGAAAAGCCAAGATTGTTTTCTACCATACGACAAGTTGGATGAACCGACTTTAGGTACATTTGTATTGGAATGTTCAATCCAACAGCCGCAATGGATCTCTTTCACGCTTACAATAAAGGATCGGGATGAGACAGCAATAGAATCTAATTTTCGTATTGCTATTTTGCTGCTTGCGTTGACTCTAACGCCGGGTGCAGTCGCCGGTAGTCTAAAAACATTATTAAAATAATACCATTATTTTGTTTTAGATTTGGGTTATTTTCGAATTAATATAATGTAAAGACATTCATTCACAATAAAGACTTATTAGTTTCATGTAGAAAAAAATACTACTTCGCATATAATTCTTTGATTATTTTTGTTGCGGGTATATTAACATTAGTACCTTCATGAACAGGTAAATACATAAAGTACTCAAAAGCGGGCACTCGCGAGCAAGAGTTGTATCCGTTCGTGCCGTCATTCGAATGGCTGCGGCCCGGTGACAAGGTTGGCTTGAAGAAGACCTGTGACGGCCGAGTACTCGTATACTATAACTCCGAGCTCGTAGATGTCTGCTTCGAGCAGGTGCCTGATGTAAGTAACTTCTGCTTTACACACAGAGCCAGCGGCGGAACGGGGTTCGACGGGCGGAACGGGATTCTTTTTTTAATTTTCGTGTTCCTTTATGGACCAATGCACACAGACCGCCCGACAAAGCCGCGCCACCGCAATTTAAATTGATTTTTATATAGACATAAATTTCTAAAAACATGTTTACAACCTTTTGAATTTATAACAAGGTAAAAAGTTTTTTTTCTATATTTACTCTCGGAACTATTCTTAGGTACTATTCGACTTAAATATTTTTGATTACTTTTAATTTTTTTAAATCACATAGTGTTAGTACTACTAGACTACGAACAATCAATGAAGTCAATTAAAAGGTTAAAAAAAATTTGAAGTTTTCATTATAAATTGACAACATCGGTGTAGTTTAGTGGGAATTATCTACTTACCTTTAGACATACTAATTCTCATTCTAACGCGTGACCAGACTTTATTTATTACTTTTAATGCGAATAACATTATTAATTGCAGAAAGTATACGTGATTATGGAATTGGCTGGTCACGTTACTAAAATCCAAGCAGTATCACGAGGAACCATGGGAAACGCTTTACAACAAACTACAAGTGAGTTTCAATTACAATTTATTACAAGCAAAGCAAGTGACTTTTCATGAAAATACTGTATGATTACTACTGTTTAATTGTAAAGTGTAAAATAATAATATTATTAATTTCAGTATTGTGTTGTTATTTGTATAACTAATGATTGAATTAAGAATTAATAATATTAAGTACCATATTTTTACTATGTTTGTATATTTATTTCCAGTACCCAATGATGAGGTCATTAGGCCAATGCAGCCAGGAAATAATAGCAACATAGTATGCAACAACACAGGAACAGTTCAGCCAAGCAATGGGCAATCAGCAGAACCTAGCTTGAATCTAGCTCCTACTACAACTTCTAATGATTTAGCCATTGAAGAGCGTGTTAATGGGGATGCCTCCATGGTGGAAGGGACATCGGGTACAACGGCAAATTTAGTTACAACAGAGAACAGGCGCAAGTGTCACCCTCTGCCATACACTTTTCACTACATACATGGGACTAACATCAGACTTTGCAGTTCAGGTGAGCAATGAAAACGATTTATTTAATAGATCCTGGTCTTTTTGTTAGTTTAGTAGCTAGAATGTAGTGCGTTCTTAATTCGGTAGGCAATATTATTGATTTCTGTTGCTCGTTTACTGAATACACAAAAACAGCTTTGTATATTTTTGAATGTTGTATGTCGAGGATAGCTGTGTGAATATGTATGAAAATAATAAAATGATGATTATTCTTTTTATTATTAGGTAACACAAATAGTTTTAAAATACATATTATATGGGTTAAGATGTGTATATTGCCTACATAAACATAATAATATGCAAATGTAGGTATTTATAATAACTTTTTACTAGCATAGATCGTAGCATTGTCACTTTTATCTATTTCGTATGCTTTTGAGTATTCGATTTTATTCAACTATGGTTATTGCAATGAGCGAGTTGTTAATATACACCTTAGGTTTTATACTCGTATGTTTTCTGATTTGTTAAATGAGAATTGCATTGAGCAATTGAATTGGGTGGGAGCGCATGTTTTCGCATAACGTCGATTGTCATAACATCGTTTGTCATACATCGAATGGCATAATCATCAAATAGCATAACAATCATGTCATATGGCATAACTCTCTAAAGGCATATTATTATAAAGCATAACTATAGAAATTCCTAATTTCATTTAGCACAACATTAGGTTGTCCTAAAATGAATCGAATAATCACCCAGATTCGAAAGAACCAATCCCAAGGAAAAAATCCCAAATCCCAATTTTACTTTACTTTTACTAAAACTCTCAAAATTATGCGACGCAATTTTATGCGTTTTGATGATAATACCTTTCAAAATTATGGATTTTCATATTATGATAATAAACGTCATGCTTAAAATTACGGAGCCAATATGGGTAGTTTAATGTGGAATAATAAAAATAAATTTCAAGTCAATATCTTGTATATTCGTAGTTGTCATGACGAATTCCTAGATTAGTAAACATGTGCGAGTAATGTGTATGCATGTATGCTTGCTTAGCTCTAGTCTTGACATAAGTGTGATTATTTTTCAGATACGGTGGCTGTGCGTGTGTCCAGCTATAAAAACGGACTCGCGATTGTTAGTCGTCCGCTGCGTCGTGGTCACATGTTTATGGTAGGTGATATGGTTTATCAAATTTTTATTACTCTTACTCTGTGATTGTCTTGATATTTTGGCAACGCGATTGTCCTGTGCAAAGTATTTTTGATACTTGCGTACGCTTTACTTTAATTTAATCTACATGGTTTTAAGTATGCAGAGAGCTAATGCGATTTTTTTTGCCACGATATGTATGTTCATAAGTATACCACGCTATGCTGCTATTATAAAGTGTATTTTTCTTTCTGACATGCGAAAAGCCTTTGCGAATTTATTTTTGCAAAACATCTTTAAGAAAACCTATTTCGTAATATGTAATATCTATTTGTTAAATAAATGTGATTTTAATCATAATATTATAAATGAATTACACACAAGACTTTGATAACCATAATTAACAGCAATGAAACTAAAACTATTATGAAATAAGAAAATATTAAGATTCCATTAACACGGAAATATCAAGTCACTTTCATATAAAACACATTTTTTGTAAGTTTTTCTTTGAGACCTGTATCCTCCGCTGTATCCTAATCTTATTTGTGCTCGCCGCAGAAGTTACTATAACATGTAATTTAAATGTTTTTATGCTTAAATTGTTTTCATGACACTTGCCTTTTTATTTGTAAGTAGTTGGGTTCCTAATATGTTGCGATTCCTGACATAACCTTTTTATGAAAATTACTATCGCATTTATAAAATTTGAACAAGTGCGTAACAAACCCAGTTGTTTAGCATCTTATTTTTTAAGTGACATATCGCCTCTGTCCCAGAGGTGTCAACACATTTCGCCTGATATGTTAGTTCCCTTGTAACAGGAAGCAAGCCTGTTGCCACCAGGCAGTTTTTGAAGCGAGGGTTATTCGTTAAAAACTGTAGTTAAGTTTTATATAAACAATGGTACAGCCGGTGGGAATTGAACCGGGGACCCATTGCATGAGTAGTACCGTACAGTCACGGGCATGAACATGCAATGATTTTTGCCATTAAATTACTTCTACTACATACATATAATCACGACTATTATCCCCCAAGGATTAGTCAGAGACTAGGCAAAAACACCGCAAATGCAGCCCACTGGCATAGTCCGCGGTTCACCAAGCAGTGACTGCACATGTGCTCTGACAGGTGGTGAGCCCATCGCCGCTATAAGCTATTGGAAAGTTGTGCACCTTAAAGTCCATGAGTCGGCTTATACGACACCCAAAAGAAGAGACTGGTTGGGAGTATTCTTTTAAAGAGCCGCTACCACACGACTCCTTCTACTTCCGGCTACTTCTATTACAAGTAAATAAAGGCGTTATTTCTCCAAAATTGTATACATGTTCATGCTCGTGACTGTACAAACTCGTCTACTTTTAAGACTGCATATAAACAAATTATACATCCCTGACATGACAGTAGTATATTTATAAATAAATCCTTGCTTGGCCACAGTTTCGCGTAGACAAGATAAACCCGGAATGGGCCGGCAGTATGGCGATAGGGGCCATCGGGTTCCTGCCCACCGACACCCTGCCCGACTGCGCCATGCTGCTGGACCCGCCGGTGTGGGCCATCTCTAGCGACCTCCTCAAGGAAAACACGCGATGTGTAAGTCTACTTATTTACGGGAAGTTATTACTTGGGCAGCCATTTTTATTATTTGCTCAGCAACAAAAATGTCAGCCGGAAAAACATTTGAGCAGCAAACAAGTAGTTTGTCAGCAGTATTATTATTTGGGCAGCAAAATGATTATTTGGGCAGCAATTATATGTCACCGGAAATTTATAAATCTAGGAAAAGGATCAATGAAAGATCAAAGATCAAATCCCAGGAAATGTTTTCTGATAGATATTAGGTTAATGTAATTTTTTTATTGCCCTTAAAAACAATATTTGCGTCATCAAATCATATTTGAGTTTCTGCCCAATTAGTTATTTATCAGACAAATTAGAAATATCTGCTGCCCATAAGTTGCTCCCCAATTACTTATTTTAGCTGACCAATTATATTTTAATGCCGACCAAAAACGAATATTTTGCTGACCGTTTTATAACACCCCTTATTTATTAGATTACTAAAAACACATTTAGAGGCTCGGTGGCGTAGAGGTTCGTACTCTGGCTTTCGATATCGGAAACAGCTACCTTAACCATGATCAGGCATTGGATGGGTGACCAAAACTTTATGATCTCCAAAAACTTTATGATCTCCAACTCCTCCGTGCTTCAGAAGGCGCGTTAAGCCGTTGGTCCAACCACCCACTACCCACCAACCGGCATTGGGCCAGCATGGAGGTGTTACTCATTTATTTCTCCACGAGGAAGGCTAGTGCCCAGCAGTGGGACGTATATAGGCTGAGGTCGACATACATATTTTCGCCTGTATACAGTAAACAGAGGTGTTACAGATATTGAAATTCACGAGAGCGCATAAGTCATTCGACTTTAGACTTTATCGTAACGCATTAAGAGCGTTTGCAATCGCTGTCATAAAACGTTACTGTAATAGCCACATTTTGCCTCATATTTTAGTCTGTATAGGGTGAGCCTACTGTACTGAGCACAATACTATAATTGAACGTGCTAACTATTTTGAATAAACTAGAATTGCGTTATTTGATCTGGCAACTTCTTGCATGAGTGAAGTTTCCGCCAGTGCGGCTATCGCGGCCTAATCTCTGTTTTTGCTGACTTATCTGCACACGATCCTAATACACATCAACAGTCACACATAGCCAGTAAAAAATTATACTAAAAAGGAAATAGAGTAAATCTCAAGCTTAAACTACCGTACATGAAAGTATAAACGTTAAAAAGCTTCATGTTCTTACAAATATTTTATGTTAATTTGTAATATGCTTCCAGATAAAAACGGATATGGGTTCTGCGCTGGACGACCTTATCGAACAATCAGTAATCACGATACATTTTCGTATCAACAACGAACTAGTCATAGAAATAGATGGGAAAGTTATCGGCGTCATCGGCGCTGTGCAGAGAACCTATAGTAGCGTCTACCCTATAGTAGATTTATATGGAAGAGTACAGCAAGTAAGTGTGCATATTGTTATAGTTGGTATTACTCGTTGTAATAAAGTAGAATAAATTGATTTAATTTATCTTAACAAGTTTTTGTATGGATTTTACAGTCTTACACCCAGTTGCAGAAACGAACTTTAAAATTTAATGTCGGCATTATCCCTAATGCTCCATTAAATTTATTGATTGAAGTGTCAAAAGAACACCTTAGCGTAGTTTTTACGTTGCACAAAACGACATTAGCACCCTATCAATGCTAAAGAGACATTAGCTAGAACTATTTTGTGTTCCAATTTTAAATTTAATGAACTTTAAAGTTTTAATGTCTCATTACTTAATGTCGTCTTTAAAAAATCTTTGTGCAACTGAGCGTTAGTTTAATATATATGCCCATCACTCAAACGAACTCAAAATTACTACTTGATTATTTTTTACAGGTCTCTGTACTCCTTCACCCTTTAGTTGTCGCGAGTGGTACATCATTAGATCTTCCTATTATCAAAGAGGAGGAATCCTTGGCAGAGCATGATATTAATGAGGACAGTCAACGCGGAGTCCAACTAACTCCGGTGCCAGAGACTCAAGCAAAGAAGAAAGCCAAAGCGCACAGCCAAGATAATCTTGCACAAGATGAATTGGAGTCGATTCTAGCTCGAGCCGGCCCGAGCACCGACCCACAGCCTTCATTATCTAGTCTTCCAGTCACCGAAAATGATAAATGTAATTCTAATACGTCCTCCAATCGCCTCTCTTTACATTATAGTCTGATATTGCCAGAAAACGTTTCACTGCCAGTCGATAATTCAGAAGCGAATCGTTCGCTCCAGAAGAGTCATTCTACACACAGTTTTAGTTTAGCGAGTGAAGATATGGAATGTGATATGAAGGAGTTGTTACGGCATACTTACAGTGTCGGCTCTAGAGTAGGCGAGGATTCTGAAATGCCTCGCGAACTTTTCTGCGACACTAATATACAGCACAACGATCGGTACCCTGAAGCAAACGACGTAGACAACTTGGACAACGAGATAATGGATGCGTTAACTCTCGAGACTGGGAACTTGCCTGACCTGACCGAAGAGCAGTCTTCTTCATCTATAGATGAGTCTACTAGGCGTGATGATTTCTGGTCAGAGCCCTTGTCTGCGGAAAATTTGAACTATCTTAACCGCATATTATGCTTCGATCAAGAGGGCACGGAAGGGCAGAGCCTAGAGTCTGAGTGGGAGGCTTCAGGGGAGGGCTGCGAACACTTACATCTAGTACTAAAGTATTGGAACTTTCTCGTGTTACCGTATCCTGAGTTGCGGCAGGCGGTGTCCTGGGGGCAAGTTAAATGCTATTGCAGTAACTGTCAGCCTGACGCGCAACCACCGTTAGCAGGTTCGTTATATAATTACAGTATTTTAATTAATGATACTGGCATGCTTAATAAACCGTTATAATATGAGCGCGTTAATTTGGTCATTACGCATGAGGAGGTAGAACCTTAGGCGACGGCGAGAAGAAAAAAGTACGTAATGTTCAAAGCACTCATGTGTCATACGACGTATTTTAAATATTTTCAACACTATGAGACGGTTTTTTGATCCGTATAAATAGTTAACCAATACTTACCAATACAACCATCGTAGGAATATCAAATATAGCTTATGTCACCCAGGGATAGTGTAGTTTCCCTGAGGTAAAATAATCAATCAAACCTCTTTATAATATTTGTGAAGTTTTAAGCTGGGATGGACGGGTCAGTATCCGTCAGAATGGCGGTCGTATGACTTCCAAATAATTCATAAAAAATGTATATAAATGTACAGAAAATGTACTTTTTTGTACAAAAATAATGTGTAAATGTACGTTTTTATATGCGTAACTTTCGTTATTTTAAGGTGAGCAGCCATCCTGATGTCAGGTTGGCGGGTGAATTATTTTTAAAATCTGACATTAGGGATAAAATGTACGTCAAATGTTCATAAATGAACACTATTTAAAAACTTCTTAAGTATTATACATCCGCCGATATTGTAAAATGCACGTAAACCGCCATCCTGACATCACAATGGCGGGTTGCTTCTAAACTAATTAAACTATTTTGACCATCCAAATACAACAAAAAAATGTACGTCTTTTGTTCGTTTAATCTTTCATACTGAATCTTGGAAAAGTGACTTGGGTTCAAGAAAACGAAATATTAATGATTATGCTTTTATTGTGTCCCAAATAGGAATACATGGCCTTAATCTCAACAAAAACTTATTTTTTTAGGTAATATAAATGCAATCTTATACATTATTTCCTCAGAGTAAACAGAACTGGAGTAGCCTTTGTCTAACATTCCCCTCTGCCAAATGCACAAGCATCGGATGCTTGCACGTTTAATAAAACTAGTTGAGCCGCCATTTTGACAGCCATAACATTGTAAACGTTGCGGCGAACAGAGCTCCGGCAAAAATGCCTGCCTGTGCTGTTTTTTCTTGTAAAAATAAATAGAAAACATCGAGTATGCTAAAAGATGGTGTCACCTTTTATTTGTAATTATAATTTTTAAGATTTTATGATTATTTACTTCATTATTTCATGTTTTAGAATTCTACGATTTCAAATTTCGAACGCTAGTCTCGCGGGGAGGGCGGCTGTGACGTTGTCAAAACGCACACCCCACGTGACTATTTTAAGCGTGTGTGCGTGAAATTTAAATTTGTGTGTCGAATTATGCATGTGTGCATTTGTAAAAACGGTAAAAGTTATTGTTTATGTGTGCTGGCTTTGAGGGTAGTGGTAACCTCACCCCCCGCAAGAAATGGCAGAAAAAAATGTTTGAGAAATTGACTAATGGCTACTCCAGTTCTGTTTACTCTGAGATTATTTCACGTAATATCATACAAATCTATAGACTACCTCTTCGGTAAAAGTGATAAGTGATATGAAATGAAATGCTTTATTCAATCATTTGGGCATCAAGTACTCGTAGTTACACTTATGACGCGTCAAAAACATTAGAAAATTAACAAACAAATTATTGTACTTGTTCACCTGTACATTTTCTTCCTTTACCACAGGAAGGCCTTGTTAGAGAAGATTCAGGCAAGAAACTCTGCAAGGGTTCTATCCTCCCTTTACATATGTTCTTAATATACAAATTACAGCCAAGTCAAAATGGAATGAATTTGAATATGTCATAACATAAGGTACCATGACAAAATGACTCATAAAAAAGAACAAGTTCCAGAAAATTAGAAAGTTAGAATATAGATTCATGCAGCTAATGACATCCATCACAATATTAAATAAAAGTTTCAATGTACTAACATTAACATAATCCTGAATGTTACAACAAAAAAAAAATAACAAAGTGAATCGAACAACATAATAATCTTGGACATTATAATTCGTCGCTGCGCGTGCGAAACCGCGTATAAGCACTTTGTTGAAACCGCGTATCTGCGTTTTTTGAAATTTTGTGTGAGGTCTTGTATAAGCCAATACACGTTAAGAATCAGTAGGCGTGATATTTAATTTTTTTTTTTGTAGTTACGCGGTTTCGACAAATTGCTCATACGCGGTGTCGCATGCGCAGCGACGATATGTTATACTTTAGCCAAATCCGATGAAGAATGTTTAATAACAAAGCGTTGCCTAGCAACCACTGACAGGCATATGTTAATAACCTTTTTCTATCAGGCACATTTAAAAAATATTTACTATCTTACTGTTTTATAAGAAAATATAAATAAAGCAATTTAATTTGAATTAAGTAATTGAGGTTTGAGGTTTTGTGAGTGCTTCTAGTGATATGGTAGAGAAATAATTATTATAGAAACAATTGTGATATTATGTGCAGTAATCGGGTCGGAAATACATGATTTAGCTATTTTTTCGTGATGACCCTAAACTTGGCTTGTTTACATTTATTCGTCATCGGATTTGGCTGAAGTATATGTTATGTTTTAAGGTGGTTTGTTGGAACAGGGTGGGTGCGGATCGAGCGTATCGACGGCGTAGGCGCGGCAGTGTGCGGGTTCTGGCACGTGTCGCGGCCGACGCTGGGCTCTGCGCAGGCGCGCGCCGGCGGGCCCGTGCGACGCCCGCGCGCTCTCGCCGCCGCGCCCTGCACCGCGATGCCAGACATGTGAGCCGAAATATATATGAGAGAAAATATATGTGTGGTGTATATATTTTCTCTTTCTCAGTATTTAGTCTGTAACTTTAAAGTTTCAGCGTATTCTTATAAAATAATTACCTCCTCTAAAAATGGACCATATTTTTAAGCTGTTTTGATTTGTTTTGATAATTTGTTGTAAGTTTGTGTTCAAATTGGACACGGAGACAACTCTTTTTAAGTGCCTCTTGAATACATCATTTGATTAGCATTCACTTAAAAACGATAAATAATTTTTATGAAGTGTGATATCATACATATAGCTAAAGCTTGTCTAATGATACATGCCAAATAATATTATCTTTGGATTTGTCGTTGTGAAGAAAACTGATAACAATTTTAGTATGGAAAATGCAGAGTTCCCCAAAATCTCCATACAAAACGGCAATTTCATAGGTAAAGACCTATTACATTTACATACATGACGTAGATCAGTTTTAACCGCTTCCCCGGTCTATTGGGTCAGACCTCCGGGTTTTGATCGGGAGATCCGGAGTTCGATTCCCCACGGGAGCCGAAGTTTTTCTGCTCAGTTTAGTTGGTGGTAGGGCTTCTAAGCCCGCCTGCCTAGCTACCACCACCTTAACTTATTTTATAAAAGCCATAATAACAATGTTTTATGCATTGTTGTGTTCTGGCAATTAGAGGTAAGATAGCCAGTTCCTCAGTTGTTGAGGAATACGATAAGGCCGAAGATGAAAGCGAGCTCCCATCTATCGGCCGTATTGTCACTTACCATCAGGTGAGATGAAGGCCAAGAGCTTACCTGTCATAATGTATAAAAAATATACATTTAGATATACATATAAACAAATATTTGGTCAGCAATATAATTATTTGGGCAACAATAATATGTTACCGGAAATATATAAAATTTAGGAAAAGGATAAATGTAAGATCAGGGATTAATTCCTAGGAAATGTATTCTGATAGTTATTAGGTTAAGGTTATTACTATCAGCTCAACACTCTTTAACGGCCCATTCCAGAGGCAACAGACAAAAGGAGACAATATTTACAACTTAATAACAAACATTTTGTTTTTATGTCAAAATATCTATAATTGGAGCTCGGTGGCGTAGTGGTTCGTACGCTTTGGCTTTCGATCGAGAACAAAGCTACCTTCGCCATGGTCAGACCGTGGATGGGTGACCAAAACTTTTTGATCTCGAGATCCTCCGTGCTTCGGAAGGCACGGAAGCCGTTGGTCCCGGTCGCTATTGCTAAGATTGAAGATGATCTATATAACATATGTGATAGATACAATAAAAATGGCATCTTAGTTGACTTCATATATGTATTCTCCCTTTCTCACAAAAACTGATACTGACATGACATGAGCAATTAAGAGTGTTACTGATTGTACGCCATGTTTCGTCGTCGCATGGCGTCGCATTAGACGTTAAAATAGGTTGACACGATTGGTTTCAATACAAGTCGTCATACTTGCATTATCTATGTAAATGTATATCTGAGTTTAGCACTGACCCTTCCTACAGCCTTCCTACACGGAGAAACGCAAAAACTACGGGGTGTTGTAACTACGGTTGCAAAACTTCTGAAAGACTCCGAATAATTATGGAATACTTCTCGGACAGTTTCTTTCAATCAGAATTTTTCAAAATAAATTTTCCATTTTAAAAATAATGTTTTCACCCGCAGATGAAGATCATACCTACATAATGTTGAGGGAATAATTCGCAGTCTGAGAGAATAATAAAACAAACTTACATTATTGTAGGACAATGAAGGGATATTTTAACTTCCATGCAATTTTTATTCATTGATTTATTGTTGCAGATGGTTTGATGAAGAAGGAAAACCGCACCACACGGTCTTGGCAATAGAAATTGACATCGAGTAAGTAAACCTTAGTAACTTTTTTTATTGATGGACTGAGCATAGTGTAAATAATATAGTATAGATATTTGCTTTTGGCAAGTGCTCTTCGCGTAGTCTTCTCTTCTGTGTAAGTTTAAGAGGCAGCTATAAACACAACTCACCGACTTCGGGCATCTCATATTTACCATTAATTTACAATTAAAGAATACTACCAACCCAACTCTTCGCTTGGGTCTCGTAAAAGGCGGCTAATGGACTTAGAACTGCACAACGTTCAATAGCTTGTAGCGGCGACGGGCTCACCACCTGTCACGTTAAGTGCAGTTACTGCTTCCTAAAGCGTGGACTATGGCAATATATATTAGAATATTGCAATGATCCGCTATATAGAGCTATAGAAATTGATAAACGCGTAAAGCTGATTTTTTTGCAATTTGATCTTGAATAACTTAGGCAATTTTTTTTTCTTTATTTATATATTTATTTATTGAGCACAATAAGCACAGGATTAAAAAATTATTATAATAGTAAGGTCTATTTCTATATGAAATTTCTTCTAACCCAGAACTTCACAAAGAATCGCAAAAAAGAAAAAAACAACATTTCACTTCAAAAATAAACGATGTTGTATTGACATTTGCAATAAGCAAGCCTCTGGTCTAGTGGTTCACACCACCGGGTGTTGATCAGGAGGTCCGGGTTCGATTCCCCATGGGGGCAGAAGTTTTTCTGCTCGGTTTGGTTGGTGGTAGGGCTTCTGAGCCCGCCTGGCTAGCTACCATCGACTTACTTAAATCTGTCGCCATAATAACAATGTTATAAGCATTGTTGTGTTCCGGCGATCAGACGTAAGATAGCCAGTTCCTCAGTTGTCGAGGATTACAGTTGAAGCTCGCTTCCACCTTCGGCCTTATCGTCACTTACCATCAGGTGAGATGAAGGCCAAGAGCTTACCGTCATATGTTAAAAAAGCAAGGCAAATGACAGGACATCTTATTAATTACCTACAATCAAAAAGGTTTGATATAAAAATAAATAAAAACTAAAAATGTTTACATTAAAGTTGTTATGATCCTTGACTTCATAACAATTAAGCATAATTTTATGTCGTGTCATGTTCTTAGCGGTTTAGTTACAAAAGGTAACAGGTTTCTGTGACTGATAAAATATTCGATTTGAAAACTGACGAACCTTTTCCTACCCCGACTGTACCTTGCACCTATTAGCAACGTTAGGGTTGCTCAGGTGAATACTGACTGAGGGCTGGCAACCATTTTTATTCATTTCGTGACATCATTTTCTTTCTAATGACGTTGATTGGATCAAAAAACATTATAGTTCTAGATTATTTTAAATTTGTTAATTTTTATGTGGCGGATAATTTTTAACCTATCGCCTTAATCCCTTGCATAATTTCATTACATCAATTTAACCACTTTTATTTCTAAAACGAGACACAATTGAAAAATCTATTGTTATGCCTCATATGTGATGGGACTCATGGGAAAATGAAGCAAATTGGATTTCTCAAAAAAAACCAGATACTTGCAGAATTGAGCGGTGGGATTGGCAAGATTTACTTTAACGGTTATAAATCTTTAATGCAAGACATTTAGATTTTGCAAGGTATAATTCTATTTTTAGGCTTATTAATTAATATAATCATATATTATTTTACTGTTAACGAATAACACATTATTCTCTTTTTTCAGAGGCACAGAAGCAGAGTACGACCGTCTGCTTGCGTTTCTTATACATTTAAAGCGGGCTTAGTAAGAAATGTCAATTCTATGAGAGATACATGTTACCATGAGGGATGTAAAATTTTATAACTGCGTTCGGCCCCGTCACGCCAGGCTTACTGGATGGGGCAACATTGACCTGTTGAGTTTATTTAATTTTATTTTTAATTTATTTTCACTTTCGTGCAGTGCAATATTATAAATATATTATTAGAATCTCATAAAAAATTCTCAAAATAATGTGAAATTGTATATAAATTCTTCGTTTTTAAAAAGCTAACATTAATATTGGTTCTATAGGTATAGCTATACACACTGATCTTTTAACTTTTTCTTTTAATTTGATTATAAATTTATTATTATAATTGTTTCGCAAATAGGCTTCATCGACTTTAACCAAATTGATAGTGTAAAATTGTATAAATAATTATATCGTAATATTAATAATTATATGAATAAAATGACGTGTCATTATAAAACATTGTGAACTAAGAAAGCTCCGCCTTTGTTTTAATTACGTCAGAATACAGACAGAGGATCACTGGCCGTTGGAATTTTTCTCTAAATTATGAATTATGGTCATATGAAGTATGACTTACAGAAAATAGTACTAAGTAAATAGTACTTCAAAGATTTGTGAACTATTTTGATTTCCTGAACTTTTTGTGTCCTCACTACCGTCTCGGGACTATATAGATAAGACTTTAATCTGAGACAAGCACATGGTTTTGATTGCGAATACAAGGTGACTTGTTGTAACAATTTTGTATGTTAATCTTCGGTATATCTTTATATAAATTGTTACGATGAAACTACTCTATACGGACATTACTGAGCTGTAGAGTAAGATATTTTTAAATATTGTTTTAAGCAAAAATGTACTTTATATATTTTTTTTTTTTGACACAAACGTCTATTGTAACTTTTACGGCTCGGGATTCTTTGCTCTGTAGGTCAGCAAGATGACATACTCCACCGTTAAAAATTTTAAATTCTTGGTTGCCTTTTTATTTTAATTATTCATTACATATAATCATAAAAGAGACCAACTTAAGTACTAGAAATACCGAAAAAGCAAATTGGTCTGAAGCATATTATTGTATTTAAGTATCCAAATAATTTAACTTTAGTATTGCAATGTGTGTAAATTTGTCACAGATATACGTTTACATAGATGAAGATGATGCAAATTTATGTACTCCGCGTGATCGAAAACCCCGACCATACGTCGGGGTTGGCCGCTGCTAACTATAGTACGTCTCAATCCAAGTTGCCAAAAAGGTAAACAAAACGAAGGTAATGTTTCATCTCTAAAATGTTTTGTAATGACTGTCGGTAATTGAATCAATTGAAACGGACAACAATTGTTACCGTTAATTATATTTACGTGTCAATGTCCATGTAAAAAGTGTGATTATTGAATAACAAATTCAGTAAGTCGGCTTTTGTGTTGACCTTTTTGTCAACTTGGATTGCGACTTACCATAGATTGCGCGAGTCCAAAATAGTCCGAATGGCTGCAAAGACTAAAAAATCGAGCAAAAAAATATCTCGTTGTGTGATAATTGGTTGGTGACGGCGGTATCGGTATCTCTGTAGTCTGTGAAAATAGAACATATTATTAAACTACATGCAGTAACGCACACGACGTGCAAAATGTCCACGAAGGATCCACATTTTGTGTGCCGCAGACTCGATCACACAAAAAGTGTGTCGTCTGCGCTGCACCTTAGTTTCAAAACAAATCGTTATTCTTGTGATAACTATGTGAATGTATACCTATCTGTGAATTTTGTTCTTTCCGATGTAAGGTACCGTTCGTGTATCGAACGTTCGTGCACTTTTATTAAGGCGGCTCCCCTAAACGACCTAGATTTCGTACTTGCTCTTAATCAACGCCATCTAAAAATATTCAACCGCACTACGACGTTTGACAAAGAGTAACGATGTTTATGAACAATGACATTTTTGCCTATTTTATTCAGAGACCGTGAAAAGACTAGCAATGGTAAATGTTTAATATAATATTTAAAATTCTGAAAGCAGGCGGATACAACGCGGAGTACTAACTAATTCTAACTTAGTAATTTGAAACGTGTTATTTATAGCCCAATTGTGAAGGAACAAGGACGATTTTAATTTTATGAATTCAATAGGTAACAAGAAGGTAAGTATTAAATGCTGGTAAAAACAGCCTCCTGAAGGGTTTTCGTAGGGGAGCCGCCTTAACGACGCTGCTTAATTTATTTGTCTATTCTATGCGTTGCATCTATGTAGATGGACGGACGACTGTATGTTACTTATAAGTTTTGTAGGTATAATTAATTGTGAACAAGTATTAGATTATTTTAACTTATTTGAAAGTAAAATGTGATAAAAAATATTATGACATTTCATTGACGCTGTTTTAGGGGATGTTTCATAGGGACGCTGGCTGCCAGTGCAGGCCAACGGCGCCGGTGAGATTTCCATACGTTTTTATGTATTCATAAGCGTGCGCGTGTGGCTGTGAAACGATATTAGTAGCTCCGTGTAATTGTAAGCGCGCGTGGTCGGCGCTGGGGGTACCACTAGCGTACCTATGAACCCCACCCTTGAAGTATAGAAATGTCAAATAGTTATGTATGATGGCAGCTGATATTATTTTCAAACGCTTTAGTGCTCCAGCTTATAATGGCAGATACTGCTCGCCTTGTGGAACACGAAATGAATATTAGTAAAGATTAAAGTATTTCAAAATGCATGTCATCTAGTACTGTATTACGATAACTGTATTATTTTTGATCAAATAAATGATTATGAATGATTTTTTTTTATTTCATTCAGACTTTTAAAACGAACTTTCCAATTTTATATTCAAATGCCGCGACAGTTTTTACGTCAGTAAGCTGCATTTGTGCACAGACCAAAATCTAGTTTTTTTTTTATGTCCCAAGGTTCATCTAAACAATGTCCAGAGTTGTCATATTTGTGCCTAACAACTTCCCATTGACAACTGTGCGCTTAGACGAATACTTTTGATTTGAAAGGTGCGCATAACAAAACATGGTTAATTAACATGTTTATTAGTGTGGATGATATGGGTCATTCAGCAAAGTTGATGTACAGTTTATGTAATGTGTTAATTTATTGAGTAGTCTTGATAAATGTTGATAAGTTATAAAACTTGTTACACAATGTCAACATTACACGTTTAACAAGATTAAATATATTAGGTCCTTACCTATGAAATTGGTGTTTTGTATGGAGATTTTGGGGAATTCTGCATTTTCCATACTAAAATTTTTTCAGTTTTCTTCACAACGACAAATCCAAAGATAATAATATTTGGCATCTATCATTAGACAAGCTTTAGTAATATGTGTAATATCACACTTCATAAAAATTATTTATAGTTTTTAAGTGAATGCAAATAAAATGATGTATTCGGGAGGCACTTAAAAAGAGTTGTCTCCGTCTCCAATTCTAACACAATTAAACTTACAACAAATTATCAAAACAAATCAAAAGAGCTCAAAAATATGGTCTATTTTTAGACGAGGTAATTATTTTTTAGGAATACTCTGAATCTTAATAGTTACAGACAAGATACTAAGAGAGAAAAAAAACACCAATTTCATAGGTAAGGACCCAATAATTTGGACTTACCTCAATGATATTGAGAGACCTATGTATCGTTCACGTAGATTTATCCACATTATTTTTATAACAGGGCATAATGACAAAACAAGTTATTGATATAAAGAAATTTTTATTGGTGTTTTTATGATTTACAACAATACGATTGTATCCAAAAGTATTACTTAAGTAGTCCTTAACTCTAAAATTAAATTATCACTGTCCCTTTCCGTCACATGTGAGATTGTAATATTCGAAACAGTACAGATAATATAAAAAGGGCATTAATTCGCTAAAATTCAAATTAAATTCGTATGTCGTCAAGCAATTGTGTACAAAGCCCGAAATAAATAAAGATTGATTGTCTAAGATACGGTTTAGACCGAGCAGTATTTCATGATGCGGTAAAAGAAATTATATGATCAGAATTTACAGTTCATATTTCCCTCATATTCCGCGATAAATGAACGGAAGATGAACGAATACACTACACTGTGAAGACAATAACTATAGAATATAGATATCAATGAAGTATATTTATAATTAGTGTCATTCTTCAAAAATAAAATTAGTTTTTGTGTGTGTACGGAACTGAGGACTCGAGCGGTTCGGTTTTGGCCCGTCGTCGGTCTGAACCGTATCCAACTATTCACAACGGTTAGATTTTAGGCAGCACACGCAGTTAGGGTACGATTTGTTGAATTGTACTTGGTCGTAGGTACAGTCAGCGTCAAATAGTTAGAGACACTCAGGTTGTTCAAATAAATATACACTACCAAAACGTCAATAATATCGTGACAAATAAATTCTGTAATTTTGAAAACATAAAAGACTTTCCATATTGTTGACAACAAAATGGAGACTTTATATGTGCCGATATTATTGACTTTTTGAACATCCTGAGTGTCACTAACTATTTGACGCTGACTGTACCGTGATAGTTGGTGACGGCCAACGTAACAAAAGCGACGCGACCGCCGCACCTACTATGTACTGTCAACACATCAGACAAGCGATCAAAATTCCACAGAAGGTTTACAACCATTACGAGCGACAGGGCGAGCAGGCTGACGCGCGAAGCATAGCGATGGAAACTATGACAAACTCAGCGATGATTTTACGAGCAAGAAAAACGTGACTTCGAATTTTTTTTTGTTTCTTTCGCATCGCTGACATATCTTACCTAAGTATCTATGTACCCCACTGTAAGATACCATTGTTAAAAATCACTTTATAAGTTGCATTACGAAGGTAATTTTTATGGGAAATGTAAAAAGTAAGTAGGTAAGTACCTAGCTGAAATCACGTTTCTGATGTTTCTGATAGAAATCGACATTCTTTAACGGAACTAAAACATATAAGTATTTTTCAAAGATAACTCGCACTAGGTATACCTACCTACTGTATAGTTCGAGGTGTGAACCAAAGTCCGAAAAGAGGTGAAACGAAAAACGCTGGCTTGCTCGCCCGCTCAATCACTGGAAACGTGGCTTGTTATATGGGGAATTTTGACAGTTTATGCTAGTCCAACTCTGTTGACTATATTAACACGTTCGCCGTGAACTTAACGTGCTCAGTCTAAAGTCTCACCTCAAGTGACTTCTGATTGTGGCATGCATTTCTTATATTAAAAACAAACTATCTATAAAACACAATTCAGCTAATTCTATCTACAAGTTAAACATCGATTACCGTGAGGACACCTAAACATTCAACATTCACTGACTTGATCTAAATTTAATAAGACAACAGTCATAATAGATGCCTCATAAATACACATAATACTTATATCACCCCATCCAATGAATATACAATGTTGTCTAATTTAATATTCGACGATCCGCTAGAATGTAATTTTGCGGTTATTGTCTCGTAGGTACCCTTCTTATTAATACTAAATTAAATTTCAGTTTATTATTGCCTAACTTTATCATCGTCAACTTTTGATTGGATTAGGTAGGTACTATAATATTTAAAGCATTTTCAAATTAATAAAAAGCCTTACCAGGCTAACAAAGTATCTTTAAATATCAAGGGGCATAGTTTTTTTTGTTTTTAATAATAAATAAAGTTAAAAATATCAAGGAGGTTTCCTATTTCCATACAATGCAATCTATGGGCACTGTTAGGTACTTTCTACTTTCCTCATTTACTTAGATAATATTAAGAGGTTTTAAGTAAGTATGTATATAAACTACTATTTTTTAAGTAACTACATGACATTACAGGTAGGTGTAGGATAATTGTAGTTGACAAACAATAATCCCCCAACAACTCGGGCTAGATAGAACTAATTCTAAAACAATAGGTATCTGAAGTGTAACAGTATTTGTGACATTTAATCTATTTAATGTATACAACAATAAAACGTTTTTAAATAAATAAATTTTGTTGTTACAACGAATATCATCAGGCGGTATGGAGTTCTCAGGTTTGTGAGATAAGGATCACCCTAGGTAGTTTAAACCCACGGGATTGTAGTGCCTTAATCGAGAACGGTATTAGAGAGACTACCAGACTTTGCACTTTTTGGTGGGGTTCATGGAGGAGCCGAGTGGGCACTGGAAGTCGGAGGCGAACTCCTCCATGTTGGACATGGGCCCGACGACGCGGAAGCGGCCTGGCGCGTGGAATCCGGTCGTGATGCGTAGCTTTACGGTTTCGTCACGGTACACCGAGCACCAAGTGTTTGCTGCACTCAGCCAGAACAACTGAAAAAATAATCCTTATTTTAGTAATTCCTATGGTTTTCTTTTAAAGTTTTTATATTAGCTGAAAATGGGGTAAATAGTTTTTTCATCCCACCACCTCGGAAAGTGTAATTTTGCGCTTCGAAATCTGGCTGGAAAATTCTATTTTATTCGCTTGAGCGGCAAAGTAGATTTGAATTTAGAACATCACATATAATGAGTACTCAATATAATTGTAAATTCAAAACGTCATTAAACCTATTTAATGTAACCTCTATGGTGCCAAATTTATGATTAGAACTTTTTAAATTGTGAAAAATATTTTGTCATTATAAATTGTTTTCTTTTTCATTTTGTCATTTCCTCGCTGAGGTGGGATGAAAAGTTACGTATTGCACTCGAGTGGAAAGATTTTTCACCTTGTGCTCGTTTGTTTCCCTCGCTGACGCTCAGGATTCTAATTTAGAATCACTCG
The DNA here is from genome assembly GCA_910589355.1 of Parapoynx stratiotata. Taxonomy (NCBI): domain Eukaryota; kingdom Metazoa; phylum Arthropoda; class Insecta; order Lepidoptera; family Crambidae; genus Parapoynx; species Parapoynx stratiotata. Next base: position 11,628,498 of record OU342457.1, read on the forward strand.
CTGCGCTCGTGATTCAACTTAAGAATCCTTCGCTTGCTCGGTCATCCAAATCGAGCACGCGGTTAAAAAGGAACTTTCCACTCTTGTATAATAAATAACTATTATAGTTCAAACGATATTCGAAAACCTTAACATCATTAAAAAAAATTTGTTAACCAAAATTTTGTGTTCTGAAGTTCTTCCGTCAGCTTGAGATAGCACAAAAATTGGCACATATTCGTATGTTGAACTGAGGTTGAACTACAAGAGGTTCTATGTAGAGAAAATATTATAACCCTTATGTACTTTCCCTACTTATTACTAGCGCCTGTGTTATAAAATCCCATAGGTACCTGTTTCGGGGTATATTTCTCTAGTCCCGGCAACCGCGGCTCGTCGCCGTGTCGCTGAGTCCAGGCCTGGTACGCGTAGTAGGCCTCTTTGATTCCACCGTTGTCAGCAATGTTCTCTCCTTGGGTATTCACTCCGTTAAGCTGAAAAAGTATCGCTTTTTAAAATAAAAGTCTGAAATTAACAGAGATAGTAGCCTAGGAGTACCTACTCGTACAATGGGAGTTGTGTCAACGGCATTAGCATTAGGCTGCCTGTACTGTGCGCGGAGAGGAGAAACGAAGCTTGAGCTGTGTCAAAATTAACAAATAGACATAAAATCTACGCTTTGCTGATCCGATGTTTCGATTATTTAATAGCGTTGCTTGAAACCTCCGCTCCGCGTTTGTGGACAGGCAGCCTTACACTTGTTTAAGAGGTTGCCTTGGTTTAATTCTCGCATTCAACACTGAGTTTAGTTAAAACACGTAGAGCTTAATATGAATATGGATGTCAGTGGTAAACGGTGCATGGCAACAAACAATTGCTCTCTGTTACATAGGAACTAGACATAAGGCTTAATGTGAGTATTAATAAGTCTGACTTCTCGGAAACATAGGCGATTATGTAGGTCAATTCTACCGGTTTCATAACGTTAAGAATTCAAATATTTTAGGATACGTTACCTTCATCGAGACTTCCTTGACGGTATAATTGGAGTACTGGTCGATGATACACTTGGCTTTCTCCAGGTACTTCTGTTTGGTCTCTTCTTGCCACCAGTCTACGAGATTTCCATTTTTATCGAATTGACGACCCTGTCCAACGAAACAGAATATTATATCCAACATATTAAAAGACACCCATTAAATGTTTAGGATCCATTAGATAATTAGAATGCATAAAATGTTTTGGTTACTGACCTGATCATCAAAACCATGTGTAATTTCGTGTCCGATCACAAATCCGATGGCGCCATAGTTCATGTAGGCTGGCCGTTTAGCCGAGAAGAAGGCTCCTTGGAGAATTCCAGCTGGGAATTCTGGAATAAGAAGAATATGTGGGTAAATACTTAGTAAGTAAAACTGATTATTTCATTTAACGTTGAGCAAATAACTCAACCCCATCTGATGGTAAATAGTAGATGAACCCATATACAAAGATAGGTCGATAGAAAGAAAAACATTTCTAACAAAGTGTCGGTGGTACTTTGCTGGTCTACAACGTGCCAATTACGAATATTCACCAGTTTTTTTAAACACGCTCGTGTTTTATTAAGTAGGTACCTAAGCACCGGACTTGTGTTGTGGGATAGGGTTGAATTATAAGTAGTTATTTTTTTTTATTAAGTGCCCGGTATTTGGCAGTAGACTTGCCCGCATTACGTGGGGCCAACACAATTACCGACAAATTGTGAGTGATAGGGTGGGGATAGAGGCATTATCATATTCTTTTATGTTTATCACTTACGGATGCTGTTTTCGATGGAAGAGTAGAACGCGTTAACGATGGCGGGGCGGCCGTGGGTGACCCAGTCGGTCTTGTTGACGGGCTCGCGTAGCTTGCCGAACAGGTACTCCGTGCCGAACAGCGTCAGGTTCAAGACAGACTCCATCAGCTTCTCCGAGGACATCTCCAGCTGGCGATGAAAAGACAAGTTAGTTGAACGACGCAGCTATCTTTTGTTGGCTGACACTCAAAGCACTTCAACTTTAAGAACTTATGTGCTTCCCCTTGCCTAATAAATCCACCCTCCCTGCCATCACCAAAATTTCCTGGTTGGATATTTGATTAACAAGTGAACTAAGATTTTTGATGCGCGTACCGACTTGAATCCCGAAGTACGATTAAAATAGGTACTCACTGTATTTTACCATTAAGTTCTGAGCATAGCAAGCGACGACTGATGTATCGCCAGAACCAAAATATATTTAGATTTAATCAAATTTAAATATTTGAACTATTTCACGCTTGGTTGCAAATTTCACTAGAAATAAAAGCCATTAAAATGTATTAATAGTCTACCCTTAGATGGTGCAACTTTTAAAAATAAAGAGATAAGAAATAAGGTGTAAGTGACGTTTCATAACTACGCTGGCCGCAAGTTCCGGCCATGCGCGTGCGCTTACATTTACACGACATAGTAAGTAGTAGCTTATAGGCTTATCACGCCGGTGTGGCTCTGAAACCGCACTAAAGAAGATTCAACTTACACCATCATAAAAAGCTGTTAGCCTATTGTTGTCCAGCATTTCGCTGGGGTAGGCGATGTGGGAGGCCATAGCGTCGGCCTTCTCCAGCGCAGCTTGACGAGTCTTCTCGTCCATCCAGTCCACCTCCACTAGGGTCTTGCGGAATTGTTGTCTGGAATTTATAAGAAGTTGAGTCACGTGCAAAAAGGACAGGTAAAAGACAGGCCCTTAAAGCCATTAGGCCTTGAACGCCACGCGAACGCCGGCCTTCCCGAACAATATATGTAATTATGTTTAGTTGTATCTTTTTGTTAATCGATTGAGACGTTAAGAACCGATTAATCTGCTCTTCAAAACACAACTATGAAATATACAATTTTATAGCATTTTCAGGAATGGCTAGGAAAATATTGGAGTTTCCTGTTTACTTTTTAATTAATAATAGATTCATCATTATTAAATATTTTTATATTTTTTCCTAAATACCATAATGAAATCTTAGTTAATCTTATCAACAGCTCCTATTAGCCTCCTAAATTGTATGGTTCCTTGTTTTATGCAACTATTGTGGTTAGTTCACTTGACTAAAATGTTATTAGTTTTTAGTTTTGCCATCCACCAACATAATACTCGTGTCATAAAGGTACGTCCACTGCTGGGTACAGGCCGTCTTACAAGGAAAAAAATATGAGGAAAACAAGCCGCCACGCTGCTGGCCCAATGCGGATTGGTGCGTAGAAACATATTGCAATAGCGCCGTGACCAACGGCTCAACGTGCCTTCGTGGTCACCCATCCAAAGACTGACCATGGCGACTGTAGCTTTGTTTTCAATATCGAAAGTTAAAGTGAATCACCACACCGCCAAACTCTGCTGTATAAAAAATTACGTACCTGATGTCGTTCACCATTTCTAGGGCGTTGGCCTTTGAATTCTCGTTGAAGTATTTTCTTATGTAAAGAGCTCCAACGGCAATGGACATGCTGAAAACGAAATGTGGGTAACGAATACAAATAAATTACATGATACAATTGTAAGGTTTAATTGTTATGGTTTGGATGAACTAAACGTATGCATATAAAAGAGAGATTGTTGTGTGAAAACAATGAAAGCCCAGAACTTATATGCTTTCATTGTCTTCACCGCACATACTGAGGTCGCACAGGTATAGGTGTGGTCGCCAACATAGCCTATTGTTTAAAAGTGCTTTTTAGTGTTAAAATTACCAATAAAGGTACCTTTACGGCAGCGGATTTGACGTCGACTGACATTTATTGGTGAAAAGTTCAGTGTTTACCTAGCGCTGGTGGTGTCAACGCACTCCTTCCACCGGCTCTCCCTTTCGGTCTTCCCGGAGAGGGCGGTGACGTACGCCAGCTGCCTGCGCCGGAGCAGGTCGGTGAGGTACGACACGGAAGCGCCTGCCACGCGCCACATCACATAGTTGGCTTGCACGCGGCGAGGGGTGTTGGCGAGCAGATTCTGTATAGAAAGCACCAAAATCAAAACTGGCAAACCATTCTGAGACAGACCTATACAGAGTTAAATTTAAAACATCAACAACCTCGCACGACCAGAGATCTAAAGTCATACACAACAACATTGAGCTCTTCGAGGTTTATTATTACTAAATACATTAATTGAAAAAGATTTTCCAAGCTTTATTGTACTGTCGTGACATTTGTAAGTCTATCACCCAGTTGCAGAAACGAACTTTAAAATTTAATGTCATCATTATCTCTAATGCTCCATTAAATTTATTTATTGAAGTGTCAAAAGAACACCTTAGCGTAGTTTTACGTTGCACAAAATTACATTAGCACCCTGTCAATGCTAAAGAGCCATTAGCTAGAACTGTTTCGTGTGACAACCTTAACTTTAATGAACTTTAAAGTTTTAATGTCTCATTAACAAATGTCGTCCTTAAAAAATCTTTGTGTAACTGAGTGTATGTTCCATATACGGAAAGGCGACGAGTGCGTTGTTTTAACTTCATTTTCTTTTGCTGTGCTTTTGCGATGCGCACAGAGATAAAAACATTCAGTTCAGTTCAGTTAATTTAATTTGCATCAATATCGAAGCATTGGTATTTACTATTTACTTGTACCGGTTCCAATGCTAAATTCAATCGCGTCATAGTGCGTACGATTGATACCGCGGTGTCTACACGTCGTGGTAATCAACGAAGATATCCATTCCCTCCATCCATTCCAGAGGGGGAATATTAAATATAAACTCCAACTAAGTTTTAATTAAAAGTTTTTATTACAAATGAAAAAAAAAATAGATTAATCAAATGATTCAACTACTAAACGTATTTGACGATCTCTGTGGTCGAGTGGTCTGTGTAAGCCGGTCTAAAAGCGTCGCCATCTCGAGAGGTTATGTATTCGATTCTATGTTTTTGTGATGAATACAGGCATTTGTTTTCCAGTCTTGGATGTTCATTTATTATATTCTGAATATCCAAATTATGTATTTATCTAATAAATATATTTATCAGTCATCTAATATCCGTCACAGAAGCAGCAACTAGTATATCAACTAAAAATGGGGCTAGTTGATAGGTAGATCTGAAGAAAAACAGCAACATATTTTTAATGACTTACCTCAAGGTCTGTAATATACTTGGGAACGCTGACGATCGTGGTCTCCTGAAGGCCGACGGTCACGTGGGGCGAAAGCAGTCTGTTGATGTACTCGAGCCATGGTATCCTGAATCACGTTTAAATTTTTTACTTTAAATATTTTCAAACAAAGCATACAAAGCATATAAAGCACTTAATGGTAAGTGGTTACCTGCTGTCCTACTCTTTAACCAAATTTCAATGGATATGAATTGGATTTTTGTCATATTGAACATTCTTTTTGAATCAAAGGACATTGATGTGAAATTAATTTTTTTATTGGGTCATAAAAAATAACCCTAACCTAATATCTATCAGAATACATTTCTTAGGAATTGATCCTTAATCCTTCATTGATCTTGTCTTAGATTTTATTCATTTCCGGTAACATATGCTCAAATAATTATTTTGCAGTCTAAATAATTATCTTGCTGCCAATTAATTATTCTGCTGACTAAATAATAATTTTGCTGCCCAAATAATTACTTCCCTATCATATTAAAAGGAATACCTATTTTGACCTCGATATTTAGGCTTTCATTTAGCACCAGTATTGATATGAAAAAACTAATAACTTACTGTAGGTTTAACTCTTATAATACCTATTACACAGATTTTTCGAGACCGAAACAAACCATTTCTAATATCATTATTTGATATACAGAATAGATATGTATATTGTTTAATACTCACGAAGGGAATTTCTGTTGAAGTTCGGCTATAGTCATGGGATTATACATGGTAGTCGCATTTCTACGCTTTTCCAGGGGCAAGGAAATCTGAAAAACAATGAAATTAACATAAATAATCAAAATCAAAAACAACTTTATTTCATAGGCCAAACTTGGCGCTTAAAACATTTTAAATAATTATTTTACAATATAAATAATAATAAAAAATCATAATATTAATAGCGAGCGTTTGTATCAAGTACAACCACAGCACTTTGATTGTGATTGTAATCGACACAAGCGGCCGGATTCCGAGAGTACCAAAGGCTTTTCATGAGAAGAACCCGGCTAGAAACTCATGAGCCACTTTTTTTAATAGCCAATCATAAAATTATATAATATATTTTTAATAGCCAATTATATAATATCCAATATGACGTTTTCAATTAATCAATTATTGTAATTTGTATTAAAGATTATTATTGGTACATCGCTACTACTATTGTTACCGCGAATAGAATTTATGAATGAAGAATTATATTATGCCGATAATTAATTATATTATGCAGAATTATCTAGTATGTACTAGCTTTTGCCCACGACTTCGTCCGCGTAGAATAGTTACTTTGAGATCGTGTGATGGTATGTAGCCTATAGCCTTCCTCAATAAATAGGCTATTTAACACAGAAAGATTTTTTCAAATTGGAACAGTAGCCTGAATTGGTGGGATTGAAAATTTACTCCTAGTCTATTATTAGAAGCAAAGTTCATAGTGGCGAAAATTTGTCCTTCAAATTTCTAGGAGGTGTTAGTTTAATTTTTTAACATTCACCCGCATAGCACCCGTTTCCATGGGAATATCGGGATAAAAGGTAGCCTATGTCCTTTCTCAGGCTCTAGACTGTCTGTGTAATAAATTTCGGTTAAATTGGTTCAGTAGTTTAGATGTGAAAGCAAGACAGACAGACAGACAGAGTTACTTTCGCATTTATAGTATTACTATGGATAACATGAGCATAAAAATGTATGGTATGATGAGAAGGAATTAAAGAAGAAGAATCTAAGTACATAACGGAGATCTAAGTGTAATATGTATTGATGCAAACTTGTTGATATGAGTAAACTATTTTATATATATAACAATAGTGGCAATGGCCTTTATTCCTAACCTAATATACTGGACCCATGTTAGGCACGAGTAAAAATTAAATAATTAATATATAATTTTGATAATTTTTTGAAATATTTTAATTTTTTTACTAACTAAATAATAAATCTTTTCTTGTGAATTGGTAATTGAAGAAATTATTTAAACCATATAATTTATTTTATGTGACCCACCATTATGCCTTATTGTCTCTTATTGAGATCACTTAATAATCGATACAGTTTTACAGATATTGATGGTCCGCAAATTGATCGTTACTCCCGATGCCTGATTGTTCAGGCAAAGAACTGCAATCAGATCATATTTAGATCCGTAGAATCTTGTACGCACGTTACTCTATTGATTGACTGGTTTTATGTGCCTGAATCAATACGAGTACCTACATTTTAATAATAGAATCTCCGTCAAATTTCCTTACAAAGTTAATAATTTATTTTAACGATATTGTAAATTACTAGAACTGATCGCTATATTTTGCCAACAGTAGACTTCTTTTAGCTTATTTTGTCATGCAATATAAATAATTAAATAAATGTTATCATAAAAACAAATATTTGCATTCTATTGCTTAAATTTAGGTACTTGTTTTGTATGGAGTTACTATATTTGGATACTAATATCTTTAGACATCAATCTCTAAACGCATACAAAACTTACATTGGCAAGTTTCATTTCAAACTGTAAGGAGTCCTTCAGTTCGACCTCCGCGCGAGCCCGCTCGGCTCCAAGCAGCACGGCGATGTCCACCATGTACTCGTAGTACGCCTGCACCAGCTTATCGCTGAATCCTCGGTTCAGGTACTCCCTACTGAGCCCGAGCGAAGCTTGATCCAGCTGTTGATAAAGTGAACTCGTACATTCCATACAAGAATTAGCCAAAGCAGTCGCAATTGCATGCATTCGCAAAGCCAATAAATTCGCAGAAGACCCAAAAATTCTAGGTAATTTTTCAAGTAACATTTTTGTGACTAGTCGGCCGACTAACGCTAAAGATGATATTTCTTACATCAATGATCCTATTGGTCGACTTCTTAACGTCAACGCTGATGGAGAAATCTATGAAGTAGTCGACAGAGTAGCCGGCCTTGCGGAACTTGTAGACCGATTTCTCCCAGGAGAAGTCACGCTCGTTCCAGGAGTTGCCGTCCAGCACAGGCCAGCCACCGAGCCGCTGCAGCATGTCCAGCAGAGGCTGAACTCCACGAGCTTCGATGGAAGCTGTCGGCAAATAAAATGTACTCAAAATTAAATAAGAAACAGCATTGTAGGGGACTATTCCATACCATTTTATTCGGTGACAACATAACAGCTAAGTTAGTTTCACTTAAGTTAGAAAGAAACTAACTCGAAATTTTTATGAATTTTTCGATCAAAAACAAAACTTAAAAAAAACAAAATTAAGTCTCGCAACTGAGCTCTTCTACCGCATAAAACTTTTGATATACCTAAATATTTTAAATATATATATCAAAAGTTTTATGTTTAATTAAACATTCAAGAATTTAGTGTACAGTCGGAGTGACAAGCCGGTTTCACAACATGTTGAAGAGTCTTTAAAAGAGATAGAGATTTATTGTCAACTATTTGTAAGTGTCGGCCCATCCATGAATATCCTACTATTGAGCAAATGTCGGAAGAAACATCATTTAGTTTACTTTCACTAACATTACAATTACTGGCTTAGGTAATAACAGTAATATAGTTGACGTACGTAATAACGAGTATGATTCATGTCTTAGATTAAAATAAATGTCCTTTATGAGAGTTATAACAAGTAATTAAACTATTGATTGTTTCTTTTATTATTACACTAGCTGTGCCCGCGTCCTTCGCTGTCGTTCGCGTGGCTGTTGATTTAATGCCGATAAAAGTTTACAAAAAGTTTTTGTGTGTTTGTTAACACTGCATTTTTTTTAACAAAGTGCTCAACATTACATTCTTAAGTACCTCTTATTAGCAAAATGATGATAGTTAATAGTTGAACTAAAACCTAAAATCATGAAAATAAAATTTCCCGTCAATGTCATCTGATTAATTGTTGTCATGGTGATAGATCTCTATTGTCGTGTCATCATTTTACAATGCCGAGAAATTTTGACATTTTGACGAGTATTAATTCGGTCGAGCAGATATTGATAACCACGATTACACCCGCACGGTACCCGTTCCCATTGGAATATCGGGATATAAAGAATATGTTGTATGTTGTTTCTCAAGCTCTAGACTATCTGTGTACCAAATTTCAATTGAATCGGTTCAGTAGTTTTGACGTGAAAGCAAGACATACTAGACAGACAGACAGAGTAACATTCGCATTTATAATATTAGTGTGGATTTGTAATACCAATAATATTTAAAAAGAAATATATGCTACGTGAATTTAACACGACTGTTTTGTTCCTAGGAGTATGTTATATTTTACTCAAAATTTTTATCTAATCGTATGTTTATGTCGTTAGCCACGATATTATACCTACTCGTACTAATTAAGAACACGCACTAATTATAGCCCAAAAATTTTGTAATGCGACCTGCGATTTAATAAAGGAAATAACCCTATATTTACGTGTCGTAATTGAAAATGAAAGTGAAAACAAAAATATTGAAGCTTTACTCAAACACTGAAATTCAAATTACGAGACGTTTTAGTGATATAATCTCTAAACAGAACATTTCTTTTAAAGGGTCAATATTACTATCAATATAATGTCTCAATATTCTGTATATAATGTATGTTTGGAAATATATTATAATGTTTAACACCATTATTAATAAGAAATAAATAAATGTCTTCAAACATTCACCACAACTAGCCCCATTTTAAGCAACCAATGCTGCTTGTGTTATGGTCACTAGATGACGGATAAATATTTAATAGATAACTTCATATTAATATCCTGAATATATATACATTTATATAAACATCCAAGATTGGAGAACAAATGCTTGAAAATTCATCAACATTTGACCCCACCGGGGATCGAACCCAGAACCTCTCGAGACGGCGACGCCTTGAGACCGACTTACAGTCGTCATTGTGACAAAAGTGAGAGTGTTGAATTGATCAACATTTGGTTTGTTCGAATGTTTTGATATCGCTCATTTATATTTATCGACGGTACGATTCAATTGACTTTCAATGTTATTACATTTACATTTGATAATAAAATCATAACTAAGATTATTGTTTCTTTTAGATCAAACAGTTCTTTGTTCAACATACATTCTTTTACTTTCTTGATTGGTTACTTTTAACCTCGGTAAACTTTGGAGTAATAATAATATGATTCCATTTGACATAAATTAAATAATTACCTATTACAATCAAACGAATAAAAATATTGACCAGTTAACCGTTAATTTCTGCATCTTAATCCATTACATAATGTGCTGTGAAAATAGGTCAAACAAGTTCTAAATGAGATACTGGAATACACGTGTCAAGGTAGGTAATACTAATTAAAAGTTAGTACAATTGTGTTACCAGAAAGTTTACCATACGTATCCTTAGCTACGTATCCGTAGCTTGCCTTTATGAACTGATATTTGTTACTGTCTTGTGAAAGTAGTTCTTGTTAATTTTCTATGTTATATTGTGTAGTCGACTTTTGTCACACATACTGAGCGGAAAAACGCCGTAGCTAATGTGAGCAACCCATAGAAAAATATTCTTTATTAATTGCACACAAGTTACTAATTATATAACATGAGTATGTCCTCAGCCTATATACGTCCCATTGCTGGGCCCAATGCGGGTTGGTGGGTAGAAACAGTCGCAATAGTGACCGGCACCAACGGCTTAACATGCCAGGAGCTCGATATCACAAAGTTCTCTCACCCATCCACGGCCTGACCATGGCGAAGGTAGCTTTGTTTTTAATCGAAAAACAAAGCAATCTAACCACCACGCCACCGAGCTCCCTCAATTTGAGTAGGTATGTCATGCAATAAGTTAAAAAAAGCCTAAATAATAATTGGAAGATTTTATCACCAGGCCAAGATATTGTAATCCGTGTGTACAGCTACGAACAAAATATTATACTATTTTGCCGTTTTGGCGTCACTCTGACTGTACTTGTATATCTCCACAAAACAAGTATATGAAATACTATTCATCACACAGAGTAATCATAGAGTACGTCTAATCTCAAGTTTCATAAGTGTTTACTTACTTCGATTCATGCAGGCTTGGTACAAGGTTTTGGCAAGAACAAAAGGCCTGGGCTCGTTTATAGTGACGGGTTCGTCCAGAAGGGCCCGGATCTGCTCCTGGAGCTGGTCCGTTATGATGGAGAAGGTGTTTACAGAGGTCTTGTCGTCAGGGATCCGGGTATTCTGCACGAAGGAGCCGCAGGCGAAGTCGTAGAAATCATCGCAGGGATCCACCTTCTCATCCATGTTCATGAGTAGTTTTGATGCTGTGGACATGTATTTCATGGAAGTCAACTCAAAATCAAGTCCATAAGTACAATAAGAATTTAAAAAAGTAAGGTTAAGTTGCGTTAAGAATGTCAATTTCTAAGGGAAACGTGGTTTTAGCTACTTTCCGCTAGGGGCGTTTTTCACCTTTCCCATAGATATTGACATTATTAACGTAACTAAAAAAGTTAAGTTTTTTACAATGTATTGTACATTGTAACTTAAGTACACTAGGGGTTTAGCAACGATTTGAGTTTCAGTTTTATTGTAGAATTCAACGTAATAGGTGTACACCTATTACTATTTACTCGCGAATATTAATCGTTTGTTTTTTTTCCCCCTCATTTTGTATAAGATATGTAAAATTTGTGCCAAATTTGGCTTATGAAATACAGTTTTTATTTTAATTTTAAAAGAAGAATATCTTCAATCATTCACACCTATCAACTAGCCCCATTTTAAACAACTAATGCTGCTTATGTTACGGACACTAGATGACGGATAAATATATTTAATAGATATTAGATAAATACATATGAATATCCTGAATATATATAAAAATACAAAACTGGAGAACAAATACCTGAAAATTCATCACCCAAACATTTGCCCCCACCGGGTATCGAAACCAGAACCTCTCGAGATGGCGACGCCTTGAGACAGGCATACAGACCACTCGACCACGGAGGCCGTCAAGTAATTTAAAACGCAAATGACAAAAGTAGAGTGTACTATAAATTGTAGACTTTTGTTATTTTTAAAACGTGCTTCAAGGTGCATTTCTGTTTGTGGTTGGTGGTATTAACTACAGTGCTATATGAAACATGGCTTCGTGTCTTCGCCAAGTGAGCTAGCTGAGCGTAGATGGTGTTCGCAAAAAAGCGTGATTAAAAATAGTAATATTGGGTCCTTACCTATGAAATTGGTGTTTTTTCTCTCTCTTATCATTTTGTCTGTAACTATTAAGATTCAGAGTATTCCTAAAAAATAATTACCTCGTCTAAAAGTAGACTATATTTTTGAGCTTTTTGATTTGTTTTGATAATTTGTTGTAAGTTTAATTGTGTTAAAATTGGACACGGAGACAACTCTTTTTAAGTGCCTCCCGAATACATCATTTTATTTGCATTCACTTAAAAACGATAAATAATTTTTATGAAGTGTGATATTACACATATTACTAAAGCTTGTCTAATGATAGATGCCAAATATTATTATCTTTGGATTTGTCGTTGTGAAGAAAACTGAAAAAATGTTAGTATGTAAAATGCAGACATCCCCAAAATCTCCATACAAAACATCAATTTCATAGGTAAGGACCTAATATGTATAGAAATATGTATAATAATTCAATGTATAGAAATATACAACTCACCAGTGTAGATGCAGCCCGGAGAGCTGCATAAGTTGTTTGTTTCTCCCTTGGCAATGACGGCTGGCGGCATGGACGAAGAAATTCTCAGTTCACTAGTCTGTGGCATGTCTAAAATGCAGACACATGCATAATGAATGCGTGAAAATAACAAAATTACTGTAAGAGAGAGAGCTTTTGTTCCTACAAAAGCGATAGTGATTAAACCCATTAAGAAAATGCTCAATGCCTATTATTAACTAGACAATACTTGTTACTTAATTACAAAATACTGGGAAAATAGAGGGTTGCGTGCAAGTGTAGAAAAGTTTCATTAAAAATTTATATGACAAAATAGTTTGTGTAGATAAGTCTTATACCCTGAAACACTACTAAAAGGTGATACAGAAATACATTTAGATTATTATTGATTGAATTGAAATAATACGAGTTTCGTTTGAAAGTTTTTTATTTAAACAGACTTTGTTTATTTTTTTTAAATTTCCTTTTTTGTTTCGATATTTAGATTAAGTTTGTTATTGTTTTCGTATGTTTATTAATATATTAATTATTTAGTGTAGGTAATGATTAATTTATTTTATGTAAAATTTTGACACAACTGTATTAGTGGTTATAATTATATTTATTTCGTCACTAAGTGAATACTAATATGTCCGTATCATTTTGAATAGTACTGCAGTTACGTGTAATTAACTTCATTGTCCTAATTTCCTAAGCTTATCCAAGGAGTTTAGTGAATAGCCCCCAGTGAAGATTTTGAAGTGCCGAATGAAGCGCACTTAAATTATTCCTGAAACTATCGATAATCAATTATCTAAAAAAAAATTGTGAGATTTTGTGATTAATCAGTGAGTGGTATTCGCTTTATAAAAACATTCCCTCTGACAATTCATATCATTTTAGTAACTCCACACATCCATCTCAACATTCGCACATTTAGCAAGTAAGCTAAACGCTTATCTATATTTTCAAAAAAGTACCAGGCTGTCATAACAATATAAGAACTATTTTATTTAATATCTTACCCCAAAATGTATTGTTCTTCCCTAATTTTAAAAATGGGTGCGCTTCGAGGAATACCTCCAAGCGACGGCTTCGAGGGAATGCGCTCGTATGAATTTTTGATTGTGAGAAACAACAGATGTCGTTAAAGTCGTCATAACTTGTAGTTCTTGATTTCCTGGTAAAGAAACTTGCATTGACCCAATTATGACAGCCCTTTGCCTGGGGGTAGTACGAGTAAAACAATGCGGTAATTGGTAAAATACAAGGATGCGGTAATACCTATGTTAACAGCAAAGCAATGGAGGTACTGTAAAATAGCAAATAAAGTTTCGAGAGTTTGTGTGAGAGATTTCAGGATTCTGAATGATGCTGTAATATTTTTAAGAATATAATGTTATCTTCCCCATTCAGATACCTAAACATACCATTATCATGAATAATGTTAGCGAAAACTTGGAATACTACTTCCAAAAATAGGGGTTTCTTAACATTTTTATTTGTAATTTTAATAATGCCTATTTTCTAGGCTGTCACTCACACCTATCAACTAGTACAAATTAATGCCACTTGTGTTATGGACTATGATGGTATAATGTCCGCCTTTGTACGTCGTACATAAAGATTAAATATATAAATAATAAATAAATGTATTTATACATAAATAATATGTAACTTAATAAATATTCAGAATAAATCAATACATATTTAAATACAAGTCTAAAGAAATAAACGACTGTATTCCTCACATATACATTTGCCCTATCAGGAATCGAAACCTCTTGAGATGGTGTCGGCAACGGCGACGGCTTGAAAATGAAATTAACCACTCGACCACGGTAGTCGTTTGATTGGAGTTGAGTCGGTTTTTTAAATTTTTTACGCTACACTAAATTCGTAAGTTTTCTTTAAGAAAAAAATTTTTATGACATAATAAAATACACTTTCCAAAAGTTAAATAATTAATTCATTGTTATATGTCGCTTGGGTGTGTATCGCATAAACAAAATAAAATTCTAGCCGGACAAAAATATTTTTGTAAATGGATTTTGAGGTCGTTTTGCGAAATGCTGCTAAAATGCGTGTTACTGGCATTTTAGAGAACCTTTTGCAAAATTAACTTGTGCAGTAAGCATGTAGGTATATCTACATAATGCTTTTAATATTTACGAATTAATCAGATTTTTTTTTAATCTCCATTAATAGTTGCTATTATCAGGATTTTAAAATGCAATTGTATGTATGCTTTTTAAGGAAATTTAAAGACAAATAGTACATAGTTCACGTTACATAATCATAGTTGATTATTGATTATTTATCATAATTAATTGCTTTTACAGCGTGTAACAATTATTCATTACTGGTTTTAAATACACTGTAGAAAAATCTGTACTAATTTCCGATGCAATGCCTTTGGTGATAAGACTGATAAGTAAGTGTCATAACACGTAGATTGCTACATTACCAAACAGTAATTTAATAGTTTATACTTGTACATTAGTTTGATTAAGTGTTGATACTTAGACGGTACCTAATTTAAACTTACTATAGAAAAACGAAATCGAAATTGAAAAATGAACTGCTCGTGCGGAACTGGGTATTACTGATAGAGACAAAATTATTTATGTGAACACCTTATTACCTACACCTAATAAGTTACCCAATGGAACTTACCCAATTTTGCTCGAAAATTGACCTCGTATCTTTTGTTATTCGAATGTTTGGCGTGGCACGGGTATCGCCTGTGGACCGTGATATTTCATCACACAACGTGATCCTAACATTTAGGCGTCTAACACACTATGAACCTACGTGAATAAACAAATACCTACATCTTATTATCGTGCCTATAAAGCCTGCCTAATCACTTTATTATGATATATATAACACTGTCAAATGCTATGGAATTTTCAATTAGGTGTGATAAAAACGTGATAACTCCATAACCACTGTAATTCAAACCATTATTCCAACAGCCAATATTATAATCATTCCAGACCGAGCGTAAAATAATTCTTCTCACATTCACACCTATCAAACAGCATAAACTGCTCGTAATTTGGAAACTGGATGACAGATAAATTATTCATAATAGTTTAAATAAATATTCATAGCGACTAGAGAAATTAATTATATTTATATTTATTAGACAAAGGCGATGGAAAATTTTGGGCCCAGAATATAAATACTTGGGTCTTGCCCTAAAAAAATGTTATATTATTTTAAATAAAGTACCCAGAATTGCATGAATGTGAGTCTACAAATAGAGATATATGGAAACAATTATTTTTGTCAATTAATCGATTAAATGATTAATTATTTCATTAATCCATGAATTACGAAAAACACCGTTTTACAATAACTTTTTAGGTTTTGTAGTTTAGGTAATACACCATACACATAGGTAATAATATAAGATTCAACAAAATATTAAATGTAGTCAAAAACATACAACCAATATATATCGATTTAATCGATTAAAATCGGACCCAAAATGGCCATTGCATGACAGATTTTTGAAAGTGATAGTGTTTTAGATTTGTTCTAAATAAAAATAAGGGTTTATTGATTTAGTTATTAATAATGTATTTTGTATTGTGCGTTCCTAATGTTTTTTTAATGGTTATTATAGTTTTTTATTTATCCCACGGGAACCCTTCAATTTTCCGGAATAAAAAGAAACTTAGATGTTGACCATGGATATAAGGAAATCTGTCCAGGCATTTTAGAGATAAGCCCGTACACACAGACAGAGATACAAAAAAACATTTTTATTTTCCCTCTTTTTACATTTCCCTGACTTGATTTTAATCATTTTTTTTTCTATGTACAGATATTCAAACTCTACAGTTTTATTTAAAGTATCACTTGACTCACACTGTGCCCGGTGCATGGCAAATAACAAACGAGTGAAAGCGTCAAAATTGTTTCATCGATACTGATTAGGCGAGGTCCTTTAGACAGAAAACTACAGAGCGGGGTACTACTTAAAATGGTACAAACTGAATGGAGCTATCCTATTCAGTTTGTAAATTGTTTTGTCATCATTGTCGCAGAAGTGACACATTATGTTAAGACTTTCTAACTTCAGAATAAGAACAGGACGTTTGAAATGGTGTTTTTTCCGGGTACACTCAAATCTAATTTTAATTGTGTATCAGTAAAGTTACAAACTGGTATAGAGGTACACGATAGTTCGAAACTTTAATCTGAAATCGTGCAAACAAATTAAAATTTGAACGTAATTGTTCATACCATATCTTTCTAAGCAGCCCACCTTGAAACTTCAATAAGTCCCATGTCGTTATTGTGAGTATAATTATGTAAAAATGGAGTGTGAACGCCCTAATCCATCACTGGTAGCGTTCTGATAACGTGTTGCGATAACGCATTTTCTAATTTAAATTGAAATCTGTAAATTAGTTTGTTGCCTCCGCAAGACGGGTTTGCCGGTGATATGGACATTAAATCTAAGCCGTGTTTGATACGTTTACGTCATCTCCCGCCTCATCTAAGGTTAGACGTCACACCAAAATATCGTTATTAATCTAACCACAAAAAATGTGTACATTTTACAATTATAGAAATGGTAAAAATAATGATTTATGGTCAAAAATAGTATCCTATAAATATTTATTTTAACTTCTTTTATTTCAGTTGAAATGTTAAAAGTTATAATAAATATTTATATATTAGACTCAGACTGAGAACGATTATATGGTTTGTTCGCGTTAAGAATGCAATATACAATATCTCTGACTCTTTGGAATGTAGTGAATCTTCATTTTTGTCCCACTCGGCCTAACCACACCCCCCTTTAAAATCAAAATTTAATCTTTAAAAAACACGTTTGAATTGTGAACAAAACTGTAAATAGGTGTACTTAGTAACTACACCTTTATTTGGCTAATCCTGCACTAATACTAATAGCCGCCACTGAATATTATTTGTATTGAATTCTTATCCCATTATGAACAGTAAATTTAAAAGTGTGTTCCTGTGTAATTATCTATTTCTTTTTGTGAATGCGGCACTTGTTCAAGCAAGTGAGTTTAGTAATATTGCAAGCTGTCGATGTAATGTCGAGTGGTTGCAAGACAAAGGTGTCACGTACGGCTCGTGGCTCGAACCAGGTTTATGGCAGGCTTCGTAAGCTGATTGGTTCCGACTGAGCTAAAGAGCCCTCAGACGATAAGCGGCTCTTGACAAGTAAGAATGAACTTAATCGTTGAGCACACGTTGCTCTAACTTTTGCCGATCTAATTAATATCAGGTTATTGACTCAATTTCTTCGTCGGTTAGCGTGGTATGGACATGTGATGAGGAGGGATGAATGTCACATTACAAGAAGGATGCTGAGCATGGATGTGGACGAACCTAGAGTGAGAGGAAGACCAAAGAAGCGATGGATTCAATGCGTGATGATATGAGAATAAAAGAAGTGGATGCTGAGCTAACGAGTGACAGAGGAGAATGGAAGAAGAAGACATGTTGTGCCGACCCTACCTGGAGTGGGAAAAAGGCAAGAAGAAGAAGAAATTGACCCAACTTCTTCCTACTGAGCTAAACGGAGTACAAGGATACTACTAAATGACCGTAAAAGAACAGGTAGAAAAGCGACTAAACTGAAAGCCATTTCGGGAATGCTTAATACCTATTTTTGCTAGACAATACTTGTTACTTGTACAAAAAAATTAAAAGTTGTCAAGTTGCGTGTAGGTGTAATAAAGTTTCCACATAATTTACAGCAAAAGACCGGGTAACCACCCGGTCTATTGCTGTCAGTCAAAAGTCAGCAACCGCTGACTTTTTATACTGGGGGAACTGTGTGGTAGTGGAGCTGCTATAGTTGAAATAGGAAGGTTGGTTTGGTTTGACTTAGTTTTCCATGTAGGAAGGTGTGGCCCAGCACAGGGCCCAGCACAGGGACCTATATATGCTGGTGGCGACAACTCCTGTATCATGATCCAGTGCTGTATCTTGGATGGGAACCATCAGAATTTTTTCCCGTAGGGTAAGACTGTTTCTGTTTGCTGTACCAGTAGTGGTTGTAAATCCTTATATTTTATCCGCAGTCGGAGTTTAGCAGTTCATGTCACACTTTTGTCTGTTGTACATTAGTTTATGCACATCGCACTCAGATCGCAGCACCAAGGTCATACGTCAATACGTTAAGAATACAAAGGAAAGATTTGATGGTTTGTTTATTTGCATTGAACCGATTTGAAAAATTCTTTCATTGTTAGAAAGCTACACTATTCACCCCGGGTGTAACATAGAATAAATAATATTTAAAATTAAAAAAAAGTGTTTTAAATGTCGAACTACCCATACGAAGCTACATATTTATTTAGCACTAGCTGTTGCCCGCGACTTTGTCCGCGGTTACTATGGTTAGACAAACAGACAGAGAAACAAAAAAAAATTTTTTTTTGTATTTTCCCTTTTCCATTTTTTTTTTCCTTTTCCATTTTTTTAATCCCTTGACTTGGTTTTAAGCATTTTTTTTCTATGTACAGACATTCGACTTCTACGCAGCACTGTCTTTTGACACAGGCAGTGAAAATGAGTCATTGTTATTTTTGTCTTTTTGTAAGATTTTGTTAAAGTTCAAAAATAATAATTTTATACTTATTAAAGTTTTGTAAACTAATTAAGTGGACGTGGAGGCTCCCGGTTGACACGATAATGCTAAATAGGTCGTCTTATAGGCAACAGGGCAAGTAGAATATCGGTATTCAACAAATATTATTAGTTTGATTCAATAAATATTTTTTTTCAGCTAGTGTAATAGTCGGCTGAGTACAATGGCGGTATGTATGTGTAGGACATGCTTTGGTATTTAACAATAGCTTGGGTTACGTTGATTGTGTCTATGGTTAAATGCAAACTGGTCCTTGTAGTTAATTTTTCATAAAAAATCCATTTCTTGTATGTACAATGTGGAATTGAATTTTTAAGATGATTAGTGTTTAAGTTTTTAAAATTAAGACAGGTATGTAGGTGAACTAGTCGATGATTATTCTAACTTGAATAAGGTTAAATTATATTGATTTCGGGCAGCACAAAATTCTCATAGGTGCATCACCGCAATGACAAAATATCATTATAAAAAATATATAAACATATGTTATCTATAAGTATTAGGAATCATGTTGAACGCAGTAACGGCTGTATAGGTGCTTCCGACCCATTTTGGGCCGGAAATTCGGAGGAAAGCAAGCGGGAAACAAACACCACACCAAATATTACACCACTATAGTTGGGCTTATGACAGTCGTAAACATGGAGCCACGGGGTTTCAGTTACATCACTACACAGTTCAACCTACTTTTTATTGGATATAAATACATGGAATAGGATTTCTTGTAAAGTCCATGCGGCATAATCGAAGATTAAGACATGAAATTACATTTTTTGTTTCTTGCCAATTGCAGAGTCAGCAGTGAATACCACGAGTAACTGGGTATATAATTATTTATTACACTGTTGTCTACATATTTACACAGAAGCGACAAGAGAATAAATTACAGTGTCACACTGACACACAGAGTGTTCTATATATTTGAATTCAGGTGTACTCACATTGACAGCAAGTAGTTTCAACCTTGCCAATATCCTATACCGTTTGCGGGTTGGAAGAAATTTCTTTTATATATGAGACTCACATTTTTAAATTCATTAAATTCATATTAGTTTAATTTTGTCTATGTTTATGTTCAAGAAGGCAGCGGTAGCCGAGTTGAGACGGACGGGGTACTAACGTTCGAGAGGCCGCGGAAAACGCGGGTTCAATCCTACCGCCTGTACCACTGAGTTTGAATAAAACCTATGTACAGTTGATTGTGAATATCGCTTGCCTCACATTGCGCCCGGTGCATGGCAATAGGCTCGCCACCTGTTGCATGGGGACCTAACTGGGTGTTTAACACCTCTGCCTACCCCTACGGGGAAAGAGGCGCGATTATATTTTTTGTATGTTATGTTGTGTTCAATAAATTGTAAAATAATTAAGTGTTACTATCTTCTGCAATTGTCTCATTGCTTTCAGACTTATTTATACGCATCGAATCGTCTAGCGACCGATATTAGAGAACGAACGACCAACCCGGATGAAATTAGCCAAAACAAACTTGTACGTTCAACGGCTTACTTATGAGGGAGAATTGTATACTTTCTATTGTAGTAAAGAAAACGATATGTTTGTTTTTCGTACAACAGCACGTCCAACTATCCATTCGAAATCAGTTTGAATTTCTGCCAAAATTAACACTTTAGACTTAACTAGCTGTTGCCCGCGAGTTCGTCAGCGATTACTGGTTTTTTAACAATCCCACGGGAATCCTTTAATTTTCCAATAAAACATATCCAAGATCTCGACCAGGCATATAAGGTATCACCATGCAAAATTTCATTGAAATCGGTCCAGCCATTTCTGAGATTAGCCCGTACAAACAGGCAAACAGACGAATAGACATAGAAACAAAAAAATATTATTTTGGCTTTCTCTCTCTTTTTACACCCCCCTGGCTTAAATTTAAGCATTTTTTCTTCTATGTACAGACATTGGACCTCTACAGTTTGATTATATGTATAGATGTGCAAATGTTTGAGGATATTTGACAATTTGTGACGTATGGTAACGAGTTGTCGATTGTACCTCTTAAGTGTGGACTGCCACTTGCATAAAGATATACGTTTAACGTATATCTTTATGAAGTGCAAGGTTGCCGGAGCTGTATTCCATTGGTAAACTGCTTCGTAAGTGCGCATAATTTATATCAAGATCGTTTATATTAATTGAAACATGGTTGGAACAATAAATATATCTTGCAAGGTTTTTTGTCAAAATAAATTGGAAAATTCTCATGGGCCCTGGACAGGAAGTACCTTAAATATTTAAAATTGTATAATTTATTTAAAAACATACTTTAAATAAAAAACATATATTCTCAGTTTAAAAAAAAAAGCTTACCCAAACCTTCCCCGTTTGGGTTAAAATAATATGTGAAACGTAATGAAATCTGTCAGATTTCATTACGTTTCACATGTTTAACGGCCATTTAACCTATTGTTCATTAACGAATTTAAAAATCGTCTATATGTGTATTGATATAAGTGTTTAATTTTTGTTGTAAGTAACCCTTGATGTTCAAAGACGACTCTGACTGCGGCACTAAGACCTAATATTCAATAGAGGTACTTTATTTTCAACATAAAGTCGCCAACTGTATTTTTTTATTATTTTTTTCCTAATTCGATTCCCGGTTTGGGTGGGCTTTTTTGAGGAAAATGAGAATACAGTTATGTTTCTTTTTAAAAATAAAAATATAATTGTGTTTCGTTTATGTTAATCTTAATATTAAAGGTACTTCCCCTCCTGGGTCCACAAAATTTTTCCATTCTGTATAACTAACATGCTAACATTATGTGAAATAAGTATGAATATGGTTGGAACTTCTTCTTCTTGCCTTTTCTTACTCTGTCAACTTTCACTTTCCTGTCACTGGTCAGCCTATAATTCACTTCTTTTCTTCTCATATTACACCTCACACTCTCAATCTACCGTTTTCTAGATGTTTCTCTCATTTGTGAATCTACTTATCACTACCATTCGACATTAGGACCGATTCAGTTGGCACAAACGTAATTAAACTATGGCAACAGACAAACTATTAAATTAAGACTACACAACAGTTGTTTCATATTTCAAGCTGAGCAACTTGCCATAACTAACGCATGCGAGTGGATCGAAACCAACAACATTCAATCTTCAATAATACTGACAGATAGTCTTTCCAGTCTACAGGAACTGCTTAACTTCAATAGTCACAACCCACATGCTGTTAAAATTTTCAGGCATATTGATCTTATTAGTTCCAAAAATCATAAAATAGAGTTTGCATGGGTCAAAGCGCATGTCGGAATCGTCGGCAATGAACTTGCTGATGATGCCGCCAAGGAGGCTGCCACATCTGGCGCCCCCATCACATACAGTAAATTCCCAATTAGCCACATCAAGTATTTAAAACAAAAACAATTAGCAGAAGATAAAAGGAACCTTTACAACAAACCCGGAAATTGCCTATACACCAAAGTCTTGCTGCGAGATTACAATAGTTTAGCTAAGTTCCTCACCAAAATAACTCCGTCCTTTGCCATAACACAATATTTAACTGGACACGGATACTGTAAAAAATAC
Organism: Parapoynx stratiotata; assembly: GCA_910589355.1. Lineage (NCBI taxonomy): Eukaryota > Metazoa > Arthropoda > Insecta > Lepidoptera > Crambidae > Parapoynx > Parapoynx stratiotata. The sequence continues at coordinate 11,651,461 of OU342457.1, forward strand.
CTCCATCGCTTTCAGATAATATCGGACCCTTATTGCCCCTGTGATGACTCCAGCATACAAACCTTCACACACCTTTATTCTTCTTGTCCCCGTTTTATTCAATCAAGGTATCATCACTTTACGATGTGCCATATGAACAACATAGATCCACAAAATTTAATAGAAATTATTAAAAGAGAGTCATGTATCAAAACATTTCAAGAACATATTTCTAACATAGTAAACAATCTAAAAGAATTTAACAAAACATAAACTTATAACTATTATTTTGTATATTATCTTATATATCATATATATATGAAAACACATCAATTACGTCATAAAAATTGTGTATAAATAAAAAACCATTTGACATAATAAAAACGAATATCCATATATATCTCTATAAGAATAAACCAGCAAATCTGTTATAAATGCAAATATAAACACAAATTTAATAAAAACCATCTTTTAAATAATGAAATAAAAACACGCTGTTTAAGTATGAGCGTAGTCCATAGCGCTCTACTTAAAGTAGCTTAATGAAGAGCTAAAACATTAATTAAAAAAAAAAAAAAAAAAAAAAAAAAAAAAAACTTGTGTACCCATCCTTCCCTTCTCAATATAGTTAGTGAAGGATAGATACAAAGTCTTGTTTAGTTTGTGCCTACGGACTCTGCCTTATTGTCAATTTTACTATGTTACATTCATTTCAACTCATCACATGCCCATACGACGCAAAAAAATGTTTTAGTCAATTCCAGAAGACGATATTCGATAAAATTTTACATGACGGAATATTCAGTTCAATAATTCGGAACGAATTATTTCCCGATAAAGCAGACTCGCTACTAATAATGCACCTTATCTTGCCCAAGAATTTTATATGCCGAGAGAGTATATTGAGGATTTGAAAAATTTTGTTGTTTGACAAAAATTATATTTATGTTGCTGCATATTAATTATTTATTCTTTATTCCTACAACAAATATTTTCGCTTCTTTTCTTGAAATTGATTGCAGTTATTGATTGATTTTATAATTAATACAAAATAAATGAAATCTATTTTGACCGGAGCGAATCTATCACTTAGTGGGATTTTTTTTATTTGAGTAAATTTAGTATATTATTTCTTTTTCTCTCTTTCAAACTAATTTATTACATTTATGCAGATTTAGTTCAGAAATTTGTTACTATATTATATATATCGTAAACTTAATAAATTAGCGTTACTTAATAAATTAAAATATATTACATTGAGATAATTATTGAGGAAAATATATGATTTTTTCTACATAAGTCAGTCTGTTAGCAAATTGTGCGTCCAGCCTATGCTGGGCACATGCCAATATGGCTCCACAATGGCTCGTGAATCAGCTTGCAATTTCTCTTATTTTGTATTCATTGGACATATGTTGAATTCGTGCACACTACCGTACATACAAATAAGAAAAAAGTTTGTTTAGAATTTTACACGGCGCTAGTTGCGACAAGTGTTGAGTTTTATGTATTTATTATTAGATAATTCATAATAATATAATAACATAGCAACAACACATAACATATAAACACGCCTCTTTACCCGAGGGGGTAGGCAGAGGTATTAACGCCCACATTTCGCTAGATGTGTTAATCTCCATGTAAAAGTTGTTGCCATGCATGTTGCCATGCATCGGGCAAAAAGTAAGGCAAGTGGTATTAACAAAAAAAAGTTTATCAATTTTTTTTATTTATAACTGTGCTTCTTGGGAGTTTACCATCTTCCCTTGACTTTCTTTGGGGGAAGATAACCCGAAAACTTGCATTCCTTCTAATATTTATTTTTAAGGTTAAAGTATAGAAATAATAGTCTAATTGGCTACTTATTTTACAAATATTCATTCTGCTATTTCGTTAACCGTGCCGCAAAAATAGATTGTCCGTGTTATGTAAGTATAGTTTAATCTGTCGAAACATACATATTTTATTGTATCGTTTTAAATAAATGATAAGCTTGAATGGCGTTATAAATTTTTTAGCATATTATGATGATAGTTTTATTAAAACATAATATATTACGAACACGTGTTTTGTTAAAACGAACAGCGTTGTATATTTTCCCTTTAAATTATTAAAACAGGAATATATTTAAAAAAAAATATTTTAGTTCTCCTCACAAATTCACTTAAGAAGCAATTTATGTTCAAATTATTTATTTATTCAGTTTAGCACCTCATAGGGAAGCCAAAATCATTTTTGATTTTTGGCTTCCCTATGAGGTGCTAGGTATGATTTTAAAATTACGTGGTTCAGGGTATAAAGTAATAACATGTGTGTATAAATAAATACCTTCATCCTTAAATTATATGTAATATTATTGCCTATATGCCAATAGCTCAGAAAAATCAATATTATCGTGTTAACAAACGACAGACCTAATATTTAATTTAACATTTTGTAATTATGTATTAATTTGGTAATCTCTGCCTACCCTTAAGGATGAAAGGCGTGACCTTAAGTATCTATATATTAGGGGTTTAAATATGAACCTTTGACACACAAATCAATATATGTATATTAACGGAATTAATGACAGAATTATTTAAGAAAACCAACGTTTTTTTCTAAACTGTACCTACAACAAGTAAGTACCTAAATTCTGACGAAAATGTTTGGAGTAACGTTCATATACAATCTAAAAAATATATATTAATATTTATTGGGTTTAAATTTAAAATTTTTATTGCTCATATGGTACGAGTATCTTCGATATGGTATGAAAGTAGGCATGGAAAAAAACGGCAATTTCATATTTTAACCCCAAATATTTATATTATTTTCGTTTTTTAGTCACTATTGTTGTATTGTATGGTAAATTATTCACGGAAAAAAGGCTATAGATAAGATGACAAGACCATGCGGTGAAGGAAATAATAAGAAAATTATTATTAAAATATAAGTGTATCGGTGTCTAATATATATTTTTAAACGAAGTTAGCACAAGACGGCGTTTGTGCCATTAAAATTTACATTTAACACAATTTTAAAAATAGTTTCTGACCGCTGCTGAATTATAACGATTTAAAAAATCTGAACTAATACAAAAGCTCAGGCTGTTGTATTACCTAAAGGATGCCTAAAGGCATACAAGGCATTTACAGTTCGTTCATTCTAACCTGTCTAAGTAAAAAATTTTGACATGCCTTTTTAACAAACTTACTGACGAAAATAAAACATTAACAATGCCCAAAATCTAAGCTGGTTTTATAGGTACTCTGGCCGCAAGCGATGGCCATGCGCGTGCGCTTATACATCAAAATGTATGGAAATCTCGCTGGCGGCGCTGTTGTTCAGCGTACCTATGAACACTTTCCTAAAACTGTTACGGACTAAATCCTTTAAAATTTAGTTATTAGAACCTAACACATTGAAAAAACAAATCCCTAGCTGGTTAACTAAAGGCAAGTTAGAATCGTGTCTTTCCATTGGCAGCAAGATTGGAAGCATTTCTAACAGCGTTAATGAGATGAGCTTAGGCTGCCTTTAGAGCAACGCCGGCGCCGACATTGTAAAGCGCGTCTCATAACGCGAGTTTTCGATTCATGATCGCGTTTGAACTGCGTCTATTGAACGCAGCTACTTCCGTGTAGGTATTACAAGCTTGCGCTGTTCAAACATGTCACTGTGAAACCAGCTTACTGTTGAAGTCGGCGTTGTTCTGCATGACGAGGCTGGCCACGAAGGCGGCGAGGAAGGCCAGAGCCAGCACCACGGAGACGCCCACGGCCAGCATCAGCCGTTTCTCCAGCTTGGTGCGCTGACCCCAGAAAGTTGGTCTGCAACAAAGAAAAAACATTAATCTCTAAAGTTTTCTTTTTGAGGGCCCTGAACTGATGCCTCTGACGGCTACTCAATTATAATCGGATTTTTTAAAGAAGGCGAGAACTGTGGTGGGTCCTCATGTCTATAGTGGCGAACCACCACTGAAGGGATTTCCAGAGAGCCTGCAATATATTATTTACTTTCTTTTGAATCACTTTTTTTAAATAACTGTATCAAAATCTGTTGAAATACAAGCATATATAAAGAAAGTACAGAAGTGAGAAGCTACTGAAATTCTTTGTAGTGGTAATAAAGGTGATGAAAGTGACGAATGTGGATACACACATATTGCTGATACGCAATATGAATTCGTAACAAATATTTTGAGGGTGATCCCTTTTTACTACGAGGATAGATTTTCATTCCGAACCAGTGTTAAATAAGGATAATAGAAGGATACACGTTACCTCCTAAAAGTGTAAAAAATAAACGCTTTAGAAAGTCGATGACTAGGGTTGCCAACCGTCTTGCTTTATGCGGGACGTCTCGTTTCTGAGGAGGTGGGAAATCAAATAAATTTTCAGTAAGGTATTATTATTTAATTTAACATCGTGTTTTAATAACAGTTCAGTTTAATAACTAAAACAGTTAACGTTTTTTGTATTATAAACCAAATTATTTTTTTGCCGCTTTTTAAGTCCTTGTCCCGCATTTTAAATCACAATTTTCCGCGAACTCGTATTTTGATGTTGACAAGCCTATGATTACTTAATGCTCTGAATGTAAATTAAGTAACCTGGCACTACGTATCAAAACAACCATTGTGTATGGCGTGTGACGGACGAAGGTACATCCGATTTTCCTGTTAAGCTTCTTAACTTTCATAAAGTTGCACCGTAGTTTCTTCGCTTAGATAAAGCCGCAAACAAATATCTCCTCACTTTGGTAGGGTTAAAACTTAGTGTAGTGTCAACATCGCGTATAATACTTGTATAATAAATAAATAAATTTCTTTTCTTTTTCAAATATTAATTAGTTAACTTTAAGTAGGTAAATGAATACATTTAAAATTCAAAGGAACTTATTTGAGTAGATAATATAAATATATAGGTACATGATAATATAATTCGTGACTTAAATATTATTGTTATTTTAATGAAATTGTTTTTTTTTTTTTGTACGAGTAATTTTCTTATGTATTTTTAAACCATTATTTTATGTACTATTCTTTTCTAAAAAATGATTAAATTACACGATAATACCTACTGTGCTGAGAGTCTAATTACTTTGTAATTTAAATTTTACCACGGCAACATGAAATCAATTTTGCAAAAACGCAAAAAACCTTTGACGGTAGCGAGAGCGTTTTCTCAGTCACATCAGTATGTAGAAGTGAAAAACTAGAGAATGTTTATTCTTTGAAGGAGAAAATTGCTACGAAATTTTCAATTTGTTTTGGTAACCCAATTTTCTTATGCCCGCAATTTTCTGGTGTTAAACGAAAAGAATTCCCTGGGGAGCCCTATTTGATCCATTCTTATGGGGTCTTAAAGAAAACTCTCTTATTCGAGTTGTGCGAAAAGCGGCTTAAAATTACATAAAAAGTAAAATAAGTATCATGTTACCTTTACACATCTACAGACTTTGTGAAAAGCCAAAGTTGCGTTTAAGTATATTTCAAAGTTATTTCAAGTATTTACGAATTTTATATGTTTTATGGAATAATAAGTAAGATTACTTTGTTCTTCTTTAAAGAAGTATGCAGTACTAATTAAACTTTACGTACCTGCCTAAGAGTATAGATAAAAACATATTTTTTTTTTAAATGTTGTTCAGTTAGCAGAAGAGGTTTTAACTATTTGTTTTAAAGCAGAAGCTTGAAATAAGCACGACTCTTAAAACTATAATTAGGTATAAATACTTGCTTAATTTACCGAAATGTAATTATTGAGGTATACATAATGTCGTTTTGACAACTTGAAAAAGAACGTGCACAGTGTCTACCACCGATCATTTGGCACCAAAATCTCCATGGATGCATTGAAGTATATTACACTTGCATTTCAATGCACATAAAGACATATTACTAGTAAAGCATAGGCTACATAAAATATATACGACTGAAGGACTCTGTATCCATGGTCACGAATTTTTTTTTTCATATTAAAAAAGATCGTGTGATGTGATGGATGAAATATTCCTCCCTCCTCCGCCTAAACGATGAAAAAGTAACTGAGACTTTCAAACTAATATATAAAAGCATAATTATTCTAAAAATACTATGGATACTATATACTACTTCATGGAAAATTAAGTTACCTGTTCAAAAATCCGAAACGTATCATTAAAGTTATTTTACTTAAGTTCAATTGAGGGAACCTTGTACCTGCAAATAGAATTTATTTTTTCAATTTCTAATAGTAAAAAACTAATACAAAAGATCCCAATTATCACCAATGAAAACGTTTAATCAATCATCAATTAATTTAAAGAGATATTTGTTTATTTCTTTGCAATACATGCGGCTGGATTTTAATTTTAATAAACGACCGCGACTTATTCTTTTAAAAAAGTAGCAATTATAATATCAAGAAGCAAATGTTTAAAAACACGAAAATAAATGTGAATAATTTATTTCGTTTTTTATTTATTGTTAGTATTTCACGCCTCTGCCTACAGCCTCTGATAGAGGCGTGGGGATATGATTTCGCGTCGGCTATGCGCGCGCGCTTGTAATTACACGGAGCTCGGAGCTCAACACGGCCAGCGCTGGCCTATGAAACGTCCCTTACTAAGGTGAAACGTGTTGTCCTGCTGTCATCTAAGTAAAATAGATTAAAGGTGATAGATGTGAAAGGTTTTTCGTTTAGACAAGACAATTTTGCTTGTTCACTTAGACTAACGAAGTTTTCTTTCTAGGATATAAGAGAATCACAGAACAGAGAAAAAACGACTGCTGAAGCTGTGAACTAAAGTTCGAAGTAGCATTAAGGCAATTTAGTTTAAAACCTGTGTCGCCAAACTCACACATATACAACTGACGTCTACTAATAGTCCCAGTTTTTTCATTGGTAATTTTTTTTTTTACCGATTTTTTTCATTATGTTTTCACAACGACGTTCGGTAATGCACTGACAAGCGTGGATCGCCAAATGCGTAGGTACTGAGTTACTATCATCGGCGACTTGCTACTTCCAATTGTTTATATATTCCGTGGTTAGAATAGTCAAGAGAAAAAAAATGGATTAATAAAAGTAGCAATAAAACTTTATTAATCATAAAAACAGTCATCTAACAATTAAGACTTCCTCGACTCCATGCCGACGTAAATAACCGTGAAACAGGAATGTTTTCTATCGAATTATACGAGTAAACAATACTCTTAATCGATTTTAGTAAAAACTTTTCTGGAGTCTTTCCAACTAACGAAGATAAAGACAACGATAAACAAACGACGAAATATTGAGTTGTTCTGGTTGCAAGAACTTACTTGTGTATAAAATTGCGAACTCTAACATCATCAACCTACACAGGTATAAGTTGTTAGCAAGTTATTGTTAGACACGCAACAGCAGTAGACGACGTGTCGTCGCGACACTACCTGATTTCTAAGTATTTCTATGATATTCCCTCCGTAGCTAGCGACATGAAGCTTTCATAGAAATACATAGAAAAAAGTAGTGTCGCGACGACACGTCGTCATCTGCTGCTGGTGCGTGTCGTCCGCTGCAGAGATTCTATTTAGTGTTCCTCCTCTACCTCATAATCACTTCCTCAACAACCCTAGAACACACATCACTATGCCACCGAGCTCCTTCCTACACATACATTTGGTCCAGCGAAACGAAAACAACTACACTAAAAATTATACGGCTCTGCCATACGTTTAACATGTTGTGGTTTCTATCGATACAGCTGTTTGCTGAGGATGTTCGTGACATTTATTACTTTTTTATTGCCTAAACAAAGGGAGAACTCGGCATATCGCCACGCGGTTCAGTCAAGATTGGATCTATTACCTCTATGTGACGAACGACCTCATTGTCTTTTAGAAAGTCTGAAAAGCTGAAAAGCATTGAAAAGTTTACCGTTATCGTGTTTGGTTCATTAATGTAAGAAACAAAGAGTGAGAATTATGCATAACATACATAATTTGGGGTAATTAGGGTAAGCGCTGGTAATGTCGACCATAGATTGAGAAAAGAATATACTGACTTATAAATCACGAGATTCCTCAGAAATGCATTACAAATTTTAAGTTGTGAATTTATGCGTATCCATAATTATTCCAAGAAATATCTATCCAACTATCGATAGTTGCAGTTACACCTAAGCTTACAAAAAGTGTTTTATCTGTGTGTTTTATCTCTTTTTAATTTTGAGTAATAGAAAAACGCAAGCAAATTTTGATGACTTCTTAACGTAAGTAAAAAGTATCACTGTTATTATTGGGATACATTTCACCAAAAATAAAATCAAATATGTTTTAATATTGTTTTATCAACAAGTGGGCACTTATCCTATAACGTGATTATTTTCAAGGGTAAATTACATTGTTTAAGAATTCAACTAATGTTTGCCTAATGTGTCCTAACTTCAATATTCGGGAATAAAAAATGTTTGCCATGTTTTTATTGTAAAATTATGGCGCTTCTCTCTTTTAGTCTCCCTGAAAAAGAACAATATTATGTGTACAAATTGATTTAAAATAAAAGTCCTGAGTTCTTATTTTTAAACATGCTACGCAGCATATCAAGTAATATTTCGAATTTATCACTGACGCCTGCACATTGTTTACAAAAAAAATTAATGCCACTATGCCAGGTGCCATTTTATGAAATTTTATTAATCCACACTTTAAATGCAATCAACTCCATAAGGTAGTTATTAGTAGTTACTTCACTTATTTATTGCTGCGAGCTTTCCATCTATCCATCAGCCTATAGGCGTCCACTGCTTGACAAAGGCCAATGATCTCCACCAAGAACGATCCTGCGCCGCCGGCATCCAGCGATTTTCTGCGCCTACGACTTTCGCCAAATCGTCGGTTCACGTTTCAGGGGCCTCCAACATTGCGCCTCAAAGTGCGTAGTCGTCACTGAAGAAATTTTTCGCTTGAAACTCTATTTTCCTATTTGCCTCGAGTAAATGTGAGTCGTATATGTTGACACTCAATATTTTTTTTTTTTACTTTTTTAATAACTACTGCCACATGAAGCTAAAAAAAATCCTTTGCTTAATATTGCCGGTAATTGCAGTCGTTTATATGATCAATCCTTTCACATTTAATTTATTTGCATGCATCGATGTGACATTTTGAACGTTGGACATTTAACATTCTTATTGGAGAAGCACTACAAAATATCAAGCAAATATAGTCTATAGTAACATAGGTCCTATTAGTCTCATTGAAATACATACCGCCAAGTTCAAACAAAACAATAGGCGAAGTCGCTTCGTTATCTCAAACGATCTGACAACTATAGTTTGTACACTAATGAGCCCCTAGATATGCCTAGATACATACACTTATATTATTGTACTAGCTGTTGCCCGCGACTTCGTCCACGGTTACTATAGTTTTCAAACTTTCCACGGGAACCCTTACTTTCCGGAATAAAAATAATCTAAATTGTTGAAACAAAAAAAAAAACAATTAGGCATTTTCCCTCCTTTTCCATCCCACTGACTAAGTTTGAAGTATTTTTTTTCTATTACAGACCTTTACTTTTATTATATTTATAGAATACTTTACATTAAACAGTACCGTTGAACCTATTTATAAACTTTTTCGAGTAAACAAACTCCAAAGACTATGCAGCTAATGAAAATGTCATTAATGGTGACTGCTATTCAGAGCTATGATCGATTTAAGATAGATTAGTTTCGTAAACTGGGTTGGAACTCACGCAAAATTTTAACCGATAACACTTCCCACGTCACAGCAACACGATATTTACATTATATTTCGTTTTATATTTCGCGCAAATACGTTTATTTTGTCAGCAGCCATAATTTTTATCAGTTCTTATTGAATTTGGGGCCACAGTTTAATTTTTATGAGAGTTCCCTTGCGATAGATTTACTCAACAAATCGCGTAATGATGTTCACAGCATGATACAATAGATAACTGAATTTTAGACAAATATTCACATCCTAAGGCCTACCACCTAGATAGGGGTTAGTTATCGTGCAACATTAGAATTTTCTCAAAGTACTTACACAATTCCTTACAATTCTAATTATTCTCTCGTCATATTAAAACCCTATTATTATGATATTTAACAGAATGTAAATAATTCTTTATAATACAAATTTGTAGTATGCAAAAAGTGATCGTATTCGTAAATTCTGTCCATTATCATTATTGGGTAAAAAGCATGTAAAAAGGGATCACGTGATCACTGAAGCACGTGTCACAATCACGGGACTGCGCTAAATTATAGCGCGAATAAATTTTAAGATGAATACACTATTTTTTTTTAAATACGCGGTTATTTTTAATAAATCAAGAACCAAGAAAAACCAATAAATCAAGATCATAATATACAACATATTTTGTTGGACGAGTTTTACCATAACTCAATAGATTAACAATTTTACAAGCTTTTAATGTACAAGTCTATGGTCCGTTCATTTTCGCATACGAACGGAACATAAACTTGTGTCACAACAAGCGACACGCGCGACGCTCGCGCGCGATTTGCGTACAGAGCTAAGGACTTTCAGACACTGATATTTATTTTTGTATGAAAGTAAAATGTGTCAAATTACTATTATTATCTAGTTTTGTAAGGGTGTTGATTCATTAAGCAAAAACCCTGTATACGAGTAGATATTGTAGAGCCCAACAATGGAACTTTAATCCGCAACATCGTCATTGTCAGCATTGTCACCAGAGGAAGACTGGGTTTGGAGCCACCTATCCTTACTTTTTTCTCTAACTGACCTTGCATACAGATTCCAGTTCGAAAAGCAAGACAGGCAATGAACAAACATACTGTGACTTTACATTAGCTCTTATGTCGCAATTTGGCAACATACACACACACAGTGACCCTTGAAAAACTTGCAACATGCATTTTATATCAAGTAACAAATGTTATTTTATTCGACTGTAGCCATTTACCATCAAGGACCTTAATATTGAATAGTTAAATTCAACTCGAAATTCGATTAACTTTATATAAAAAGTAATGGCTTAGCGCGGTTTCAGCAGCGTGCTACCCGTCCCCGTTGGACATCGGGATCAAATATAGCCTGTGTCATCCGGGGATACAGTTGCTTTCCAACGCTGAAAGAATTTTTCAAATCGGTCCATTAGTAATGTAGCCTACGAGTATTCAATACAAAGAAACTAGCAATCTAACCTTTCTTCTCTGTAATTAGTGTATAGATCGTCGTATGTAGTCGCCGCGCCGAATGGAGTTTTAATAAACCTTTAGTACAGTTTATTATTATACCGCTTTCACTATGCTTGTTGCATGGCGTAGCATGGTTGCATGGGCGAGCATAAACTTATCAGCCAAAATGCGGGCGTAATAATATGTCTTTCTCAGGGATTGGCGTGATTATATTATTATGCTAAGTATATTTAAAAACAACTTACACACTAAGCAATTATTTAACTCACAGATTAGTGTTTGCTGAAAAATAAAACAATTTGTCCCACTGGATAAATATTTATTGCCGCTGGAACCAGAATTAATGGCGTACAAAGCCGAATAAGCTAAACAGGGCTAATAAAAGGGTTCGAATTGAAATTCAAGGTGTGAAAGATCCTTGTGCAAGGATATAAACACAATTTCAACTTCGTAACGCGACGGAGCACGTCCGTAACTAATGGACACTTCAAATTGTATTTTATTTTTACTTTTATTGGCTATGCCAAATAAATAACAATTACGTACGAGTTGAGAGTACCTAAGTCCTGATATTCCCTTTAGAAATAAGTACAGTAACCGCATACTCCTGCCTACTTATTCAGCGAAGACGCGCTGTCGAAGTCCCAGCTCTCACCAAGCCCTTAAAAACTGTAAAAATGTAAGAGTTCATAACATTTCAAATTGAATGATAGTGCCAGAAACCACCGGTGTTACTAGTGATGTTGTAGTAGGTACCTATGTAAAGTGACAACTGTAAGTAATACGAAATAACACACAATAGTATCTTAAAGTGTAAAGCTCTAGTGTTGTGACACCGGGAACATTACTCATGTTTTGTGGTTCACGTCTGACCTATTCTGAACATCTGTACAAATTATTAGTAAGTAATAAGTAATTAGAGTACTCTATTATGATCAAACTAATAAACATTTGAAGATTCGGTAATATCTGTTCTTCGTTAAAATTTTTTAAATAAATAATAATATAAGGATATTTTTGTTGTTTCAAAATTTCTGGATGCAAGTAAGGATCGTAGCAAGTGGTATGAATAATATTGGGTCCTTATATATGAAATTGGTGTTTTTTTTCTCTCTTAGTATTTTGTCTGTAACTATTAAGATTCAGAGTATTCCTAAAAAATAATTACCTCGTCTGAAAATAGACTATATTTTTGAGCTCTTTTGATTTGTTTTGATAATTTGTTGTAAGTTTAATTTTGTTAAAATTGGACACGGAGACAACTCTTTTTAAGTGCCTCCCGAATACATAATTATATTTGCATTCACTTAAAAACGATAAATAATTTTTATAAAGTGTGATATTACACATATTACTAAAGCTTGTCTAATGATAGATGCCAAATATTATTATCTTTGGTTTTGTCGTTGTGAAGAAGAAGAGAGAAGGACCTAATATTTGCCTACCCCTATTCACAAAGGGCGTCATTTTATGCATGTTAAAATTCCTAATAATATTTGTTTCATTATATATTTAGAAGTTTATGAAACTTTACACTACAATACCAATCGAAATCAAACATCTAATTCTAATAAAGTCAAATGGTTTTCAAGTCATGTTCTTTTTTCATATTAACTCAATTTTTGATGGGCATGGAAGAAGAAAATTATGACTTAGACAAACTAATGTCATCTCTTTTAATATACAATATGTATATGCTTTTGCGATCCGACTGGCAGAGCCGCAAACTAAAGACGTCAGAGTTACCGCCCCGCGACTCTCCCCGCAAGATGTGCGAGCGCGGTTCCCATACAAAATAACGTTCATTAGCAATCCATCTTAAGTGACACATTTTCTTTTTAAAACGCTTCATGTTATTCCTTTTTATATGGTATACTGATGTTCAACTGTTAAAGTGCTTATAGACTACACAGTATACAAGCACACACACAAATAAATGCAAATGTATGTTGCATGCAACGCAACAACGTCTAGGAGATTATAAGTACACTTGAAAAAAATAAGACCTAATTTTATGCAATGTTACAAGTACAAAGATTATTTTATTAATACTAGTTTTTGTCCCTGACTCCGTAGTGCGTGAAGTTTAATATCAAGATATTTTCCTGTAGCGAAAGGAAATCAATGTTTGATGCAGAATACTGGTAAAACCTCGGTAAACGTTGCATTAAAATTCAAACAACATTCAATAATCGTCTATAATTATAGATTATTGATGAATCATACGCGAACGCGTACAATTGTGGCTCTTTTTTTTATTAAAAACCCATTTCAAATTTAGATTTAAATGTCATTATGGCTTTTTACAATTTTGTTAATTATACATGTATACATACATACGTTCACACCTTTTTCTTAGTGGGATAGTGACTACATCTCTACTCTCATTACTAACTTTACTTTTGAAGTGGATTCCTTGTCTTTCATCTTCATTCACATTTATATTACCTGCTTAATGACTCTAATACCTCCTTCCAAACAGCCTACATTATCCACTGATGGTCATAGGCCTCCCCAAGGATCTCACCTACATCCAGCAAGAACTTAGCCAGATCGCCGTTCCATCTTGTAATGGCCTCCTAGTATGTGATCGCCACTCGAGAACCCTTCCGCCTCCTCCGTCAGTTCTACGAGCAATGTGCTCCGCCTACTGCCACTTCAGGGTCGCCCATCAAGCAACCGTCCATTTGGCAATCATTTGGTGCCCTCGTTTTTGAAGTTTTTGAAGAATCTGTTAAATACTTTGTTTATCTTTTATTATAATAATATTATTTGTATACTTTGTATCTAATGTCTTGTATATAATATGCTTTATAAAAATATACCCTGTTAAATTATTCAAACCGGCTGACTAGTTTGGGTGTGAAAGAACGTAAATACTCATAACATGCTTATAATAGGATTTGTCTGTCGCCATAGAAATGATTGAAATAAGAAATATTGTTTCTGTGTCTGCATTGAAAGGTTTCAGTAATGTTCTAAGCCGTAAATAACAACCTCTGAAAAAAATATTTCATAAAATCTGTCAAAGAGTTACTAAAGTCTGATGTCTGATGTTAAAATGTTTAATATATAAAAAAAAAACAATTTTTTTCCCAAAATAGACTTGAAAAGAGTATCTTTTGCGAAATATTTGACTATGTTGCAAGTTATGCATAATATTATCATGCCGATAAAACAGGCAAATTAAATTAATACTCTATTGTTCTTAACTAGTTATTCAAGCACTTAGAAGAAATTGTATTTTGCTGCTAACTTATCTGCTTTGTTTGGGACAACTGATCAAAATTACATTATCGAGATAATTTAACTCTAGAAGGACGATTTATGTTCCAGTGTTGGGTAGACGCATCATTGGAGTTATCAATCCAATTAAAAGTAATTGTCACGATTTAGTGTGATTACGTCAACTCAAATCGGCGCGGGCTATGTATATGATACACAAAAATTACCGAAAGATCCTTACAAATTTTTATAACACTTTTATGATCGACAGCCCCAAAAGTGACGGTGAAGTAAACTACACAATTAAACATTAAAATGTTTAATTACATTATACTGAAGTACTAATATAAAGCAAATATTTAAATGCAAAGCAAGCAATATGTATTAAAAGGCGGCTACCAAAAGGCTATTTTGAATCTATTTTTTGAAGTTCTTGTACAATGTACACATACAATTTTATTGTATATGAATTTTGATACTTTAATCTTGGTATTATGACATTTTTCAATTTCGCTGAAATTATGCTATATTTATTTTGAAATTTCGAAACAATTTATTTGATGTTTAAAAAAATTTCAATAAGTTACTTTCTTCAGAGTGAAAACTCATAGTAAGCACAGTCATATGTAAGCTCTTTATTGCATTTGAAAAAATATACAAAACATTTGTAATAATATTGTTATGCTAACCCAAGCCTGCGATGCATAGCTATAAGTTTTAACCTTTTGATGGTGTGCATTTAAATAATACCTATGTGCTTTTTCTTTTAACCCACTAGAAATATTCGATAAAGATTTCTTTTCTTCTTAATTAATTATTCATGTTTATCGACTGCACTACTGACCGTATTATAAAAAAATAATCACTTTTTGGTTTCAACGTTCAACACTAATGTGGGTTTTTGCTGTATAATTTATTTGAACCCTTTAAGCTGAATAAAATGAACCAGTCGTAAGTTAAAAACGCAATGTTATTATTATGCAACTATAATCGTTCTCAACGCATTAATTAAGTGTATTTTTTATCTATACCGGTCTCATACAAGTTCAATGTCTTTGAAAAGTTCAGTGAACTTCTTTAATGATTTACACTAACGTAACGCAACAAATCGGATCTACTCACGGCGTATTTGCTCCGTGGATCAAACACACTTTTACTTTTGTCGGCAAATATTTCTACATGATATGCAAATGCAATATTTTCGAAGCTTAAGCCGGGGGCTAAGGTTTTTTTTTTGTACTTACTGTTTATCGAAACGTCATGGACAATAAAAGTCAAATTCTTTTGGAGTGACGAAAAAAATTTGGTAGTACATCGAACTTCGGAACAATGTTTGGAACACGCCCAAGAAAACAATGACTAGCTGTATATAATCGTTAAGTTGAGAACCGGATAAAGCACACACGGCTAAAAATTGAGAACTGTGACCGCTAAAACCGGTACCGCAACGGTAAGTACCAGGACTGGATGGCAGGACTATTGTACCGATTACCGTTACCAAGTGCACACGAGTTGAACGAACTGCGCGATCATTTCGCTGTCAACACTACTAGGTACATGATTTATGATACATTATTCATGAACCGGCTTAGCCTAATAGGCGAATACCGTTCAAGGTACCACTGAGTCCTTGCGTGCGCTCTTACGAGTAGCTCTTACTTAGGTCAGTTGCAACGTCATCACCAGCTTAGGACCAATAATGAAATAAATGTACAAACGCCTGTGCTAGCAGGCTTTCTTGCTACAGGAAACATATGAGATCTAAACGCCGTATCTTGTTTACAGATTAAAACCGAAGGAAATGGACATTACATGAGGAGTATGGGTTGTAACCACAGATACACATTTACATGACGCAAATGTATCTAAATACTGCGCGTGTTCGAAACCCCCGACCGATTCTTTTGGTTTATATTTCGGGGACTTTATTTATTTGGTTATGACAACAATAAATAAAGTATTACGCGTAGTTCGTAGTCAGTCAGAAGTTACCTAACTGATTCCAATTCAAATTCTTTGATTTCAATCACTGCCGTAACTCTAATTACCCAAAAATTGTATTGCTAAATATAACAACGTAGTTAACTTACATAAATGTTTATCAATCAATATTAAAAGTTCGAGAAATTGCCGTTCACTGGAGAAACATGATCGTGTTTTGATGACCATTTACATTTATATTTCAGACCTAAATATCAGCAAGTAAGGTTCATTTTATGATTGCAGTTCATGAGTACTTAACAAACCGTGATGGCTAGGCCTTCCGTGATTCGTATCGAAAGTACCTATTGCAGAAGATATTATTATGATTGATTGCTGTATTATGGGATAGTACATATAAAAAAGGTACAAGTTTAAGCCTGAAACCATGAAAAAACTGAAATTTGTTCAGTTTTTATCGTACGTATCAAACACTTGGCAATAGACTTCGATAAATTACACATTTTTCTCATAAGTCTTGCGAGAAAATTTTTACATTATTGCTAATGAAACTGTTGACACGTCTTTTTGATAAACAAATAGCAACGCAATTTTTATAATGGAGTTTTAGTAAGCTGATGATGAAAAGTCTTTCCTTAATTAATATAAATTTAAGTCGATGTATCATCACAGCATTATAACATCACGCCCATAGATATACATTTACAGATATGACGAAAATGTATGTTCGAAAACCCCGACCAAGCGTCGGGGTTGGCCGCTATAACTAGTCTGCGCGCGAATGCCTACTGCCTCATTGTGTAATAATTTGGGGGAGGGATCTCGGTCTCTTTCAATCAGTTTTGATCTTCAGTTTAAAAACAACTGTGACGTCACAGTAGACGTTAATATGTTGTCAGGCTTGATTTCAATACAAATCGTTATCTATGTGTATGTGATCATGCCCCTATCGCCGAAATGGTAGGCAAAGTATATAATGGTTGTAAATATCCCAAGACCAACCAATAGGCCAAGAGCTTACCTGTCATATAAAAAAAAATCGCTTCCCTGAAAAGAACAATACCCGGTACAGGCTCGCCACACGTTACATGGTCCTCAGCCTAGACACGTCCCACGGCTGGGCACAGGCCTTCCTCAACATGAGGAGTATGAGCCGTAACACCACCACGCTGTCTCAATGCGGATTGGTGGGTAGAAACAGTAGCAATAGCGACCGGGACCAACGGCTTAACGTGCTTTCCGAAGCACGGAGGAGCACGACATCACAAAGTTTTGGTCACCCATCCACGGCCTGACCATGGCGATGGTAGCTTTGTTTTCAATCGATTCAAGCCTGTTACACCTGTTACATGGTGACTTAAATATATCTGGCAAATGATTAATGATAGAGACCAGTGGAGACAGTGGAAAATTCTCGTAATTCAAGATTTACTTCAGTATTTCTTAATATTAATCCCATAGACATAGCCCACCTAAGTTAATTAAACGACTCCGACACATTGCGCATAGAACAATACTCAATTATTTTTCACAGGGTCACGGATTCCGCGCATCGTATTTTTTCGATTCATAAGCCTCGACGATAACGCGTTACATATTGTGTTGCACTTACGTTGTTGAGTTATCTTGTAAGGTTCTATTAACATCGAAACCGCACATATTTGTTATATATTCAATTTTGGTTCATATTTCTAAAAGCTTAAGACACAATTACACATGCGGCGCTACGGCCGTATACATACAGCGCCTAGCGTACCGTAAAAGTGGCAATTTCCTCAGGAATAAGGTTTATATTCGCAGGAAATTATCGAACTTATATGGATGTACACTGGCTTCATTTACGTTCACATCTATAGTCACGGCTCCAAACAAGGTCGAGACCCCGCGTGATGTTAAAGTATAACACCCTTACTAATAAACGAGGTATAAGGTTGAAACAAGAATTTTGTACTATAAGATGGATGCCAAACTCCCATACAATAACATGAGGCAATGTTCTGTCTCGATCAGTAGGTGTTCCCTCTCATTCTATCACTTTAATGAATGAGTTTGACATTTCGTAGTAAACTTATTCAGTGTTTTGTCTTCGCCAGACATTCAGAAGACAGTAGTTGTCAGAAAGTGACAAAATACTGAATAACTATTCCTTCCTTATAACTCGTTTATTAGTAAGGGGGTAAGTGTTACCTTTCCAATGGATAATCTTGCATAGTCTAGGTTTATTGTAGTGAAGAAAAAATTTACAAGAATTTGACTAAATTTTTGTAACTTCTTTATCCAATGCTAAAACA
Organism: Parapoynx stratiotata; assembly: GCA_910589355.1. NCBI lineage: Eukaryota > Metazoa > Arthropoda > Insecta > Lepidoptera > Crambidae > Parapoynx > Parapoynx stratiotata. Next base: position 11,670,063 of record OU342457.1, read on the forward strand.
CAAAGGCAACACTACGACACACAATTGAAACATACCTACATCGGTTGCGAACGCCGGCGTTCGCGCCTGAATAAAAACGTAAACGTAAAACTAAAAAAAAACGTAAAATAATATTGGTCGATATTGGACTCAAAGAACTGGTCATTATAGTTGCCCAAACATACAATGATTGTTGTTTATTTTAGGTTTATTACTGATATATTGTGTATGTATTCACATTGTAATTGAAAAAAGATTATAAGGGTAAATTTTTGGTAAGTAAAACATAACATGAGGGACGAGTTTCTAACCTAGAAATCCGATCAAACTTGTGATCACCATTCGTTCTCTTAGCACAAATTCAAATTAAAAATTATTCTCGAGCCATATTCTGTTTTCGGTGTAAAATACACGGAAAATCTGATCACTACGTAACCGTTCGTTGGTACGAAACGTTTAAAAAAAATAAAAGTTAAATATTTCGGTAGTTACTTCTAGGAAGAATTGTGAAGAGGTAATCTTTGAGGCATCTCGCGCCGTTCTGGGTATTAACATATTTAGGTACCTTTATGATTGAAAAATGGTGTTGAAAATGCGCAATTTTCAATAGATTAAATAAAGATTAAAAAATATTAACTTTTTATCGATCGTAAAATATTCGTAAGGCTTAAAGAAATAACATAATTATGAAGTATATGCAGGTTCTAACTTTTACTATTTATATGTTACGAAGTCTAAATAAACATTCTTCATAAGTACTGTGTCCATACATTATGAATGTAAGCACGTGTATATGTTATGATTTCTAAGGAGCATAATTTACAAAATATTATACGTAGCAAAGACACGTCGCGTCGTCTACGCACACAATGACGCAAGCAAACGTATTGTTAATATTAATAAAAGAGTGCTAATGATAATAATAAACGTTTACAACCACTGCTTTGTACAATCGGACGCACATTACGCGAGATCAGTTACTAACACTTGCTGACAATACAATGATCAACAGAAAGTAGGTTATATTTATTTTGCACTAGATAACTAATACGTTTATATGTATTTAGTTGTGTAACAAGCTTATAAAACTGTAACGAGGCGGTATAACAGTATTAGCGACTCTTTGTTGTTATTGCGCTATACTCTGGCCATTTTCTCCTTGTTTCTGTTTTTAAACTAACCATCTGTCTCTTTTTTCATTAATAAACGTGTTTTTTTTAATTTACGGTATTTTTAGTTGCGTTAATGTAAATTTCTATGGGAAACTGACATTAACGCAACTAAACATACCATACATAACGTTCAACAACTTACTGCTGGGCTTATTAGAATAATTTACACAATCAAAAACTTTGCCTTCCCTGACAAGCTACTTATCTCTATTGCTTTTTTAAAATTGTGTTTAAATCTCAGTGGGAGGATGATTATTTATACAAATATTTTATAAGGATTTTTAAAGTCACTTTCCATTCGATCTTAAAAGTGATTTTTAAATGACATTCCATTTATACAGAGAAGTTATCACAAAATCTGCGTAATCTCATAAGGCCTCAATCAGTACTAACTAATCCATTACCTTATCGATGTATAACAACTTAACACAAGTATTATTTTTGCCGTTCGAAAGTTTTTCCTAGCTTATGAACGCCAAGTAAAGTCGAGTTGTGTGTGTGAAAAATGTGTATGCACGTTTGAATCTAAATGACTCTTATTGGATGGGAATAAAGACAGTCACCTCTCTCATGTGAATACATATTTTTTTGAATTTGACTGTACCAGTAGTTTGCAACCAATTATTACAACTAGCTGATAGTCTAAATTATACTACATACATACTTAGAATCACGACTATTGTCCCCTAAGGGTTACTCAGAGACTAGACAAAACACCGCAAAAGCAGTTGAATACACTACACAAAATTTTACAATTTAGATAATATTCTAAATAAATGTAACCTCAGAAAATTCTACAGATTTCTTTTAATTCTGCCGAGGGAATTCGTATCCATAGTAACGCAATTTCATAATCACTTTTAAGGGTCGGTAACACGAGTGTCTCATATGTCTACATGCTACGGTAACCACTTGTCATTAGACGGTAATTGATTACCACCCTTAGTTTAAAAAACACAATGAACATGTTAAATAATGTGATCAGGGTTATGTAGTATCCAGATGTAAATCTACACTTATACATATACTTTATATTTATTTTACGTTTCGTCATCAGCCTATATACGTCCCACTGCTGGGACAGGCCTTCCTCATAGAAACACATGAGGAGTATGGGCCGTAACACCACCACGCTGGCCCAATGCGGGTTGGTGGGTAGAAACGGTCACAATTGCGACCGGGACCAACGGCTTAACGTGCCTTCCGAAGCACGGAGGAGCTCGAGATCACAAAGTCTTGGTCACCCATCTACGGCCTGACCATGGCGAAGGTAGCTTTGTTTTCGATCGTAGCCAAAGCGCACTGACCACTACGCCACCGAGCTCCTCCGATTTTACGTTTATTACCACTATATTCCTACATACATATAATCACGACTATTATCCCATAAGGGTTAGTCAGAGACTAGGCAAAAGCACTGCAAAAGCGGTCCACTGCCATAGTCCACGCTTCACCATGCAGTGACTGCAGTTAGTGGCAGGTGGTGAGCCCGTCGCCGCTATTAGCTATTGGATGGTTGTGCAGTTCTAAGCCCATTAGTCGCCTTTTACGACACCCAAGGGAAGAGATGGGTTGGTAGTATTTATCTTCGCTTGCTAAATGTCTTGTTCTGAGTAGAAGTGGAAACTCAGAATGGTTTCATCATTTTACAACGAGAAAAAGGCATAAGCCACAACAATATTTAAGCCAGTCTAATAAAATGTTCCACGAAACAATACATTTATTTACAAATAATGTCTCATAATTACAAATAAGTGCATGATTATGAAGTGTGCTAAATTGGTTATTACATAAGTTGTATTATAACGCGAGCCGATGAGAAATGTGAATGTTTGTAATGATTAAAGTTCACGCGTGTCATAGAGGTATGTATATAAGACGAGTTTAAATCGATAGTTTTGCCGTACCCAGTAAAACACGATGAAAGAAAAATATTAATACTAATATTATGGTTATTTATATCTTTTAGTGTAATTATTAGTGTATATATCTAAGTACCTTTTTTTATTGGTTTTTCAACTTTTATTGTACCGTCGTTTTAGCTCTCCTCACTCGGCTCAAGGCATTAAGTCCGCCATTGTACGTCGTGCATAAAGAATAAATAAATAATACTTGAGGCACAGATCAGAAATATATTTAAATATGTCTTTGTTGTTATTCAGAATGTCAAAGTCTTGCTTAGGTTTTTTACTGAATGGAGATTCAATTTGGATAATTTTATCCAAACGTGTGTAGAAAGAACACAATAGATAGAAATAACAGAAAATATCATTAATGGCATTAAGGTAAAATCATAAAAGTGAATAACGAAAAACTTAGTGTGGCACCGAATATATTTGTGCATGTAACAGGTATTGAACTGACGATGATAATTAAAATGATCTAAATGTAGGAAAGTACAGTTAACTAATAATTTTTAAAATTGCTGTTGCAGTCACATTAATGTAATTGAACTTACTTTACGTTATTCCTCATGTTGAAGTTCGTAGATATATACTCTGCGTTCCCACTGAAACAAGTAAAAAAATATTATAAATTTTTTTGAAAGCAGTCTTAATTGTATCGTTATGAATTTGAGAAACTAACGAAGGTTGCAATAGTATAAAGTAGGAGACCTTACAGTACGGAAATAAAAAAAGGAAATATAAACGCAACAAAGATTATTTAAAAAAGGTGGTATTCACAAAGTACATCTTTAAAATTTACAGCACCGATGCACCTATACGATATTTAAGAAACATTGAGTCCTTAACTATGAAATTGGTGTTTTTATTCTGTCTTAGCAATTTGTCGGTAACTATTAAGTTTCAGAACATTCTTATTAAATAAATGCCTCTTCTAAAAATAGACCATATATTTGAGCTCCTTTTATTTAATTTGATAATTTTTTGTATGTTTAATTGTGTTAAAATTAGACACAAAGACAATTATTTTTAACTGCCTCCCGAATACATCATTTGATTTGCATTAACATAAAAACGATGAATAATTTTTATCAAGCGTGTTCACACACATATTGCTAAAGCTTGTCTAATGCTACATGTCAAATATTATTATCTTTGGATTTGTCGTTGTGGAAAAAACTGATAAAATTTTAGTATGGAAAATGCAGAGTTCCCCAAAATCTCCATACAAAACACCAATTTCATAGGTAAGGACCTAATAGTAAGAATGTATTTTATTTTCCCACCCAAAGCAGTAGTATCCTTGAAAAAATCGTGTTTCTCGGCCATTGCCGCTCAAATGTAAGGTGCAACATCCAGTAATTATTTTGTGAAACAATAGTAAGGGAAGCATCGGATACGCCTGCTGGTTCTCCACTCCGAATGGGAAAATTTATCATATAACGGTCTAAAACAGTTGTTTAAACTCTTCATTTACGTAAGCTAGGTATTAAGCTGTCACTCGTTTTTTGTATAACGCAACCTTCGCTCTTATAGTTCTTTTGAACAAATGTTGTTAAAATGAGGTGATTTACATCTTTCTTTTACTACCACGAAGCCTGTAATTTATTGTTGTAAAAGTACTAAAAAGAAGGCAGAGTAAATTTAGCGTTTAACCAAATCAATCAAAATCAAAAATAATTTTATTTCATTGGCCAAGTTCGGCACTTAAAATCAGCCCTTTTCGTTATTATGCATTTTACAAATAAAAAGTGTATTATAAATTATTTTAAAATTACAGTATTAAATTAAACCATTGTATTAAAGTTCATTACCGCGAGCGCTTGTAACAAGTAACGTGTAACGTAACATGTAACGTATTATATATGTATGTATGGCTTACAAGTAAGTGTTTAAACTAGCGTTTTTAAATACATTTTTTAACGAACTTGGTAAGTCATTACTTGGACACTAGGCAATTCTCAGCCGTATTCTATATTTCAATACAATTTCAACACAATTGCTCATAATGTGTCTTAATATTTTAGCTCCTTAATGCCGTAAATTACGCACGTGTGCTTTTTCTTTACACATTATTTATAGTTGCGATTTCGTTTTGCGATTCATTTATCAAATTTTATTTATATTGTTCTAACTTTAGGACGACCTCCGTGGTCGAGTGGTCTGTACGCCGGTCTCAAGGCGTCGCCATCTCGAGAGGTCCTGGGTTCGATCCCCAGTGGAGGAAAGTGTTTGGGTGATGAATTTTCAAATATTTGTTCTCTAGTCTTGGATGTTTATATATATATTTATATATATTAGGGATATTTATATGTATTTATCTATTAAATATATTTCTCCGTCATCTAGTATCCGTAACACAAGCAGTATTTAGTTGCTTAAAATGGGACTAGTTGATAGGTGTGAATGTCTGAGGACATTTATTTATTATTTATAATTTCAAATATTTTCTTTGTTTTACCAAAAATGGTCATTTTAAGTGTGTTGAAGAACATTCTATGCACACGGGCGCTGTGATTATAAAGAATTCGATTTTTAACGCACTCGTATATAATGGACTATTTAGATTGTTCAAACTTTATTCCGAAAAATAAATCCACTATATTAGGTACCACGCTAATTATCTACAAATTAGTTTGCAAAGATCATACAGCTTTTAAGTGATGCCAAGTGCAAGACTGGTTAGGTCTGGTTTTACGGTTAAGGAAACCGCGGTGACTTAGATGGGTTGCCGTGCACGAGGCGTTTCTAACATCAGTAACAGGGTGATTTTAAATGAGCAGTTTCCTACTTTATCTCGTAACACGTACCTACGTTTTCTTCTCAGTAAACGAGCCTAACTGCAATCGATGCGCCAACGCATTGCGACTGGTATTTACCATGACAACCAATTAAATTTTAACCATGTGATTTTACAACCGTTTCGTAAAAACTTCTGTTGGTTCGGTTTTATTTCATTCATGGTCACCCAGCTAAGTGTTTTATTTAGAAACAAAAAATATGTCAGAACTAAATATTATTATAATTTTAGTAATACTCGTACTAAGGCTTCGGATGCACTAGCAGGCTGAATTATGGTTTGCATGCTCTGTAGTTATTTCTTAAGCCTATTTCACACGGGGCTAATTACAGCTTAGTAAAGTATATTTTGCGTGCGTTCTACCTATGAAGTAATCTTATTTATGACCACGTGTGTATGTATGAGCTTTGTTCATTTTTTTTTTATTATACTGCGATAGGCATTTGAGAGAGTCGCCATTAGTACTACACAAATACGTCTAAAAATTACTGTTATTGTGTTTGTGACGAATCCGCAAGCCGATTTTTCTACTCTTTATAAAAAAAAATCATATGTCATTATTTTATACCTAATCTTGATTTCTCACAAAAATGCCTTTGATTTTTGCTCACTTTTCCTTCCTTGATACAGTGAATAAAATCTATTCGGCTGTAAACTTAATAAGAAACTCAGGTTTTTCATTCGGTCACTCGTGAGGTGAGTCGTGTTATTATCGGGCATATTTATCTGACAATGAACTTTATTACAAAAAACCGTTTTATTTAGGTTAACCTGTTCATATGTTTGGTTCAAACCTAGTACTTGAAATTTGACTCCTTCCTGTTGACAGATTGATCTTTAATTCGATACACATCTTTAAATCTGGTGACAATACAATTAAATAAATTCTAATTCATTGTAAATCCAAGATGGCCTCCGTTATAAAATGGCGGTTTAAAAATTTTGTATCATTCATTCATTACCTTTAAATGTTTACTGAATGAAATAGCTTGTATATTAAGACACAGTTCATTATGAAAAAAATATTGAAATCCAATACGGTAGCCATTAAAAAAAAGGTTTGCACTTTTGTGATGAATACTTCAATATTAGTATCAATTGAAAGGTTTTGTCTAGTAATCCGACTACTACACAAACCCTTCCGTATTCGTATTGTAGTACACATTATAAAGTAATACGAAAATATCAGTCCCTAATTCCAATAAATAATAAACAAACGCTCCCAAAATGTAAAAAATCATGCTTGACAACGAAACGTTGTTTTCGTTTTAAATCTGATTAACTTCGGTGCGGTCAGTATGTTATAATAACAAACATTAAAAATTAAGTCATTAACGAACGATAAAACAAATTGTACGTCTTAATTTTGACTACTTAGTAAAATGAAGCTGTTATAATAATTACGCGCATTATATAGCTGTATTCGTGTAGGTAATGTAAGCAAGTGTAATGTAACCGGTTACGAAATAAATTGCACAAAAGATTATGTATCCGCTTCCTAATTTCTTGTCGAAATGCGTTGATCCGTAATGCTTAGCACACATGAACAGCACTTTTGCATTCTTGGTTAAAATAAGCAGGATGTGTACAATTTATGTCGAGACATTCCTGGCAGTCGTCAAAGGTTGAAATGTGGTCAAACACGAAGAAAATTAGGACATAAGAGATTACAATCGGTTTTACATCCGCACTCATATAAAATAGGTAGTTTAACATTTAGTTGCTATTATTGGGATTCACTTCGCTTTGATAATATAACTAGTAATAAAGACACACTCATTTAAAGTAGGTAGTTTAACATTTTAGCTGTTTGTGATGGGATTCAGGAAGACGTTTTCTTAATAGAATGGAATGGAAAATAATAATAAAATTGGTTAAAGGGCTGGAAAATCACTAAGATGTAAATAATAGTTAACATTTATTGCACAAAATTCATTAACAAGAATGCAACTGCTTCTATATTGGATCTATTATAGTAATGCTGTTATATCCTAAACTATCCACCCGTGCTAGTCCGGGACACAAAAAGAATGTATTAACTGCTATTCTTGCCTAGCATGTCGTAAAACGGCGACTGCGTATATTCGCAGCGAGAAGCCTCCTCCTGACCGTCCCTAGACTAATATGCACATTTCTTACTTCTTGGAGGTTGTTCTTAAGATCCACATACGAAGATTTGCGATTTCTCAATGCACGACTCACAAGAAAACAATCATCTCGTGGTTGGGTACATGGTTTTCTTCCAGAACCAGGCCTTCTCTCGACGGAACCAGTCTCCTGATATCGCTGCCAGGTCCTTTGGACCGTTGAGCGACTAACATTTAGCATCCTAGCCACGAAGCATTGGCTGCAACCCTCTTCAAGCAGCGCGATAATTTTAGTAGCTTTTACCACTTTATCTACCTTTTTTGATACAACTAAACAGCAATAAATAAAGAAAATTGAATAAAAGTTATGAAAGTCGATGTTAACTGGAACTTCGCGCCAAAAATGTATTTTTTTTTTTTTTTTTTTATTGTTCATGACCATGGATACAGAGTCCTTCAGTCGTATACATTGTGTGTGGTCTAGTCTTTAGTAGTATTAAGTCTTCATTTGCATTGAAATGCAAGTGTAATACATTTCAATGCGTCTTGGGAGAGTTTGGCGTTAAACAGTCTATGGCAGATACTGTGGTGCTACTTGGATGAGGTGGATTACCACGATAAAAAACTCATCACTTTTCACACCACTTGACGCTTATTTCGATAATCCTCCACATTGCACATCATCACAGACTCTTATTACACAAAAATACACTAATTTTACGTAGCAATATCCACTCCGAAACAATATTACAATCATCGAAATAAAAATCACGTCCACCATAGTTGAATGCCGCCAAAAACTCCCCAAAAATGTAGGATAAAAACATTTAAGGGGTTTTCTGTAAAAATGAGCATCAAATGAAAATTTGAATTTAGAACGTACTTTTTTAAATACCACGGCATTTTTAAAACCGGCCAGTAACAAGTACAAACGATTGAAACCTTTAAAGATGAATGAAAACCGACCGTTTTTTTGCAAATGAGTGTATATAACGGTGTTTGGCAATCTTAAATTGAAAACTCTTACTTTACAGAGTATCTACAAAAAATAGTAATCGAATGGTATTTAGAATTTATTGAAATAGAGAAATCCGGCTGGCCCTCTCTGAGAGCTGGATGAGCCTAAATTTTTCTGTGTATGTTATTTGATTTAAAAAAATTGTTTAACAAAAGTTTTAGAACTTTTTCATAATGTTAATTACTCATTAATTTATTTTCAGAGTGTGCTCACTCAGTTCACACGCAGATAACAATGCTTTAGCACATTGTTATTATGGCGACAAATTTTAGTTATATACGTCTCTCTGTTGGGCACGGGCCTTCCTCATGGACGAACACAAGAGGAGCATAGGCCGAAACACCAACATGCTGGCCCAATGCGGATTGGTGGATAGAAACGTTTGCAATACCAACCGGGACCAACGGCTTAACGTGCCTAAGCACGGAGAAGTTCGAGATCACAAACATAACTAGATCAACACAAGAACACTAGAGAATGAACACAACATGAACTAGAATATCGTGAGAAATTGATGAAAAAACTGTTATTAATCAATGTCAACTTCTCGGTGGATTATAAACTTTCATACGAAAAGAAAGATCTAGCCTATTTACGTAAACACCTTCTTATTATGAAAATGGAGCTATAGCGAGTATTAATCACAGTTTTCTATGAGAAATATTTTTTACGAGGCATCTATGTAAACAAGTATATATAGTATATATTAAGATGTTCCATTGTTTGTTTTAATTGGTCTCTATCTATCTTCAGATGACTTATAATACAAGGACACTAATTATTGTATTATTGAGAATAGAAAACTTGTGTGTAAGCATTAGCCAATGTTGACCTTAATAGAAGAATTAATTTTCTATTTAACAAAGAGTATATTATATTAATGAATGTCTTTTCAACACTTAGTTTTTAAATGTGGAGCTATGTGGAAACTGGACCCAAATAAATTAAAGAGCCTATTTCAACATAGAGCTTATAATTCTTCGTGAAAACTGCTTTCATTTCCATAGATCTCGTGGTCTATGCACTATGCATAAACCAAAACCATAAAGATCGTTACTTTGCTATTTATTCCTTTGCTTTTTATTCCTAAACCTCGACGATGACGAGACGAGTAGTAGTAACGATGCTACTACTGCATAAAGATCACGACCATTCTGTTAAGAGCGTACCATATAAGAAGAAGAAGACCATTTATGGTTTTTTTCAACGAGACCGATTCCGTTAGCACAAACAAAATTATGGTTCATTGCTCTCAGGTTACTGCTCCATATAATTAGACAAGGATATAGATAAACAATTAAATTCAGTCGTGTCAAACTAAAATTTGCTAAATCGGCACCAATGTCTACAATAAACAGACAATTTCCTTATAACTTAAAATTTACTTTTTTTTATTACTTCAGAGAGGTAATACCCAGTAGCCGTTTGCAGCTTGAGTACAGCTTACGTTACCCACCCTATTAAAATCAAGAGCGTTATGTATACATGAACCAAGCCTTTGCTACTAACATTACGCTTTCCCACTAAGCTTTATCTTACTGATAACAGGAACACAATGCTGTAATCTTATATACCTATAACGACGGCTTACGAGTTTCTTGCCGGATTCATGAAAAGCCTTACTCTCGGCCGCTTGTATCGATTGCATCCACAGTCAAAGCGCTGTGGATGTACTTGCTACAAGCGCTCGCGGTAATGAACTTTAATATTATACTTTTCAACCTTTTATTTTGTAAAATACCTATGTAAAAATTTTACGATTTCAAGTGCCAAACTTGGCCTATGAAATAAATTTATTTCTGGTTTGATTTATGTTTTTCTGTAAAGCGATGGCGCTTCTAAAGTTTCTTAGCTTCAAACATCAACAGATAAATCGAAAGGTCACCTATCCGCCTATTAGCAACAAGATAATTTCAAAACTAAAACATTAGCTTTTACATAATTGCCCCCATTATTATACACGTACAGAAACGTTGCATTTTCGCTAATTGAAGTTTTCCAACACGTGCAGCGCGTAGATTAAGGCTAATTAATGATGCTTTTAGGATGATTTACGAATCTGTCAGACTGTTACTTTATTAGCAATTTTCGAAACCATTTTCATAATTCACACGATGCTCGATTCTTCGCCTTAGTTTTAAATAAGATAAGAATATTATGCTTTTTGGCACGATCCGATCACATATCTATAGCAGTTAAATGGAAGTACGGTTTGATCTGACCTAATGCATGATTCTACTCGTGATTCCCAAACAAGATTATAAATCAAACATAGTGAAGAGTAATCTGTAATATCGTCCAATTGAGACAGACCGCGGGCTTTATAGTTACCATTATGACGCAGCATTTTACTGTTTTACACCTTTAAAATTTACACGCAATTGATTTTTATTTTTTATGTTCTATTTTTAATATAAATAACGTCTATTTTTGTGTACTCTACTTGCTCGTAAAATGTAGATATGAAAATATTGACCTTGTGTAAAATAAAATGATTACTTACGTTTCAAGGCTTTGCTAGTAGTAGTTTACTAGTACGCGTCAGTATGTCAACTAAGTTAAATCTGTATCTTCCAGTGAAGGAATTTAAAGTAAAACAATCGACCGGTTATTACGACATCACATTAATTACAAAGTCATTTAAAGACATGTGGTATATATAACAAGTTTCATAAGTAATATTGAAGAAGCTGTTGTGTATGAATTAATTGAATTGAGTTGAATTAATTACGAGTAAAACACGAGTGACTTAATGAAACAACACACCAAGAATTATGATTCTGTCCCTTCAAGTAGACGACTTGAAGAAATGGTTAATTTCTTCCGCATAGTCGATCCTATAGAGGCTCGAATAAAAATTAGAATAACATTTTGACATAACAGCTTAAGTGCGGTTGCCTTAAATTGACATTGATATTTAACTGTCACAAAATTTCTGCGCAAAAGCTAGCTAGTGTGAACGTGTCAAATGCTAATCCCGAAGAGATTAAAGCACCCTTTGTTTATAATTTTCATAATTCTCAAAGGCTTTCAGAATGTCATTTGCATATAGATAAAACATATTATTACAGTTAATCGGAGTTAGAGTGAACTGGGTCGCTTCAGCGCACGCTCTTGTATTAGCAAGTTATTATATAATGTAACATACTTATATGAAACGTGAATACTTCCTTCTACTTCAATATCCGTGTTGCATGTTTGGATGAAAACGCTCAAATCAACAGTTATGCCAAACCTACCGTCATAGTATCGCACATCTAGTTCTTAAAAGTCATAAATATCCAAAAATCCATATCCAATTAACACACCAAATTTAGTAATAACCACTGTTAAGACAATAAAAAAATCTTTATTGCGCTCTAGAAAGAAAATTACAAAATGACTACTAGTGTTGTTGCGTGTGCGATATGTACTCAGTCGGCCATTAATATAGGAAATAAGTATACTCGTATCCAGATTTGAGATGACTATGACAAATATAAAAGATTTCTTGTTCCTTGAATTTATTGCCACTTAACTTATGCTCCCGGTGCGTGCAGATGATTTTGAGATGAATACAATCATTTGTTCTACAATCACGGATGCTAATATTTGTTATTTCGAATTCCGTTCCGTTATTTCGAATGTATCTGACTGCAGATAATATTTAACAAAAACACTTAAAGTCGCCTGTTGCTAGTGGGTCTGTCAAAAATGATTGTTATTAAGATCAAACGTTACAGCTTAAGAGACGTTTCATAGCTACGCTGGCCGCCAGGGCTGACCAACAGCGCAGCGAGATTTCCATACATGTTGACGTAAGAGCGCGCGCGTGTGTTTGTGAAACGATGTTAACTATCTCATGTAATTGCTAGCGCGCGTGCATGGCCGGTGCTGGCGCCCAGCGCACCTATGAAACCATCCTAAATCATATCTTATCTCTTGCACAAAGCATCTTTTGTGCTTCCTCTATCCTAATCACCCCTCTGCCATCACAAGGTGTCCTGGATGAACTTTATCATGCTGGCTGGGCCATGTCCACAAATTCCTCCAGTTTTCCTGGTTTTTCCTTGTTAAATTATAATGAGCATGGTTCTTTATTTTGTATTGTATGGCATTTTGTAAGCGCCAGAATCATTTTTTTCAAATCTCATTACCTTAAACAGTCATCGTTTATAGTTTATATCCAAACTTTTTACTCGTGAGAAAAATAATGAACAAAAACACAATAGTGTTTTTTTTAGAGTGCCAGACTCAAAACTATTTTAACACAAAAACCTTCAACAATTAATTACACATAAAATGGTCGGTATTCGAATACCTCATGCTGCACGAATCAGTAACGCTACGTAGCAAAGGTACTTTACTCTTAGCTGCCTTCGATTTTACGATGATGGAAATGTAGAATTTTTATGATCGAGTAGAGGCATCAGCGAGATCGACGTAACAGGCAGTCTGCAATATCGTGCAAGGACAGCTCAAGTGCCGAAATGAAAATAAACATCTCCAATGTATTTATTTCGGTTCGTATTTTTATTGACCTTGGGAATATTGGGAGGCGACTGCCGACAGCGCATTCAATCAAGGAAATTATATTTACTTAGAAATAAAATTTGCCTGACTGATAGCCCATATGCAGGGTGCGATACACGAGATATAAAATAATTTCTTTCGGAGGATATTGTTAAATTTTAATGGTGTAAGACAACTTCACAAAATAAACTTCATCGATATTTTCTAGGTTTGTTCCCAGTTTTTCTTCTTATTTTCACACTTTGTTTAATCTTTTAAATTTTCTTCTTCCTGAACATTAAAAAAATAAACCAGTCCAATTTTCACACAGTGATGTTGAATATTCTCATCCCAAAACAGAAAGAACCGAATATATCAATTAAAAAATTCATTACTGTCTATCGTTGTTATTAGTTACGGAATTACGCAGGTGCAGTCAGGTGCATGCCTGTGGGTTTGGATCAGCCAAGCTCGGGGAATACTTTTAATTTCAGGTGGAGTTAATAAAAAACATACTTAGGAAGACTTTATACTAAGCCTTTCTTTACAGTCCTGTATGAGGTATAAGAAATAACAATTATTTAATACTAGCTGTTGCCTGCAACTTCATCCGCAGTTACTATGTTTTTTTAATCATCCCACGGGAACCCTTCTATTTTCCGAAATAAAAAGTATCTAAGATGTTAACCAGAGATAAAGTATCACCATGCAAAATTACATTGAAATCGGTCGAGCCATTTCGGAGATTAGCCCGTACAAACAGTAAGAGAATTTTTTTTTTTTTACGTTTTCCCTCTTTTTAAGTTCCCCTGACTTGGTTTTAAGCATTTTTTTCTATGTACAGACATTCGACCTCTACTGTTTTATATGTATAGATTATAGTTTGTTATCATAATGACACTTGCCCTTTACATTACTTATTATACTAATACTTATTTGATTTTAGACATTTTTAAACTATGAGTAACAATAGTGTGTAATGTTTATTCACGAAATACTAATACCAACATAAAGTTACACGATTCACCTTGCCTTTTTTACAAATTTTACGTCACAATCGAAAATATAGTATCATTATGTTGCGTTTTCCTTAATATAATGTGAGTTTGAAGAATATTTGGCATGTTTAAAACATAATTCGTGATAATATTAAGAGGTAGATAACCCAAAATATCCGGGACAAAAACAACGCTCTGGACAATAAATAGTTAAGATTATGGAGCCAGGAGTCTCTCGGATGCAAAATATTCAAAATCTATTAAGTGTAGATTTTGTAAGTTCTAAGTCAAAGTTATGTACCAAAGCTTAAGAAAAAAATTGCTTTTTAAAACTACCATAAAAAGAGTTAGAAGGAGAGACAAAATACTATTTTATTCTAAACCAGATCAAGCTCTTAGACCCATAGAACAGATTAATAAATAGTTACTACCAGTAAATGTTGTAGTGATTCGGCCTTCATGGTGGCCATATTAAAATAAAAAAGAATATTGTTAATCGAGTAGGCCATGTTTGTTTTGAGAGTGATGTAGTGAAAATTAGACTCTTTCCGTTTAAATTTAAAATCGCACGTATTCTCTCCGTATTTTATTATTCGATCAAGATATTATACTAGCTTGCATTACAGAAAGAATGGCGTTAAGAGCGAAATAATTATACATTTACTGTATGCGGTAGTTTGAACTCTTAACTGAACCATAAAAACGAATGTTTTTATTGATGTTCGGCTCGGTCGATTAAATCATAAGAAATAAATAATTACTACACTTTTTATTGTTTTTATAATAGGGATGCCAATCAAACAATCAAATGATGCGTCATAATTATATTTTAATGAGATGTTAGTAAATAAATAAGATGCGAGATTTATAGGTATTAAAGATCTCACTGTTACGTAAATGCAAATCAAGGAATATTTTTGTGTGACGTAGATCATGATATTCGATGCTAAGGACTTTTAAATTATACCTAATGCATTGGAATATTAAAGTGATGTCTAGTTTAAAGTTTGCGTTCTACTACATTGAAAATTTAACTACTCTGTTTTGGTTTAAGTAAAGTCAATATTCAATGTGAATGTTTTCGCATTCAAAGGAAGCGTTTATACATATTGTTATTATCTCCCATGGGTATTTTCTTGAACTATTTTTTTTATACAATTTTGTGAACATTCAACTTCAGTAATATATACTTTGGGTTTGGGTGACGAACATACCTAAATATTATTTATTTAATTGAATCTATTAAACAATCCGTCTTTATGATCACGTCATAAGTTTTTCGTTGCCCCTTTTTTACAGTTTTACTTTACATTTTAAGCATTAGGTACTTAGTATACATACAATATCTATACATATAATAAAATTGTACAGATCGAATGTCTGTACATAAAAAAAATGCTTAAAATCAAGTCAGGGCGATGTAAAATAGGGAAAATATCAAAAAAAAAATATTTTTTTGTTTCTGTTCTGTTTGTCTATTTTTACGGACTAATCTCCGAAATGTCTGGACCGATTACAATATAATTTTGCATGTGATACCTTATATCCCTAGTCAATATCTTAGGTACTTTTTTTTCCGGAAAATTAAAGGGTTCCCGTGGGATAGTTAAGAAACCATAGTAACCCTGAACAAAGTCGCGGGCAACAGCTAGTACTTAATAAATATTATTGATAAATTCTATTTCTTTGGCACAGGAAGTTTTACGGGGTAAATGTCGACTTCGACATCAAAGAAGACGAAAGTATCTTAAATATATTGAATATAAGATTATGCTTTTAGTTTAAGGTAACATTCATCATGCCGATGGCAACAAAAATCAATATGTGTAATGAATTTCTCGTGTAGCTTTTCTACCGACTAAGAAACTTATAAACTCCGGATTACTCTGGAGGCTCATAGATATATGACTGTTACTAAGATAATTAAGGATTTCGCTTTAGATTCGTACAAACTTTTCGTTTTGAAAAGTATTTTGTCTACAATAACTTTAGTATTTCGATAACAATTCTTAAATATTTAAATTTACTAATACAAGATTGAAGTCAAATCTGTAAATAATTGATTGAATCCCATGATTTTTCTCACCATTGGTTCTGATGTTCAACTTCGACACGGACCATAAACGTAATCAAATGTAATTTACGCGCGTACGGAATTACATTTAATTTATTCTATAAAAGGCATACTTTTTACATTTTTTTTACATTAAAAATATATTTTTTTGCTAAAAATAAAATCTTATAAATCATACGGGCGCTCGGTTGTATCGGCGGGGTTAGCAGAGGTAATGCGGAATCGTATAAGCCCTAGCGGGATCACACAAATTTTGTTATCCCTTTAAGAAATATTATAGCACGTTCGACGGCATTAACAATAAACATCACGTTATCAAATAATAATCTCCTTAGAAGGGCAACCAACAGAACGTGTTTACAGAAAACTTTATCAATTTATTAAAAACATTGTTAAACATGGCCTAATATCAACAAGTCTTAAATTAAAACACATTGTGAATAACACAAAACGAGATAAAAACATAGAAAATAATAGTTTTTCATGCCAATTCACACCGAAAAAAGTATTTTTTTTTATAATTTCGCAAGGAGCGTAAGTAAATAAGTAGGTACCTCATTGACTCAGGGTGTGTGTTGTGTTGCGAAGGTAAGCAGGCGGCATGCGGCCGGCGCGGCGCGGGCGTCGGAGCCAGGGGTCTAGAGGCTAGTACACCACCGATATTTTCAACCCGCGGAGTTTGGGCTTCGCGCGCTCACCTACCGCTGCTGCGAACTCGAGCGCGGTGCGACTGAGTCGCGCGCCCACCCAACATTCACTTTTATATGCTTCCCCTGCTTGCTTCCCCGTAAGAGTTCCAGGAAAGTACTACCGTTGACCCGTGAACAGCGCTCGAACATTGTTATCTAAAACTTTGTCGTGGGTCAAGAACAACTAATATACCTAAGTTACAACATACAACGATCAAATTTATTTATTGTAAACAATGACAATTTCAGTGTGCTTCCATTTTTTTATCGTGGTTTTTTTAAAGGTATTTTTATAGTGAAAATGTGTGTAAATAAAGTAAATATAGCTAATATAATAAAATGTAATTAGTGCTTTGTTTTACAGATACATTAATAACTTCACACTTAGCCAACAACCTAACTTTTAGAAGAATAATACTAAGTTAATATTATGCCTTGTAATATTGAGTAGTTATATCCGATACATAATTTACCAAAGGACAAGTTTCCACAGAAGTGGAACTTGTTTAATAGGGCCGTAGAATTGTTCTTGTGATTTATAAGTTTACTAAGTTACTCTATCGCAAAGGATAATTAAAGGCGCGACAAAAACATAGCGAAGGTCTATTCGACGAAATATTTATGCTTTTCACGAACATATGCACATAAAAAATGGAGATTTAGATTTTTAATTCCCTTCTTCGGCTTTTAGGGTTACTAGGAACCCTTATAGTGTCGCCATGTCCGTCTGTGTGTCCGTCCGCGGATAATCTCAGTTACCGTTAGCACTAGAAAGCTGTTTGGTACCATTAAGTATATTAATCCCGCCGACATAGTGATAAAATAAAAAATGGATTTTTTTTTATTAGAGTAAGTACCTCCCCTGCACGAAAAAAGTAAAGTGATTTATTTTTTATTTCAACGTGTGATATATTTTTGAATAGGTATTTAAAAACATATATTTTTTTGATTAATCGTTCCAAAGTAAAAAAAATGTATTTCCCATGTAACTTTTGGGCCAGTTTAAAAAATATCAAAAATTTCTCAAAAGTAGAACTTTATATACCATGAAGGGTTGACCAGTTTTTGAAGAATTGTACAGAATAATTTCTGAATTAAGTTTGTAACGCCGTATATGCATGGATTCTTTTACCTTAGTTTAAATATTAATCCCAGCATCGTGTTGTGGTTAAATGGTCTATGATTATATAACTTTAGTTTTATTTGAAAATTCGACTATGGTCAAGCTGTAATATCACGACATCATACGATTTCGCCAGTCTATATTTTAACCTATCTCAACCTGACCACGGATCAAAAAACTTACCCTTAATGTGACGAACAGGAAACAACGGAACGCTACACTGAACTTGGCCCATCACGCTCTTGGCGGGTTTTTTTACTTTAATGAGGTCTTACAAAAGTTATAGACATTCCAAAACTTGTATAGTTTTAAAAGACACATGATAAAGTCATTAAAAGTACAATAATTTTATCGAATTACTCCATCTCTATTTGAAGTGACGTAGTGGTTTTAGTTTTAATTGAAAAACAAAGGGACATTCGTGATGGCATGACCTTATATCGGAGTCCGAAACATTGTAACACGTGTTACTGCTTATTACGGAAGCTAAGTTCCTACCGAAGGGGTTGGTCCTAGCTTCTATTACTGCAGGTTTCTATTTACCCGCTAACCCGCATCGGACCAGCGTTCCCGGCAGCCAATTCCCAATTTAGGAAGGTAGTGGAACGTCTTTAGCTTGATGACGACTAAATGAACTATCTTAGCCAAAAAGGCGTTCAAAGAGATTACTACTCTTATTAACCAAAATATACAAAATTCAATTACTAAAGAAATTTTACTACTTAAATAATATTTGAAACACATTTTGATACATATACTTTTATTTATTGCTCTTTTTCCAGACATAAGATACTTTTGTAAACTGATATTGTTTAACAATAAGTAACTTGTAAGTACTTAAAATTTTAATCGCTTGGTTTCTAAATAAATAAACTTAATACCTCTTATAAGATTCTATTTTCAACTTAACTATGACACTCGCACTTTAATTTCTACTTTGTGTTAAGATTGAACTGTTTCAATTTTCAATCTTACCTGAATATCGCTGCTAGTAAAATCAATTTATAGCTCCCACGTGTCTGTGTTGAGACGGTTTAGAGAATACTTACATTTCATGTGAGTTTATCGTTACGGTAGTGGCACCGACAACCTTCCGCGGCGATAATGCGAGTCAACGCAAGTGCATCATTATACCGCAACCACATCATATTACCGCGAAATTTAATTGTCGATCTGGCTGCACACCAACTCTTCGGCAGCATCAGTGGGGCGGCTTTCGTATTTGCTACCAGTTTTTAAATACTCATATTAGTTACAACGTGATGAGTTGTCTGAGTCTCGATAGGTAGGTACAAAATAGGTGAAGTGATACACTTAATGATAAATTTCTAATCGCACTCTGCTTTTCTCAGAGGGTAAATAGATCCTGTTGAGTTAGAATCTAGAAAGGAACGTGCCCTCCACTAGCTACGAAATATGCGCATAGAGTTGGTAACCTAGAGTTAAAAGCACGTAGTAGCGATAGGTTTTAGGTGTGATACTATGAGGTCTAAGATAGGTTTATGGCTCACATACTTCCATGTGTATGCCATAAAACCCTGGCCAGCCTGACCTTATCAGGAAGCATAAGACTTTTTAGTAGGAATAGTAGGATTGAGAAAATGCATGTTGTGTCGGCCATTTAATATCAAGCTTTTATTGATCTAACTCGATAAAAATTTATAAGGAACTAGATTTTCACTCTCGATTGTACCTTTTATTTTCATTGGCGGAAGCAAGTTGATGGTAGGTAATTTTGCATAGTTGCAAGGTTACCATTTGTCACGCTTGGCGTAGCATCTGCCTCACATACCGTTTAAGTCAGGAAAGCAATCGAGGCTACTTAAGAAAGGGTCGACTGATGTGTGATGTGACCAATACCAGATAATCCCAAGAGGCCCTATATTTTCTTAAATTTTCCTAAATTTTCTTTCTTATAAGTGGGATTCAAAATGACATACAGATGTACAGCAGATGCCACTCAGAGCGTGACTCCGCAACCTCCGTTGTGACACATTATTTATCGCCGAAGTGTTGCATTGCTAGTTGATTGTTCACTATACCCACTATTCAATACAGTCGCTGGCGTGCTCAATCTTGCGGAAATATTACATCTGTGCGCGCGGAAAAGTTGTGAAATTTATGGGAAAACTAATTTCGCCGAAGCAATAATATTGCAGGGATATTTGACACATTCATACCTAAATGTTTACGATTGTAACATGTCAATCTTGTCATAGTGTTTTTACGTACAAATCATTTACAATAGTGTCTTTGTGTTTTAAACTATATTAGAACTGAAATAACAGAATAGAAGCCGTAAAGTAATGAAGTAGGATTGACTTACTTGCAGTTCGTTTTTATGATATTTATGTAACATTGCAGTGTAAAGCATTTTAAGTCTTATTCATTTTATTCATACTTTTTATCGTTTAAAAGGAAGTATACATTTTTAAAATATGTTCAACCTTTGCTTATCATTAAACTATAAACTCCAGTCATGTAAAGAATGTTACAAAAATAAAAATAGTTAACATATATTTAGCCCCAGTACTGATCACGTGTCCATTTTGATGCGCACATATAAATGTATATGTACTTACGCATATGATGTTCCTGCAGTGAGCACGTGACATTACATTATCATAATCGCCCTGCTATTGTGTTCTTCCCTTACATAATTATTAGACCGAAACATTAACACACTAAAATAACTTAGCCAATGTTCACTGAATGTCTAACGTCATCTAAGTTACTGCTTTCAGCTCTGTACATAGGCAGCAGATCAAGCGGAAACTATCACGTAATAATTTATAATGTAATAAATATCAAGGATTGTTCGTGTATTTTATTTGTTTTAATTGCTATTCATGTTTATTTGGTTTCATCAATGTGGGTAACACCTCTGCCTACTCCTTCGGGGAAAAAGGCACGATGATATGTTATGTTATCATATACCTACCAGAAGGCCTAGCACGGGCCGGAGAGAAATAGTCCCCAGAGACAAAAATCGTCCTTGCCTCTCGCTTCTTCGTTCGCGCGGAAGCAAGAGGCAATGAGTAATTTTGTCTCCGGGGACTTTTTCTCTCCGGCCCGTGCTAGGCCTACAGCCATGGATTTAAAAAGAATAATTATGATGCTACCAGCCAATTTCATTCCACAACATGGTATAGACTTCCTTATCTCATTGTCTTGTGATTTGTCACAAAGTTAATTCGTCACTATTTAATTTTACATTATTTTTACACGAATCTGATAGCAAACTAATTATTGTTTGTTAGCGTTAGTCTTTCAACATGAATGAAAAATATTACATTTTATTTGTTTTTTCGGCTTACTAGTCGTTTCGCACGAATACAGATGCACAATTGATAATAGTTAATACTAAAACAATAAAAAAACCGGCCAAGAGCGTGTCGGGCCACGCTCAGTATAGGGTTCCGTAGTTTTCTATTTTGTAAAATTTATCAAAAACTGTTCAACCCATCAAGTTCAAAATAATTTTCTTAGAAAGTACTTATAAAGTTCTGCTTTTGAGAAATTTTTCATATTTTTTGAATGCTTCAAAAGTTCAAAAGTTAAAGGAGCGAACTTTCGGAGCGATTATTTCAGAAAATATAAATTTTATCGTAAAATGATGTTAGAAAACCCTTTTTTATTTTTCAGTGAGATTATCCGCGGAGCCGATAGGGGAAGCCGAGTTGGGACGGACGGGCACTAGTCGATCAGCCGCGGGAAACGCGGGTTCGATCCCACCGCCTGTATCACTGAGTTTGAATGAAACTTATATACAGTTCATTGTGAATATCGCTTCCCTCACATTGTGCCCGGTGCATGGCAACAGGCTCGCTACCTGTTACATAACCTACCCTAGTGTGATGCTTTTAAAAAATACCCCTCATTATGTACCAGTTTCATAAACTAGTATTATCTAGTAGTCGCCAGTACATTTACTTCGCTAGTTTTTATGACAGCTGTCATTTTAATCAAGCTATATTTTAAAGACTTACACTCAGTTGCACAAAGATTTTTTAAGGACGACATTTGTTAATGAGATTAAAACTTTAAAGTTCATTAAAGTTAAGGTTGTCACACAAAACAGTTCTAGCTAATGTCACTTTAGCATTGACAGGGTGCTAATGTCGTTTTGTGCACGTAAAACTACGCTAAGGTGTTCTTTTGACACTACAATAAATAAATTTAATGGAGCATTAGAGATAATGCCGACATTAAATTTTAAAGTTCGTTTCTGCAACTGGGTGTTAATGTATTGAGTTAGGATAAAACCCGTAGAAAAAATTTGGATAAGAATTCATGATGACCTAGTCTTGCGTGGAAAATTGAATAATAAGACATTTTTCTGCTGTCTGTATAGAAGAAAACAACGAGATGAATATGTTTAGGGTGATTTCTCTAGTATGCAGACCGCCAGCGCTGGCCGCAAATATAATAATAGTTTATGTAACTGGCACATAATATAGGTTTTAATACCGAGTTATGTGCAGTTACATACGACCCCAGTAGCTATTGCAATCATTACTCTTACTTATGGGACTCTGCTAACAGTGGGATGTATACAATAATGATATATGCGTTTCAACAAAAATTGGTAGGATGAATCGTAAGTGAAACAGATAAAAAATTTGTAGCATTAAATCATCTTCAGACTACATACGTCACGTACATAAGCCTGCTGCACTGCTGGGCACAGGCTTTCCTCATGGAAACAAACACCTGAGGAGTATAGGCCGTAACACTACTGCGCTGGGCCAATGCGGAGTTGGAGATCACAAAGTTTTCATCAGCCATCTACGGGCTGACCATGACGAAGGTAGCTTTCTTTTCGATATCGAAAGTCAAAACGTATTAACTTCTAAAATTTCACCAAACTCCTAAAAATTTTGAAAATTGAAATAATTTATGCAAAAAATGTTTACTTTATCAGAATGGTGATTTAAATAGAATATTGGTGTAAAGA
The DNA here is from genome assembly GCA_910589355.1 of Parapoynx stratiotata. Taxonomy (NCBI): domain Eukaryota; kingdom Metazoa; phylum Arthropoda; class Insecta; order Lepidoptera; family Crambidae; genus Parapoynx; species Parapoynx stratiotata. The sequence continues at coordinate 11,693,355 of OU342457.1, forward strand.
AACGGGATCCAGAGATTTTAGATTAGAATAACGGTCTCGCGGTGATCTGCCGGGGATCTTTAAACTGGAAGAACTGCTTTTGTCGACTCCAAGCAAGGTTTTTTGACCTCTTGACCGTGTTTGTTTATGTTAATCTAAAACCGTACATAGGTGTTACACGTATTCAATATATAAATACAAGAATTTCAACTCATCCAATCAATCGCCTTTCTTCAGAAACTCATAGTTATTTTACTTCTAAAAATACAAAGATACTTTTTTAGGAGTACGCAGATTTAAGATGCTTTATAAAAAAGGTACCGCACGTACATTATTTGTTATTTAGTGCTTGTGATCGAAAAATTCTAATCGAATTATATTTCCGGAATGTGACACGGGCCCCGGAGTCATGTGGAAGTGTTGCCAATCATATTTTACATACAAACATATAATCGCGATCATTATCCCATAAGGATTAGTCAGAGACTAGACAAAAGCGCCGCAAAAGCAGTCCATTGCCATAGTCCGCGCTTGTGAGCCCGTCGCCGCTATAAGCTATTGGACGTTGTGCAGTTCTAAGTCCATTAGTCGCCTTTTACGACACCCATGCAAAGAGATGGGTTGGTAGTATTTTTTAATGAGCCGCTACCACACGGTTTATCATATTTTACCTGATATATTTTAGTCACTATGTATGGGGGCTCTATTCCGGACATAATGTACCTCTGACAAGTGATATTCGCAATAAAAGGTAAATGATTGCTCAACCAAGTGACACAGGCAGGGGCTTAACCGACAAGCTCTTGCCTGAGAAGCCCAATTAACTATCGTGGCATGACACGGATCTATTACATAATAATAATAAAAACTGTTAATCAATTGTGTCTGTCTGTACATTAAATACATTTTGTAACTTTTAATGGGGTCGTAAATATCATCTCTAAGTATCACGAGTTATGAACAATTTATTTGTCTGTGTGAGGGGTTCACGCAAAAACTACGCGGCAAATTTTGATAAAAAATATTATGATGATATCTAAATGTCCTGGTCATCATTTAATATAACTTTTACTGTAATAATATGGCATTAAGTCAATACACCACGAGAACAAACATTGCGAGGGGGCACAGTTAGTGACAGATAAAAATGTTTACCGAATAAATGAGGTAACTTATTCACAAACTCCAATATATTGTCCTTACCTATGAAATTGGTGTTTTGTATGGAGATTTTGCGGAATTCTGCATTTTCCATACTAAATTTCTTCCAGTTTTCTTCACAACGACAAATCCAAAGATAATATTTGGCATCTATCATTAGACAAGCTTTAGTAATATGTGTAATATCACACTTCATAAAAATTATTTATCGTTTTTAAGTGAATGCAAATATAATGATGTATTCGGGAGGCACTTAAAAAGAGTTGTCTCCGTATCCAATTTTAACACAATTAAACTTACAACAAATTATCAAAACAAATCAAAAGAGCCCACTATTTTTAGACGAGGTAATTATTTTTTAGGAATACTCTGAATATACTCTTAATAGTCTCTTAATAGTTACGGACAAATTGCTTAGACAGAATTAAAACACCATTTTCATAGGTAAGGATCCAATATTTAATTATGTGGGTACACGTAGTTGCACTTTTCACGTGTCAAAATACTATAAAATTAACAAACTTATTTTTTTATATGACAGGTAAGCTCTTGGCCTTCGTGTCACCTAATGGTAAGTGACGATAAGGCCGAAGGTGGAAGCGAGTTTCACCTGTAATACTCATCAACTGAGGAACTGGCTATCTTACCCCTGATTGCCGGAACACAACAATGCTTATAACATTGTTATTATGGCGAGAAATTTAGGTAAGACGGTGGTAGCTAGCCAGGCGGACAGAAGCTCTACCACCAACCAAACCGAGCAGAAAAACCACTGCTCCCGTGGGGAATCGAACCCCGGACCTAATGATCTACACCCGGTGGTGTTAACTAGACCAGAGCGGCGGTAAAAATTTTTTTAAACAAAATCTGCTTGTTCACCTCTATATTTTTTTCGTTACGTTCACAACCGGGAAGCCTTGTCAAGAGAAGATACAGGCAAGAAACTCTGCTAAGGTCCTTTACATCAAATTGTCTTAGGGTCGATTTCTCAATCCCCAGATAAAACTATCTGTCAGTCAAATGTTATTTCTTTCCCTTTTCTTTTTATGACTTTAGAAAGTGACAGTGATAATTTTAAATGGCGGAAAATTTTATCTGAGGATGGAGAAATCGGGCCTTAAATTCTTAAATGTACATAATAACAGTTAAGTTAAAATGAAATTAATAAGATGATGTCATAAGTTACAAAATACACAAAATGACAAGTGAGAATGGACGAGTTCCAGTAGAAAATCCCTGCCTGTATCTAAATGACATTTAGTTAGCAATTAATGATAAAATAAGTAGTTTATTAATTGTGTGCTAACTAAAATGAAATACTGGGATATTAGCGATAGCCGAGTTGGAAAAGATGCCACTACTAGTCCCGCCCCTTGCTACGAGTACATGGGAATCTAATAATAGGGGATATGTTGGTGTAAACACATTTGCCTATCCCCTCGGGGTTATAGTTATGGTGATAATAGCTTCATTAGTATTATCTTTTATAATTTTATCGTGAAACAAATTCTAACACTCTCATCTACTATGAATGGATAATGGTGTGTAATAACTGAACTATCCATATTATCATTGGAATGTGATAATAATCATCGTGCTATTAAAGGAACAATAGATCGATAAAGGATCTTTAATTTATCAATGAAACAGTCGCAATAGCGACCGGGACCTGCGGCTTAACGTGCCTTCCGAAGCACGGAGGAGCTCGAGATCGGAAAGTTTTGGTCACCCATCCACAGCCTGACCATGGCGAAGGTAGCTTTGTTTGCAATCGAAAACCAAAGCGCACTAGCCACTACGCCACCGAGCTCCTCCTTATTATTTATTTATTAAAATTCAACCAATTTGAACATGAAAAATATCAAAATCACATTTATATCCACAATTCTGTAAACACTAAAAAATAACTTGTTATACAAGTATTCTAATAATTATAATATAAAGTGTATCTTGCATTTAGACGTCCTAGCTATCTGTAACGGTAGTTTTCTATAGATTTTATCTTTGTTTTTCTTTTCTGTTTTGTGAACAATACTAATCAGATTTATTACAATTCATCGCCGTTTTAATCCTATTTAAAGACAAAGTTGGATGTGTTTTGCGGAAGTATGTACGTGCACGCACTAAGTATTCTAAACATAGGTATTGTGCACTTGTGCATATATGATATACAATCTCAATTTTTTACATTTTCTTCATCAGCTTGTACAGCTAGAGAATTAGGTGTTGTTATTACTTATTACTAAAGTTCGTAAACTTGATGTTGATACTAGTTTCATCATAAATACATGTAAATTGTAAATTTGTAAAAAATTTTTTTAACAGAATTTAACGGGGCTGTGTGGTAGCGGCTCATTAAAAGAATACTACCAACCCATCTCTTCTCATGGGTGTCGTGAAAGGCAACTAATGGACTTAGAACTGCACAACTGGGTGGCACATCACCAATCACGCTGAGTGCAGTCACTGCTTGGTGAAGCGCAGACTATGGCAATGGACTGCTTTTGCGGTGCCTTTGTCTACTCTCTGAGAAACCCTTAGGGGTATTAGTCGTGATTATATGTATGAATAATTTAATTTTTAATGAGAGCTTTAGGGATTTTAAGCAAATTGTTCCGTATAGAACTCCTTGGTGTTTAAGGAGTACATTTGTGTTTTAGTTTTTGACGTATGTCAAGAATTAGTTGTTCTTTTTTGTTCTGAAAAAAATGTGTAAGTGAACCAGATAATTAAAGTTTTTTCCCTTTATAAAAGCCGTATATATTTGTTCATCCCTGCTTATTTACAATCGCAAGGAGTGCGGGGCAAGGCGCGACGCGCCAGTTATATATTCGGCACACAAATTATGAATGGAAAACTATCACTTACCTTACATTACGGTAACTGTTAAGTAATATTGCATTCCGAAAAGGTACCCTTTTAGGGGTACACACAACTGTGTTTTTACCGAGATCTATATGTAGTTTTATTTTATTTACTTTTATATTGTGGGGTAAATAAGAAGCCGACCCGCCTGATGCTGATGGTATGCGGTTACCGTAGCCTGCTACGCACATAGCACTACTCACGCGCCATCCCATACGCCCTGATTTACAACCAAATTTTTAATAATTATAATTATACTATGAAATTACTAAGAAACATAGGTTTTACGTAAGAGGCACACAAACAGACGGTTCCCCCGATAGTGTGTGATCGCCGCCGCCTATAGACATCTAAAACACCGGAAGAATTGCAGATGCGTTGTCGGCCATGTATAATAAATTATTGTACTCAGCACACTAATATTATTATTTGCTCAGAGATATGATAAGTAAGCTCTTGGCCCTCATCTCACTTGATGGTATGTGACGATAAGGCCAAAGGAGCGAGCTTCACCTGTATTGCTCAAAAACTGAGGAACTGGCTATCTTACCTCCGATTGCCGGAACACAACAATGCTTTATAACGTTGTTATTATGGCAACAGACTTAGGTAAGACGGTGGTAGCTGGCCAGGTGGGCTTAAAAGCCCTACCACCAACCAAACCGAGCAGAAAAACACCTGCCCCCGTGAGGAATCGAACCCCAGACCTCCCGATCAACACCCGCTGGTGTCAAATACTAGGCCAGAGAGGCGGTTATATATGCGTACCTGAAACCGGTGTACTACGCCACGAAGGTCATCAAGCCAAGTTTGGTGACATCGTAATCAAATGTGGTGAGCGGTCATAGTGTAAAAGGTGAAATGTGTACGATAGACGGATGCTACGTACAATAGTGTTTTGCATACAAACGATCACAATTTAAAAACTTATATATTTCACTATAAACTTCCTCCTTTGTCTTCGGTAAACATTACGCATTGCAGATATATAGAAACTATAACAATTCAACTCGAGTTATTTGAATTTTGTTTATATTGGGTCCTTACCTATGAAATTGGTGCTTTAATTCTGTCTTTGCAATTTGTCCGTAACTATTAAGTTTCAGAACATTCTTATAAAATAATTGCCTCTTCTAAAAATAGACCATATATTTGAGCTCGTATTATTTAATTTGATAATTTTTTGTAAGTTTAATTGTGTTAAAATTAGACACAAAGACAATTATTTTTAACTGCCTCCCGAATACATCATTTGATTTGAATTAACATAAAAACGATGAATAATTTTTATCAAGCGTGTTCACACACATATTACTAAAGCTTGTCTAATGATACATGCCAAATACTATTATCTCTGGATTTGTCGTTGTGGAGAAATCTGAAAAAATGTTAGTATGTAAAATGCAGACATCCCCAAAATCTCCATACAAAACACCAATTTCATAGGACCTAACATAATAATTATATGGGTGAAAACTTTATAATTTCGACTTCCTCCGTTCTTACGAACACATGTCCCTTTCGCTATTGCAATCGTCTCTACTCATTATATCACATCGGTCCAGCGTGGTGGTGTTGCAGCTCAAATCATATTTTTCTCCACAAATGAAGGCCTGTGAATCAGTTGGAGAATGACGACGAGTGATGACCTGACGAAAAATTTTCATGGCATTAAAAATAACATCAAAGGAGAATGGTCACGGTCCATAAAAAATTACCCAGGTCCGACAAGAATGAGGCCTACCTAATTTTTTTTTAGGTTCAGTGTAACATAAATATGTAATTTTTATATCGAATATTAGGGGCAAATTAATAAATATGTTGCTGTGATTTTTACTCAAGCGCAGTATGAAAAGGTGATTTGGGATGATGCCCCAAGTTAGAAGTTATCACCTGGAACTCATACTACAGCCCAACCAACAAAACATATTTTTTTATACTGCCCCTGAGGAAAAAACGTTGCGCTTTTTTCCTAGGCGCAGTATGAAAAAATGTTAAGAAACAGTTTTTTTGTTATTTTGGTGTTGATATGAGCACCAGTTGAGAGTTGGGGCTTTATCTCGAAACATCCAAACTTGAGAAAATCTAGAAAAATAGTTTCCATCTAATTTTTCCACACAACGCCTGAGGAAAATAAAAAATGCAATATATTAGGTCCTTACCTATGAAATTGGTGTTTTGGGGAATTCTGCATTTTCCATACAAAATTTTTTCAGTTTTCGTCACAACAATCCAAAGATAATATTTGGCATCTATCATTAGACAAGCATTAGTAATATGTGTAATATCACACTTCATAAAAATTATTTATCGTTTTTAAGTGAATGCAAATAAAATAATGTATTCGGGAGGCACTTAAAAAGAGTTGTCTCCGTGTCCAATTTTAACACAATTAAACTTACAACAAATCATCAAAACAAATCAAAAGAGCTCAAAAATATAGTCTATTTTTGACGAGGTAATTATTTTTTAGGAATACTCTGAATCTTAATAGGTACAGACAAAATACTAAGAGAGAAAAAAAACACCAATTTCATAGGTAAGGACCCAATATTTATATGTTAGCCTCTGATACTGAATATAAAATTAACATATTTATGTTAAATTGAAGATAACGAAAAAATGAGATAGGTCTCATTATATTTGGGCCTGGGTATGGTGAACATTCTCCTTTATAATATATTTTAAAAGGAACTATAATGCTGTAAATGTGTTTGTTGAACGAACGAAGATGGATAGAATATAGGAACGCGAGAACATTTGTGCCCTATAAGTTCACTCGTAGAAATTTTTCAAGGAGTTTGACTCCTTGAAAATTTTCTACAGATCACAGATTCAGGAATGGTCCAGTTATGCATTGCATAGTGATCCGATACATGTGTGACCTTAAAATCGTTTTACATCTCCTTTGAGGCACAACCATCTCAGTAATCCATACTCGCAAGACTAGAAGCAAGTCAACAGAAAAAAATTCAACAGAAAGAATAAGACTTTCTGTTGAGTTATTTTGTTATAACATATATACAGATCAGTATATTATGTATATCTATGATACAGATACATGCAATATTATGCCATTTTTTTCTTTGTTCCCTTGTAAATATCGAGAGATAAAATGAAAATGGAAAAGGTCAGAAACGTGTACAAAAAAAGACAAAATACTTAGTGGTTATTTTAAATTACGAGTATGAATAAATAATTTCAATGATACACGTGGATATGAGATAATATTTAGTTATGTTGCAAAAAGGAGAATCAAATGGTCATAAAATGACCCAGGCCCGACACGAAGGAGACCTATCTCATTTTTTTGTTATATTCAATGTAACATGAATATGTAATTTTTATAAACAAAATTAGTGGCTAACATATTAAATATGTTGCTTTGTATTTTCCTCAGGCGTAGTATGAAAAATATATAAGGAAACATTTTTTCAGATTTTCTCATGTCTGGAGGTTTTAGAATGATGCCTTAAGTTACAAGTTATCTTTTCGTGCTCATATAACAGCCAAAATAATTCATTTTTATATCTTTTTTAGACTAGGTCTTATGAAAAGCATCGCAACGATTTTCCCTCAGGCCCAATATAAAAAGACGTTTAGAAACGAATTCTTTTTGGGCCCAACCATATGTAATATAATGGGTAATATGAGTCCTAGATGATAACATCTCACTATCATCATCACAAAACACCTAAACTTGAAACAGCCTAGAAAAATTTGTTTCCTTATATATTTTTGATACTGCGCCTAAGGAAAAAACAAAGCAACATATTTATACGTTAGCCACTGATATTGAATATAAAAAATACATATTTATGTTGCAGGAAACAAAACAAACAGAATGAGATAGGTCTCATTTTTGTCGGGCCTGGGTAAATTTTGTATGGGCCGTGACCATTCTCCTTTTGACTACGATTGCTACGCACTTAGAATCTTATAATATATGATTTGACATTCCTCCTTCCTTCCTCAGCCTATATACATCCCACTGCTGGGTATAGGCCTTCCTCATGGAGAAACACGTGAGGAGTATGGGCCGTAACACCACCACGCTGGCCCAATGCGGGTTGGCGGGTAGAAACGGGGACCAACGGCTTAGCGTGCCTTCCGATGCATGGAGGAGCTCAAGATCACAAAGTTTTGGTACCCATCCACGGCCTGACCATGGCGAAGGTAGCTTGGTTGGTAGCAAAGCGTACTAACCACTAATTATGTCCTTATCTGAAGAACATCAGGAATTTTCAGCTAGAAATCACGTTCTCAAGATAAACATTTATTTACCAGCCAGGAAAAGCAAGTAAGTACTGACGAAATACAGAGTGCATTTATGGGAAATAAATTTCTAACCACTTACGCTTAACATGAGATTTTATTTCCAAGGAAAAAAATACAGAAATAAATATAAATAACTTAGATGTTATTAATTTTATATTTCGGATTCCTTTTTCAGCCATCTTAATTTTTCCACGAAGATTATTTTCTTGCTTATTTATTTGATTTATTTTATTTGATTTGATTATTTTTTATGCTGTGTAAATACATAAATTGCCTGATGGAATGACACTGGGTCCCTGGAGGATGGGTCATGCTTTGGTGTTGGATGCAACTTGCGTCGACACCTTATCATCAGCCTCTCATGTCCCAGTAACTTCGGTGAGGTTGGGTTCGACTGCCAATTCTGCGGAAACACTCAAACAGCGCAAGTACCTTTCGGGTAGAGACACTGGGACCCTGATGGGCTTATAAACATTATAAAGAGATATCGAAACGGCTCTGCAATCCTTCCGGTGACAAGAAGGCTGGTGTGTATGTCGCTTAAATTTTAACAGAGGTAATATCAAAAATTAACACAGGTAATATCGCCAGCCTTCTTGGCACACTTCCAGCAATGGATAATCTTGCAGACGATTTTTGATTATAAGTTTTTGTGTTAATGTTTTGTTTTGTTGTCTTTTTAACAAGATAGCGCCTGTACATTGATCCAACTAACCTATATACCTATATACTCCGAGTACTCCCTTTATCACTGTCATACACTCTAAATGTAAAAACTGAATTCTATTCAGAAAATTTTTTTTAACGCTAAAGGAGAAAGTGCAGCCAATAAATATTTTATTGTGTTATATTCTTTCTGTAGTTTGGTCTTTTGAAAATAATAATTATTCACCAAGACATTGAGTAGTGGTTAGTACATAAGTTAGTTTTTTTCCAATTAGTTATCTTCGCAATAACAATTTTACTTTTTAGTGTGGTTTTCCATACATTTTGACGTAAAACGCGCGCGCGTGGAGCGCGTGTGGCTGTGAAAGATGTTAGCTATCTCTTGTAATTGTAAGGCGCGCGCGTGGCCAGCGCTGACAGCCAGCCCGCCTATGAAACCACCCTTAGATTTACAAATTGATAATATTTTTAAATACCTATTCATAGTCCAAAACAATTTATAAACGAGACAACACTTTGAGCAACACAATGGGAGTAATAGTATTATGAAAACCAAATGTATTTTATATTCAAATTCCTGTCGTACGGTTCTCAGAGCTTCTTTTCTGCTCTGCACGATTGTGCTTCTAAGGTGCTTATCTTTCTAAGCTTCTTACCTACCTGTACCATAATTTTCTTTATTATTCATGCATAGCTACGGCTACGAATCGTGGAGGATTATTTTCTAGATATTTTTATATTCCACACGAGCTGTCCACTGGTTATAGTCGCGAACAATTCTTGTGGTTTCCATTGTTCACTGTTATTTGCGTTCCTGTCTTACCGTTCAAACCGGAACACTGGTAAAGAAATATTTATTTTATTGCTAAATATACGGCATAGACAGGTGTTAATTAAACTATCGACATGTATCAAATCCTGCTAAGCTAATAATAATATGACTTGTTGAAACTAAACACTAAAACCTTTGGTGCTATGATAAGAATTATCTTGGCAGTTAATCATCATTACAAATACTATGACTATGTTAAATTTACTCCTGTTTCGTTAGGTTTAAGTATATTATCATTAATTTAAGTCTATATATTTAATAGGTTACTGACCTCAGCATATACAGGTCACACAGCTGGGCACAGGCCTTCCTCATGAAGCAACACAAGAGGAGTATAGGCCGTAACACCACTGCGCTGGTCCAATGCGGCTAGGTGGGTATCACATTCAAAATGTATTAATTGAAGTAACAATTCAATATTCGAAAATCATTTATTCTGTTTATGTATTTATTTGTTTTGGTTTACCGAAACAATAATCCAACGCACCACCTGTTAGTTAACTATACATGTTAATGAAATAGAATACAAATATAATTGAAGATACAAATATTATATAAAATACTTCAACTTAAATAATTGAAGTATAAAATTGTAACAAAAATTACAAACAAACAAAAAAAAAATATTTATACATTATTTACAAATCATGTCAAATACGTAGGATAACGTCAAATTAAAAAATAAAATAATGAGTCATATCATGAAATAAAAAAATATATGTCATCGGTCAAGAAATGAACTGATGAGTAAAAGGAACCAGAGCCGGCAGCCCAGCGGTAAACAGATCAGAATCTTTAAAATGAGCGAGCATATCCCCGATCAGAAGTAGGGTACGCACTGTAGGTGCTTGGGCAGCGTAGAAGGTGTGACTGGTCAGGATCGGCAGCAGGCACGTGGTGCTCTGCGGCGTTACTAACGCCCGTATTACGGAACTAAACTCAAGCGTAGATCTCTGCTTGAGCACTGTTAGAGAGGGATGGCGCTATTGATCCCACACAGCGCCATCCCTTTTTAACTGCGCTTAAGCAGAGATCTACGCTTGAGTTTGGTTCTGTAATACGGGCCTATGCCCACGATATGCGGTGGGACACGTCAGCGCAAATACGTTCGAGTATGTACCGGTCAATTTATTAGGTCCTTATCTATGAAATTAGTGTTTTATATGGAGATTTTGGGGAATTGTGCATTTTCCATATAAATTTTTTTCAGTTTTCTTCACAACGACAAATCCAAAGATAATAATATTTGGCATCTATCATTAGACAAGCTTTAGTAATATGTGTAATATCACACTTCATAAAATTTTTATATCGTTTTTAAGTGAATGCAAATAAAATGATGTATTCGGGAGGCACTTAAAAAGAGTTGTCTCCGTGTCCAATTTTAACACAATTAAACTTACAACAAATTATTAAAACAAATCAAAAGAGCTCAAAAATATAGTCTTTTTTTAATACTCTGAATCTTGTTAGTTACAGAAAAAATACTAAGAGAGAAAAAAAAACACCAATTTCATAGGTAAGAACCCAATATTTTGTGATTCAGTACGGAAAGATAGTGCAACATATGGAGTAATTGCCTTTTGACTCCAGTGTAGAGAGATCTACCATGCCGTTAACTAAAGCGAGGAGAATAAAGAGCGATAATATCCGTAATGTCTCTTAAAGAGCCAACGCGCAAATTTTCTTTGTAGTCTTTCTATCATTAGACTGTAGTTAAACTCATTGTGACCGTCAAAAACTATTGCCAACCGTACATTAGTTACCAGAAGGCCTTGTCCTGAGAAGAACGCGCAAGAAACTCAGCAAGTTTAGTGTTACAAATAATAAACAATAAGGATTTTTTAGACTAAGACGTATAATGTAACTTTCATACCTTTAACGGTAAGTGCGATTACTGTAATGGCTATGTCTGAATTGTCTGATACATTTGTTATATAACCTGTCACGTAAAAAATATGTGTACACTTTCATCGCTTCATGAATTTAATTAAATTAAGACATAGAAATTGACAGAAATTGACATTCATGGCGTAACTAAAAAAGTTGTGTTTTTTACAATGAAAACTTACACAAGGAGTGCTGTAAATGCGTTTAAATATAATATCTCCACTTGATTGTACTACCAGTGAAATAAGTAAACAATAAGTATGGAAAAATAATCACAATTATCACAACACCATTAATCCGACTAGGTGTGACATACATTGTTAAAAAAGTATTACAAAACTGCAGACCGTGAACTCCCTGGCCTCGTCACGGTAAAACGTAAATCACCCTTAATATCCCGTCATTCATAGCTACTTGGTGTCTAAATACTATTTTGTACATTTTCGCTCATTAGGTATTTCAATTAGGTAACTAAGAATGAACAAAAATTTATTATTTTACATACAAAACTGTACTAAAAGGTAGTGAAATATGCGAACTAATTGGTATATTAATTGTAAAATTAAAAAAAAAACGAAATAAAAGTGCAACCTTAAGAATCAAATGAAAATCAAAAATCTTACATTTTTTAAAACAGCAAAATAATAATAAACAAACATGCAGGGCCGAATGAGTGGTCACTCAAAAAGTTGGGGCGCATCTTTGCAACTTATACTTACGATCTATGCATGCATATATTAAGGGATTTTAATGCAATACATATTATAGTATGCATAAGATTTTAATATTATTTTATTCTTTTTAACTATGCATATCGCCATCTATTGATTGGTGGTTTAACACCAACTAATAGATGGCGATCTATCACAGCGCCATCTATTAATTAGTGATATAACACCAATCAATAGATCGCGCTGTGCGCCGAGTGGTGATTTAACACCAATTAATAAATTACTCAGTCTCTCCATGCAAAACCTAAAATTTGTTGATATTTAGACCATTTCGTAGAAAGTAAATGCAAGTTGCATTGCATTGTCAACGGGCTCTGAACTATTCCCAAAGTTTCAGCCCAATAGCTAGTCTGGGAGTGCCTCTAAATTGAGTTACAAAAATCCAACCGGACAAACAAAGACAAAAAGACAAACAAGAAAGTGAGCTAATAAAACGCAATAAAATAAAAATTAACAAATCCACGATTTCAGTGAGAAATGTATGCTCTATGGTTAAGGATGATTTAATAGAGAGTCCTATTATGTTGTTTGCCTTATTTTTATTATAAATTTTTATTTATTTTGTGCATTACACCGCCATTTTTAATTCACTTTTTTTTTTGGTTTTATATTAAAATCCTATAGAGGAAATATAATTTGGTGTATAAAATAATGATAATGAAGAGGAAGAAAAAAAATTATAATATTAAAGATTTTTTTCTTATTATGATGGCGACAAATTTAGATAAGACCGATGTACCACCAACCAAACCGAGCACAAAAACCTCCACGGGGAATCCAACCCGGACCTCCCGATCAACACTCGGTGGTGTGAACCACTAGACCAGTGAGGCGGTTAAATACTTGTATCGCTGCATGCAATGCAAAAAACATCTTGTAGAAAACTATACAGGTTTTGACCTGCAACTCCTATTAGAAATTGAGCTAATAACTGTATCCTAATTTCATGTCTATGGAGCCAAAAGAGGTCCTCTTTTCTCCTTCTTGTCGTCTTCTTTGTATTTCACTAGCTTTGCTTCGATTTTGCTTTTATACGTTTTCTCTTTTTATATCGACTCTTATTTATCCACTTTTCCAAAACACCAGCAGTGATCAATTTTGTTTTTTTGAAAAATTGTAAATAAAGTAAATACATAAAGAATCATGTCAGTGAATTTTATATTAAGAAGGTTGGATTAAGAATGTTATTAGAGGCAAAACGCCACCTGTTTAAAAAAACTGGTGCTCCATATACCTACTAGAATAATGGAAGGACACTGCCCACTGAAAATATGATTTAGATTTTTTTCCTTTTATGCAGTTTTGGCTTATACTTCATTGCAACATTTACGTTTTTATTGAAATGGATTAACTACATATTTCACGTGTTTCTATTTATTAATAGTTTTCTATTGATAATTGGTTTTCACGCCCATTAAGACATGCGTGCCCTTATTTATAGAAAATATTTAGATCTTTTCTCTGACCACCATCACCCCGTTATACTTGTAAACTATAAATGAGTAGGTAACATTTGGTAACTATAATCAATACAACCTATATTTTTTCTTCTTTCAGTCAGAATCTTGGTTTAAAAACTCTCGCAAGAGGTGAACACAGGAAAGCATCAAGCGTTGCAAACAGGTTTTAATAGATGGCGCTAGTCATCATAACAATAGTGACTAGTCAGCAAAGGTATATTACAATGTTAATATTATTGTGAAGTTCTTTTAATTTGGAACGGATGTCACTGGCTTTGTTTTATTTATATATACATTTATAGACAGTTAAAGGTTATTATCAAAATATCCTTAATATACTCATGTTATAATGTTCGAATTATGAACTCAGACTCGAACTCATAATGACATACTTTTTAACACAGATGATAAAAACGAAAAGTTTGAAATGGAAACTGTAACATAATGAGCATTATGCAACAGGTTGGACTCATTATGCAACACTTATTTTTCTTAAAAACGCACAAAACTATGGCAAAGGTTTTCCAGACAGCTAACAATAAATACATTTTTTTTTGTTTTATTTCTTTGAATAATGAGTGCAGATAAAGTAGTGTATGTAACTTCACATAACTCGGTATAAAAACCCTCGCGTTATACTATTAAAAAACTCCCCAAGCCTCGTTTAGCCCAAGCCAATATTATGTGACAATTACATAAACTACTATTATAGCAGCTTATTAGCACTTGATATAATTCAAAAGGTAGGCAGGGATAAAATATGTGTATTATAATTTTTTTCATTCAAAACATTTGTGTGTATTATGCAAAACAAAAAGCACACGAGTTTTTAGTTCAAGAGTTTAATGTACAAATTAGTAGATGGCGCTAATAGCATGGAATTATTTTTTAAAGTCGGGAGTCGCAGGCCGCGACTCCAGCCGCAGTCGCATCGACAATTGTCGATCTTAGACGTCAAATTGGGCTTATCGAATGTTCTATGCTCGTAGCGCTGTTACGACATCTGTTAGATCTTTCTGGTTCTACTGTTATTGATTAACTAGCACGTGAACACACACAAAATTTAATTGGAACCTTTGATATTTCTCTAAAATAAAGTTATTTTACTTTGGAACAGATGTCACTGTTGTAGTTATTTATAACCTGAGTTTTTGCGTTTATAACAATGTTTTTGGTAAAGTTTTTATGATATCCAACAAGCTTTTGAACTGTTTTGAATGATGGCCATAGTAATTCAGTCGAAGAACACATTTTTGTAAATTCTGTGAACCAAATATTAAGCCTAAAAAGCACGAAAAAAAGCACGCTTTCCTAAAAGTTGTACTACAAATTTCACAGATGGCGCTAGGCACAGTGAAAATAATCGGAAGGCTCTTACTTCCGCCTATGTAGAAGTATAGTATGGGCACCATATAACTGTGTATATACTTATCGGATTGTATAGTAGCCGGCAGCCGGCTCAGATCGGTGTGCACAGTACGGGGCACGGGCCGCAGTAGATGTTCGAATGGGTCGGCTCCGGCACGTCGCAGCGTATTATGACTATTGACGGAATGTGCGTCGCCCGCTTTTAAAAACAAAGAATACTACAGCTCGGGACATTCCCTGGTGATTTTTAGATACTCGGTTTTCAGTTATGAACTAGAAACTGTGTTTGAACTGTCTGGCGAAGGCATCCTTTACCGGCGTCTAATAGGTAAGTGATGGGCATGTTTTTAATTTGATTTCATAAGTACTGTTCAATAAATATGTTTAATTTTTAGGGCTAGACCCGAAATAATAAAGGTGAGAATGTTAAATCTGTTTAATTTCGGAATATAGTTAATATACTTAGTGAAAACTTATTGCGAAAAGATACTCGACAGATTTAATTTAAATTTTATGTTTTCTAGAGATTCAGCCTCTTTATAATCCCTAAAGAAACATTAGCTTTGTGGTCACTAACTTCCTGAAAACCTGCACCTAATACTGCTAAAATAGTGTTCACCATTTTCACCCCACTGAATGGTGCAGTGCAAAAATTGTTAAATAATATTTGTAAAAGAATAACAAAGCAAAAATACTTGGGAATGATCTATTTATAAAATAAATACAATATAAAAATAAAAATTATTACGGTTACTTAAGTTCATATACTTAATACATATTTTTACTGGTATTAAAATAAGATTGTACATTATAAATGATATGTAAGTCATGTACCATATAACTGCAATTATTTCATAATGTTCAATAAAAATCTACATACATACAATCACGCCTTTAATCCCCGAAGTGGTAGGCAGAGTCCAAGGAGCACTGTGTTCCTTAAGACTACATTTAGCCATACAAAAATGAAATCTATAAAAATCTATTAAGTTTATATTTCTTATGTACTCGCAAAAGTAATTTGCTTTATCATATACTGATAAGCAAATATTTAATTAAAGTAAAATGACCTCGATCTTATAATGAACATGCGTCTTCGTGTTTAACTCAAGCATTCTAGATTGCGTAAGGCTATTAAGGTCACAATCTAGGCACAATAGACTTCATTTCAACAATAGTTTGCAATGGACACATTTATTTAAACAAACACGTCTACTTGAATGTCGAATAAAGAAAGTGATGGAATAACTGTTTAAGAAAAATTTATTAGACATTAACGAACTGAAATATATTATGTCGAGTAATTCAAAATTATTCTTATAAGAATTGAGGATTAGCATATGCTAGCAATCACATGTCTGATTATGAGAATACTTCCTAACCGTGTTCAAATGGTCCAAGTCACCTATAAATGGACACTTGGTTGTTACAGATGGATAAATATTAAGTAAAATATACGTAATTTTATAAATCATTCCAAATGAAAACCTTTCGAAATATAATTCTCCATAAATATGGAGTTTTCTAGAAGGGATTAAACAAAATCCGGAGCGGGTGAATGACCGGTTTTCATCCTTATTATCAATGCAAAGGGATCCAAGGACAACATTTTACACTTCGGAATTATTGACTGTACTACGTTCACAGACGTAATCACGCTTTTAATTTCCTTCTAGAACATTTTGTACTATAATAATAGATAGTTGCAATGGGCCAACAACCACTATCATGAATTAAGTTCACAGAAGAAAAGAGAAAAGAGTGCACCTGTGTCTTCGTTTGCTTTTCCTATAACCATAATGGTTGAACGAAACAGCTGTGCAATCCGTATTAACTCTAAGTCGTTATCGAAAGAGAGAAAGACTAGTGTTCGCATTATGATTCTGATAATAAACCTCCACAGAGATTCTATTCCTGGAACACTGTACTGGTAGAAGAAATCAAGTAGGTAGTATTAAGTAATGAAGCCTAATAAGATATACCTATAATAAGATAAAACTGCAATTTGTTCGATGTTGTCCTATAATTGTATAATTTTATCATAATTATTGATTCGATTTCTGTTGCTCTGACAAATATGTCTGTGATAAAGTCATCTAAAGGATAAACTAAATAAACCAACAAGGTGAAGAGGTATATTGTTGGGGAAAGACAGATATATTATGATTAGGGCAAGGAAAATCAGCAAAAGAATCTAAAAATTTCTAAGAACATTATGTTTAAACTAGAATGTGACGATATAATGTAATTGTAGAGCAATTTAACTACAATCAGTAAGAAATGAAAACTAATATTTCGTCCCTGAGAAATAAAAGATTCCTCTGAGATAAAATTTACTTCTCAGAAAAATACAACTTTAAGTAAGAAAACACAGGTTGTATTGCAAATACCAACTCCAAACTCGTACAAGTTGGTGAAGTTATCAGCAAAATATATGTTCAAAATAAATTTTTCATGTACAATTGTATTTAATTTCTTTTTTCAAAACGCCTCCTAACAAAGCTCTGCTAAACATCCTCGAATGCATAGGTACATACAGCTCTACTTCAAAAGCACATCACTTCATATATTAAAATTCATAAACCTCATATTCATAAATTTAAAATTGTCACATAGTTTAGTCGGTCGTAGTGGTTCATACGCGTTAGCTTTCGATCCAAAACAAAGCTACTGTCCTGGGATGGGTGACCAAACTTTGTGATCTCGAGTTCCTCTATGCTTCAGAAGGCACGTTAAGCCATTGGTCCCGTTGCTACAAACCAACCCGCATTGGCCAGGTGTGGTGGTGTTACGGCCCTACTCCATTTGTTTCTCCGTATAGGAAGGCCAGTGCCCAGCAGTGGGAAGTATATAGTCTGAGGACGGCGAGCTTTGCTCTAGTACACACGCACATTAAATAATGTCTGCCAAATAAATGTTTAGTGGTGCTCAAATGCAAAATAGATTTGTTTTGACGTGTTCGCAGCCTATTAATTTAATAGGAAATGCAAACATTATGAATGAGCCTGTCACTTGTTATTTGGTCCGTTATTAGCTGTCCATGTTTGGTATTCATATGTTCAAATTACATAATGTATAGTGGAAATTTATGACAAATAGGCGCTGAGCGTAGTTCATTTTCAATCATTACTTTTGATGCGTCTTCTTTATGTAGATAACAATTTTTAACATCTTGCTACAAAATACTTTTAATTCATGAAATTTGTGAATTACAAAAGGATTATTGATTTTCCATACTGCCCGGTAACGGCAATTTAATTACTGACAAAGTGTGACTGTGTAATGCGAGCGCCTCTGTCTACCCCTTCGGGGATATAAGTGTGATAATAAATTATGTATTATATGTATTCTATAAAATTGGTTTAGATACACTAGCGTAGTAATAATCACATTGAAAATATAGCCAGCTTTCCCCTCTATATTCTATTTCCCCTATTTAGGATATTAAATCTGAATCAACCTTAAACCTATTTCGGAATTTTTTTATTGTCAATTTTACTT
The DNA here is from genome assembly GCA_910589355.1 of Parapoynx stratiotata. Lineage (NCBI taxonomy): Eukaryota > Metazoa > Arthropoda > Insecta > Lepidoptera > Crambidae > Parapoynx > Parapoynx stratiotata. Next base: position 11,712,086 of record OU342457.1, read on the forward strand.
TGAAATTTCCAAATACTTACCTATATCATCAAAATCCTCTTAAATTAAAGACTTTTTCAACCGATATCTTTTTTTCGAATGTAGTTTAAGCACTAGTGGCACATGGTCACCCTACTCATTGCTGAACGCAGCATGACCAATCTGCGACGCATTAACGGACACAAATGCAGCTAAATCCGTACTTACGCCCGGATTGAGTGCTTGCAAGGAAACTAAACGTTCACACTAACATATAGAACAGTTTGGCGGAGTTCCGATATTATATTCTAAAAAAAATTAAAAGTTTAAAAGACTACTCAAAACGCAACGCAATTGTGGTGTCGGTAACTGCTTATCAGGTGATCCATCTGTTCCTTTGCCTCTTTCTTTCTTCCTTTCTTTATACCATTAAAACCTTAGTACCGGTTGCACTACCATTACTATTTAACAGATAAATTCAAAAATGAAATAGAATTCGATGGATTACCTGTCAGTTACTTTAACAGGAACTCATCGGCCGTTTTATAGGCTTTTGTTTACTGCATTTGTTTAATAGACTAGCTTAACAATAAAAAATTGCTTTTAAATTAATAGAATGAATGAAACTATATATTTGGACGATAATCTCATTAGTAAAATTTTCTGATGTCATACCAATCGTATCACTTAACTCTGAATTCCGTTTAATAAGATTACCTATGCTCAAGCTAAGACCTGTGGCTTTCCTACCAATGTTGTAGGCAAATCGAAACCTAGCCGGAACTTTCACTACACAAACTGCTTTCAATATACAATTAACATGACTAAAAGCATTACCGCCAATTAAATGGGATAAACTAATAAGTAACACAAATTTCTTGTGTATATTGATTTACCTTTTGTTTGGGTTCTGGAAAATTAAAGATATTTCTAAGCCTGTTCATATTCTCTATATATGCATCTTAGGTGTCTACATCAACAATATTTAAAATAACTCAAGATAGAAAATATAAGTTTTCTTTCTTAAATGATATTCGAACTAATATTAGGTCCTTAGCTATGAAATTGGTGGTTTTGTATGGAGATTTTGGGGAATTCTGCATATTCCATACTAAAATTTTTCAGCTTTTTTCACAACGACAAATCCAAAGATGATAATATTTGGCATGTATCATTAGACAAGCTTTAGCAATATATGTGTGAACACGCTTGATAAAAATTATTTATCGTTTTTAAGTGAATGCAAATAAAATGATGTATTCGGGAGGCACTTAAAAAGAGTTGTCTCCGTGTCCAATTTTAACACAATTAAACTTACAACAAATTATCAAAACAAATCAAAAGAACTCAAAAATATAGTCTATTTTTAGACGAGGTAATTATTTTTTAGGAATACTCTGAATCTTAATAGTTGCAGACAAAATACTAAGAGAGAAAAAAAACACCAATTTTATAGGTAAGGACCCAATATATTTGATTTATCAAGAACATACCATTAATAGAACGCCAAGGAAAGTGTCTTTTCTATCTTAGGTAATAACAACCCACTTGTCAATTTCAGTTATCGGTGTATTGAATTCACGTCTTTCACTTGCATAAAGTTCGCCCACATAAGTTGTTAAGGCTTAGGTGTATTCGCTTTGATCTAAGAGTTCAACAGCCCATTTAATTGCCAATAACTGCTACGCAATTTCCTGCCACCTATGTACTTTATGCTCCAAGATTCATTAGCTATATACGACTTTATGTCCGTTGTAAACAAGTCTTTTTTGCATTACAGGCTTACTTGGATTTTACGACAACTCTTTAGCGTAAATAAGAACGTATTTACCACAACCAAACCTAAGTCGAAAACGTTACGGCTCAGCCACACTATACTTTCGTACTCGCGTTCCCTCGTGTCGCCTCGTGTAGTGTAGCTGGGCCGTAACGATTTCGACTGAGATGTGGTTGTGGTTATTATGTTCGTATTTAGCGCGATCGGGGCCCCCTTATTCTAAACTGTCGGAAACTAAACGAATTACGGAATCTCTATACCTGTCACTTTTTATTGCGGCGAATTAGAGCGAGACGGGACGTGACTTTCCGAATCGATTCCGTGTACCGACAGTTTAGAGTTAGGGGGCTCGTAACCGTTACGCATTGGTAAAGCCAGTTTGCTGTAAAAGTTCTAACATAATTTCAATTGCACTTTTATTTTCAATCTTACGCCATTGTAAATACTCTATTTAATCCTGAATAAAGATTTAATATTTTTCGACGATGTGTCATAAATACGCTATAAAATAAGCTGTTTGTGAGACCAGATTTTTGGTCTTAAAAATAGAACAATACTAGTGTTGTTTTATTTGATATTCCGTAGTAAAGAGCAGAAAAGCTTTGATAAACTATTCATTTACCTTATCTTTGATTTTTTATTCAATTTGTTAGTAAAGGAGCAGACTGCCCACCTAATTGCAAATGGCTGCACTTGCCTTGAATACCTTGAATACTTTTAAGAATTGAGTCTGCAACTCCTACAAGTATCGCAGTGTACAGTCGAGTTCAAAATACACTTTCGCCAATCTTTGTTTCCTTTTAATAAGAGTCACTTATTGTAAGAAGTAGTGACATATGTTTGGAGTAACTGTACGTTGCCAATTTGTGTTTTATGATTAAGTCCTAGTCCCAATTTCACTAATTATCCGCATTGGGCCCGCTGAAGCGTGGTGTTAAGGGCCATTCTCTTCATGGGTTTCACCTAGGTAACGCAGTAGGTACAGTCGAGTTCAAAAATATGTATGCAGTTTTGACAGGTGATAGTCTTTATTCCCTGCCAATAAAAGCCATTTATTGTCAAAAGTGCATACATATTTTTGAACTCGACTGTACATAATATAAAAGGTAAATCTATTAATAAAATAAAATCACCAATTTTTTAATATTTTGTCTGTATTACTATCTATGTTTGTGTGTGTTTCAAAAACTACGCGACGGATTTTGATCAAAATTAGGTTCAATGTAATCAAAGTTTAAGATATTTTTTACTGCAGGAAAATAGCGTATATATTTATTTACGGCCAATTTTTACTATATCCAAAAGCCGAGTTTCCATAATGTAAACTGGATCGGATTGGAGCGGAATCTATTTTAATTATTCTGTGTACACATCCTTCGTTGCCAGAAATCTGCCTAATTGGCTTATCACGTTAATTCTGCGAATAGTCTACAGGCTCGTTGGCATTGCAATTCATCTCCATTAATCTTGGAGAACGAACTTGATGTCCTATCGCAGAACTAAACAAGATAGATACGTTGTAGTTCTATACTATTTTATAAAATAAACGTAGGTGTAAATAAAAAACTTTTTACAGGCACGACCATTATAATTGTATTTTTTATTTAAAGTTGGTTTTATGTAAAATCGGTGATGTGATAAAGTCATTAAAGTTTTTAGGTTGACATATAAAATTAGTAAATGTGTAAAAATAAGGTGGGTGTTTTGTGAGCTATAAATCACCTCCTCTTCTAACTATCTAATAGGCTAATATAATGATGCAATACCTGTAAGAGGTAGGTTTAATAAATTATCTCTATTTTTTTTTTATGAACTGTCATAGCAATTATTAGTGTAAGACATCATGAATATATGGATTTCTTGCCTCTAGGGTAAAATATTTTATTTCATAACTAATTTTTGTGTTTGATGACCTCCGTGGTCGAGTGGTCTGTATGCCGGTCTCGAGGCGTCGCCATCTCGAGAGGTTCTGGGTTCGATCCCCGGTGGGGGCAAATGTTTGGGTGATGAATTTTCAGGCATTTGTTATCCAGTCTTGGATGTTTATATATTTAAATATATATTAAGGATATTTATATGTATTTATCTATTAAATATATTTATCCGTCATCTAGTGTCCGTAACACAAGCAGCTTTAGTTGCTTAGAATGGGGCTGGTGGCTAGGTGTGAATGTTTGAAGATATTTTTTATTTATTTTACTTAAAAGCCTCACGTTGGCTCACGCAAAACTTTAATCTCTAATCTAATAGTCAAGTTGGCTCACGCAAAACTTTAATCTAACGCTAAAAATAAAAACAATTCTTTTACAAAGTTTTACAGTAATTAACCTTAAATCACCACTCCTTATACATCACGTTATTTGAAACACATCATTCAAATTCTACATTATTTAAACCTTGGATTGATTGTTTAAATGATTCTGGCGCCAGTTATATAGCTGGAGGAAACATTGTGTCTGTTTGTCCGTGAAAATCTGAGTGATATGTGATACGCAACGCGATACTGTGACGAGCGGTGACCGCGACCGCTGCTGCAAACGGGTACTCCTTTGCTAATTAAAAGACAATAATTATTATAATTATTCGCATTAATTATTATTGTATCCAGTGCAAAGTAAAAGTACCTTGTCGGAAAACTTAACACACTAGAAGCCAAAGAAATTTGTGCAAATAGATTACCTACACAATATTTCAAAGTGGTCGACTCGTATACGTACTGCACACATGAATTGAAATATAAATATCTTTTATGTCTTTTAATCGCCAATGCAAAAACGTACTTGTGTTATTGACATAACATTTTTGAAAAGTTACATTCACCCGAGTTGTGTTTCACATTTTGAGAAAATCGAATGTTAAGACAGAGAATTTATGTGGAAATATCTGCTTTCAAAATTACATTTTTAAAATACAGTATCGCATACATGTCTTTTTATTTTATGAGTTAATGAGATTCAATCCCAAATGATCAAATCCGAAATGTTTCAAAAGTACTACAAAAAAACCGAACACATACATTTTTACAAAACCATTTCTTATCGGAAACAAATATATTACTATCGTAAACACTTCGTTTTTGCGATTATACTTTGTGTATTCTGTGTCTGTTGACTAGTTAAGTAGAATTATTACTTCAGAGTGCTATTGATTTGCACAAAATGCCATTTTCGAAGTATCCCATACGTTATGAGAAGGGTGCACGGGGGTACGTGAATGATTTGTTAGAAAGTGAATTTATTATAGCTGACATTCGGATGAGTCACTGCCCTGAGCGCCCAGCCCTGTGCATAGGGCGTGCCGCCTCCGCGCCCAAATTATTGCACCATTTGTAATTTTAGGGCTTACTCAAATAAAAACTAAGTAATATTAGGTCCTTACATATGAAATTGGCGTTTTGTATGGAGATTTGGGGAACTCTGCATTTTCCATACTAACATTTTTTCAGTTTTCTTCACAACGACAAATCCAAAGATGATAATATTTGGCATCTATCATTAGACAAGCTTTAGTAATATGTGTAATATCACACTTCATAAAAATTATTTATCGTTTTTAAGTGAATGCAAGACGAGGTAATTATTTTTTAGGAATACTCTGAATCTTAATAGTTACAGACAAAATACTAAGAGAGAAAAAAAACACCAATTTCATAGGTAAGGACCCAATATGTTCCGACAGAAAGCTGTTAGCATGGTTACAACAACTTTTATTCGTTATATATGGGTGTGATGATTCTCGGTACAATTTTGTCACGAAAAACTAATGATTATTTTCACCGGATATTTCAATGAAATTCGTTTAAGGAATATTGCAAATGGATTTTAAAATAAAACCATAGTTCCGTGTTCAGTGTTTTATGAAATGTGTATGTTCCTTTAATATTAATTAATGTGTTAAACGTATTGGATCATCAAACATATTCAAGATCTAAAAACTATTGAAATCATACCATTGCTATCCCAGCATCAATTAAATATATTTTTTTCAATAACATCACTATTATTGAACACAGTTATCTTATTTACCTTAAATATATTAGGCAGGTAAAACAAAGAAAAAAACATTTGATAATACTCACGCAACTACTAGAAAGTTATCGAGATATCTGAATGTTGATAAGGGCCAAATTCAAAGCCGTCACGTCACTACTTAGCCTATATTAGTTGATCTATTCCCAATATGCGTAATAGAAATCTACTGTTTAAGACGTTCATTCACCTCGGGGAGATGGGATTGGGCGCGGGGTAGGGGGGAGTAGGAGGCGCCGCACCACGCTTCCGTCCGGCCACCCGGCCCAATCGCTCCTTTTGAGTGAATTGGTTTAGGACACAAACCAACAGTCCAACTGTTCGTCCAACCTTCCACGTGTAGAGTTGTTGTATGAGTTCGCCTGTGTTGGCGAAAGAGTACGAGGGCGGTATATGACCTCCACGCAAATGTCCAAATGTATGAGAATGTTGGACGATAGTGTGGAGCCGGCATAATAAATTGCAAGCTTCTTTATTACTTAGAAAGAACTCCTTTACTAGATGAAAAACCGTAAATTGAATGAACACACTTTTATCAGTAATCAGATCGCATTTTTGTTACTGTCATTAAATAGTATATTAATTAAATAAATTTGACATTTGGCTTGCTGTGGTGTGACAGTGAGGGGCGTGTGGCGGCAGATGTTTGTGTAGATAAAATACCTGCATTTCAATAAGAGCCTATTTATTACACGTGGTATTAACTAATTGCTCTTAACAATAAATGTTCGCAAGTATGAATAAATCAGCTGTACATTAAAGTGATTTGACTAATAAAACAGAAACTACCAAAACATATGACCGATCGGAAAATATATTTTTAATAAGCTGATATTTTTAATAATGTAAATTTTATTTTCGATTTGAAAGGAAATGGAAAAATAAGAAATGTTACTCCGATATCCCAAATAGAATTTAGGACTAGTAAAATTCTAATAGTGAATTTTCTAATATTCTTTATAATATAGTGGTGAGTATTGATTGATAGAACCCTATTCATCAATTGAAAGTTTCACGATAGTTCATGAAAGTTTGTATTAAGATCGACATTTGATATCAATATAGTTAAGGTACCTTTCTGTGTGCGCCTTTGCCTGGAAATCGCTGATGGTAAAATTGTTACAAACTTATATAAATTAAACTAAAAAAATATTTTAGTATCTATTACCTTCCTCCTTATGTACTAAAACATAGTGTTCATACTAATATTATTAATTTATAGTCAGTTTACAAATTTCAAGAAACTGTAATATAATTATTTTACTTCCATTTCGGTCTTTATCGTTAAGGGTGTACAATTTTAGGGTTTGTTTTGTTAGCAGGTGTCTACAAGATAACAACTTACTTTGATAATGAACATAATAACAAATCAAAAAAGGATATATTAGGTCCTTACCTATGAAATTGGTGTTTTGTATGGAGATTTTGGGGATGTTTGCATTTTACATACTAACATTTTATCAGTTTTCTTCACAACGACAAATCCAGAGATAATAATATTTGGCATGTATCATTAGACAAGCTTAAGCAATATGTGTGTGAACACGCTTGATAAAAATTATTCATCGTTTTTATGTTAATGCAAATCAAATGATTAAATTGGTTAAATGATATTTGCTTGTTGTGTTGAATTTATAGTAATTGCTAAATAGGAACCGAATTAAATAAAGTCTTACAAAGGATTGTTTGGAAAAACTCGGAAAATGAAAAAATTATACAAATTTACGTAAGTTTGGTTGGTTCATCGTACTTATCTATCTGCGTAATAACGTAGTAACAACCATCTTAGACGATGTAACTGAGCATTAGCTTTAGGAAATCATACTGACAAAGTCTTGACAGTACATTAATGATGGGTCATAACATGACTCTGGCGCCTCGGTTATCGATATCCAAACAATAAAAGGTCAATGTGTGACCCGTGTGTCGACAATCGCTGCATTGCGTCTACGCACACAGCCGGATATGGAACATTATATGTGAATTAAAACGTCAGTCGCTCATGATAAATCGACCGTCTCTATAGGTACTGAATGCGAATAGTTAATTTCCGCAGATATAATGCAAAAAGCCGTCCGTTTTCTGCTAACTTTGATGTATCAAAACATTTAGTCAGCGAAAATATCTAATTGGTCAGCAACTTATGGGTAGCAAATATTTTAAATTGGTCAGCAAAATAACTAATTGGGCAGCAACTCAAATGTTTTCTCTGCTGCCTGATTGTTTAATATATGTTTTGATGACACGAATATTGTTTTTAAAGCTCATAAAAACCCTTTAAGGTTGATTCCGCCATTTCGCGCAAAAAGCAATTCCATGCGAATTTCCCTATTTTACATGTTTTTGTCTTAATTCTAATTTTTACAGTAAGAACAAACATAAAATCCTTAAAAGTTGCATCGTTAATATTTCAAATTAATCAGTTTGTTTATGAAACAAAAATAAAAAACTACCTCAAAAATCATTCCTCTCTGTTTCCAGATAGGATTCTCGTCGGGAATTTTCACATTTATTAGTTTGCTTTTTAATTTATGATATTTGTTAATATTTTATATGAAACCTAAACTCAAACCCTTTTAATTAAGTATTTTCATTATGTATTTATTTCAACAATAATACAAGAACAGCCAACTTTTAAAATTGTTACGGAAAAAATGTCATCGCCATCTGTATTGAGAAACTCTTTCATATCGTCGATAATTGTAACATCCCTAATAAAGTTCTAGTTTCAACGTGTTTCTACAGGCCAGTCGTAGGTGACAACTGATCTTGGTGGACGTGTGTGCATTGCTAGCAAAAATATTTACGTTCTTTACCTTGTTGATAGTGTTTCGTTCAAAAATCTGTTCATTACATTCCTGCAATTTCTTAAGGCATTTTAACAAGTAGATTATTATATTTACCCCATATGTTCTTCTCTATTAATAATTATATTCCAATATTAATATCAAGTTTATAATACATTTTGTAGCGAAATTATTAAAATAAATGTTTAAATTTCTCATTCATCTCCATCTCATTACCATCCGTTCCTTCCACCTTTCTTGCAGGAAGGTAATGAACTGTTTCGGAAGGTAATGAAGTATTTGTATTAGAGTCAACTCTAGACACATTTTTAATACACAATCTAAATATTACAGTACAATATGAAGCTATCAAACAACGTAAACAAAATTTAAAAGACAAAGAGATACTCGTGCACGTAGACTTTAGCGAGAATTATAACCTGAAGTTTAATGAAGAGATACAGTCCTTTAATTTCGGTGGAAGTAGAAAACAAGTATTCCTACATACTGGAATTCTATACTATAAAGATAGTAACGCAAATAATAAAACTAAATCATTCTGCACTATTATTACCCAAATATAACTAAGGTCACATGGAATTATCAAGAATCCGGCCAAGGCAAGGAGCTCTGTTTAGGATTGGTGCCGTCGTCAAAAGAACTGCTAACAATTTTATTAAGCATGGCGGAGATGTTAGTTGTTATGAAGATTTTTGGGCGTTAGTTACTAAAAATATACGAAATGTACATGTTGATATGGTAACAGAGAGTGATATTGAAGGTAAAACATTTCCGCCCAACATTCCAACATTTAAGGGATCAATGCAAGTTCATCAATGCGTCTGAGCTGCTGATAATAATAAAACTTTAACATTTAGTAGCTTCAATTGTCAAGGTTGCACTTATTGTATACATAATAAGCATAATTATAGGCTTTCTTCATTCTGATAATTACGGCGATATGGAGAGAGGTCAATCCAATAATCAGTGTGATAAAATCGAAGCCTCTTTTGACAATCAGTCAGTATTAAGTATAGATACAACAACAATTTTGAACAACATGGATGAATTAGATATTTACAGGGTCCAAGCGACTTACAGCTCTCACCGTTGATAAATGTATATACATCTTCTACTACACCAACATCTCCTACAGTCAAAATATTATCTGACGTACGTTTGAGTTGAGAAAAAATACATTTTATAAGATACCAAAGGAAAATCGAAACCCAAAACAACTAGATGTAGTATGTAAAACTTCTGAACACCAACAGCAATTTGAGACTTTCATTAAATCAACTCCATCAGAAAAACAATTTTAAAAGCACACTTTTTTCGACGACTCAGATGATAGTGATGATTAGGTACAACATACTTTAAATTTATAGATACTTTAAATTTATAGATCGACATAATAAAAGTTTATAGACGGTGTTGATTATGATAATAGAAGTGATAAGAGATAAAGGATTTTTTAATATTTTTTTTGTATGTAAGTATATTATTATATTGTGATTTGCACTCTAGCTTAAGCTATCCAAAATTACTTTTATAGATGTGTTAGTTGTTTTTATGAGTAAATACTGTGATTATGCGACAACGACCCAAAACACTACTTAAGTTCCTATTACTGGGTATATATTATTATTATATTCAATTCAATTCATTTATTGCGAATACAGGTATTATATATCAGAAAATTATAATAAAGATAAGGAATATTGTTTTTAGTTTGTATATTGTGATTTTGCACTCTCTAGCGTTCAAAATTACCTTTATAGAATTGTTAGTTGTTTTTTTTAAATAAATATTGTGAGATTGTGTTAGTTAGTTGGCTACTATATGACATTCTTTAATTAGGTTACTATTCGATACTGAATTAAAAGGCAAAATAGTAATAAAAAACGTTTATTAATAGAATAGTGCTGTTTTGTTTTTCTATCATAAATTAACGCCTTTTATAATTCATTATAATGCCATCAAGTTACAGTACTGTTCTGCGGTATTCATTACCATCCCGACTTAAATCATTACCATCGCTTGCAAGTTCATTACAATCCTTACAGTTTTCATCACCGTCCATCTGGTAATTTTTAATTGTTATTTTCTCCGTATCTAAATAAGATAGAAAAGTGCCTTTCCGTTTTTTAGAATCAGGGGATGTTCTGAGATGAATCAATAAAAAGAAACAAAACTTAAATCGATATTTTTTTTTATTCCACGGAAGGATGTTTTTTGCGCGAAACGGCGGAATCAACCTTAACCTAAATATCTATTAGAATACATTTCCTAGGAAATGGTCCTTGATCTTTCATTGAGCTTTTTCTTAGATTTTATACATTTTAGGTTACATAAATAATGTTGCCTGGTCGTGGCAATACTGCAATAGCTGTCACGACCGAATACTGGGTGGAGGCCATTTTGGTACATTGTAATACCAAATAAAGATTTTCTTTTTTTCTTTCAAATAATTATTTTGCAGCTGTACTAATTATTAAGCTGCCCAAATTGTTATCTTGCTACTCAATTATTATTCTGCTGATCAAAGAATTATTTTGCCACCATTGATGATAAAATATTTCTTTGCTGCCCAAATGGTTTTTCGGCTGACCATTTTGTTGCTGAAAATAAGCATTTATACAAGCATGATGGTACTATGTAATTTATAGTTCGTCCCCAGCCTATAGAAGAACAATAAATGATATCTTATCTTATCTTATCTTATATAATATACGCTGTAACACCATGCGGGTTGGTGGGTAGAAACGGTCGCAATAGCGACCGGGACCAACGGCTTAACGTGCCTTCCGAAGCACGGAGGCTTCGAGATCACAAAGTTTTAGTCACCCATCCACGGCCTGACCATGGCGAAGGTAGCTTTGCCTTCAATCGAAAGCCAAAGCGTACTAACCACTACGACACCGAGCTCCTGCGGATTAGAAGTTTGAAACAGTTTGTAACCAACAGCTTAACCTTCCGTGCCTTTCGAAGTGCATCTGGCTAATTTATAGTTATCTCTTCAGGTGGCACTCTTAAAAGCACATTCGCGGCTCCTTGTGTTATGTTGTTAAATCACGTTTATTACTCAAAATATACAATTTTTCATTTATTAAGGCCAACAATATTAATAACAAAATAAATATTAAAAAAAAATATGCAATTAAAAAAAAACCGGCGTCCGATTTCACATGCGATTATCTTCGTATAATCCGGAAAAATATATGATATCGTCGACCCGCGTTTGTTCACTGCTAGACATATGTGGTCCGTAATGCACGCCACTTCGATTACAATACGTTCTTACATCTTCCGGATAATGCGTCGTATTATTTACAGCAAATCAATCATCCTCAAAATTGAAGCACGAACATTGCATTGTCTCCATAGCAACAGCCAATTGACTCACCCTTTGTGGCTCAACCCCCATAGAAGCCCCCCCAGAATTAATGTGGCTGCTATCGCAATGCAATGTCTTTGACATAATTATTAATAATAATAATAATTTCAAATATCACACACAGTGTAAAGTACATAAGAGTTACAGATCTGGTTAATAAAGCACTATTTAAGGCGATCCCTAACTCCTAAACTAGGACAGTCCTGTATCTTAGGAGTTAGTGATTCCTCCGAAGCGTAATGTTATTTTTTTTTTTTACCTTTCAATCTACATGTAAAATGAGTTTCATAAAGATATAAAATTACTTTAATTAATGTGTGTGTATGTGTGTGTGTATTGTGCAACAATTGACGCATCTTCGTCGTTGTATTGGACTTGGTAATCCAATGGTTCCTTTGCAACCTCAGAATATGTACTGCATCTATGTTAGTTACATCATTCTGGGTCGAGTAAGCCAATTTCACTAACATGATATCAATTGTATTTTGTAAATTACAAAACACTAGGTGTTGCCCGCGACTTCGTCCGCGGTTACTCTTTTTTTACCTATCCCACTTTAATTTTCCGTAATAAAAAGCATCCAGATGTTGACGAGGGATATAAGGTATCACCATAAAAATTTGATTGAAATCGATCTAGCCGTTTTGGAGATTAGCCCGTACAAACGGACAGACAGGGAAACAAAAAGAATAAAAAAAATTTTTTTGGTATTTCCTTCTGTTTAAATCCCCTGACTTGGTTTGGCATTTTTTTTCTATGTACAGACATTCGACCTCTACAGTTTTATTTTATGTAGGTATAGATAATACACAGGATAAAATCGTAGCAAAGTAAACAATAATGTTTAAAATATTTGACAAATGTCTGAATTGAATGCATTAAACGATGACGTGTTCCAGAAGACTATCTTAAAATATAGGCCACATTTTACTACGACAGTCAGGAAATCAGACTATACATGTCGGCAGTGACAAAATTGTTTCACAATTTTGAACCATAATTAATCGTCTTAAAGTGCAAATGATGAAGGAAATTTTATGGTATAGTCAAACGAACTGTTGGCTGTTCAACGGTATGTAAACATTCGCATGAATAGCAACGATCGGTTCAAGTGCCGAGGTTTACTTAAAAGGTTGCGTGCGCTGGGTCACGCAGCCCCCTACTCTCAAAATTGTTGGAAAACGAACGAATCACGAATCTACATTCTTGTCTCTTTTTATTGCGGCGAAACAGACAGAGACGGGACGCGACTTTCCGAATCAAATCCGTGAACTGAAAGTTGAGAATAGAGTGGCATCTCAGGAATGGAAGTGCTGCCTTTCGTTAAATGGAAAATAATATTAATTTGTTTTCTTGCTTTTGGCTGATACTTTGTATGTGTGGATATTTAAATAATAAAGTATCAAATACACAGATAACTCAAGGTATTTTTTCCTCTGGCACTACCTACTTGAGTAAACTGTCTATGGAGGTTTTTGTATAATGCGCTTTCAACCATTAGACTTGAAAAAAAAATATTGTATTTGTATCTGCAACTGAACAAAAATAGTTTTTCTTGCAGTATACATTATGACTGGTATTCTATTTATTCTATTAACAATAAGTTCATATACCTACATTTGAGACTTGTTTCTTTTTTAATTGTATCACTATGTTAATACTCAGTTAATGTCGAAATCTTATAAGTCTACCAAAAGAATATTCCTAACCAAAAGCTACCTGGTACAACACAGGCTAAGTAAGTACTATAAACTTATTTGCAAAACCACGTCCATAAGAATTGCATTTTACACTTTATTCCCATTTCACAAAGTAAACATCAGTGTAAGTGGAGTGGCGGACGACGGGGCTGCATAACCGCAACGTTAATGAAATTGAGCGAGCAACATCAATTGAATGCTGCGCGTCACTTGTGTGTCGCAGGCTTTAACAAACGATGCGAGAGAAAATGCAAACAGTGAACACTAGCTTTACCTACGTATTGTGTCAAACATAATTTTGACAATTTCGAAAATCCATGAAATAAAATGTTTTAAAACGCACAGCATTGCATGCTGAATGTATGCTGATGTTGAATGCCATAGTCCGAAGATATTGCTAAATGGTGCCAAGTGGTGGTGGATAAGATTGTAAAATATTGGTATTGTATCCCTTAAATATTGGTATTAGTATTAGTATCCTTCCGTATCAAAAGATATATAGACTAACATGACGAATTATGTAGAATGTTGGTATTTTAAATGGTTTTTATGTGACAAAGTGTTCACAGTAAAAGGAAGTAGTAAAACAAGGATTTCATAAACATCCATATGATAGATTTTCTGATTTTTTGGAGGGTCCTGTCCAAAAAATCTTTATCAAAATATGTAGATACAAACGTTATAATAAAATAATAATAATAAATCTTTATTTTCTTACGTCAAATGCGTCCCAATTACAATAAAATAGGTATATAATATGTGTCTGATTATAACATGCAGAGAAACCTTTTAAAGATTTAATAGCGGCCACTGCACTAGACTCTAGGCCTGTATCGCAGGGACCAACATTGTTTTCAAAACCACTGTTTCCGGCTGGTTCGGAGTATTCAAAAATAATGAAATAAATTACAATAATAAATTAAAATTGAAAGGCAAGTGACAATACTGGTAAAGAAAAACTATAAGAAGGTAATAAATTTTACACCTGTGCCGTATGTGTGCGTGTGTGTGTGTGTGTGTGTAATTAGTCGCGTTAACGGTAGGCTACAAAAAGATGTTCTATTTCTTCATAGTTCCGATCTCTGAGCCACTCATCCATGAGTCGCTTAAATTCATTTGTACTTAGATGAATGTAATTATTGAATTAACTATTATTATGGAATATTAGATATTCAATGGTTTATCTATACCTACCCTTAAAAATAACCAATAAATAATCAAGTTTTTTACATATATTTACCTTTTCTAAAAAGCATCCCAAAAGCTCTACTCTGTCCATAGTATGTGTATGTAGATATTCGATCTCACCATACTTTTTCATACAATTACTTTATTTCTATATATTTGCCGATAGAAGCAGTAGTATTAAACGTATAGAAGAAAACATCTGCAAATGTCATTTGTATCTTTTAATATCAAAATTATACTAGAGGCATTAATCGTCTGCGAATATCCTCAGCACCTACGATAGGATCTTACGGGTATAATTAGATGTCTTAGACACACAGATATAGTAAGATCCTCGGGGTATTAATTAGTCGTTTGCATTTAGAGCTGTTTAGCCGATAGTCTAAGGTTAGCCGTGCACGGCAGACGCTCTACACACGTTATCGCGGCGGAAGTAGCTTCCGGCGTGGGTCGTGCGCGCCTCTGACTCATTATACCGTAAACTTGAAGAAAGCCTCCAAACGTGCATGTCTAAGCAAATGTTAGATTGGCACACATAAGGCATTTCGCTGGTGATTATTTTTATTATTAATTGCATCTGACTCTCACACCAATTTGGAACCAATTAACCACTGAGCGTCATGAGAGAGGAGCTCGGTGGTGTAGTGGTTAGTACGCTTTGATATCGAATCTAAAACAAAACTACCTTCACCTTAGTCAGGCCGTGGATGGCTGAACAAGTCTTTGTGATCTCGAACTACTCCATGCTTCGAAAGGCACGTTAAGCCGTAGGCCCCGGTCGCTATTGGAACAAGGCCTGTGATTTTTTTATACTATAAACAATATATGGTGGTTTTGGTGTAAATAAATTTTGAGTCGAAAGAAAATTAATATGAACGGGACATTCTTTTGTGAAGTTTTCTCTACTATGTCTTATGACGTATTAATTATTTATTTATTCTGGTAAAACAGTACCCATATAAGACAGTAAAACAGACTAGAAAATAATTCAAAAGCTGGTACCTACCAAACGAATTTTTTTACATTGTAGAGAGCCAATTAACCAACCTATTGGTACCGAAATGCCACTAAGACCTCAGTTCGTTGGCTTCCTAATTTTAACTGAATGGAAATTGCTGTAAATGTTCTTTACTCAGTCGAAATGAAACAGCTGACTGAAAGCGCACAGAGCAGTCGAGGAAAAAATAAACAAGCTGTGACGACGATACAGTCATAGTCAGGCTTTGCATTCAATTATAAAGTGTCAGCATTCTCTGAAGAACCGATAGGCACATGCAACCTTTTATTTTATAATTACAATAGGTACTACTGTGCAAACCTTTGTGTTATGAAATTATTGAGTTTGTCCTTGTCTATTGTGTACTCTTAATTAAAACGTTGTTGTTAAACCTTTGTTTCTTTCTTTATTTTTGTTAAAGTATTCTTTAAGTGACAGAAAGCTAGAAAACTCTTTATTTGGTACAAGAATAACGGTTGGCAATGTAATACTTCACTGTCCTATGAGTCACGTTCACGTATGAGGCATAACAATAGATATTTCCATTGTCTCGTATTGGACAGTTCAGTGGTTACTTCTGTCTTATATCATAAACCTCCATATACCTGCCGTTAGTGATGACAGAAGGTTTATCGTCCTAGTCATGCAGTGTTTGGCCCATGTCCACAGACAATCAGGAATAACCTGTTTTACAAATTTTGGATCGCGAAGAACAAGGTAGTTCATTTCCTAGATTCTAGATGAACGCCGCCTTACATTTACGATATTTGAGAACTATTGTTTTCTTCAGTTTATATGGTTGAATCAAAGTCATACTGCGCACTTTGACAACCTCCGTGGTCGAGTGGTCTGTATGCCGGTCTCAAGGCGTCGCCATCTTGGTTCGATCCCCGGTGGGAGCAAATGTTTAAGTGATGAATTTTCAGGCATTTGTTCTCCAGTCTTGGATATTTATATATATTTAAATATATATTCAGGATATTTATATGTATTTATCGATTAAATATATTTATCCGTCATCTAGTGTCCGTAACACAAGCAGCATTAGTTGCTTTAAAGGTGGCTAGTCGATAGGTGTAAATGTTTGAAGATATTTATTTATTTACTGTCTATATCGAACTATCTAAAGCTCATAAAGCAATGTGAATAGCACGTTTACTACGGACACAGGTATAGCTAGTCGCCCGCGCCGCTCTCCCTCCCTGAGCGCGTATTATACGTAGAAGGCGTATTGCAAGCGCACCGAGCCGCGGCGTGCCTATTAATAGTATAACGTAAAAATAGATCGTGTTCTACGAACTTCCGTTTTCAGCCGGGGAAACGACCATTTACGAAGTTTTTGCATACCACCGGTTTTATTTCGGAAACGTGTTAAGCTGGGTGTATGCTTCCTTTAAACAGGCAAGGATGGGATAATTCAATGACGCTGCTTCGGGGCTCGGCAAACTCATTTAACTTGTTATGATGTTGATGCATTTTATCGGCCGGCTGACAGTGTTATAGATTGATTTTTATTGAAAATTAGTTTCACGCCATATTTTATAGCGCTGCAGTAAAGAGAATATGAGATGGAATATCAATGCTCCAGTGATAGAGAAGTTGAGAGAAAAGCGGCTGTCGTGGTGTTGACATGTTTTGAGGAGAGAGAATGAGCATGTAACGAGTTATGTATATGAGAGTGGATGGTAATGCAGGAAGAGGAAGACCAAAGAAGAGATGCATAGATTGTGTGAATGAGGAAATGGCTAGAATGGGAGTGAATGTTGATATGGCGTGTGATAGGGGAGAGTGGAGGAGAACTCGTTGCGCCGACCCCAAAATAATGATGATAAATGGCCACTCACGGAGAAATTGATTTTCCATATCAAACGCTATTCATAAAATTTTTGTAGGTTTGTAAATGTAACAGTTTTGATACGTATCGCAACACTTACTTTCAAACTCATTCAACACCTTGATCTTTGGTAAAAGTAACGAAGAAGACACATCTTGTCATCAAAGCTCGTCACATACGAGAGTATCAAAGCTCACTAATGTGTTTATGTAAGAATTTTTCCATAGAAATTTGTTTTGAGTTATGACAGCATGAAATGAAGAGTTCGGTGGCGTAGTGATTCGCACGATTTGGCTTTCGATCGAAATCAAAGCTGCTTTCGCAATGATCAGGCCGTGGTCGGGTGACTAAATATTTGTGATTTCGTGATCCTCCGGGCTTCGGAAGGCCGCATTGGGCAATCGTGGTGGTGTTACGGCCCATATTCCTCATGTGTTTCTTCATGAGGAAGGCCTGTGCCCAGCAGCGGGACGTTTTAGGCTGAGGACGTAGGGCATTTGAAAGTTCGATCAGTATGTAATTATTATGCCATGTTCGATTAGATAATAATTAACTTTATTCATCCGTTCCAATTGATTCCCAGAATTCAGCTATATCGTTATGATTCGTCAAATACTTATATTTACTGTTGTTAAAGCGACTGCGTTTTATTGTGTTAATTAAAATAAAAAAATAATTAGTCTACCTCCACTTTTTATGATCTAGATTGAAGCGATAAACGAGAGCGAGAACGCATTCAAATACTCGCGAACGATTCAGATTCGTACGTCAATTCGAATCAATCTCCAATTTCTGATTTTTTTTTTTAACTTTGGTTAATAAGTAATATTGGGAAACAGTTGAAGAGTTCACTGAAATATTTTATAGGGACGTAAATATGTGTTGACTTAATATTAATTTAAGACATAGCTTAGACAGAGAGATGATCCGGTCTTAACTGAAATTATCAAAACGAGGCAGCTTATCACTTCCAATTGTTCTTAATTATGCTTACCGAGCACTTCATGCTCTTTTGTTTATTAGTGAAAATGTTTCTTAACTTCTTTGTCAAAGCCCTTATCTAGAAAAAAGTGATTCTTGGTACCTGTAGATATTGAAGTGGTATTTAATCAACTCATAATAATCATTAGGGATAAGTCAAGTTTTAACTTTATTCTGCCTGTTGTAAAGTTCCAACGTAGATTAACAGAAACAGAAATTATGGACAGTTTCCCTAAATAATATAGTTAATTATTCGAATATCCTATACCTGCCAGCAGCGTACTAATATTAAATGGAAATAATAACTTCAACCTAGATAGATAAGGTCGTAATTTACCAGATCCATTTGTTGGTTAGCTCTCTAGAATTTATGAGTCCGGGGCGATATCATTACATAATAATACAGTGTCTATAAATGAGAGATAAGCTAGTTTGCCTACGATATCCAAGGGCGACGACCGAGGGTCGGGAGGTATGGACGTGTGTACACTGTTTATATACCTTTAGATTTGCTTTACTTTAGCGCGAATTGCTTGATTTATATTACAAAAAACACAGGTAACTGAAAAAGTGTTTTTACTTTTTATTGTACTGCGTCACCGAGGTCCTCGCAACGATGTTAAAATTATTGGTGCCAAGAAAGAAGTCTTTCTTATATAAAAATATATTTAACATTTTATGCACAATATATTTAAATCAATCATTTTGCTTAACACAATGAGTCATAAGCTCGTTGAACGAAAACTCTCCGTCAAAAATATAATAAATTATGAAATAAAAAAATATTGTCAACCCTAGAATACTAAAATAGACAAACGTATTTTTACTTCAATTTTAAGGGTATTAGGAAAAGCATATTATTGAAATAAATTATTTGGCACTAATGATTCTATTTTTTTTTTATACTGACCTAAACGAACATTTCATCTTTCCATAGCGAATGTGTATACATATGAGACTGATATGAGATGATTCTGTGACGTTGTCAACTGTCTATTCTACGTAATGCTACATTCTGTAAATCTAAACAATACTGGCATATCTCTTGCTGCATCATGTTATTGCGTCTGCGCGTCATTCCAGTTAGAAGAAACGCCCCGTCAATATTTACCATATTGGTTCAACGGTTCGCTACTGGTTTGCTTGAACTCTAATGGTACTGAGTATTGCTTATTACTTTAAGTAATTGCTATCGTAAAGCCATTGGAAATATTTTTCCACTCAAATCGAAGTGGATCCACGCCTATAGATAGGTAAACAACTCCACGATAAGGTAATACAAGATTGATGAATATAGAAAAATGATATGAATATTTACAGAAGCGTGAAACATTTATGTGAATTTGTTGATTATGACCGTTATGGGTACTTGCATGTTGTCAACTTATTGATTTACATTGTTGAGGCTTAGCTTACTTTGTTACTTAACTGTGACTCAGTAAATTTACACGTAATGAGACGCGTAACGTAGGGAGGCCCCCAACAAGGTGGTCCGACGATCTGACGAAGGTCGCAGGAAGCCGCTGGAAGCCGGCGGCTCAGGACCGCGAGTTGTGGCGATCATTGAGGGAGGCCTATGTCACGCAGTGGACGACATTAGGCTGATAGATAGAAAGATAGCGTTAGAACTCGTCATCGCTTATATACGTCCCACTGCTGGGCACAGGCATTCTTCATGGAGAAACACTAGAAGTGTATGGGCCGTAACACTACCACGTTGGCCCAATGCCGAGTGGTGGGTTAAAACGGTTGCAATATCGATCGGGACCAATGGGTTAATGCCTTCCGAAGCACAGAGTAGTTCCAGATCACAATGTCTTGGTCATACGGCTTGGCCATGACGAGGGTTTTCGATCGAAAGCTAAGCGTACTAACCACTACGCCACCGAGCTCTTAGCATAGTATAGCGTTAGAAATAGGTAAGATAAATGTTCCCCTGTAGGACAGGAATAAATAAATATCCTCAGACATTCACACCTATCAACTAGTCTCATTTTAAGCAACTAAATGCTGTTTGTGTTACGGATACTAGATGACGGAAAAATATATTTGATAGATAAATACACAAAATTATTCAGAATATATACATAATATTATACATATAATGAACATCCAAGACTGGAGAACAAATGTCTGAAATTTTATCACCCAAACACTTGCCTCCACTGGGGATCGAACCCAGAACCTCTCGAGATGGCGACGCCTTGAGACCGGCGTACAGACCACTCGACCACGGAGGTCGTCAAAATTCTAAAAAAACTTTATTCTTAAAACGAATCTTTTGACCACGGACAGGAGATATATTTGATAGTTATTCTGTGAAAAAAATATGTGAAAATGTAACTGACCTTAACCTCGTTTTTTAATCCTACAGGTGCGCGAAATTAGTACCAAATCTCATTCTGGTATTTCCTGAGTTTAATTGGACGGTGATCTTTATTAGTCTCAGTGATTTGTTGGTATGTAATTGCATAATCCAACTGCACTGTAGACCGATACTTCTCAGCTCCTCTGAAGCTCAAAAGGGATTCATTGAAACCTGGGGCACGCGTCGATTCCCATGTCGATCACTCAATCGGCGACGTGACGGCTTAATTGCTATCAATCAAAATGTATTACCGACTACTTGACGGCTTTCAGACTTACGGTGGTATGAATGAGCATAATTTGTGAATTGTGAACTACATATTACATACATGTGCAAATAAATTGACCCATAAGAGGGTTTTTTTTTATTGTACAACCTAAGGTACGTAATATTTGTTTATCAACACTCATGTTATAATGTTCGAATTATGAACTCAGACTCGAACTCATAATGACATACCATTGAAATACTTTTTAACGAAAAACGAAAATTTAAAAATGGAAACTGTAACATAGTGACCATTATGCAACAGGTTGGACTCATTATGCAACACTTACTTTTCTTGAAAACGCACAAAACTATGGAAAATGTTTTCCAGACAGCAAACAATAAATAAAATTAATTGAATTTTTGTTTTATTTCTTTGAATAATTAATGTAAAAAGTAGTGTATGTAACTGCACATAACTCGGTATTAAAACACTCGCGATACTATTAAAAAACTCGTCAAGGCTCGTTTTTTAAAACCACGCTCGTGTTTTAATAAGTTTTAATAACCTATATTATGTGACAGTTATATAAAGTACTATTTCGACATTGGATGAGTGAGCAAAACCAAAACTAGAGATTTAGGAAAATCTCGAGTTCGCCATTCCCTGACACTTTGCAAACGTTCCAACTCACCAATCCCTCTTGGTTCATAAGTAATGTATGTCTGTAAAGCCGTTGGGGGTTATTCCATACATAATCGGAGCATGTCTCATTATGAAATGAAATGACAATTTCTCAAAAATATTCTTTTCTATATGAAAAAGTGCACTCTTTTTGAGACACTAAGTTGCCAGTCCACTTTAGTAAACAGTATGTTTCTGATACCAATTATTGTTAACGTATGAAAATACAGTTTCTTGACATTGACCAATGTTGATTTATATCCTACTAATCTCCAATATTGACCAACAGCTTCTCCTAACGCGTGACCCCACTATGCAAGTCCAAGAGCTCAGAAGTTCTCGTCCACACTCACGTAACATTGCTTTTACAAGTTTCTTTTTTTTGTTAAATTTGTAGTGCTTCTTTCTGTAGTAAACTGAATGCAAGAAGCAGTACAAAATACCTTTAAAGTGATTGTCCCCTTCCATTTATTTCGTTTCAAAGAAATATGTTGCTGCCGCACTCGTCAAGTTACGATAATATAAAAGTATAAAAAATATAAAAGTTTTAGAAATAATCGAGTAGGTATGTACAGCATTTCTCAGAGATTGATTGTTTGAGATATTTGTTTATTCTTTAAAATTTTTGCGCAAAATTACTGCTGTTACCACAAAATATCGGTAAATATTGCTTTTTCCTGGTTTTATTCTTACATGATAATATTATTATTGTAACAAAAACATGAATTTAATATTTTTATATTACATTTTTGTTTGACAACAGCTTACATGAGAGATTGGTCCAGGATTTTCCTTGTCATTCTTTATTCATTCTTTATCAGTAACCTCCATATTGCCACACTCTTTATTACATGTAATGTGTCGGTAAACACGTGATGAATTGTACCGGCACCAATAACGACATAGACCAGAACCATAAACCACTGTCCGGTAGTAGATTATTTAGAATTTGCATATAATTTGCCATAATTTTGAATAATATTATTATTTACGTCATTTTATTAAAACATTCTTATGCATAGAATGAACATAAGAAATCTGTTTCTTATTAAAATAACCTATTACAATTACGTTAACATTTGCATTTTAATCTTTCAACGATAATTAAGAACGAATGTTGCTGGACCAACTAAACTTCATACGCATTAACTTCATCAATACGGGGGAGTTCGAGATCACAAAGGTTTGGTCACCCATCCAAGGCCTGACGAAGGTAGCTTTTCAATATCGAAAGCCAAAGCGTTCTAACCAATACGCCAACGATCTCTTCAGCTAAGCGGAGCGAATCTTAATTTATACAATGGTTGAAAAATAAACATAGTGACGTTTAATAAAATTAATAAATTGTGCCGTACTCACAAACTTAATATTCAAACGCATTAGCTTCTACAGAACGTAATTTATACAATGGATTAAAACCTCATGTAGTGACATTGTTGGACATGCAACTAGGCGGGTGGTCCGTTTGTTTTTACCTAAATGTTTTTCATTTGGGAGAGTCACTGAACTCTTAGTAATGGTGGTTGCTCGGGAGGTGGTGAGTGGGTGGACTGGATCCAGTGACGCGCACGAAAACGTTCGCGCCATACACATTTAAATGATATCTTGTCCGTACTTATTTCATTTGAATACACTTTAAATGTTAAATACTTCTAGTTATAACTATAAATATTGTACTAACTGTTATTATTTAATTACGATTATTATGCAGTCGTTTGACTAATTTGGGAGCATAAACGAATTTCATTGAGTATTTAACATTTTAATTGATAATTTTTAGGCATCGAATTATTCAATTGTTTTGTAGTTTTGCGTTGTCCTATATTTAAGTGATATTTACGCTTTGTATTAGTAAAAATAATTAAGATGTAGAGTAATAAGAAAATCTAAATATAAATCAGTTGTAAAGTCCTTCAAATTCATTACATTGTAAAAACATATAGTTTTATTTCAATCAAATACTGTCCTGTGATTTACAGCTAGAGTTAAATGAATCTAGGTGCTGAATTAGCTCATACAATTTAACAAAGTAACAGTATTCATTTCCTGTGTTAAGTAACGTTAGGCTGGTAACACACGACGTGTGTTGATTCTATCAGGTTTTTATCTTTACATCGGCTGGCGGCGCTGCGGAGCTGGCAATCATGCCTTATCACCATCTCGGCGAAACTATTGTGCGAAATGAGGTAACGATTGACTCCTACGCGACGACTAACAGTACCTCCATAGTATAAGTTATCATTGTAAAAAAACTCAAACCCTAGCTAAAAGAGTCTGAAATTACGTTTCGCATAAAAATTGAGCTTCATAAGGCAACTAAAAAAATAAAAATTTTTAGAATGATATTTTACACTGCAGGTAAACATCGTTTTGTGTTCCTTACATGCCTCTGGGTCTAAAATACCATGACAATGAGAAGTAAAACATTACGTTTTACGTTTTACGTTTAAGTAAAACAAAACGTGTACCATATTTACACACTTAAAATATTTCCGGACGAATGGAACTGACGTATCAAGCGAAATGAAACCTCTTCCCGTCTTTGGGGATGAAGGCGTGTATATAGTTGTCATTATCCTGAGATTTAGATTCTTAGGCCCACTTGCAGGAAATTTCAAACCTAGTTTAAAACTCAATTTTTTATTTTTCACCTCTCCGAAATAACATGTTTTTTTTAAATTTCTAAATCTAGTTTTAAATCTCGATTTAAAATTAGATTAGATAGATCTACAAGACACCACTAAAGTGGTAGCATCTCCATTTCACCCGATATTTTAAGGTCGGAAAGTACATGAAATAGAGAGTGAGCATATTGTTACGTCCCATACTCCATAAGTGTTTCTCCATGAAAAATTCCTGTGCCCACTAGTACGTATATATGAAAAGGACAATACACAGAAACAACGAGTACTTTGTAAATAAGTCAGAAGGTAGTAGTCTTGCAGCATTTTAAATTCCATAACTTATCATTTACTGTTCTCGTCTGTGAACATGCCATAGATAGCGTATTTGAAATGTCTACAATTTATGTATTCATGCCCATAAATGTCCCGAGACCCGAACACGTTTGAACGTCTGCGAACGTAGAAACTAGTTGCTTCAGAATATTACTTAATATAAAGTTCCATCTGACTTAAGTTCCAAGTCTCTGTTGACTTCTTCAGTTTTAAGTGTCACTTACATTTTCAAAAGTACTATTTTTCTTAACCCCTGGCCAAGCGAACACCAGGATTGGCAAACAATAATTACGTATTCATTGTGTCTATGATTTTCTTACCATTGAAAAGCTGCCAGGTCTTTTCTGTGTTATGATTATTCAGTAAAACGAGAGATTTATTGAAAATAATAATAATGAAATGACTATAAAACTATAACAGCCGAGAAATATTAATGTATATTGTTAAATCGATAACAAATTAATTAATATCGATCTTATTTTATTATAAAGTCATTTACTTACATAATAATAATATTAGGTCCTTACCTATGAAATTGGTGTTTTGTATGGAGATTTTGGGGAATTCTGCATTTTCCATACTAAAATTTTTTCAGTTTTCTTCACAATGACAAATCCAAAGATAATATAATATTTATTTGGCATCTATCATGAGACAAGCTTTAGTAATATGTGTAATATCACACTTCATAAAAATTATTAAGTAAATTGTTTTTAAGTGAATGCAAATAAAATGCTGTATTCGGGAGGCACTTAAAAAGAGTTGTCTCCGTGTCCAGTTTTAACACAATTAAACTTACAACAAATTATCAAAACAAATCAAAAGAGCTCAAAAATATAGTCTATTTTTAGACGAGGTAATTATTTTTTGGTAATACTCTGAATCTTAATAGTTACAGACAAAATACAAAGAGAGAAAAAAAACACCAATTTCATAGGTAAGGACCCAATATATTCCTATACTACGTACCGTCTTTGAAATGTCTCAATGTCTCATGAAATATTTAATAAATTAAGTACTATATTTTAAATGGACAACAAGCGGCTCTACCATTTACTTGTTTTCGATTGATTGCTCTCTACGCTATTTTAGGGTACTGGAGTCGTTTACCATGTTCAGTATTCTTATTAGTCAACATGCGAAAAAAAATTATATTTTTTAGAGTTTTTTGTTCTTAGATGTGCAAGTCCCGTACATCTAACTGGCACACTTTCACGTAAAACATATTATTTCAGGTACACACAAATACTACCTACAGCATTGGTCATTTGTAACGATCATAGTAATTATACTAGATGCTCTAGTTTCTTATATTATGGGAATAGTGTTCGCTAATTAGCATACATTTTTTACACGCAAGGATTCCACGAACGTATTGTATGTCTTTTTAATAAAATTGGTTTTCATTTTCATTCGACTTTAAAAAATATTTTTGTTATTTTTAAGATAGCAAGATTTTAATAATAAAAGTTATTTTTACCGCTTTTTTATTATTTTATAAGTGCAATAAATTACGAAAACAGTTCCCGTTACGCGCTGAGATATATTTCTATCCAGACTGACTAAAGAATACCTTCTCATATACTAGGTTCTCAGTAAGCTGAATCAAAACATTGACTGCGAAAACGTTTCTAAAGGGGTCTCGCTCGCCATTCACAAAAGATTCTCAGTTAAATGTACAACAGAGTGTCTTAATCCATATTAATATTATAAATACGAAAGTAACTCTGTCTGTCTGTCTCGCTTTCACGTCAAAACTATCTGTGTTTCACGTCAAAACGTCTAGACTGTATACCGAATTTCGGTTATATTGGTTCAGTAGACCAATATTACTGAAATTCGGGTCAGATATAGTCTATAGCCCAAAGACATAGGCTACTTTTTGTCTCGATATTCCCATGGGAAAGAATGCCATGCGGGTGAATGTTAAAAAATTTAAATAACGCCTCCCAGAAAAATGAAAGACTTTACGCCACTATGAAACTTTGCTTCTAATAATAGAGTAGGAGTAAATTTTCAATTCCACCAATAGAGGTTACTGTTCCAATTTCAAAAATCTTTCAGTGTTGAATAGCCTATTTATTGAGGAAAGCTATAGGCTACATAATTATCATCACGCTATCTCAAAGCAGGTATTTTACGCGGAGCAAGTTGCGGGCAAAAGCAAGATAAATATATAGATATCTCTGAATAGGTCAGCAGAGGTACTTCCTGATATGTTTGAGTTCGTATGTAACCACGCACCGGGCACAGTGTTAAATATCCATTATGATTAATAGAGATAAATACCATTATAGAAAAATCTAATTTGAATTACCAACAAAAAATACGTATGTACCTAACTGAGTAAATAATCTCCATTTTCTTAATATCGCTTGCCTCACACTGTGTCAGGTCCTTATCAGAGCTTTGCCTACCCCCTAGGGGAAAGAAGCGTGAAGATATGTTTTTCGAAGTTTTTTTATGAAATTGGTAATGAAAGTGGTTCCACTGTGAACAACGCATAAGGGATGCAACGCACGCGCCCGCGGCCATCCTTCCGGTGGTTTCGGCGCGTACAGTCACGGCCGACGTGCGTGGACTGTAATAAATCGCATTTAGCCCTACTATACCGACGCGCCAGTAGGCGTCGCAAATTCGCAACATACGGTTATTGCCACATAAAACACCTTTTAAGGGACAATCACCTAAGACTCAATTCGATAATAAATTATTATGAAAACGTGATTGGTGTGACATTAATGTATGGAAAAGACACTTATCCCAGGGACGAAGCAATCAGTGTAGCTGATTGCAATTGAGCTAAACGCAGAGATTATGATTGATGTAATATATAAGGGTGTACGTTAAGAGACCATAATGTAATTGTTTATGTTTTGAAACAATACCAGGTATTTTTATTATGTTTATTCATATTATTCATACAAGTACAATACTAAATACCTTCTGAATAGCAGAAATGTTTGAATGCCGTAAATGTAAACTTGCTTTATAAACTAACTTAATATATACACACCATTCTGGCCACAATGGGTTCTTTACAAGAAGATGTCACGTACAATGGCCCCATAATTAAAACAAAACCTGCGTGATTCGTGCGTTATACGACTGGCGCGGCGCCGGCGCAGCGCATGCTACGCGACATCTGCTCTTTATGTTAATACGCGCTCAATTGATCCTCCGGGTATCTGTTACAAGGACAGCTTGCCAAACTGTTGCTATAGTTAATTAGGCAAGATTCATAACGCCGCAATTGTTTATGATGTTGCAGTTGAAGCTAAGAGTAATAGTCCAGAAACGAACAATGTATGTTATACTTAAGACATTTTAACTGAAACTCGTAAGAAGGTTTCAACAACTTCGCGGTTACAATTTGGATTACTTATTTAATTGAAATTATAACATATAAAACATAACATATCATCACGGCTCTTTCCCCGAAAGGGTAGGCAGAGGTGTTAAATACCCACATTTCGCCAATTATGTTAGGTCCCCATGTAACAGGTGAAGAGCCTTTCGCCATGCCGGGCACAATGTGAGGCAGGCGATATTCACAATGAACTGTACATAAGTTTTATTCAAACTCGGTGGTACGGTGGTACAGTTTACCACGAACTTGAACGAGTAATTCCCCGTCCGTCCCAACTGCCTGCTGCCTTCAATTATAACATTTTATTTTTTAATCATTGTTTTAGAAGTTGTATGTACTTCTTACATACATATAATCACAACTATTATCTCTTTAAGGGTTAGTCAGAGACTAGGCAAAAGAATCGCAAAAGCAGTCCTCTGCTATAGTCCGCGCTTCACCAAGCAGTGACTGCACAACTGCACAGTGCACATGTGCTCAGCGTAACAGGTGGTGAGCCCATCGCCGCTATAAGCTATTAGAGGTTGGTCAGTTCTAAGTCCTTAAGTCGCCTTTTACGACATCCAAGGGAAGAGATTGGTTGGTAGTATTCTTTTAATGAGTCGCTACCACACGACTTTTAGAAATAAAAAAGGGGTTATAAATTGTATAGGTCGATGTAATAGACAAAAATATTAGTAATCGATATCGATCATTTGATTGTTTACCACATTCTGTGACTATTACTGTGCTATTTCATGTGAAGAAACTACATCCTCCCCCATTTTAGAAGACTTAATAAGTGTCTCCATTGCTCCATTCCATAAAAAGCTTGATAACAATTATTCAAACAGTAAAAGTATCGAATTTATAAATCAGGTATTGAAAAAAGCAATAATTAATGATAAAGGCACAAAACTATACGATATTATTTATTATAGTCATCTACTAATAAACATCCTGCAGGTTTTCTTCAACTTTTATTTTCCTTACAATATTAGAAATATAAATATATTGGATTTATGTGTTCGTGTTTTTCGATATACATATTTCTTTTTTTTTTAAAGAAAGCTAGAATACAAATGGTGCAACTATTAGAAAAAAAAACAAAAACAGCTTTTCTCCGAGCGAACAAAAAAAGGAACCTAGAGCTAACAGTAAGAAAAAAGTAAAATAAAAATATCGTCTGTAAGTATATTACGAGTAAATTACCGGAAGTTTAGAATTTTATTTTATTTTTAAAATTGCATTGTTTTGTTTTGGCCCAATAAAGAAACAAGATCGGAGCTTATTAGAAACATAAAATAAAACGAAGTCTACAGCATTTCATTTAGTAAATACCTATTATATAAGTTTACTTTAAAAATTGACATCAGAAAGTTTACAACCTGCAATACTTCTTTAACTTACGTGTCTTTATTATTGCGTGCAATTCGTGCAAATGGCAATTTTTTACGTTCTGAAAAGGTCACAAAGTGATTTACTGGTATACCTGAGAAAAAAATTTCAAATGTCAAAATAATAGGCTAGTTGACTCATGCCAAAAGTAATGAAAATAATATGTCATTCACATAGTATTTAGTACAAGAGTCTGAAATTAGCAAGTTCGATAAATATAAATAAGGGATTGCTGTAGAAATTCAATTTAAATATGTTTTATTTTTACTTTTTTTTCATCTGCCAAAAACACTATCCACCGTGTTATTAGTCCAGTAACGCTTAATGTAAACAATTACTACGCATGGTCAAAATCCGTCAAACGCCAGTCGCAACCAATCAAGCTTAACTGTCGGCTAGGCCACGCATGCGTATTGAATTGTTTACAATAATCGTGACGATACGGCACAGATAATTCATAGGCTGAAGGCATTTTTGACATTTAAGCAAAAACGTAATTTACAATTTAAAATTTATTGTGTTATAGGCTTTTGAATTTTTTTTTATTATTTTTTATGGTAGAAATTAATCATTTGGCGCCCAATAAAAAAAGGGTCAACTAGCCTATTAAAACAGAAGAAGAGTAGAAAAAAATTTAATATTGTGGGTAGTTTGTGTAAGTATCACATAATTATTATGTTAATAAAACTCGAGCGTATTTTCAAAAAAGAAACCTTGGAGAGCTTTTCTACACTCACATTAATATTTTTAAGGAAAAATAACTGTAACATAATGAATTTAGCATGTTTATTTTCTCTTACATTTTCTTGCTTACGTTTCAGATCACAATTCGAACAAACCTGAATGTAGGTAAAATAAATAAAATACATTGCTTGCTTACATTGCTTATAAAAATATTATTCTACTAAAACGAACATTCTATAAAACACACAGAGTCCGTAACGGTATTTTTCAACACAAGTATGTTGAACTAGTTTTATTGTCTCACAGTACAGATTCAATTCGTTAAAGTAATATTTGAATGCCCGTGTGTGCTACAATAACAATTAATTCAATAATAAAACTGTAAATGTAATTAAAAATATCAAATATCGTTAAGAACGGCCGCTCGAGTTTCCATAAAATGTGAAATGTTCGTGACTTTTCTGAACATTCCCTACCTGACGGGCGTTACACTTAAAAATATAAAGTTTTAAGAAACGAACGTGAATTGATTTAATTTGAAGTGTAAAAATATGAACGTGTAAATAAAAGCTCTCTGTTTTTCTATTCAATAGTATTGAATTTTAAAAAATGGCATGCGATTATTTTGAATTCAAGAATCCTTACCTCAGCTTTTTTCGTGGATTACTACTATTAGGAGTAGCGCAATTATTAGGTCCTTACCTATGAAATTGGTGTTTTGTATGGAGATTTTGGGGATGTCTGCATTTTCCATACTAACATTTTATCAGTTTTCTTCACAACGACAAATCCAGAGATAATAATATATGGCATGGATCATTAGACAAGCTTTAGCAATATGTATGTGAACACGATTGATAAAAATTATTCATCGTTTTTTTGTTAATGCAAATCAAATGATGTATTCGGGAGGCAGTTAAAAATAATTGTCTTTGTGTCTAATTTTAACACAATTAAACTTACAAAAAATTATCAAATTAAATAATACGAGCTCAAATATATGGTCTGTTTTTAGACGAGGCAATTATTTTATAAGAATGTTCTGAAACTTAATAGTTACGGACAAATTGCTAAGACAGAATAAAAGCACCAATTTCATAGGTAAGGACCCAATATTTTTAAATATTTAATCTATATCTGAGAATAAAAGAAGTGGATGCTGAGCTGACGAGTGACAGAAGAGAATGAAAGAAGACATGTTGTGCAGACCCCATCTAGAGTGGGAAAAATCGCAAGAAGAAGAAGAAGAAGCAGAAGATCTCTTATGGCTCTATCTAAATACATAAAAATGTATAGGTAGAATGTCTGTACATAGAAAAGAATACTTATAACCAAGTCAGGGGGATGTAAAAAGAGGGAAAAAACAAAAAACAATTGTGTTACATATTTAGTTTCTGTGTCTGTTTGTGCGGGCTAATCTCCGAAATGGATGAACCGATTTTCATGAAATTTTGCATGGTGATATTTTATATCCCTGTTCAACATCTTAGATACTTTTTGTTCCGGAAAATTACAGGGTTCCCGTGGGATGGTTAAGAAACCATAGTAACCGCGGACGAAGTATTCAATAAAAATAACACACGGACAACAAAAACCTTATTAAAAATATTTCTTGTATACATAAGTCACCTACACGTACACAAAGGCGAATGGGGTAGAACTCTGTATAAACCTAAACCTTAACACAAGTAGATACATATTTTTTATATGATGTCGTGTCCTAGATACAATATAAAAAAATACAAGCTTAGCATATAAAAAATATACAAGCCTATAATAAAGCTTATAATAAAAGTATGCGAGCAGAGCAAAAATTTGACTATAACAAATAAATGTTCTTCGAGCACTTTACAGTGTAAAGTGCCGACGGTGCACAATGTTATATTTATTAATGCATCTGTAGCCCATCGTTGGTGTAAACTTTACGGTCCATAAACATTAATTTATGAACTTTTAAAAATCCAATGAATAGTTACAATAAAGTAGATTTCAACCGTCCCTGTTGGGTCTCACCCACTCACCTTCCGTCTTGCTTCCCTGTCCAGCTCCCGCCTAGGCTACTTTCTTGAGTAGCTCTTAATACTGTCGTCATGCTGTCAGCCAGAGCTACTCTCTGGGGCATCCTCGTACCTCACTATTATCATGAACAGCCCCATCAGCACCTACGAAACATTATAAAATAAAATGAAAAATCGTGTTTTTTCTAAGGACTATCAGAAACGCTTTGGGTATGGCCATCTTCAGCCTATATACGTCCCAGCGCTGGGCACTGGCTTTCCTTATGGGGAAACATACGAGAAAGATAGCCACTTTTAAATACGTAAAGAGGGCTTTACGTATTTTGGAAGTTCAAAAATATTTTCTTCTCACCGCTTTGCTCTCACTGCTTCGACTGTAGCGCTACGGATCATATTAAACAATATTAATATTGACTGTCTATCGGTTTGTTTATTCATTGCACGCTGTGTTTACTGTTGAGTTGGACGGTGGAAACATAATTAGGCAGTACTGTTATGATTCAACAATTAGGTTCTAAATTAGATTGCTGCTTAGATACAATCAATGTACACTGTATTGGGTCGAATGAAAGTTTGAAGTTAGTTATCATCGTATAGGTATGGATGTAGGTATTGAAAAAAGTAATCGACCGCGATTGCAAATTGTATCTATATCTTTCAGACGTGTTGATGTAATCTAGGTATTTACATGTCTAACATATAATCAGTCACGACCTGTAGAGAATCAGGGCATAAGCTGTTATCACAAAATAACGATTCAAGAAAGTTATAA
Organism: Parapoynx stratiotata; assembly: GCA_910589355.1. Taxonomy (NCBI): domain Eukaryota; kingdom Metazoa; phylum Arthropoda; class Insecta; order Lepidoptera; family Crambidae; genus Parapoynx; species Parapoynx stratiotata. Next base: position 11,745,170 of record OU342457.1, read on the forward strand.
GCGTTTACTGATTTTTCTGTACAAAACACAAATTCGTGATTACCTCGAACTCCGTGAACTGTGTGAACTTTCTGAAGTTACGGCAGTTGTTGGAAAGAATTTGTGTTTGGGTGTAAATTGTTGTAGGGTGGGCGATAGGCGGGTCCTACGCGTTTTGTCATTGCTCGTAAAATACTTCCACACACACAAGAACAGAGTTAGGAACTGGCTCCGCTCCTACGCACTGTCAAGCGGTCTATTACACGGTAAGTTAACCGATTTAGCTCGTAGAATTCTGAATTTATATTTCTTATTTACGTTTGTAATAAAGCATTTTACATTTTTGTACCTTAACGTGGACTTACTTAATCTATGTTGAAAGAAATTCCAAAGCTTCGAATGTAATTAGATTCTAGCAAACACCATTTCTTACTTTAATACTTACATTACTTATGCAAAGGCATGAAGAAGTCATAAAAATACGCAATATCTTTCACCTCTACTTCTCTGCAACATAAATCCTCTCGCGCATTCCGAGTCGTAATAAAGACAGTTGTACATAACGGTAATGGCAAAAAATCTGTTAAAATGGCATGACAAAGTAAAAGTGTGTAGTACATTATGTCTTTAGAAAAAATATTTTATCTAAGCACCTTTCTCGTTATGATCTTGATAGCGGTAGTTTTGCACGTTTCGTGGGTCATTACAAGTGTTATCTTGGTCCTGTCTGCGGCGTTGCCCAAAACCGACACTTTCTATCTGATATTGCTCACAGAAATGACATATAAATTGTGCCTGATGAACATGACATGGTGCGATAAACCCACTTGTACTATAATGCGCAATTATTAGGCTAATGTAATTAATGATTTTTTGCTTAAACTCATTTTCTAATTGAAATATGCCGTGAGCTATGGGCAAAGCATATCCACGGTATTGTTAAAATGGTTTTATTTTAATTCTAGTTACAGTGAAGGTGACTCTAAAACAGCTTTTCAAATTAGTTGCGAGTTAAATAGTGTGATTGTGTGATAAACGGTTAAACAAAAATTGTCGACGTCACGGTTATAGTACAACAATGGTTATCCAAATAAATGCGCGGGCGCCGTGTGGGCCTGGTATTTCCGTTTGTAGCTCACGCTGGCCTAGACCTCGTTCCGTGCTCTCTATCCGCAGATCAGGATAACGAATCTAACCTCATCTGCCATTTTGGCTACTTCAAATATTGACCCACTTACGACATCAAGGTAAATGACTGGAATGTTACAGGAAGACACCATTAAATCTTTATTAACAATTGTCTGCGTACGTTACGAATTAGATAGTCTTACGTAAGCCAAGAATAATCTATAATATATAACGTGGACTATAGTTAATAATGATAGTTGTTATTTTATAGTTATCTGAGGAATTATCAGCGTCTCCCATTGTATGGCTATAATCTTCCAACACAATAAGAATAACAATAACACCGCCTGATACACCTGTTATACCATAAAAATATGGTGATGTAATGGATATTGTACCTTACAATTCAAGGAGATGTGCAGACCTCAAAGTCACCAATCCAATAAACCTCAACCATGGAGAAAATTCAACTCAAACACAACCCAATATATCTGTTGGCGACTGGCCGCAAGGCTCTACATTTTTATAGAGATTTATCTATGTTTTGATACTGTCATATTCAAGAATTTCGTACTGTATGATGGATGCCAAACTCCCATACAATAGCATGAGGCAATGTTCTGTCTCGATCAGTAGGTGTTCCCTTTCATTCTATCACTTTATTGAATGAGTTTGTCATTTCCAGGTCATTTCGTAGTAAAGCTTTCTATTACTACTAATGACGTCACACAAAAATACACACAATTTTCTTAAACAAATACTCTCATATACCTTATTATTTCACAGGTGAGTCAAAAATCACATATTTGTGATTTTTGACTCACCTGTGAAATAATAAGGTATATCCAGGATACCGCTCACTTAAACAACATAAAACAACGCACGTCATCAACAGTTTTATAATTTTTTATTTAAAATATTACGTTACAAAAATTTGTAACAATTTTCAGTCTAGGCGTCAAAATGGCGTAAATATGACAGGTGAGACAGAAACTATGGATAGAAAGAGAGGAAGAGGATTTCCCACGGTTAGCCTTCATTCATAAATAGTGAAAGAATGAGAGGGAACAACTACTGATCGAGACAGAACATTGCCTCATGCTATTGTATGGGAGTTTGGCATCCATGTAGAGTATAAGATTCTTGGTCATATTTGTACTTATTCTTTCTGTCACTCTTCTTTTCATCATACTATTGTTCTGTCGTTCTTATATATTTTCCTATTATGAAATCCCTGTTCCCTTCAATTGGCTTCTGTTTTCGTCCACATCCATACAGTCCACCATCACGCTCTCCCGCTCGCTATCAATATATCGTATCAATATAGTATAGTAGCTATAATATATCTGTAATACGGGCCTAAGACCCGTATTACAGAACCAAACTCAAGCGTACATCTCTGCTTGAGCGCAGTTAAAAAGGGATGGCGCTGTGTAGGATCAATAGCGCTATCCCTCTCTAACAGTGCTCAAGCAAAGGTCTACGCTTGAGTTTAGTTCCGTAATACGGGCCTAAGAACTGGTGATAAAGATGACGTGTCATCTTTTTTGAAAGATACTACTGTGGCTACAAAATTAATACGTTTACAAGTAAATCCCTTTTTTAACTTGACAGCTATTGTGTTTACTGAATATTCGTTCTAAGTATGTGCTCATTGCAGGTATTCTATCAGACTTCTGTTGACATACTGATATTCTAATCACTGGATAGGGGAGTTACCAGAAATAATATGATTTTTTTTACGCTAACTCCGTATTCATTTCCCTTCATTATCTTAAAAAAATTATATTTTACTAATAAATAGTCCCAAAATAATAGTCATTTTAATTGTGTTCATTGTTAAATAAATTATACAAAATTATACCTAGTGCCTACTTCGTAATTTTGTTAATATTTTAGCTACCGAACCTTAGGCAGCCCCGTGGGCCCAATATAGTACCTGCCTTGCAGTACTATCGTAAAATTCAAGTCGTTTCATAAAGATAACTGAAAGTATGTTTTAAATATTAAATAAACCGGTATTTATATCAAACGATAAGACTCTTTCATGGAATTCTGGTCAGTTCTTCGAAATTTTCGTATTAACACTTCGTTTTGTCAAGAAACACTTATTGGTGTAGTGATGTTATGGTACGTTACGACGTGTCTCAATAGATCATTGATTTATCAAAATACAATTATAAAAGTACATGTATTAAGCTTAACATAGATAAAGGTATTCTGCAATGTACGAGGATTTTCTGTGCTGACTCATTAACTTTGATTACTTAAGACTCCTTCCTTACACTGCTATATCTGTCGACATCCTTCTGCTATACCTTATAAATATATAATCAATATCTTTAAATTATTATGTTGTAACAACAATATATCAGGGCGGATTTAGATGTCACAATATATGAAATCACGGCACACATTACAGTGACAAATTGAACCCTTTTCGATCATTTATTTTTTTATGCCTTACCGGTGTCTTTTTATTCTGAGCAAATATTTTATTCATTGCTTTACGGGTCTTTTTTCTTTGCTCATAAAGCAATATTCTTGTTTAGGGTAAACATGCTTCAGCTTTTTTCGTGTACAAATTCATTGAAAATGTAATTCAGAATACATCCAATGTATGGTATAAAATACTGTTAGAGTTTTATTTCATTTCTATTTCATTGTAATATTGGGTCCTTACCTATGAAATTGGTGTTTTTTTTCTCTCTTAGTATTTTGTCTGTACCTATCAAGTTTCAGAGTATTCTAAAAAAAATAATTACCTCCTCTTAAAATAGACCATATTTTTGAGCTCTTTTGATTTATTTTGATAAATTGTTGTAAGTTTAATTGTGTTAAAATTGGACACGGAGACAACTCTTTTTAAGTGCCTCCCGAATACATCATTTGATTTGCATTCACTTAAAAACGATAAATAATTTTTATAAAGTTTGATATCGCACATATCGCTTAAGGTTGTCTTATGATACACGCCAAATATTATTATCTTTGGATTTGTCGCTGTGAAGAAAAATGAAAAAATGTTAGTATGGAAAATGCAGACATCCCCAAAATCTCCATACAAAACACCAACTTCATAGGTAAGGACCTAATATAATTTTAAAAATAGGGTTGTACTGCCTTATATAACAAACCTTTACTCAAAACAAGACCTCTTGTGATAATTGGGAGACCTGAATGTCGTCTGAAATACTAAACTAGACCCAGAAGCAACCTTAGTCATTCGAAAAATTGACTATTTCATTGTAATCTAAAAAAAAATTGTTTGGATTACCGTACATACAAGCCTAACATAAAAACTAGACCTCTTGTGATAAATGGGACACCTGAATGTCGTCTCAAGTACTAAACAGACCTGGAAGTAACCTTAGTCATTTGATAAATTGGCGATCGTCAAGATCTTTTGATGTAACAGAATACTTTTCTCCGTCGCCATATTACATATCCTATATCAGCACAGAGTCGGTCACACGCGCCGGCCACGGGCGTCCGAGAATGGTAACTGCAACCTGTCTTGCCATATTTTGAGGGGCGTTTTATACCATAATCTTATAGCGAACTGACAGAGAACCCAGTATAAATAATCGTTCATGTCTTTTTGTCAACGCTCGTCATTTTGTTTCTTTGAATAAGGCATGAGAAATTTTTAAAACTTAGATCAAGGAGAATATTTAAAAACCAAAAACTCCTTTTTTACGAAGTAGATGATTATTATGTGAGTGGTTGTAGTTCTGAATAAAATAGACGATGTGTTTTGTTTGTTGACTTAGATATTTTAAAGTACTGTTTGACAGTTTTTAATTTTATTTTCTCTTATTTCAGGTTATTATAAAATGCAGAACCGTTATAACACCACAGAATAGCGGGTAAGTACCAAAGATATGCTCAAAATTATATTTTAAAACGAGATTGGTGCTTCATGTCACTTGAATAATGTCCTCGTAGTAACGAAATGGCGCTCACTGAAGCGAATACACCAGATAGGCTGGGACCGAAGTTCGGCCCTCAAAGGACACCCTCATACAAACAATTTAACAGGGCCGAGTACACACACAAATCACTTCGGCTCATATTTTGTATGTGGGTGTATAAAGGTATAATTTGCGGTCCTTTTGGCCCTTCGAGATGTTTCGCGTTTGATATATTGGATTTGGGAAAGACTTGCAATAACACATACACTTGAATGGACGAATTTTCACTTGAGTTGAGTGTCGTTTAACGGTGGCTTGTGAGATAGAACGTTATGAGATTGGAGTTGTTACGTGACATATTGACGTATGACTCTGACCTGAAAATGCACATTTTTTTTGTTTCGTAATGAAAGAAGGCTATTTTTATCCCTCAGATTTAATTAATGTCATAAAATGTTAATGCAACTGAAGCCATCATAGATGGCTAGTAATTTTAATTACCTAATAAAGCTTAAATTATTACATACCTATGAGGGTTCGTGTTCGTGACTCCGGGTCGTAACTAAAAAAGTCGTGACCAAATGCGTATGAAGATTTTTTTTATTTTTCTGAATTGGTGACCTCATGGCTCTTGATTATTGAATTATTTTCATCCAGAAAATAGCCGGAAAGTCACAAAATATAAAATAGTTTTAATATTGATAGAGGTAACGCGAAAATGCAATAAAACGTGTTTTAAATACGAATTTTGCTTAAACCATTATTTGAAAACATTAATTTAATTATGAAGCTTAAAAGCTTGATATCCCATCAATCAAGTTAAAAGTTTTCAGCCGGTTTCAAATGAATTTCACAGAAATATTTAATTTACCGCACTGATGGTCATTGCGAATGGAATGACCAGTAATTATTTTTCAGTTAATCTGTGTGTAACTGATCTGTACTACAATAGTTCGTTAGCCAATATGCGTCCCAATTTTGAGCACTGGCTTTTTTTACTCTACATGTTAGTAAGCAAGCAAACTATAGTCACCAAGAATACCAGTTGCAAAAATTGCATCTGTTCCTACTCCTACAGGGTCCAGCGTTCGATGCCAATCATAAGATATTTATGTATTTGTATTTAGAAAAAAAAGGTATCAATTCCCAGCACTCGGTAATTTCACTGCGTGTCTTACTCATCAAACTGGAACCAGGTAATTCCAGTACTGCTGCGTTGAGGCAAAAAAAGAAGTATGCTTTGTATACTATGGTGTACCGATAGCCTACAGCTCTTTAAAGTTACGTTGAACAGGAACCTTCTGGGAAAGCTTGCTTTATCGTAAAACTCATCTCCTGTAGCTCAGATAGTGGTCAAGAACAATCCTATCTTTATTTTAAAAAAATTGGTATATTTTAATCACCTGTCTTTACGAAATATACGAGGAGCATAATCTATAACACCCTGGCCTTATGCTTATTAGTAGTTAGTAAAGTTTTGTTAATAGCTACCAACAGCTTAACCTTTCGTGCCTACCGAAGTGCAGACAAACATAAGATCCGAAGATCCGCGAAGTTTAAGTCATGTTGCTTCGGTTCCAATAAGATACTTAAAATCAAACCATTATACCAGAGACCTTTCCTCTGGTCCTTTTATATTTTCTATTTTTAATTTAATATTAACATAGTTAAAGTAAATTACTAATAACATTAACATGGAACTCATTAGTATTCAGATATAATTCGGATCTTTTTGCTTAGGGTACGCCCACAGAATTTCGTCAAACGGTCCTACGACAAAATTAACATGGTCATTACCGTTGCCGCTTGTTTGTTCTCGATAATGTAGTCCCGGCTGCTTCAAGATTCACACTAGTGCGCCGTGTCACATTTAGGGTTACCACTACCATCAAAAAAAAGACCACAATTGTAATTACCAAAAGAATAAAAATATTGGAACAGGTATAGTCGATGCAGTTCGAGTAATAGTTTTAAGGAAGCCTTTTTTAAGTTAATTGTATAAACTAAATCAGTAATAGATATTTTGTCTTAGTTGTAGTTGACTAAACTTTTATTCTACTGGCTTAAGTAAATAAATATTTTCTGCTCCAAATTCTGGCAAGAATTTTCTACAGATATTCGATATTCGAAAAGTAGGAATGAATTCTGGATGATCAAAACTTGTGGACCTCGCAGTCATACGGTTCGCAAAGTTGGCACTTCCGAGTTTTATCGTTAGGCGTATACGGATCTGTGAAATATGTGAACTTTGTTGATTTCGTAACTGAGCAGCAAAACTCCAACGAGATCCACCTACAAGTTCTAATTGCAGTTGCCTTACATCAAAAAAACATTTACAGCTATTGAATTCTTTATCAAAGTACGCTAGCTTGATTTTTTTCTTCCTATTTTTATTACTAAGTTTTTTAACGATATTTATGAACATTTCAGACAAATTTGTATCTTAATTGGGCAAAATATAGTCGTATGGAACTCATCAGGAACCTCAGAGGTAAAAATGTGTATTTACATACATAGTTTACAAATGGAGAGCCGCAGCCCTATTCAGACTTATGTACATAAGTTTAGCGACAACCAAACCAAGCCATTTGCATGGAACTGCATTTGTCTCGTAACGGTACCTCGCCCTTTTAGGGTTTCGATCGGGCACACGTTTGATTTGCCGTATTCTGTGTCTACTTTCATGTGTATGTTACATACATAAATATGCTATATGCTAGCTGACACACCAGGGAGACGTTTCCGGTACTATATGACAGTGTAGAAAAGTCACTAGTAACGTGGTTAAGTTTAATGTTTTGGGTTCCGTAGTAAACTAGGAATAAACCTTATAGTTTCGCCATGTCTGTCCGTCCGCGGATAAGCTCAGTAACCGTTAGCATTTTACGATAAAATTTATGTTTTCTAAAATAATCGCTCCGAAAGTTTAAAAAATGTGTGTCCCTTTTAACCTTCTAGAAAAATTATTATGAACTTGATGGGTTGAACAGTTTTTGATAAATTTTACAAAATTCTTTTTGAACTAAATTTTTAGACCAGTTTTCTAATCAGTAGTCAAGTTAACTTGATCAAAACTAAAATTTTCAGCGAATTAGTTAAATATTCGTAGTTGTCACTGCACGATGCTTCATTACATAAAATGGCGGCGGGCGTCACAGCTGATGTAACCTCGCTAATATTATTATTTTTATCGCAAACGAGAATGGTCACGGCCCATACAAAATTTACCCAGGTCCGACAAGAAAGAGGCCTATCTCAATTTGATTTTTATGTTCAGTGTAACATAAATATCTAATTTCTATATCCAATATTAGTAGCCAGTAATACCCAGACTTAACAAAATCTAGAAAAAATTGTTTCCAAATATTATCTATCTCCATGAGGAAGGCCCAGCAGTGGGACGTATATATGTAGCCAGCCACTAATATTTAATATAAAAATCCTTTATTATGTTACACTAAACTTAACAAAAAATGAGAGAAGTCTTTTATGTCTCGAACCTAGGTCACAAATGAGAGGTTTTCATTGACGCCATTGGTTTAGATTTAACCATTTGGTAAACTTGATTTGACTCTAAGCCGATGGTAACGCGGTTATACTTAATTTTAGTCGGCTACTTGCGTAAGTAACATTACCATGTGTTACCGCTGTAAACTTCCAACTTTTATGAGTAAACTCTTTTGTTTTCATTTGTCGTTTTCTTGTATTCTTTTCACGATATCCTGGTAACTATTGGAGACCTATTATTATTGTCTCTTTAAACAAAGAGTAAGTAATTGCATTGTATTACTTGGGATGCTTACAACAACGTGATCTTGAGATCTCCTTTGTATCTTATCTTACCCTATTTGTTTGTCTCTATTGGATTTTTGTATAGTAATATTATTTTAATGTAAAATGTGCAGGTTTGTGTATAAACCATAAGAAAAAGGCACCATAAGAAAACCCTTTTAAACAATTTTATTTCACACAGAAGTCAAGAGTTGAATTTTTATATTTTTTCATGAATAGTACAAAGTTTGCTACAATAAAGCCCTATAGTTGGTAATGTGCAATGGAGACGCGCTACCTTATATTAAATTTAAACAGAATTTAAAGAAATATAGGTACATAGAATAGATATTAATAAACGTTATTTCAATTTCGATGAAGATAGCAGTAAGCCTTTGAAGTGAGTCGTTGATATTATTTTCCGTAATATTATTATGTGAAATATTCCAGAGATATTTTTAGTTACCCAAAAGGCAGTCAACCTTTAAATATCTATTGAACACCTTTATATTTATTTATAAATAAGGACTTAATAGACTAGATAATTAGAATATTTCGAAGGTTTACAGATATTTTCAGTACGACATTTTCTGGAGCCTACAACTTGTATATTTTAGCAGAAAATTGGAATCTAAGAAAACAAACAATAGGTCCTTACCTATGAAATAGCCGTTTTGTATGGAGATTTTGGGAAACTGCATTTTCCACACAATTTTTTTTTAGTTTTCTTCACAAGGACAAATCCAAAGATAATAATATTTGGCATGTATCATTAGACAAGCTTTAGCTATATGCGTGCTATATCACACCTAATAAAAAATATTTATCGTTTTTAAGTGAATGCAAATCAATTGATATATTCGGGAGGCACTTAAAATGAGTTGTCTCCGTGTCCAATTTACAACACATTATCAAAGCAAATCAAAAGAGCTAAAAAATATGGTCTATTTTAATAAACTTAATAGCTACAGACAAAATACTAAGAGAGAGAAAAACGGCAATATCATAGGTAAAGACCTATTATAATAAGATATTGGGTACTTCCAATACATTCATCACTATCGGACATTCACAACACGCAGAGCATCCCCCATTTAATTCACCCCGCTCTCGCCTATTACACGGTCATACCACACTTCTTACACTCATTATTTAGTCACTACATGCCGGTGCCACTGCGCTCCCAAACTCACGAAGTGAAACACAACACAGTAAAAAAATAAAAAAAGGAATTTTTCGAATCACGTCATATTTTGCTGAGATTTTTATAAAAAAGGTCAATGTGAGGGAGTGGACTGTAAATATGTTAATTGGGAGCCAATATGGGGAAAAACTAGGGAATGAAAAAGACCGTGACAAGTTCAAGAGCTGTAATAAATAATAACGTGAAAAGACACAAAGTCATTAATAAAAAAAGTATAAAAACATAAATAGTATCAAAAAGGTGTGAAGTCCTGCACAGTCACGTTTTGCACTTGTACTGAAAAATATTAATTTGTTGATTAATTTTTTTTTACAATTTACCTGTCAGTTCACTGGCGATTTCTAATAATAGGCGCAATGTTTTTATACAACCCTGAATAATAAAAATGTTTTTGTTAACTTCTCATGTCCTTATTCCCAAGTCCTAGGACACCTCTCCCCAGCTGTTCCCCTGCCGCATCCCTGGTGATTATTATGATTATTGTTCGAGCCACAAGCCGAACATTGGACTCCGGCAACAGCGCGGTCAGCAGCGGGCCTATATACCGCATTAACAGCAGCATCGTGCACCGTCGGCACTTTACACCGACGGATTACATACATAACTTATCAATGTGTACATTAACTCAACTTAATATTAGGTCCTTACCTATGAAATTGGTGTTTTGTATGGAGATTTTGGGGATGTCTGCATTTTACATACTAACATTTTATCAGTTTTCTTCACAACGACAAATCCAGAGATAATAATATTTGGCATGTATCATTAGACAAGCTTTAGCAATATGTGTGTGAACACGCTTGATAAAAATTATTCATCGTTTTTATGTTAATGCAAATCAAATGATGTATTCGGGAGGCAGTTACAAATAATTGTCTTTGTGTCTAATTGTAACACAATTAAACTTACAAGAAATTATCAAATTAAATAATACGAGCTCAAATATATGGTCTATTTTTAGAAGAGGCAATTATTTTATAAGAATGTTCTGAAACTTAATAGTTAAGGCCAATTTCCAATATAAACTAAACTGTAGCAACAATAAACTAGATTTCAACCGTCCGTGTTGGGTCTCACTTCCGCGTCCCGCTGCCGCCCAGGGCTACTCTCTGGGGTAGCTCCTCTAACACCATCATGCTGCCGCCCAGGGCTACTCTCAGGGGTAGCCCCTCTAACACCATCATGCTGCCGCCCAGGGCTACTCTCTGGGGTAGCCCCTCCAACACCATCATTCTGCCGCCCAGGGCTACTCTCTGGGGTAGCCCCTCTAACACCATCATGCTGCCGCCCAGGGCTACTCTCTGGGGTAGCTCCGCTAACACCATAATGCTGCCGCCCAGGGCTACTCTCTGGGGTAGCTCCGCTAACACCATCATGTTGCTGCCCAGGGCTACTCTCTGGGGTAGCTCCGCTAACACCATCATGCTGCCGCCCAGGGCTACTCTCTGGGGTAGCTCCGCTAACACCATCATGCTGCCGCCCAGGGCTACTCTCTGGGGTAGCTCCGCTAACACCATCATGCTGCCGCCCAGGGCTACTCTCTGGGGTAGCCTCCACTAACACCGTCATGTTGCCGCCCAGGGCTACTCTCTGGGGTAGCTCCGCTAACACCATCATGCTGCCGCCCAGGGCTACTCTCTGGGGTAGTTCCGCTAACACCATCATGTTGCCGCCCAGGGCTACTCTCTGGGGTAGCTCCACTAACACCATCATGCTGCCGCCCAGGGCTACTCTCTGGGGTAGCTCCGTTAACACCATCATGCTGCCGCCCAGGGCTACTCTCTGGGGTAGCTCCGCTAACACCATAATGCTGCCGCCCAGGGCTACTCTCTGGGGTAGCTCCGCTAACACCATCATGTTGCTGCCCAGGGCTAGCACGTGTAGCAGTCGCAATAGCGACAGCTTCACGTGCCTTGCTAACGTAGGAACTTAATGTTTTGGTCACCCATCCATAGGCTGACCATGGCAAAATAAACTTTTTTTCGATAGCAAAACTCAAAGCGTACGAACCACTACGCCAACGAGTTCCTGTTTTTGCTCTGTGTATGGTAGCTACACTGTATCGATCCAAAACTGTCGTAGGCAATCATCATGTTCCTTCGAGTATCCTCTATTATGTGATTAAAATTAATATTCATAACTTAAATATATACTCGGAGGAGCTCCAAAACAAAGTAGCTTTTGCCATGGATTTCGACCAGATCTTTGGGATATCTCAGGTATTTCGCCCATGCCTGCAGAGGGGCGTAAAAACGCTGACGTGACGTTTTATTTTCACTTTTGTACTATTTGTGTAAAAGAAACCAATTTCCGTTTCTGTTTGTCACTGCATTAACGAAAGCCGGACGTGTGTTTCCATTCTGATATAAAGGATTTATTCCGTCAAACAATTTGGTGCGTTATGCAAGCAGGTCACAGTAAATACGCAATGAGTAGGCTTAATTATAGCGTCACGAGCATAACTGAGAACAAAACCTATTATAGCAATAGCTTACGGAAAATTACTTGAATTAATAATAAAGGTGGAGGAGAATGGATAAGTACTCTACAGAACACATATGTAGTTACTCGTAGTTACTAAATATCGAAAAAAATATGACGTATAAGCAACAGGAATCAAAATAAATAGCTAAGTATAATAATCTAAATACATATAACTGAAAGGTGACTGACTGACTAATATAGTGATCTATCAACGCACAGCCCAAACCACTGGACGGATCGGGCTGAAATTTGGCATGCATGTAGATGTTATGACGTAGGCATCCCCATAAAATAGGGGATGAAAGTTTCCTAATTAATAATAATCTTAACGCGAGCGAAGCCGCGGGCAAAAGTAAGCGTATTGTATAATAGTCATCCTCAGCCTATATACGTCCCAATCCTGGGCACAGGCCTTCCTAATGAAAACAAATTAAAAAGTAAAATACTTTTTGACCAACGCCACTAGCACTAACGCCTCATGTGCATCGAGTGCGTCGATGATTTGCTTAAATTTTGTCAAAGTATGTTAACACCGTATTAAACATGTTTATTATTGGCCTCTTTTTCTACATTAAAGAACAGCACGCGTTCTGTAGACACTGGTATGATGTAGTCGGTTTCTATACGAAGACACTATTTGATTTTTTTTTACTAATACTCTATTATCACTTGGACTTCCATAAATTAAAACGAATAAGTGATGTTGGTATCAGAGCTTTATCATTAACTACCTTTTGCCCACGACTTCTTCCGCGTAAAATAGTTAGTTTGAGATAGTGTGATGGTATGTAGCCTGTAACCTTCCTCAATAAATAGGCTATTCGGCACTGAAACACTATTTCAAATTGGAACAGTAGCCTCAATTGGTGGAATTGAAAATATACTCCTACTCTCTTATTAGAAGCAGTTTATAGTGGCGTCAATTTGCCCTGCATTTTTCGTGAAAGCCTTATAAAAAATTTTAAAACTTACCCGGTACCCGTTCCCATGGGAATTTGGGGATAAAAGGTGGCCTATGTCTTTACTCAGGCTCGGCTCTAGACTATCAGTGTACAAAGTTTCGGTTAAATTACTTCAGTTGTTTTAACTTATAAGTGAGACAGACTGACAAAAAAGATAGAGTTACGTTCGCGTTTATAATATTAGTATGGATTGGTTTTTCTCAGTTCAGTGATGTCTACAGTAACGACTGGCGCTATTCATTTGGCGCCAAACTCCCACGCCTTCATTTAAATGCGCGACACTCGCATTGCAATGATAATGATAAATCGAGAAAAAATATTATGAAGGTTTGACCGTCTGCCCCTTTGCCCTCTTTGTAAAGGGAGAATTTTGAGGTTCATTACCAGTAGTTCGTTTGCCTACAATTTTTTATGTCGATTTTGTCCTTCAACGTCGTAGGCTTTACGACAGATTATCTGAATGACGTCAACCCTCCTTGGAATACTGTTAGAGGTTGGTTGGTACTCACCAACGAGGCGACTTCAGGCGACAGATATGCTCCAAGGTCGAAGGAGAGAGTCCTTATGACAGCCATGGCCAAGGTCGAAAAACTCATAGTCTGCTCTTAGTGAGTGGAATAAGGGTGGGAATAGAGTAAACACCGCAATCTTATGGAGAAAAAAAATCGAACATTGTTATCCTAATTATTATGAGTTGTTCCACTGTCCTTATACCACTGTGTCTGGGGGAGGAACGGAGAAACTGTTTCAGTGAGAGCTGAGCCGGTCTAAATATAACTGGGAGGAGACAGCTGGCAGGGGAAGGGGGCTCAGGACATTCACCCGAACCCAGACCTTGTGCGCACTGCCGGAAGACACGTTAACAATTCGCACCATTGTCCCAAAATCTGTGTAAAAGTAGCATCTTCCATAAATTTGAAGTCGCGTGGAAATACGAGTAAGTCACGAACACATTTACCAACAGCAAACTTGTCCCTCAAGCAGGATTTCCTTTAACAATCTTGGGAACAGGACAAAGCCATTTGAGACAATGTGCAAATTCAAATGCCCCGCAGACGGCGAGTCGATTACCAAGATGACAGGATTAGGTGTCACTCGGAGTCAGATCGATTTGTAACTCGAACTGATATAGCTAGAACTGACTGGCAGATTTTAATTAAGGAAAAATATATCTCTTAACTAATGCCTCAAAGGAATATTCCTAAACAGAACACATTCTTTCATCCTAAAAAGGTCCCGAATATCAAGTATCATATAAAACCAATATTTTCTAGAAGATAATTACTATATTGCTGCCATGACAGCGGCAATTTTCTCATTTCAGCTTTCCTAGAAATAGGAAGTCTGTTTAAATCAAAGACGGAAATTCGGTTTTGAGTTTATTATGTGTATTTAATAATTGGTAGATCTAATAGCTTTGTTGATTAGGTTTGAAATTGGTTTTTGTTATATTATTTTTCATTCATTATTATTCATAATAAATCAATGGATGTTCTCTGATGTTTTGTAACCTACTACATCCGTGTGATAAAACTAATTCCGCACACACCATACCCAGCTTAAAAATTACAGATCGTAATTAGTCAGTAATTATGTCTACATAGGTATTAGATTTTACCAATTTCATTAAAACCAAATTATAGTACTCAGTAATCAGTAATACAGTGGAGATATGAATACAGTGACTCCCCCATAATGAGTGTGAGTGCTAGCGGGTCGATTACGCCGGTGGCGTTACGGCCCGTTTGCAGGTCAATAGCACCGTTAGCGAAGGTCTTGGCCGGGTGACGCGCCGGTGAACTTCGGCCCTTTGATCCCGCCCTCTGAAGCCGACACTCTATTTTGGGTCTTTCAGGATAGAAATTTCATTGGCTATTACTTAATCTCGGTTATCAAATTCTTTTTAATGTTGGTAGTTTCAATTATTATTTTTAATTCCGTAGCTATATTATAAAGTTAAATTAGTTCGACATCGTAGTTATATTTTTATTTAAATGTTTAAGGTTTAGGATTAGGATAAATAATAATCGAAAAGTAATATTATTGACATAAAAATCTTGAAGCAAAACTTCCATTCAGATAGTGATTATACATATTAATATACATTATTATGTAGCTTAAATTAGAGAAATCTTAAAAGCTAATCCACAACTAACTTATAATGTCTATACACGTGCTTTCTTAATTTCCGTCCCTGAAAAACATGGCTATTTTTCCTAGAGGAACACTTAAAATTGTGTTTCGAGGCAATAATAAACGCAATTAGATTGTTTCAAAGCAGAAAACTTTAAAACATGAAGCTCTGCAATTAAAACAAGTACTGTAAAGTATTTACGGAAAACAACCTGCAGACACTGAAAGTCCCTCAGTTTTACAATAAACGGAACGGCGACCAATTATGCTTCAAGTTCAAAGCAAAGGAAGACCTTTGTCAGCTACGTATTTTGGGAAATTACGCTTATTATTGTTGTTGTTTAGTTTTAGACGGGAATTCGTTTCTTTATTAATACAAGTTCTTGTTGTATACACGGTGAGGTTTACAAGCCTCGAGGTTATTTATGGTGCAAATGGGTAGAAAGATCACCGGTAAGTAATTACCGTCGCTAATACACTCAGCATAAAAAGGAGAAAATACGCTCTTTTCTTGAAGATTTAGATATACATACATACATAAAATCACGCCTGTTATCCCCGAAGGGGTAGGCAGAGTCCAAGGAGCACTGTGGTCCTTAAGACCACATTTAGCCATACAAAAATTGGGTTTGGACAGATGAATTATCGTGAAAGAGTAGTAACAAGTGGCTAGCTCATCGCCTACACAATCACAGTCTCAGTACCCAATACGCCCTTATTCGCTTTTTAAGACATGCTAGGCAAGCAAATCAGATAGCGCGGTTAACGGATACAAATATATCGGTCCAAAAACATCGCAGGCGACAATTCATTCCACAATGTGGTTCCACAGTTCCACCGTGGTAGATCAACATGAAAGGTGCAAATGCGACATGAAAGGTGTCACACATAAAACGATGCCAGCAATCTTTTTATATTTTAGTTGTTATCAAAAAAAACATGTTCAATCAAACATATCTCTGTGCTAGTTAACTAATAATTCATATATGGGCACAGATCTAAGACAGGAATATTATTGACATAATATTTACTTAATATTCAACTATTTTTTCTTAGAAATGTCAAGTTATACACATACTTAATAAACAGTAAGTAACACTGTATAGCCCTTCACGTGCGGGTCATTAGCCAAATTATAGTACACAATTATATTACTGTATATACTATCACAATTTTAACCTACAGAACCTAGAAGCTATTAAATATCGCGTAATTACAAATGATCCAGTACCTCTAAATAGGGACTATTTTGTGCAAATGGGGTGCCGCATTCGTTTCAATAACGTCGTCCGTAAACGGACCGGAGTGCGTCGTCGGCTCCATTATTTTGTCGATATTGGCCAATGTCAACAAAAACGGAACTACTAACTGTACATATCGACATCAAACCATTTTTATAATTGTGATTATCGACTTTTCTTTTTAATTTCTTACTTGTGATTGTGATTGAGGTCTATAAACTACACTATGGTGCAATGAAATCGCCCATATGAAATTTTGGAATATTTTTTTTATCGATCAAAAATATACATCTTTACAAACGGAATTAAAGTTTCTTTTAATAGCTATTTAATGATAACATACGTGATGCATAAATTTACCCAACCGACGAAAGCAAGATCAACAACAAAATTCAATTATAAGAAGATGTTTTAATGAAACATATCGAAAATTAAGGAAGAATTTAAAAAAAAAACGCTTTAAAAAAAGGATTACAAAAATAACTTTATTATTAAGGCACATTCGCTCGAATAACAGCTTGGCACCGATTTTCCATATACTCTATCAAGTGTTTGACAGAGTTTGACAGAGGAATAAGGAAAATAATGGATTAAAATAAAATAAAATAACCTTTAAATTTTAATACAACAATACAAAATATATTATTTAAATATAATAATTTTCATATGACGATTTCATTGCACTAGAGTGTAGTAATCAAAGACCAAGAAATCAAAACGAAAACCGTATTCAAATATCGTATACAACTATATAGAGAAAAAATATTGTAATAAGATCAAAGGGTTGTGAAAAGGTTGCGTTCGAATTTAGTGTTATTGTTCGAAAGCCGACGAGAGGAAAACGAATTTTCCGCGGGAACACGTTGCAACGACGGTAATGCAGTGGCGTGATACCGCGCCGATCGATAGCGCGCCGCCCCGCCCCCCCCCCATCGAACCTCGCCAATATTAAAAAAAGACTTTCCCATTTTCAAACCAGTGTTAAGCTGGCCATAATTTAGGAAACAATTCTGCTTCAATTGAAGTGTATAAGTGCTTCAAACTCACTGATTGTTGTTTGAAAATGTCGATGGTTTCCAAGAAACGCTCTGAACAATTGAATGCCGACAGCTTTTATCAATGGTCCGTAAAATTGATAAATCCGTGGTACTCAGAAGATATAAAATTTTGGTTGTCAGGAATTCTAGCGTAGATTGTATTTACGCAACCCATACATATATTTTGTACATGTTTTCTATGAAACTTTCAGAATGAAAATTTACTTATGAAGATATTTCAAAATTTTTCCTTCTTAATGAATTTAAAATCGAAGTTATTGAAATCTCACTCTGACTGTGCTCTACGATCACATGTTCAATAATTCAAACGATATTCGTGAACCTCTACGGGTATATTAACATGAGTAACAGCAGTAATTCCCGAGCAATCGACACGTTACTCGCATAAGCATATTTACTTTAAATGGTGCAGGCTTTTTTCGGCTGTGACATGACTACAAATCAAGAAAAAAATATATTAAAATGTATATATAACAAAGGTTAATATGCTGAAACTACTCGTATCGTTAATAACCTGTTTGAATTTCATTTTCTGGGTTATGGGTCCCAAGGACGGCTTGCTTCTTGTACCGGTTCTGACATAAAGATGATTTATTTTCATTTTCTGATAGTCATTTATGCATTTAAACTTGGTATAAAAAAAACTTAATACTTAAATCATAAAAAGGGATGAAACACACTTAATACTTAAATCATAACAAGGGATGTCTAACGAATTCGCAACAAGTGGACATGTCTGGTTAGTCACGCACTATTTACAAATTTCAACTATTTTGAGTAATTTTCTCTTTTGGATGGTAGCCCCAAATACAAAAGTCAAGCGAATGGAACGCCACCATTTTGAAATTAGTCACGAAAGGTATCCCGCTGCGTCGCACGGGAATTGTATTGACGTTAGTAACCTTTGAATTTAAAATTGTTTAGTAGTCATGAGACAGCCGAAAAATAGCCTGGACCGTTAAATGTGAATATGCCATTTTAGAACCTGCGTCATTTAAAATGAATATGACATTCTCCTCAAAATTGTTTTACCGAGTGTTTAATTTTTGAACAATGTTCCACTCCACGTTCGTTTGTTCACAATTTCAATAGTGAAAAGCAGAGAGAGTTTAAAAGTAACAAACCTTTTTGAAATTTTCAATGTTTAAAACGTTCACTCTTCGCATTTAATTGAAGTTTTTTTTGAAAACGTACAGCTATTTTTACTTTCACTCTCTTTTAATTTTTATAATAAGTATTCCACAATTCCTCCTGTTTGTTACTGAAGTGCTCATTAACTTAAGATAACAAAAATTCTGTTCTTAATGAGACCTAAAGTGTAGGTAAATATTGACGCGCACTAAAATCTATCTATGTATTGTTTACTATAACAACACAGTAAGTAGTCATACATTTCAAGGGAAAAGATCAGATTGCACCGATGCGGCTAATTCCGATGAGTCATAGATTACCCCTACTTTGGGGTTGTTTCGTCCGAATTATACGTGGGGTGATACTCGTAATCCCACGATCGATCACCAATTGAGCGAATGCTGCCAATCCATTTATATATTGCATTTATGACTGGAAATACATCAAAGTAATCAATCGTTTCTACTTTAATACAAAGTTTAGAATATCCTTTAGTATGTTGTTTTAGATTGTAAGGTATAGCGTCATTCTAATTAATGTGTATAAAATTATTAATTACGTATAAGATTAAAAAATTATTTATAAGCTCAGTAAAACAAAATGTTATAACCCCAAGTTTCAAATTAATGACCCCTTAAAACGAATAATAATCTTAACAGCTAACCTCTTCAGAGATGAAATTTTAAACAAGTATCAAAATATTTAATGTAGAACTTCTGTTTTCCCATTAACGATCCGGATGTTTGCTGTTTTACATGAAAAATGTATTAGGTGATGTTGGCCTAAGTACAAACGGCATTTTAAATAGTTAATTAGTTTAGCTTTTGCATTTATACAGTACATTTACACTTTACAGATCAGCTCATGGAAACAGGATATAGTTTTCATTTGTTGATAATTGGATACCAACTGATAATAATGATCCGGTCCGGTTTTTCTTTTGAAAAATCATATTTTATTATTATTACACTCACGAACTTCAGAATAAGTTACGCCATCAGTCACCAAATCTAAACCAGTAGGCCTAGCACGGGCCGGAGAGAAAAAGTCCCCGGAGACAAAATTACTCATTGCCTCTCGCTTCCGCGCGAACGAAGAAGCGAGATGCAATGACGATTTCTGTCTCTGGGGACTTTTTCTCTCCGGTCCGTGCTAGGCCTTCAGGTCCACTATCCTGAGGAGAACGGGCATCAAAATATTTTATTATTTTACTTCTCTTGTAAAAAATATATATACAAACATAAATCAAAATTATTTAAAGAAACTTATAGTTCTTTCCACATTATTTTATATTCACTATACAATATTTAGTTTTATAAAGGGCATAAGGTTTAATTTAGTAAAAAGACAGTTTAAATTTAATATGATAATGAATATAGTCTAGCACCTTGTAATGTCGTACAGATACGGTGTTTTTCTTGGTCAAGACTGTTGAGGAAATAAGTGCTATTTCGTTTACATCTGCTATTTTTGTTGGAATTGCAGCACGCTGTTATAGTATTTGCCGGCCCCTATGGCTCTTAATTAATACGATGCTATTGGCCTCATAATACCATCATACAGTAATATTAGTCGCTATTCAGAACGTTGTTTCGTTTTGACGGTCTGCGTCAACACTGTACTAGTACAGTCGGGGTAGAAAAGGGTTCGTCACCTTAAAGTCGATATTTGTTTGCACGAGGCAACGTTAGTCATACCAACATTTCAAAAATGTCGCATTGACGTTTGTAGTAGGCTAATTAAAAGACAGTTTAACCAACTTACTGTAATTTAGTACTTATTTTATTCAAGTTGTTTTGATCCTTGATTTCATTACCAGTAATCATAATTTTGTATGCAGTTATGTTGGTAGCGATTTAGTTTCAAAAGGTAATAAGTTTCTATGACTGATAAAGGAATCAATTTGAAAACTGACGAACCTTTTTCTACCCCCACTGTACAATGTACAATCTTAGCAAGGTTTTAAATTAACAATTTATTTGATATAATTATGCCTTATATGTTTTAGATAGGTTAAGGTGTTTTATTTAGTTTGAATTTTAGTCTACATTTTTAAACTATTTTTAACATGCACAGAGGAGCAAATAATTTCTATACCACACCTCTTCTTTACTTGTTCTGTGGTTGTTCTAAACTATTCTTTTTTTGCAAGTCACTTCAAAATGTTTATTTCTTTGCCAATTATCGTCTCAATACGAACTAACCATATGTTCACACGTATTTAATTTCCATGAACCTTTCATTCCTCAATATAAGGCTATGAACATTTCACTTAAGTGCGACAACAAACTTTCATCCTAATAAAATAATAAGCGACTTCCCGATCCTTGGCGAGCCGCATTGCGTGTCCACAAATTGTTTTGTCTCGTTGCCAATAACCATTACTGACTCAACTCTTTCATCAAAAGCAATATTTGCAGCTGGATTTTACTGGTGAGATACTCCACGTGTTTAATGTTCAATTTCTTTATGTTAGCAATCCTATCGTTTTCTTTCGCTTCAAATTCTTTGTTTTAGTTAGCAATCGTATTTTATGTGATCCTCTGTATTTCGTCTTCCGTTTTTTGAGGTTTATACTTCATACTTCATTATTCCAATGATTGTTATTTGATAAAAAATTCGTAACTCGTTAAAGTTTATGGACAAAATGCTTGGTATTTCTTCACCAATTAAGTTCAAAAATGGACGAGCTCAATTTTAATTTATTAAATGTGCTCAATGCATAACAGAGTCCATAAAAGATTTAATTTACTTCGATTGGGAATCCGTCCCAGCAAAGCCCCACCGATGATCGCATTCAATTATTCTCCCGTATCGATTTCTCGCGTTGCGTTAACCTGAAAAAAGCCAAAAGCTTTTATTTGGTTGCAAAAGGAGTTCAATGAAGTAGTATTAAAAAAATTGGATAATAGTAAATTGAGAACAGTGGCGTGCATTAGGGGGGGGATCTCTCCTAATGCACGCTACCGCACTCGATGTCCAGTAGTGGACAGAAGGGGACTGATGATAATGATGATGATAATAGTATTCTTATCATACTATTATCAACAGTTTATAATTAACTAAAAAGAGAATTAACCAAAAAAAGAGAATTGCTTCTTTTACTTTTTATATAGTAGTTGTAAAGATTTCACAAATAAATTTAATTTTTCAATCAAGTCCAAGAAATAAATGTCCTTTATAAAAAAACAGAAAGTACGTTGCAATTTTTAATTATATGAATTGTTAGACAATTGTTGTTAGAGTTATAATTGAATATCTTTGCTTAACTTCTAGGTTAACGTAAGAAATAAGAAATTAAGAAATGAGAAGCTTGTTCTTGGAAGTTTTACAGTTATTAATCACCAATGACTGATCATTTTAATCATGAGACGAACTACAAATTTTCGTTGCGTCAGTAATTTCAACTTCTAGAAAGAAGAAATTACTCTAGTTTAATAAGATATAATATAGGTATGATTTGTCGGTTACATTATTTAAAATAAACATAACATTATTTCTTCACACTAAGCTTTGCCCACTGTTTGTCTGATATGTTTATTCCTCATGTAATAACGGCGAACCTGTTGCCAAGAACATACCAGGCACAGTGTGTGGCTAGCGATATTCACAATAAACTGGAATTAAGTTTTATTAAAATTCAGTTTTGTTAAACACTTTTGCCTTCGCCTTCGGGGATAGGGCTTAACGATACTTTTTTATGTTATGATATGGTACAGTCAGCGTGAAATTGTATTTTTTTTGTTAACAATATAGAAAAATTTGTACCACTTTTATTGACTTTTTGGTATTGTCTAATTATTTGAACATCCTGAGTATCACAGTTTGATGCTGACTGTACTGGCGGTGGGGATCAAACCCGCGGCTTTTTCACTTATAATAAAGAAAATTACGGAGAATTTTAATGAATAATTGTATTTGTTTTTTATGGGTCATTGTCGTGAGTTTTCTTAACATCACAAGCTCTGCGGAGCAAGAAGTCACGCACAGTGACGCACTTAGTATGGGAGAACGCATTTTTCCTTATGAAAGTTGTTAAGAGTTACGAATAGAAAGAATGTTTTTGCAAGCATTTCCCCATCCGTCATAAGTTAATTCATAGGGGTAAAGTTAAAACTTTCAGTGAAAACGACAAAAACATGAAAAAAAAATTTCATACCTAAGTCATAAAGTTTTCATAAAGTGGGTCGCCGCCCGCGCAAAACTAAACATCATAAAAGGCAAAAATTAATAAATTTCACATTGCTATTACAGTGCATTGGGGTTTTCCAAAGATTTTATTTGCAAAATTATATAGTACTAATTTTCTCAAGGTAAAAATATCAAAAAACAATACACAAAAAAAACTCATTGATTTTGTGCTTGTTTAGTGTTGTGAATATTACTTGCCTGTTTCTTGTTTATTAGTTTATTAGTTTTAATTTTGATGAAATTAGTGCATAAATATAATATTAGCTTTTCGCTGATTTTGTAGCGCTAATATTTATTAATCCTTATATTTAAAAATTTTCGTATGCCTTACAAATCTGTACGATGTTAACAAAAATTTGAAATTGCTGAGAATAAAATATAGTATATAGTTGTAATTTCATTTTGTTTAAATACTACTCGACTTTATCTCATTAACTTCGTTTCAAACGTCGAGAACGCGAATGCCTCTATGAAGCAACGTCTGAGTCCGGCTCTGCACAGCTGCCTTTTATCTTACGCATTAAGGGCAAAGGCGTTACTGAAGTGGTTAAAATATGCGATGTCACGCGCTTGTTTCGCAACGCCAAGTACAACACACAAGTCTTCTTATTACTAAATATAGTTTAACAGAATATTGCGCGCACATTCCATATTAATTGATTCGTTTACTATTGCAGGAAAGTTATGCGGTACGACCATTGCTTTGGAATTAGTTACATGACAAAATTATTTATCGCTATGAACGGTCAAAATAGTTACCTTAAAAAAATTAAGATGGTGCCTTTATCCAAGTTGTTCTGAGAGTTCTTTGAAAATTGGGCTAGTGAGGCAGCAGCGTATGCTGAGTAACGACCATTTGTAACAAATAAAAACATGATTTCTTCTCATTAGGGTGATGGGCATATAGTATAATATGCAAACAAAAACTAATTCACTAGGCGTGCGTAATAAGATGATTGCATGTTTTTACATGAATATTTGGTATCAGCACAAATTATTTTGTAATTATCATTACCACAATCTATCCTTTGTTGTTGCGGTTGCCGATTCGTTGTTAGCGTTATCAATGAAGTTTTCTTTGGGACAGTATGGTACGGCAAGTAGTGAAGACGGAGTAACGGCAAGACGGCAAGTAGTGAAGTAGTGGTGTGGATACCTATCCAGGTTTTGTATATAATACTTTTTCAATTTCTTCAATGAATCAACGGAACCTAATTTTTATTTTATTTGTGTAATATTATAGACTACTTACATTTGTAATGGAAAATGTGGTAAACTGCAGAATATATAGCTCAGATATTTATTCATGTTTTCTTCTAAAACTTCAGTGACGTTGTAGTTTATGACATTTAAAAAAAAAGAAAAACAATGTAAATGGAGGATAAAAACTTGCTGAGTTTCTTGCCCGTTTTTCTCAGAACAAGGCCTCCTGGTAGTTTTGTGAATGGGTGGCGTAGTTTATCGCTATCACGAAAATTTGTAAAATGCTTTTGACGTTCTTGAGCATGCGCTAAGACGCATGTAAATTGAATAAACTATATTGAATTTTGTAGACAGATGCAGGTTGCGACCGGCTAAATGGTGAACATTACGGCGAGGCCTTTATCCAGCAGTGGACTAATGTGGACAATCTAGGATTCACCACAGTGAATGAATGATGTGAAGATGATGAGAGAGATGATGATGATCATGGTGGTGGTGGTGATGGTGATGATGATGATGAGATGTGATGATGTGTGTGTGTGTGATGTGTGTGTGGTGTGTGTGTGTGTGTGTGTGTGTGTGTGTGTGTGTGTGTGTGTGTGTGTGTGTGTGTGTGTGTGTGTGTGTGATGATGGTGATGATGATGATGTGTGTGTGTGTGTAAACACACAAAATAAACACACACACACGTGTGTGATGTGATTGAATTGTCGAAATATAAAATAGTATATAAAATTGCATTATCTTTTATATTGTTCACGGGCAACGAGTGTGTTACTCGCCTCAGTCATTCCGGCGAGCATAAACAGTTGACAATCATGCACTCAAAAAACGAAATGATAGTAAAAAGTACACTCCACCTTCCACTGCTGTAAAAAGTACTTGTTTGGTTTCATTTTACGCTTTTTGTTTGAGTAACGTAAACCTTCTAATGTTTTCAAGTAAGTATGAGGTACCAAATAAAAACTTTATAAGTAGGTAATTTCTTCAATCAAAGTTTACGTCAAGAGCTTGTTAGCTAGTTATTGGGGATGTATCACTTTGACGACTGGCAAGGGAGAGTTTTATAAAATAATTTTTGACTGACTTCAGACGGTGGTTAATGATTTATTCTCCTTGAGAAGGGTGAACAAGTTAGTATGAATGACTCATAAATTAGAAGAATAATTTTGATATTTTTTTTTGACAAAACCAAAACTGAAGACGTTTTACTTGGTAGTTTTTTCATATTGTACATTCACATCATAATTACAAGGGCAATTAAAAACAATTGACACTGTAATGTAATAATTAAATTGTGTTTTTCGACAATATGTCCATGGGCGGCGGTGATCACTTACCATCAGGTGACCCGCCTGTTTGCCACATATAGAATGTTCTTTAAAAAAACAAGTTATAAACTTGCTATATATATTATTAAACATCATTTTTGAATGATTTTCAAAAGTAAGTATTAAAATTACTACGCTTAAACTAGTTCGTCGAGGTAAAATATAAAAATAAAGAAGGCTGCTTATTTCCTTACTCAACTCTTCATCATTAAGTACGGTTTCATGAACGGCAAATACCTATAAATGTTAGCTAAGTAAATTTCAAATCAAATTGCTAATAACGGCGAAAAAAGTACATCATGAAAAAATAAACATTGCCGCAACGAAGGATTTCACAAATCTTTCATGCTTATTCAGTTGTTTCAGGGAGATGAAATTGAGCGACAATTCGTTCTGATGAAATATAATAACTATAGATATAGAAAAACGTGGCACTCTAGAAACAAAGTTATGAGCCAAATTAAAGGTTAGATATTTGTTTAGAAGTCTAACAAATGACACAACAGAGATGATCTGAGAAACCATACTTGCGCTTTATAAGCGACTGATCAAAAAAGAAAGTCTTCTGGTCTCAAGGCACGCCACCTAGGCGCCAGAAGCGGGGAGAGGGGGGGGGGGCTAATGGTTGAGTTGGGAATTTGCTCTATATTTGGGCATAGCAATGACCGACCACATACATGCTGGGAACGAACTGATCAATGCAGGTGAAAGTTCTAGACGCGATAGAATGTTTGCAATTACTTTTACATGACGGTAATGAAGGCAGGTAGCAAACTGGTACAAACTATTTGAGTTATGAGCTAGATGTGGTTGTCAATATAGAACAAATTATATTTACACATTTATTTTTGTGAGAGATGTCTCGTGTATCACTTTTGTTTAAACTTACGTAGTTACCTCTTGACTATCAAGAGTGCATACAAATTCCTATATCCTCAATCAATCTAAAAATTCTACAAGCATCAAGTTAAGATCTATAGATCCAATTCGTAGTGTACTCATTAGAAGACACGTCCTCAGACCGCAGACAATATGACATTCCCTAATATGTCAACTCAAGGCTGCATTTCTGTATGCCACGAGAACTTTTTGTCTCAGCCGAACCGGCTCGATCACAATACATTTATTTGCACTCGCACCGCATATTCCCACGACTCCTTTTGACCGTTCACAGAGGTTATAAAGACCATTACAGTAAAGTTGAATGTTTTTAACGAATGCTGCATTTAGATTTCAGATGGTACCCAAAAATACCCATATCAAAGATATGTTTATTTTCTCCATATTTTTATTTCGGGCTTAGTGAGCGAGGCAAAATCTACGTAGCGAGAAACTGACAACCCACTCGCCGCGGTAGCATTAATATTTATTCCACATTTTGTTTGCCGACGTCTCGTCGAATGTTTGCGACCAGTTGACATGCACACCTACTCTTTAACATCCTCTAAACATTTATTATTACTTGAATTTGAACAATATATACAAGGCGCAATAGCACTTTCTTCAATAATACTGGCGTGTGGATTGAAAAAGTACTTGCAATAAAACTAAAAACTTAAAATAACCAACATAAAAACAAATTAGTTCAAACATTTTTTTAAATTACCAAATATTGCTATAAAACTTGTTAAAGCTGTATACGGGACCCCATTTGCATTGAAATGTCTCTCAGATGGCCACTTTTGTTTTTTTTTTCCTCCACAGTATGACGCCCCGTACTTATTCTATTGTGAAAATGAAAATATCTCTGCCCAAAAATGAACAATGCCAAATGAAAATGCCTGTCGAAAATATTTACAAAATTTTTTCCGCCCTTGTACCGTTACTAAAGAATAGGTGTATAATAATACTGTTTAGTGTATTGCCGCGCCTTTCCTCATCTTTCCTAAAAAAGGTTGGTTTATTAAGGACACTATTTACAACATACATTTAGAATATTCGGATGTAATTTATAAGGTGTTTTGATTCTCATCTCATATTTTCATTCTCATATTAAATAAAATGATTCCTACGCAAACCGTAGGGAATACAATATAGGAAGTCGTCGTCTTTCCAACCATTGATTTACATTATCATCAGTACGATGTGACTAAGAACAGGCAGAATATTTGGATGGTGATTAAGAAAAAAGAATGGGACAGGAAGACACGGTATGTCGGCCCATAATAATTTTGGGGACACGGCAGTCAGTGGCACAGTAATACCATTGCCCAAATTTTAAAAATTTATATCATAGTTAATACATTTCAGTATTATAATTTTTCTTCTTGTAGATCGTCATCAGCCTATATACGTCCCACTGCTGAGACAGGCCTTCCTCATGGAGAAACACATTAGGAGTATGGGCCGTAACACCACCACGTTGGCCCAATGCGGGTTGGTGGGTAGAAACGGTCACAAATGCGACCGGGACCAACGGCTTAACGTGCCTTCCGAAGCACGGAGGAGCTCGAGATCACAAAGTCTTGGTCACCCATTCACGGCCTGACCATGGCGAAGGTAGCTTTGTTTTCGATCGAAGCCAAAGCGCACTGACCACTACGCCACCGAGCTCCTCTTCTTGTAGATAATTCAAGTGTATTGTGACTATGTCCAGGTACGTCCTATATGGGTAAGAAAGAAGTACCCTTGTGTGTAAATGTTTATTCACGCAACATTGTTTCATAAAGCGAGAAATCAATCAATGAAATCGGATCAATGAATGTAATCTTAATTCCCAATTACCGCGGACGGATATTATGGAAGTAGCTATTTTAAACCACAATAGCTTACCGTTGTATACAATTGTATTGTTGTATGCATTCACCCGTTTTATGCTCAAAGCCGGACGATTTCATGATGTGAAATTAGTTTTTTGCAGCATATAGTATTCAGAGTATTTATAGAATTTACATAATAACGAAAATAAATGGTCTTTACCTATGAAATTGTCGTTTTGTATGAAGATTTTGGGGAATTCTGCATTTTCCATACTTAAATTTTTTCAGTTTTCTGCACAACGACAAATCCAAAGATGATAATATTTGGCATCTATCATTAGACAAGCTTTAGTAATATGTGTAATATCACACTTCATAAAAATTATTTATCGTTTTTAAGTGAATGCAAATAAAATTATGTATTCGGGAGGCACTTGAAAAAATTGTCTCCGTGTCCAATTTTAACACAATTAAACTTACAACAAATAATCAAAACAAATCAAAAGAGCTCAAAAATATAGTCTATATTTAGACGAGGTAATTATATTTAGGAATACTCTGAATCTTAATAGTTACAGACAAAATACTAAGAGAGAAAAAAAACACCAATTTCATAGGTAAGGACCCAATAGTATTCAGAATATTAATAGAATTGACATAATAACGAAAATACAAAAGAATTAAATTATACTCAATAAATGTATTAGTTATAAATATTATAAGGAAGTAGAAGTAGCGACTATATTTCTATATAAGTTTCTTGCCGGCCATCAACATTATAATTACATTTAAGATTAGCAATAATTATCGTCAAACATGAATTATAAATGGATATAGGGCTGTCAGGTGTTATATCGCTTTCATCCCTCTTTTTATCTCAAAATACTGCTGCACATAAGCATAACCCACGCTAGAGGACCAATGTAATTATGTTTGCTATAGAAAGCCCATTCGCCGCATTACGGGGTCCTACTGCAGGTCGATACCCTTCTTGCGTTGCACAAATTTCTACTCGATGTTTGTGGCACAGACATTAAATTTTATAAGGTAATTTCTGTTGGCCGTAGCAGTGAATTTATACGAATTAATCGAGAAAAAATGTTCTCCTATTGTTCGCCGTACTACGTAAAATCTAAAATAGTTTGCATTTTCTCTAAATTATCGAATTATCATCCTACTCTCATCCATATTCTCATTGTGATTTTGCCACTTTCATGAGAACTTATAACAAATAAAAAATTTACTCTACTTGCTTATAGTCCTTTATATCCAATTGCAGAAAATTAAAATCTAGATTTTGTCGTTTTTTACATTTTTACTATGGCTAAAATGTAAAAAACAATGTCAAAATAGAGTTCTAAGCTATGTTATATATTTCCCGCAAATGGACTTAAGTATGTTAAAACGACAGTTAATTCTTTAAATACTTAACTTTGATCTCTTGGTCTTCAACTTTTTCTGAAAAAAGTGATGATGAAAAAAGTGATGAGAATAAAGTCGCAGACAATATCGGCCCGAATCTAGAACAGATTCGGGCCGATATTGTCTGCGACTTCATTCTCTGTTTTAATTTTGGGCGTATGAGTTAAACGTCAACATGTATGCCAGGTACAATATACACATAGGAAGTCATTGAATAGTGTTGGTAATTGAAAGCAAGCCATTTACCAGACTTTCTATCGTAAGTACAACTCACAATGGTTCAATGAAGCCTCTAATCACGGCTTTCCCGCTCAGGCCGCACTCCCGGGACAAAAGGGCCACTTGGGCAAACATCTAATATTCATTCCCATTTTGCACGTGAGCTAATATTAAGTAAAATCTCTTTTCCATATCGATTATTTATATTTTGTGCAAGATATGAAAAAGTATAATGAACGGAGCGAACGGAACGAAACGGAACGGAACGGGGATGAACGGAACGGATAAACCGAGAAAAAAGTTTCAGGAACTCATGGATGTTTAGGATTTTAGCATAAATTCAGGTCAGATCATACTCACCAAATATTTTTAATAATATAATGAATAATAACACAATACAATATATAGAAAAACCAACGGGAAGTATTTATATACACAAAATAAATGAGGAAAAATTGAATAAAACTTCGTAATCAAAGAGCCCCTTTTGATTTGTGTTCCAAAATATTGTGCTACAAACTCAGCAGTAGGGCTTTTAAAATATCACAGTGCCTCGAATGAAAAACAACGTTCCTATCGCACGGCAGCAGGCTTTGCAAGCAGGCTGGTTTATTTGCGGAAAATGTCTAAAAAAACAAACGTGAAAACAAACAAACGAGAGGCTTTCAAAAGAACGACTAGTGACCCACTGGTCAGTTTGTCTCTTGTTTGAGCTATCATACTTTTTTGTTAATAAGCTTAAGCTCTAAGCTTACAAAACTCGCGGAAAAGTAAAATCTTTTTGTAACGTCTGCGACATTTTACAAAGGCATTTAATAATTATACATATACATTATTATAAATACTGTCAGACAAGTAAGGTAAGCGCAGATATTTCCGCGGTAGTGGAAAATCTACAGGTTTTACCGAGTTATGTGGTATTATTGTAGTTTTAAGCATTTACACAACTTGTGTACAAAAGATTCATTCAAACGCTTATAAATCGAGCTTTCATAAAAATTTGACTTTTTAAGCAAATTAAGCCTGTTATTGCTTAAACCTGCAATAATATTACATGCCACGGTAATCTCTTCTTCTTCTTGCCCTTTTCCCACTCTAGATGGAGTCGGCACAACATGTCCTCTTCTTCCATTCTCCTCTGTCACTCGTCAGCTCAGCAACCAACTCTTTTATTCTCATATCATTCTTCACGCATTCAATCCATCGCTTTTTACACACCTCGGTAATAACTGCAGATTTTTTACTACAGCGGTAATACCTGCGTTTAATTGTTAGTATGTTAAAATAATTGTATTATTTTAACTTTGCAGAGAACCTTAAGTGTTATTACTAGCTAACTAGCGGGTGTTATGAATAACAAATTCAAGTCTCGCATTTCTTTCGTGAAAACGTTCTACAAATACAACAGAAGTAGGCATGCCATTTTACGGCATGGTGCACTTATGTTACCCAGAATTCTAATAGGATGCATTCAATCACATTATTAGTCACATTATTTTCTTGTTAGAATAAAATATTTGGAAAACGTGTAAATTTTAATTATAACAAAAGTGTGAGCTAAGACATAATGGTATAAATTCTGTTTAACTGACGAATTAAATAGTATTGTATAATAAACGTAAGTTTTTATTAGATTCAGTACATATTAATGTAAAGGAAGGATGGAACCTCTCCAGAGTTTCTTATCTGTATATTCTCTTGACAAGGCCTCAGTAGTAAAAACGCAGGAAAAATAATTGTAGAATTAGGTATGGAGTTTTAGGAAATAAATATAATGTTTTGACTTGTCATATGTGTATTTGATGACACCAAAATGACTTAAGGAATTTGGAATTTAATTGAATTGCTTTTTCATATATCATTGCTTTCCGTGTTATTGTGCAATAATATCATAAAACTTAATAATAAGCACTGCACAATCGATACAATTTCTATATTATTGATAATTTTAACAATATCTGTCAGCCCACATAAATCTATTCGCCATCATCATTTGGTCTTCATAATCCATTGCTAATCCTACCCATGGAATTTAAAATCTATTGAAATCGATTCAGGTAAATGAATTCACAGACAATATTTTTCTGCATTCATAACGTCTCTATATTACTAGTATTACCTATATGCGCTTTGCCCGTACGTCTTAATACTCATATTATATGAAGTATTCCTACAATAATTCTTTAATCAAATGTTAAAGGGAATCCCTACTAGCTTTTTCAGTAGGGAGATCGCAGATTTTTCATAAAACCTCAACTAAGCTCCTCTTTGCCGGTAGAAGAGAGATTTAAATTACAAGAGCAGAGGTTCCTACTTGTACTGTAATATTGAATAAAAAGTAATCAGGCAAGAGGAAATCTGCAGCTCTGAAGGACTAAGCGAGCCTTAAAGAAATTAGATTTGAAATTGATTTTTATCAAGAATTTCTTATAACTAGAAAAATATTACAGAGTAAATATAAAAATTCTAATCATGCATTCTACCTAATGAATGATTGGTAATAAACAGTTTTTGACTTATCTACACCTTCAGATGATATCAAACGAGCTAAAAGTAATAGTACCAAATAAATGCCGATATACTTTCCTTTATACCATTAAAGTTTTGGTAGATTTCATCTTTCAGAGTAAACACTACCATTGGTATACACCGAGTTTGCGCACATACATACATACTAACACAAAATTATGAATCATATATCTCGACGACCTCCGTGGTCGAGTGGTCTGTATCTCCGGTGGAGGAAAATGTTTGGGAGATGCATTTGCAGGCATTTATTCTGTTTTCGGGATGTTTATATTAGGTCCTTAGATGTCTTCATTTTACATACTAACATTTTATCAGTTTTCTTCACAACGACAACTCCAGAGATAATAATATTTGGTATGTATCATTAGACAAGCTTTAGCAATATGTGTGTGAATACGCTTGATACAAATTATTCATCGTTTTTATGTTAATGCAAATCAAATGATCTATTCGGGATGCAGTTAAAAATAATTGTCTTTGTGTCTAACTTTAACACATTTAAACTTACAAAAAATTATCAAATTAAATAATACGAGCTCAAATATATGGTCTATTTTTAGAAGAGGCAATTATTTTATAAGAATGTTCTGAAACTTAATAGTTACGGACAAATTGCTAAGACAGAATAAAAACACCAATTTCATAGGTAAGGACCCAATATATATTCAGGATATTTATATTTATTTATCTATTAAATATATTTATCCGTCATTTAGAGTCCGTATAATATCACAAGCAGCATTCTTTGCTTAAAATGGGGCTAGTCGATACGTGTGAATGTTTGAAGATATATTTATTTATATTTAAATATGCTGCGTAATAACTTGATTACAAATATCATTATAACGCAGGTGTATTTTTTTAGACATTGCTGTTATCTTTATTATAATACTACAAAATGATGCATTGCTTGAAACATTATCTGATGCATTCAGTGTGCTTGGACTGTTACCTACGCTTGCTCGTCGCCTGGTCTGTTATAAAACACTCATGTGTCATATTATAAACAATCCAAGGCCTAATGTTTATTATCATATAAATAATGACATCACATTTAATGGTTTGGACAAAGTATGAAATACGGAAGACTCTATTTTGTAATAATGATAATTACAATTGCCATTGTTTCATATAATTATAATGATTAATTATGTATTAAGGATTAAAAATTTGTCTTCTTATTGTTTTAATGATGTATTAACAATACAAAATATTTCCAATAATGCAAATGATAATATCATTGTATATTAAAAAGGCACACATGTGAATTTGGACTGAATAACATTAAGAATAGCTTTACAGTGGCTGCTAAAATTCTAAAGAAATAAATCTAAACGTTGAATGATGAAGATATATAGCATTAAGAAAGCCAATTCACGTCTACTGCATTCTATAATATAATTCATAAAGATCAAACCGCCAACCGACCTTACGTCAATATCATGATTATGTACGAAGATAAGCAAATTCTGAAAATAATGAGCACAGTCTGAGTCAGTCTATGAACAACTTTTCAACGGAAGGAGATTCATCGGTGTAAGTAAACAAGGTAAGACGTGGGCTTTTGGCACAAGACCACCGGGAGCAGGAGAAAACATATCCAAACGCCGCTGGGGCAACAAACTATCTGTTTTGTGAACAAGCTACACGCTCTCACACAAATTAATAGATTTTGTGAACTGGCACAATAGCTGCCTCACGTTCACACGTGACACATTAAACTAGACAATTTAAGAAAACGATTGTTGTATTTCCAGAACTGTATGACCATTTGTATGAACACGTTATAGTCAGACTTAAAAATGTTTCTAGAATGAAAATATAGAATAAACCGTTGTATTTAAGTAAAAAATCAAGAATTACACAATTTCAACAGCAGTTCAAATGATTAAGTCATTTACCATTGATACCAATTCATATTGATCAAGGCAAAGCGCGTAAGATTTTTTATTATTTTGTAATATTACTATATCTTCTTTACTAAAGAAGCCGTCAATCAGTTAAAATTCCTGTGAGAAGCAAGCCCTTACGAAGTATCTTTGCCATAAACAGTAAGTGTTCAGCGCATGACGCAACGTGCTATTTTACTATATTTATCATATCTATCGTTACTCCCGCCAGGCGTTCATTCCTTTGACGGTGCTCGCGCGGCGCGCACCTTGTCTCCCGCGAATCTAGTTACCGGTTACCGAATAACTTTATGGAGGCAAACGTTACCGCGGTATTCTATAGTGCTGTGAATATTTGAAATGGAACACAACTGTGGGTGAAACTCGTGGATGCACTCTCGGAAGGTCCCGGTTTCTGAGACCTACTTTGCGAATGTCAAAAGGTAAGACACTTGTGTAATTCTTTAGCATTAAAGAACTTGTTTTAAAAGCAAATTAATGGCAACAATAATATTTTTAAAGGTATCGACGTTTTGCAATTTCTGATAGAGTTGGCTGAAATTGAGCGTGTCAAGTGAAGCGATAAATTGCAATTGTTTCATGATTTCATAAGTTTTTAATGGCAATTAAAAGATACAAGTATGAAAAATCACATTGATTAAAATTTTAACTAATTCAGGATAACGTATAATCGATATAACATTATTAGTAGACATTAAAATGAAAAAAAAAACAGTTACTTTTTGTATGGAGAAAATTTTGATATGACTAACCGTCAATTTTATTACAGTGAGTGATGACGAAAGTCGAAAGACAAAACAAAACAAAAGTCGACAAAAGTCGTTGAATAAATAGTTTATTTCGTAAAAAACAATATTTATGATTGTGTAAGCTGGGCCACAAAACAATGCCCGATAATTGTTTCGTGCCGGTAGAGTTCAAGGCAACAACTGCCAACTCTGCCAAGGTTTCCTAATGTCACTCCCGAAGTGACGTAGAATTAGAGACAACACTCATACAACATGAACTACTTTATAAAAATAGACCTGACGCTTTAGAGTAAATTACTCATAATCCGCCGTAACATACATTTATTTCTAGCCGCCATTCATAAGAAATATGCCAAGCAAATAACGATTAATCTCGAATCTAAGTTGATCATGTATTTATCTCTACTTAAGTCACCGATTCTTTGTAAAGATAATTACGTTTTAAATTGGGTAATTAGCAATAACGTAATTAACAACATAATTGTATTTAGTCGTGTCTTATCGCCAGTATACGTCCCATTGCTGGGCCATGTGTTCCTACATGGAGAAACCCATGAGAAGTTTGGCCCAATGTGTATTTGTGGGTAGATAGTAGATATAGTTGCAATAGAGTCCTGATCAAACAGCCCATCGAAGCACGAAAATCTCGAAATTTTTAAAATTTTGGTCTCTAGTCCTGAGACCAATGCAAGTGTATCATCATTTTAATATCGAAACCGAAAACTATGAACCACTACGTCACCGTTAGTTAATATAATTTAATTTAATTACAAACATACACACATATGTAGGTATATACATATACAGGTTGGAACATTTTCATGGGCCCTGGAGGGGAAGTACCTTAAATATTTAAAATTGCTTAATTTACTTAAAGGAAACTAAATTTTATTTTTAAAATAAAAATTACTGCATTGTCAGTTTAACCACTTTTGCAATAATTCACTTTTTTTAAAAAAAAGCTTAACAAACGTTCCCGTATTGGAATATAAAGAAATAAATGTTAGATACTATTACGTTTTTCATGTTTAAAATCTAATGTTTGAAAGAGAAAGTATACAAGAAGTCACACTTTTTCCTATAGAGCAAATGCAAATATTACTTCTTTCAAGTTACTACGATATTTATATAAAATGAATAAAACGTGAATTAAAAATTCGTAAAACCTTAGTTCTGAACTAATCGTGTTAAAAATATTAAGTCAAAGATGTACGTACATTACGTATTAGTTATGTATAACGTTCAGTACATAATTAATAATCATTTCTCTGCTAATAGGTTTCCACGAAGAATATAATTGAATTCCCTTCCTTTATTCGGTCTAATTGGTCGTAGTAAAGTAGATTCTTGTGTTAACTCAGGAATCTAATCAAGGCTGGCTTTATTTTTCAGCAAAAAATACAAATAATGCATACGACAAGCTAATGTGTACATGACTCAGCAACTCTTTTACTTGTACTCTGCATTTTGAGCAAAATTTTGTGTCTAAAGTGATTATTATGTTTGTATGTCAATAAACTAGTTGACTTTTATCAAAAGTAATGTTTAATTCACTAGTATTTAGTGCAAGGGCCCGAAATATATCAAGTTCAATAAATATAAATAAGGGATTGCTGAAGAAATTCAATTTAAACATGTTTTACTTCCACTTTTTGCACCTGCCAATAACGCTATCCACCATGTTTGTGAAATTAGTGAAGTAACGCATCATGTAAACAAATACTACGCATGGTTAAAATCCGTCAAACGCCAGTCGCAATCAATCAATTGAATTGTTTACCAAAATCGTGAATTTACGACACAGATAATTCATAAGCCATATGACCAAAGACGTTTTTGAGAGTTAAGCAAAAAAGTCATTTAAAATGTATTGTGTTATAGGCTTCAAAAAAAAATTATATTATTTTGTATGGTAATGACTAACAGTAATTAATCATTTGGGGCCCAATCAAAAAAGGGTCAACTAGCCTATTATCGATAACACTTGAACTGGCTCGAATGTTTCCTCAAATATTTGGATGTCCTTTATTCATTTAAGTTTTGTGTATTTTTGTGATCTCACGTCATGTCATGGTGGAACATGACTTGGCGTATCGTTTTCGTTTTCGTATTTGCTAATATTTGTCCGAAAACGGCCATGTGTGGACGAACTATTTGAGTATTTGTACGAATGCTTCAAAATGCAAACAACGCGAATAGCGAACATACGTTTCCTTCCACTTGTCAGTTTTTGACAAGTCACACATCGAAATATTGTTTGAGTTGTTTTCCCGATAACAGTCCATGTGTTGATGGTTTATTCGGAATAATTTTATTATTTGGGCAAAGTCGGGCAAACACAACGATAACGCTACACGAAGGCACTAAGCCCAGTGAAGTGCCGCGATCAAAGGCGTAAAACTACCCGTAGTATTGTCAAAACTTTGCAGTCATTACAACATTGAATTTGTAACTTAAGAATAAAAAATGTTTCGTATGCTACTGTAATTTTGTACATCAAGTTTCAAGACTGAATTTGTTAATACAATACCTACTAATCTTTGCTGCATGATCATTATAATTAACATCAAATCCATACAAAGTAGGTTGTTAAAAGACCAGGTACAGTCTTTGAGTGTTTGTGAGCTATTTTTCATAATAGAAAAATATTATTTACATTAAACACGATTTGTATTTAATTTCATAAGATTCGATAATTCCTCTGCTGGAAAAGGGGGAATCCTCCTCAAATTCAATGTATCATGCCTCGTTTAACAGACTAGTACTGTAACGTGGAGAACCATAAATGAAAACTGCACTGGGTCGTCACTTATAAGTATATTATTTTATAAATCAGAAACTAAGGCACCAATAGTGCCTTTGGAAACGAAATATAATATCATAAATAATATTTTATTAAACAAGTAGGTATGTGTGTTGAGCTCTTTGTTATTTTAAGCCGCCTTAACACAATGCCGCTTAAAATAACAAAGGACTTTGATAGCTTTTAAAAAGTCCCATACGTGAACGTATTAAAAATATTGCATTCCAAACCAAATACCGAAACGGAAGCGGGATCGCGATAATTTCGATATTATTTCAAAATGCCTCTTGAATGTTCACGTTCATGGAAGTACTTGATGCTGCGAAATAATCCGCCAAAAATGGATTTCGGATGATTAAATTACATGAAGAATGCTGCTCTCAATCTAATTAAGAGAATTTCATATTTATCGGATTCATATTTTAAAATTCATTCGTTCAAAGTTCATACGTACTGATTAATTGGAGTTACTCATAGCATGAAAAATACGTCAAATATGTATATATGTATAAATTATTTATTTTTATTAGGTACGTCTAGCAACAGTCGTATACATCTTATTATTACGCAATAGGAACGTATGAGCTAAGCATGTTTTTGACAATTTTTAAAGTAAAAAGTACAAATTAATTACACAGATATTAAATAAAATTACATAAACTAAGGTTAGAAATTAAATGATTATACTTACATAGATGACACATCCATCACATCCTCGACTGCAAGGTCCATACATAATTGTGCCTAATAAGCCATTCACAGAGTAAATATTGTACAGATAGTGAATTTAATCCTACCTAATAATTTTACCAAATTTTGTGATGGGTACCAAGAAATCCAGATGTTGTTGATATAAACACTTGATAATGGTATGAGTGTTTTTACAGTATTTAATACTTTGTAAGTAACTACCTATACATTGTTTTTGTTTTTTGGTCTACATTGTATTTGTTGGTCACGTAATATTACATGTGTGATCAGGATCACTGATCACTAGTCAGCGATTAGTGTGAAATTTGATTAGCTGAGAATTTAGTACTTGAACCAAAACTATATTATATTTCCCTTCAATTACATACAAATTACAAACTATACAATCAGTGTAATCTTTGTTACTTATTTGTTATAAAGACACAACACAAATATCCTGGTTAAACAAATTAACAATAATAGTATTTACATAATTTAAGTGTTTATTATGTTCAAATAAACTGTTACTGTCGCCAGTAGGTATGGTTCGGAAATACGCTACGGCTACGGTATATCACGCTATATCTAAAAGTATAAAGATATGTGGGTTCGTGACTAATTATATTTCAATATAATTTACGACGACAGACCTCCCCCAAAGATCTCCGCACCGATCGGTCGCATCCACTACTTTACTAGGTCGTCGGTCCCTGTTTGTATATCTGCTATTATCCTATTACTATTTTGAGTATTCTGTC
Source organism: Parapoynx stratiotata (assembly GCA_910589355.1). Taxonomy (NCBI): domain Eukaryota; kingdom Metazoa; phylum Arthropoda; class Insecta; order Lepidoptera; family Crambidae; genus Parapoynx; species Parapoynx stratiotata. The sequence goes on from OU342457.1 coordinate 11,784,679, forward strand.
TACTTAAATTTCCAGTATTATTCAGACTTAGTAGGTAAACAAAATAATTTTTGTGATGTGACTATTGGATTATATTGGTTTAGGTTTGAATTGGCAAAAAGATTGCTCCCTATTACGTAAACTAAGGAACTAAGGAAATTATTGGAAAAATTTTAGTGTAGATATAATGCACTTTTTCCGACCCCTTCGGAGATAAGCGTGTTAATATTGTATTATGTACGTATGTATAACTAGCTGCCCGCGATTTTGTCCGCGTAGAATAGTTACTTTGAGATAGTGTGATGGTATGTATCCTATAGCCTATATTTATTAATAGGCTATTCGATTTATCCAAATTGAAACAGTAGCTTCAATTGGTGGAATTGAAAATTTACTCCTACTCTATTATAAGAAGCAAAGTTCATAGTGGCGTTAATTGGCCTTCATTTTTCTTGGAGGCGTTATTCAATTTTTTTTACATTCACCCGCATGGCACCCGTTCCTATAGGAACATCGGAATAAAAGGTAGCCTATGTCCTTTCTTAGGCTCTACACTATCTGAGTGCCAAATTTCGGTTAAATTGGTTTAGTAGTTTTGACGTGAAAGCGAGACAGACAGACAGAGTTACTTTAGCATTTATAATATTAGTATGGATTTAAACATTCGTTCCCTGACACTCGGATACAAAAATAAATGAAATTAGTCCATGAATATTCTGAAATTAGAAGTGATTGCTTTATTGTTTGCTGAAATAACATTTATAATACGGTTAGCATATTTAACTGTTTCCGCAATTGCAATTCATGTGAATGGAAATTAGCTGTTAGTAAAGGTCAACTGAATCAATTGACTAATTAAATACACCTAAACAAATATAATAATAACAATTGTGGTCGCAGATTCATTATTTTGTATGGAATTAGAAAGGCAAACTAAATTAACGTTATCAAATTTATCAACGATAATTAATATGGTAATGGATATTGATCATGTAATGTGCTATAAAATTGTTATAATATATAGAACTAAATACGTTCTTAGACAACTGTTTTGTATAAAAATTAACTTATATTACTGTCTAATTAATTACTATTATTATTAACTATTGAAACATAAAAGCTTAAATTAAAAGGTTTCAAGATTGTCTAACTATTCAATACCATCTTTTAAAATTTGTTCTAGTTTTACTTGTCATCAAATGAAAAAATCTTTTGTCTCTCTTTATCTTTTCACAAGTCTTTGATAGATAATGTTCATTAACAGTACAGTAGTATAATATTTAGGACACTGAAATACGAGACTTAAAATAAATTGTATCTTTAATACATTATTTGTTACAGTTACTTTTATGAAATATACAAGTATGAGTATAAAACAAAGTCGCTTAACGCCGCCGTCTTTGTGTCCATATATTAAGTCCTTACCTATGAAATTGGTGTTTTGTATGGAGATTACCATACTAAAATTTTTTCAGTTTTCTTCACAACGACAAATCCAAAGATAATAATATTTGGCATCTATCATTAGACAAGCTTTAGTAATATGTGTAATATCACATTTCATAAAAATTATTTATCGTTTTTAAGTGAATGCAAATAAAATGCTGTATTCGGGAGGCACTTAAAAAGAGTTGTCTCCGTGTCCAGTTTTAACACAATTAAACTTACAACAAATTATCAAAACAAATCAAAAGAGCTCAAAAATATAGTCTATTTTTAGACGAGGTAATTATTTTTTAGGAATACTCTGAATCTTAACAGTTACAGACAAAATACTAAGACGGAATAAAAACACCAATTTCATAGGTAAGGACCCAATATAAACAAGTTCAAAGCCGCGGCGGTTCACAAGAAAATTATATTATATGGCAGCGCATCGGAAAAGCTTTAAGTACAAACACTTACATAACATAAATTAAATTGAGTAGACGCAGAGAGCTACAGTTCAAAATCAATTATGTTACAAGCCGAGAGCCTGTACGGATAGTAGACAGACATACATTTACAGACAGACATTTTCTTCACAGTGACAGAGTGGGAAAGAAAGTTGCTGTTAGTGAATTTTGATTTAAAATTTAATTGTCTATTCACAGCCGCATATATTGGTGTACGTATTGGCTGATTAGTATCGTTTGGTTTTATGATAAGATTAAATATAATATAACTCCAGTGAAATTACTTTAAAGTTCAAGAAAAGTTATCTTGAAAAGTAAGAATATAATTTTGGAGAACAGGTTGAAAAGGGTTTAGGGCTCTGGTATAGAACCATCCAATCTAGTCCAAATCGGGTGTCATGGTTCGATCACGGTAAACTCTCGAGGTCCAGGCTTATGCAAGCGTTTAGACTACGTTCAGGGTACATTCCATAGACAAGTTTTACTTTTTAATGAAGAAAAGGCAATGTGTGAGCATTGCGGAGTGGTAGAAGACCTTGGTCACTTTTTGCTGGAGTGTGCTCTGAACGATGGACTAAGGAAAATAATGTTTAGAAGTAATTTACATGGGGGGATTGAATATTCTACTCTTGGAGCCACTGTCTGTAGGAGCTGTTAGGATGTATGACTGCCCGTGCTTCTTTTAGAATAATGAAGCCATGGCGGGGTCAGGCATCCCAATAGTTCTTATTTGCTCTCAACTATGAGGCTGACATGGCCGCATTTTGGCGGTCAAAGCCTCAACAAAATTAAGAAAAAATAATATGACATTGACATTATGCATTTTCGTATAGCGTGTACATAAATGGACAGTCAGCGTCTAATAGTGACACTCAGGGTGTTCAATTAAATATACACTACCAAAAATTCAATAATATACAAGTAAAGCTTCCATAATGGTACACAAAAGAGTTTCCATTTATTATAATACTAGCTTTTGCCCGCGACTTTGTCCGCCTAGAATAGTTAATTTGAGATAGTGTAATGGTATGTAGCCCATAGCCTTCCCCAATAAATAGGCTATCAACACTGAAAGATTTTTTCGAATTGGAATAGTAGACTCGATTGGTGGATTTGAAAATTTACTAAATTTCGGTTAAATTGGACACGTCAAAATACTGATATTTTGACGTGAAAGCGACACAGACAGACAGAGAGTTACTTTCGTATTTATAATATTAGTATGGATATATGGAAACCCTTTTTTCCCGTTTATCTTTCTTTATTTGTACGTGTATCGTTGACTTTTGGTAGCGTCTATTTTTTTGAACACCCTAATTATCACAAACTATTTGAGGCTGACTGTACCTAAAAAGGTGTATTTACGGTTGTGTTTGTAACAGCCTAATATCAAGAGCAAAGCATGAATTACAGAAGACCTAGTATGTCCAATAGTATCTGGTTTAGGCTAAAGAAGATAGTTCGAGGCTTCATGCCTATGAGTATATTAATAGGAAAAATCATGTCCCTTTCTGATTCTAGGGAACAAAATTCAGTCACTATGAATGTAAGTATTTAATATTTAACTTATCGACAAGTTAGAGTTAAGTATGTTTTTGTTAACATTTCTTAATAATGAACGAGAATCAACTTTCGTCTGATGTTTAATTCACTATGTAAAAAGGGGTGACTGATCGCACCAAACGTTAGATACTCGTACTACGAGTACTAAAGACGTATGCTGGACTTTTAAATCTTATTTTCTTTTTTTTAATGCTTAGAAATGACTCAACTCTACTTATGATAAGCAGTACCATAAGTGAAGATAGCTATGCAGCATGCTGACATACTGCTCTTATTCTTTTTCATCCCTTTTTTCTTTCACTCCTCATTTTTTTGCATTTAATGGAATTTCACACTGCTGGACACAGGCCTCCTTAACACCTCCACGCTGGCTAAATGCGGGTTATTGGGTAGACACGGTTGCAATAGACCAGGACCAACGGTTAAACGTGCCTTCCATAGCAAGGAGACTACAAAGCTTGGTCACCCATCTAAGGACCATGGCGAATTTAGCTTCGAAATCAATATCGAAATTCAAGCGTACGCACCACTGCGCTGAGCTGCTTCATACTGTACAATACTTAATAGTAATAGTTCCACACGAGAGTGAGAGTCTGTTTTTTGATCCGTGGCCAGGTTGACAAGTAGGTTAAAATATGGACCAAGGATTAGTAACATGGCGGCTCTGATGTATATTGCTTTGAATTTTCATCGGAAATTTAACAATTTGTCATGTTGACGTCACACATTTTGGTTTCCATTGACGCTGTTGGTCTAGGATTTAATTATTGTAGTTAATGTGGGTACGGATCAAAAAACTCACCCTTAGGCCCGATTGCGCGTTCGAGAGTTAGCACCTAACCCTGGGGCAAATATATGGGCCCTGGGTTAAGCGCTAACTCTCGATCGTGCAATTGGGCCTAAGTGTCTTAAATTAGAATGTGCAGAGTCAACAAATTATTCAACTCACTTCTATGTACGCAATGCATATTATTGCGAACGTAAGAGTAAATGACTTTTATTACAAGGGAATAAAGAGTTTCACAAATCGATTTACATATTTTTGCACGTGACTGTATGTAGTCCCTCATTTTATTCTTGACAAACAACTACAACATTTTCTATGTAGTTAAAGTTGTCGTCAAATTGACCTTGTTAAGAATGTAAAATGAAGTCTGTTTTATTATTACTCGAATACTTCAAAGTCATCCCGTTATTTTTGTAAAAAAAAATTACAATTTATATATAACATAATGAATAACTCCGGCAAAAACAAACTTGACCTAATAAAATGTACTAAATAGACAATACCAAATTAAAATATCACACAAAATGTGTTTTTATCTAATAAAATAATTTGAATGAATTTCCTAGTAGTGGCTTTTCACAGTTTATTCATAGAATTATCTAATTCTACAAATTGTACCCATATTGAATTTATCCTAAACTTATGAAAATAATAAATAACAATTGCATTATCATAAACTGCCATTGACGTCAGTAAGCTTAAACAATTTATTTTAATCATTCAACTTTGTACAGCATAAAGCATCAAAAACCGCATGTATAAAGTTAAAATTCTAGTTTACATTGATAAAATGTATTAATATCCGGTTTATATTGGAAGTGATCAAATAATGAGTTTCTTAAATTCTTTTAAGTGACAATAATTAAAGCTATTGTTAATCCTAGTTTCAAACAAGTAGTATTTTTAGGTAGTAATATAGAGTACATTGGCTCAGGACATGAAACTACATTTAAAAGTAAAATAAGAACTTAATTTTCCGCTGAAACCGTAAAATGTAAAAAAAGCGGTGTGTCAACATCGTTCAAAAGGTGTTTTACTACTGCATGAGACATTTTACGGTCTGTATCAAATACAGCATCATTACACAGCAATAACAGATGCTAAAGTCAAAAAATACGAAATACATTGATGACAACCGTGTCAGCAATTAAAATTGTGTCACCAATCTTATCGTGTATTTTGAAATTTAATTGTTGCATTTTTTTTGTAATTTTCTTTTTTTTTTAAATAATTTGTAATTGTAATTTGTATGTAATTAAAATTCTAATAATAATTATTTGAGAATCAATAATTAATCAACGAACAATTTTATTTTCTTTAAACTTATCATCATCAGTAGAATGATACCAAAATATACCACCAGCAGAACATTCTTATAATGAAATTCCTATTTTAAGAAATTAAAATTCTAATATGACAGATTATATGTAATGGATTTAAACCCCATTTATAAAGGAATATCCTTTTTTTAGAAATGGCAACATGATCTAATTTTAACCTACAAAATAGAAATTCCCCACTAATAGAACAAATTATCTTCTTTCATGATCATACTCTTATTATTCTAATTATAATTCAATGCGTCTTGGGAGAGTTTACCGCCAAATGGTCGATGGAAGACACTGTGATGCTACTTCGATGAGACGGATTACCATGATAAAAAATTCAACAGTTTTCACACCACTTGTCGCTTATATCAATTATCCTCCATATTGCTCGTCAACACAGACTTATTACACAAACCTACATGATTTTACGCAACAAGATCCACTCCGAAACAATATTACAATCACTGAAATAAAAATCACGTCCGCCATAGTCGAATGGCGCCAAAAACTCCTTTTATTTTATATTATTAGTACTTTGATATAGCATAGAGTATCAAAGGCACTGTATTACCATTTTTACCATAGTGGTTCAATGATGCGCCTGCGCTGTCTACCCGCATGTCTGTAGAGGGCCGCTCGCTCCAAATTGACGTAGTTAATTTATCTCTGCTACTGCTCTCCACTTTCCCCTAACTAAACACTACTATTTATTTTCGAAATCTTAATTTGAGATGCGTTAACCGTCATAACTAGTACAGTGGACAGCCCGCGGCGACTGAATCGAATTTAAAAGCCGAAGCAATATCAAATTGTATATACGGCTAATAGACAGATATTAAGAACTTATTACCTACAAAAAATCAACAAACGTAAAAGTAAACGAGTTTAAAATTTTACCAAAAATACATAAATACAGTCACGCCTGCAATCCCCGAAGGGGTAGGCAGAGTCCAAGGAGCACTGTGTTCCTTAAAACCACATTTAGCCATACAAAAATTGGGTTTGGTCAGATGAAAAATCGTGAAAGAGTAGTAACAAGTGGCTAGCTCATCGCCTACACAATCTACACAATCACCCAGTATCCAATACGCCGAAAATATATCAATATACCAAAAATATTAAATATAAAATATTTATGTGCAAGATTTATTAATTAACAATATTTGGACATTGATAATGTAAAATATCTGTATTTGATATTTTGTATTTGAAAACGTTATAATTATATTTTTCTACGTCTACGTACTCGTGACTGTGAATAAAGTATGATTTATGTGCTTACATTAAAAACGACGATATATTAAACGCAATATATAATTTTAGTAAATTATCTGACACACCAAATCAATCATGAAAGTGAGATTATTGACGTAACCATCTATTATAACTGTAATGAACTAAACTTTCTCACACAACGAATTCAAATTATGATTATTTTATACTCGTATTTAATCAGCTGTGTTTTAAAATAACATTTAAAATAACATACATATAATCCCCTAAGGGTTAGTCAGAGACTAGGCAAAGGCACTGCAAAAGCAGTTCATTGCCATAGTCCGCGTCCGCGCTTCATCAAGCAGTGACTGCACACGTGCCCAGCGTGACAGGTGGTGAGCCCATCGCCGCTATAAGTTATTAGATGGTTGTGCAGATCTAAGTGCATTAGTCGCTTTTTACGACACCCAAGGGGTTGGAAGTAACCTTGTAATAAGCCGCTACCACATGGCTCAAAGAGCCGCTACCACACGGCTCAAAGAGCCGCTACCACACGGCTCAAAGAGCCGCTACCACACGGCTCAAAGAGCCGCTACCACACGGCTCAAAGAGCCGCTACCACACGGCTCAAAGAGCCGCTACCACACGGCTTAAAGAGCCGCTACCACACGGCTCAAAGAGCCGCTACACGGCTTTAAAATAACCTGACAAAAAATATAGCTAAACTCAATTTGTATTACACACACATATCGTCACGCCTCAATCCCCGAAGGGGTAGGCAGAAGTATTGTGAAGTAAAAGGTAGGCTTTGCGCCGGATAAATATGTTTATGGTACTGTTCACAAATGCACCGTGCACAATATACTATAAATATGAATATAACTATAAATATAAACTACTAACTACTAAAAATTGTATCATACGCCGTAAGCTACTCGCGCAGTATCCTTGTTTTGTTATTCTAAAGTATCAGCCCTTCACTTTCATAGCCTATGGAACCACGACCGCACCGCAAACACCACACTAATCTAGTTACGAAAATATCTTTTACGCGTCATTGTCGTACGTTGCATAAAATATTACGTCAGATATGCTTTCCTTCCCTGCCATAGAAGGTTATGATGACAAAAAGCTAGGGCCAACGGGCCTGAATAGACTTAAGTCTGACCGCATACTGTCACGATCGAACTATCGACCAAATTATTTTCTTTTTGCTTGTTCTCGATCAAATAAAATAGCCATCACTATTTTCGCTTGTTCGCTGTTCTTTGCAGACAGTTATTGTTTGTAAATAGAAAACAAAGTGCACACTGTGGGTAATGAAAATTCAGATTTTTTTTGCATAACTGAGCAGTATTGAATTGCTTGGACTGTGCAGTACCTACTATAAGCATTTGTCGTTGTGTGTGTTATCGTCGTCTGTCATGGTTGTTACCCTGAAGGACCAGGCCATGATGATCGACAACCTCTTATATAGTCTCCAAACATGGCCCTGAGAAGGAGCAAGTACAAATGATAGATTATTCTCCCTCCTTATAAGATGCGTAGTTATTTTGTTCAATTTTGACGTTTTTTTCTTGCAAAGATCTTGTGTGGAGTAGATCAATAATTGCAATACCTATTACATTCAATGTAATACAAAATCCTTATCATAATTTTAAAAAATCATGAATCATGTACACCGTTGTCGCTAAGGTGTAGTTAGCCTAAAATATTTAACTATGAACTTTATTATAAAGTGTTATTAGATATTCGATTTCTCTCATTTCCTTTACATAACAGGTATACCTGTATTGTAAAAGGGCTCCTTAGATAGATTGGACACAGCGACAGTTGTTATTGTTGCCGCTGAATGGGGCCTTGCTAAAAGTTATTCGTGACTTTTTTTACAAAATATTGTGGCAACTTAGATATTGACGTTTTTAAGTACGGTTTGGCCTGAAATAAAGTTATATTTGTTTGTTTGAATAAATACCAATGTACAATACATTATATCTATACTATGACCTTTTAATAAAAGTAAACGTATAAAATTATAAAAATCCTTGTGGGCTGTGTCCGCAGTGGGCGTCTCCCGGCTGATATGATCGATCATGATGAAACATACAAAAATTGAATTTTGAATCATTTATTTATAGACACGAATCTATTTAATTAGTAGATTTAACAGTACAATAAACTACCGAAATATGTGTATTAAACGGTATTGTAGTTGATTGTAACGAATGATATTCTATACCAAATTGTACACAATGTCTAACTTTAATTTGGGCTCACGACGGTATTCACCCGCATTCTAATCACAATACGAGTTAAAATGGGAAATTTTTATTATCTGTACAGTGCACGGTGCAAGGGCTATAAGAGAATGAAAAATAAAATACGTAAACGTTTGAAATTGGAAGTGGTATTTGATTGGCGCTAACTAAAAGTATTCTATAATTAAAACTAGCTTTCGCACATGACTACCTGAGTCACTTACACTCAGTTGCACAAAGATTTTTTAAAGACGACATTTGTTAATGAGACATTAAATCTTTAAAGTTCATTAAATTTAAAATTGGAACACAAAATAGTTCCAGCTAATGTCTCTTTAGCATTGATAGGGTGCTAATGTCCTTTTGTGCAACGTAAAAACTACGCTAAGGTGTTCTTTTGACACTTCATTAAATACATTTAATGGAGCATTAGGGATAATGCTGACATTAAATTTTAAAGTTTGTTTCTGCAACTGGGTGTTAGAATTTTATGACATATTCTAGCAATGTTTTTCTAGTTTTTCATCCACTCTATAAGACCTTCGCAAGTACAGGCCCGAAAGGTATACATTTTCATATAACATTATTCCTATCTAACTTATATTGACACATGATGTATTGTTTTCAACTAGAATTCAGATAAAAGCTCATATTCGTGTACTATAATTTTGAGATATCCATATACGGTGGGTAGATAACAATATATTGAGATTATCTTTTGCTGTATATAAAACCAATAATTAGCAATTAAATTAACAACAATTGAACAATATCGTATTGATAGTACTTTAACTAGATATTTAAGCATTAAGCCATACAAAGATTAGATGTCAACAAAATATTCTTGCTGTTGTATTACACCAGCCATACATTAAAAACGGAATTCTCCTTGATGTGAAAAAGTGAAAGAGTGCATAAAAAATCTCCAGTGAAAATAACCTCCTAACAGTATTTCTAAAATAGCATATATTCTAATGATCATGTAATAATATTAAAGTTCGTGGCGTATCTTAGAACATGGTATTGCAATTAAATAATAACCTCTGAGGTTATTACTTAATATTATTGATACCGGTAACGAAAACAATGGTTAGAAAACGATCAACGTTTAACCTCGGCTAATGGTCATTTCATAATAAACTGATAATCCGGTAACCGTGTCGAGATCCTTTTACTGGGTTAAATAAAGTATCCAATAATATTATTGGTACAGTTGGGTACAAGAATATTATATAATAAGAGTAATTTACTGTCAAAAGTGGTAACATATTTTTGGAGTTGAATGTACCTACCTTATAGTCTCGACGTAAATTATTTTATACAAAGTAGCGGAGTGAAGAGTAGACGTACGTACGAAAAGGATTGGCCACGGAACATTCGGGAATGGACCAATATGGACACAGTGGAACACCGGTTTCGCTTGGGCCAAGAAAGGGCGAAGTTGGCTGATCTGCCTGCCGACCTCCAGTAGAGGAGAGGCACATAATAATAGATAGAACTTTTTGGTAATAATATAACTATTGCGATTTGTTCGTCGGTGCATATGAAGGTATGACTGAAACCTGGTTTTTCTCGCCCCTATTTTTTATATTAATTAATATTTCTGGTGCAATGAAGAGTTATATTTTATTGGGGGTGACGACTAAGACTTTTTTAAGTTTTTCGTCACTAGAGAGGCAATGTTAAAGGTGACGAAAGAGAAATAACCAAATCAGTTTGACGGCACCCTTGGAGTCAGTCCACACCCGGACGCTGCGCAGGCGCGACTTTTCCTTAATCTGTCACTTCTTTCCAGCAACATATGCAGCTAATCATGATAGGAAAATCTTATCACGATTAGCTGCATATGTTGCGTCTTAAGACATGGCCTAGATATGGCAACCTTTCTAAGCTTGACGGTCTGTAAAAGCCGTAAAAGCTCAGTTTTCCGGTTTACTCGATTAAGTACTTCCGCATTCGACACCTGTTGAGTCTAACTAATGACTAACATACGGCAAGATCTCGAATGCTTCTATTCAGCTAAATCTGACAAAGTTTAGGATCCACAGTGGTGCATGGCAAAATAGACCTTAGAGCAATATTGAGACTTCGATTGCAAACGATATTTCTAAGTTATTGAATGAGATCCTAGCAACTCTATAGTCTATCCATTTTCATCTGAGACAAAATGTAAACAAACCATTAAAAGGGTTCCTTAAGATGTCATTACTCAATGCTGAAAGGTTATATCAAAAACATACGATTGTTTAATAATTTATTGTTACAAACTCTTTAAATTAAATTAATTAAATAATTACTTGTCACCTTCAATAATATTTGGTGTTTTTACTTCAATGTAATTTTGTACTTTTAATGTAAGTTTAGATTACAAAAATAATCTTTGCTATTATAAATGCCCTAAAACGAATATTATTCTCAAACTTTTCTTATGAGTTTAAAATTCTTCCAAATGAAGATGAACAATCATGACATGTTCATGACACTTTGAATCTACTTTGAATCACATTGTTATATTTCCATTCATATTTAGTATCATTTGGATGATAGCAATATTAGCTTTTTTTAAATATATACTCGTAAAACATTATTTCATTTCACAAATAAATAATGTTTATATTTAATGACGATCTTGGTAGTTTGGCTACTCCTTTTCTATTTTATTATAAAAAAATAAAGCTCATATTATTTTTGTCCGAGAATTGGATAATAAAATTGAGAACCACAATTTCATTGTTTAACTTTTGTCTCAGATCAAAATGGAAAATGTGTAAGTCTTTATTCTCACATTTTTTGTTAGCCGTACTTATGAGATTAATAATATTATCTGAAGTAAAACAGGCTGTGACTTTATTCAAGTGAACACATGAATATTTCCCAATTTATTATTGGATCCTGACGGTAGTAACTATATTTTTATACAGATGTCGAGTAACAGTCCTCGATCACCCGGAGAAATCTAATAAAACCTTGTACTGGGATATTACTTATTTGAAATTGTAGTCCTAAATCAGATCAAAATGTGCTAGTAGTATGTCCAGTTTACATATTAAATTACAAATTGCTTTCGCAATAAGAATCACGGACCATCAAAAGATTATTAATTCTATATTATATTAAACTCCGGCTTTTCTATTTTCTCATAATGTATGCAAATTATTATCACCCAAAATAAAAAAACTTATTTCAACAGTACTTGGTGTAAGTGACTAAACAATATGGGCTTAAAAAAGAATCTTATATCATGGGCGCCATATTTAAAGACTAGCTGTTGCTCGCGACTTCGTCTGCGGTTAGTGGTTTTTTAACTAGCCCGTACAAACAGACATACAGACAGAGAAACAAAAAAATTAAGTTTTTTTTTGGTATTTTCCCGCATTTTATATCCCCCTGACTTGATTTTACTATTTTTTTTCTGTGTACAGACATTTGACCTCAACAGTTTTATTATATTCAAAGAATTTTTTAAGAACCGAGATTTCAAGCCGTACGAGATGATACTTTTATCCCCGAACATTATAAATACTTTTATGTGTAGTTTAACTAATGTAGAAAAAGTAGTAAAAGGAAGAGGATTGATGATAAATTATGTTGGTCGTGCTCAATCCGAATCGCTTTCGCCATGGAATAGATTTTTTGTTTTATGTAAATATTGTACATTTGTTCCTTTATTCTTACGTAGGTATATATTTTCCCATTTTAATAATTGATTCCAAGATTTTTTACATGACGACTATCATAATATATTCATTTGATAAAACCCGAATATACTTTGCGATTCATACCAAGCATGACCAAACTGATTAATGTCAATCCTCTTCTTTTTTAATTTAGGCACAGCGCTTTTGTGCAGGTGGTGTATAAAAGTGTTTACGTTTGGTTGTCACAGATGGCGCTGGTGGAGGAGACGGGCGCGGGCGCCGACGACCCTGAGGCGCTGCTCAACGAATGGCTTGGGGAGCTCACTGTGCTCACAGCGGTAAGCCTTATTTCATACATGCTAAAAATTCATAATTATTTTTGATATTCGCACATTTTATTATGGAGGCCCTTTATGGACCAAGCGGGATTGGACGTCCGGAACTCAAAAGCATTTATTCAGTTTAGATGCGTCTTTGCGCATGCGTATGAATATGTTTGTTCGTACATCTGTGTTTCGTACACCGCTGTCTAGCATGCGCACACTCTCAAGGAATATAGTAAGTCGCCCGCGAGACTCGCGTAGCGGAAAGCCTGACAAAGTTGGTCGCTTGAAACCAGAGCTAAGATTTGCGACACCCTTGCAGGGCTCATATTGCTCTCTTTAATTTAAGATCTTTATATGTACGAAAATGAAGCAATAAAGATTATGTACATTATCGAAACACGTAGGATGTCCTGCGGCGCTAGGATATGTGGTAGGGGTGACAGAGCGCCAACGTGGTAGTCCTCCCTATCAAGACAATTGCCATTAATGGCTCAAAGTAAACTTACGTATGAACTAACTGAAGTAAGCTGATGCTTACGAGCAACAAACAAATGACACTCGTTAGTTCCTCATTTCTCTTTTCTTCAAAACACACTCCTACATACATACATAAAATCACGCCTATAACCCCCATAGGGGTAGGCAGAGTCCAAGAAGCACTGTGTTCCTTAAGACCAAATTTAGCCAAACAAAAACTAGGTTTGGTCGGATGAAAAATCGTGAAAGAGTAGTAACAAGTGGCTAGCTCATCGCCTACTCAATCACAGACCCAGTACCCAATACGCCTTTAGACGCCCACCACACGCAAAACACACTCAATCCACCGATTTCTAAGTCTTCCTGTCATTCTATGACCCCACGTCCATATGGATGGTATGTGATGTGACTGGAACTGTAACGTGGATTCTTAAAGGAATGCTTACTATTGATTTTCATTACCCACCCATACCGAATTGTGTCTGACAGCTTAAATCGAAGGAAGACAACAAGGAAGCTGGCCGGTCCAATATCAAAGGCATGCGTTACCCTGCCGTAAAATTTAATAGGTACACAGTGTATAACATACTCAATAGGAATCCCAAGTATTTATTGTGTTGTGTCAATAACATTATTAACTAATAAAATTATCCTTTTGTAATATCTCAAAAAATCGGTTAACACCTTTTTTCTGGGTGGTTTTTTAAACTTATTTATGTACGAATATCACCCCAACAACTGGAGTTTGTTATTCCATTTCAACTACTCTAAATTGAGGTTTAACTCTAAACGGGAGAAATCTCCTAATTCTTAATATTCCACAATAATTGCGATAACCTGTACTTATTTTACTTAATTTCATTAGTTGTAATACTACGTAGCTCGAAATATTATTTTTATCCCACCATGAACTACCTCAGCTTTATATTTTTTATGATGAAATCATATTTTAATGAACTATAAAATCTACTCACAATTGGGATTATCACAAGGATCGAGCTAGACATAACATCTTTAGTTGCACACGCATATTACATAATATTTTAAAAAGCTTAATTTCCACAAAGGAAACACACTTTAATTTTATAAACAAAATAAAACTTCATTCACTGTTTTTTCAAAAAAGCTTACCCAAATCGGAAATCGAGTCAGCTAAAAATAAAAAATTGCTTTTTATTCTACTAACCGATACAGTTATTGTTAAAAATAAAAATTCCCTAAGAAATATTAAGCCCTACACTCGTATCCATTAAATCTAATATTTCACACACAAAAGCTATTTTAATTATTTCCCCTTTATTTAAGTACTTCCACTCTAGGGCCCATAAAAAATTCCACCCTGTTTAAGGTAGATCTTCGTTTCATTAATTAAATAAATTAAAACCGAAAAAATGGTTTGGGTTTTTAATGGGATCGATGGTGGATCTTGTTTAAAATTGAACACGTGTTAGTTGCAGCCGGCGGCGCGGGCGCAGCAGGTGCGCCGCCGCCATTACTAAGATTTAGCAGAAGGCATAATAACTTTGTAAATTTCATAAAAACGATCGACAGAGATTTCAAAAATCTTTGCTTATAATTGCTACGTAAAAATGAATACACAGAAATACAAAATTAATGAATTCTTGTATTTCTTATTTGGATGTAGAGTTCAATAGAATTGTAGAATAAACATTTATGTCTGCAATAAATTCCATGGGAATTAAAATTTTGGATGAGATTTAAGTAATACCAAGTATATATATTATACCATAGTATCAAATGAACAAAAACATTATTACAAAAAAATATAGCAGATATTCATTTCCTTAAAATATTTAACGTATGTGTAATGTAAATGTTTATATAATTAATATCTAATAATAGTAATGGTCCATTACTAACACCTTATGGTTCTGTGGCTGTTATATTGTCAGCTTTTTTTAGTGTGTTCTTAGAGAGCAGCTGCAGCCTCTCACCCGCCATCTTCATTAAAAAAACTATTTGAAAATGAGCACGTGCTCAATCTGTTCAACACAAAAGATTTCGAAGCTCCCAAAATATGATGCGTTCAATTTGAATTTTTTAATTTAGAAATACGTAGTTATAAATAAGAATTCCATAGAATATGGTATATAGAACCTTAATTCTGTTGGCGCTGCATTTATTTAGATGGTAATTGAAAAAGTTAATTAACTTTTTTACACATACCTACATATACTTACTCTCACCTATTTATATTTTATCCTCAAAGAAAATTTTTGGCATAATCTTATAAACAAATTACTAATTTTAAAATGATTAAAAAAGCAATACAACACAATGATGAGTTATGAAACAAGCACAAAAATGTAGTTATATCGTTAAATAAAATAAAAAAAAATTAAAAATTATAATGATTGCAAAAACTAATATGTAAAGTCTTAGATCAGATCTGTGTACTGCAACAAACGCAACTAATTAATTGCAGACAAGGATTTCACAGATGCAATGCCGGAGTCTAATTTAAAGGCTCTATTTTACTACTGTTCTGTCTTTGCGTACATCTAGGGCAAAGTTAGTTTTAAAGTAAGACTATTTTTAACCCCTGACCGACACATCACTAATCTACTGTTTATGAAGTTTTCTCCTGCCATTTGCTGAAGATCAGTTCTGCAAATGCAAAAAATATGAGTTTAAATCAAAAACTCAAATTATCTATAGGAATTCAAGTCTACGACAAAATTAAGAAAATATATTATTTTCTTATCGAGTATTTTAATTGAAACTCAAAGTTTTATTGTAAAAACTTAGGACCAGGCCACAACACTGCGTCGTATCGCAAAAACAACATCGCACAGAAATGCGATGCGATGCCGTAACGCAAAAATTTCATCGAATACGACATCGTACGCATCGGAAATTTCCACGGTGCGTTCTGCGGCGTCGAGAATTTTTACGATACGATGCCGCAACGCAGTTTTGTGGCCTGGCCCTTACACACGCACCAACCATAGTACAAAATTTTAGTATATTCCATATCAAGCAAAAAATATGATTGTGTTGGCGACAATATCTTGTCATACAATGCCAATGAGTGACAGGTGTCCGCTTGTTGACGAAGCTACAATTATTTTCTTTGATTATGCCCGGAGGCAATTTGTAAACTATATTTAGGGGCTACTCTAATAAGATATCGGAATAAAAAGTAAATAAATTTTTCAGTCTGTTTTAATATAAAACAGTCAGGCAGATTTTTTAAAGAATCTTAAATGTATTGGTTAAAACTTAAAATATGTGTCTGATAGCAGTACAGTTGATCTTCATATCGGTTTCGAACTTTATTAATCAGAAGTCAAACCCTTATTTAAGTAAATAAATCCAATAACATCATGCCACGAAAGTATTAAAATTTATTATACTTTTGTTATTAATAAAATTTATAGATATACTTATATAAAATTTAATAACAATCAATTCAGGATGATAACTTAATACATATATTTATAAGTAGCAATACCATACTTTATCTGGTAAGCCAGGAAGTTTTGAGAGATAATTTGTAACAAAAATACATAAGTAATATTTGAAATACTAATTTTGATAAAAGTGTTCGTATCACTACAGTTATTATAAAAATAAACAAAATTCCTTTGCTCCCTGATTTAGTGTCATTATCGTGTAACAGTAGCCAGTAATTTAAATCATGCCTTAATCACTGTTAATAAGGTTTAAAAAGCCCAACCTCATTATGCAGGTGTTCGCTGACGATTGCTGTGACACTCTGCTGAAAGAAGTTGGTTACACTATCATTTAATATTTTATGATTACTTGAATCGCTCTAGGTATTTTGTACTTAAATATACTTCAATAATTATATAAAAAAACAAGAATTAAATCTGCTCTATGATTTCAAGGTTCAAATTTTTTGCATAATACCCAAGCCACCGATTTTTTCTTGCATTTTCATTGCAGAATTGTTATACAATGTCATAATGCAATAAGAATAATAAAGAAAAACAGAAGAAGTTTTTTTTAGAGAAAAAGAAATTTCTGTAGATAATAATTATAATACGGTAATAGAAGGAATAATTAGTATCTTTACCTTTACTTTTTTTAAATCATCATGTTAATGTACCATTTTTTCTGTGCTAACGTGAAGGTTTGATTATAATTTGAATAATATAAGCCTAAATAATAACCGTAAACTGTTCATGAGCATCTGGACCAAATATCAGAACACTAAATTATGTTTAAAGTTTAAATGTCTCCGCTGTTTGCGATCGGTAAGTGTTGACGCCGGCCATCTGCGGCCGCGCAGGTGCGTCTCTTTACCACCTGTTGCCTATTTTTTGCCCATCTTTTTCCAATCTTGCGGGAGTTGGGAGCAACCAGCTTTTTATGCCGGAAATCAAAATAAATTTCAGCCTTTTGTGGCCACATTATTAACATATTGTACGCACTTGCACTTCAATAAGACATTATTGCTGTTCTTGAAACCTATTTTTCTAAATACCCGTATATTAAAGCGATATTTTGATAACGTGGGCTAACCATTATGCTTAATGTAATAATTTAAAATTATTTAAATTAAAATTTATTGAAATAGTCACATAAAATAATTATATTAAAATGTATTAATTAATTTCAATCATAAATATAGTAAGAAAGAATAGTCATAATAATAATAACAAGTTTAAAAATAGTTACTAACATCTATGAGTTTCTATGAGCTTGTGCTTGAAATAAAAACATTTTATTTTTTATTTTATCATAATAAGACATTGGATTAGATATTTAAATATAAAAAAATGTGTTCTCCTGTTTTCTTTTTTGAATTTATTAGAACACCACAAAACCTATTTGTGTTTTCTTGTTTAAATTAAAAACAATATTTTAAACACAACAATTTTTTTCATAAAAAGTAAAAAAAGTTGTGAATAACAGATTTATTTAGTTGCTATTATGTGAGAAACACATAACATACATATATTTTTAAAGCTAACATCAGTTATTCATCTCTAGAATCAAGTAAACATCCAAAAACACGGCTTAAAACCTCGGGATTAAACCTCAAGATTATCCAATTACAGTATATAAGGTTTTGTTACTAATATCCATAAGAGTGCTATTGGAGGTGACAGTTAACATTATATAACAACATAACCCATGGGGTAAGGGAGCGGTCACGGTGTTAGGTAGACAAAAGTAGGACAACACCAAATTTGGGTCAACGAGCCAGGTCGCACTTTACTTATCTCATAAAGATACGCGATTTCCGTTTTAACTGAATGAAAGCCATAAAATCTAGGGTCAAAGCTTTTACAAAAATAGATTATATTAAATCAGCCAGTCAGTTATAGCCATAGGCGCCATTTTTGCATTCAATAAAAACAACAATAAACATCCTATTTATTTTGTTACAGAGATTCTTTCTGACACTTTACGGTATACTAGGTTTTGCCCGCGACTTCTTCCACGTAAAATAGTTACTTTTAGATAGTGTGTAGCCTATAGCTATTCAAATATTAAGCTATTCAACACTGAAAGATTTTTTCAAATTGGAACAAATTAATATTTACTCTATTATTAGAAGTAAAGTTCATATTGGCGTAAATTTGTCCTTCATTTTTCATTTTAAGTGAAGTTTTACTAAAATTTAATACTACTAATATTAACACAAAACTTTTTAATTGTAAATGTGCTTAATACTCGTTATGTTCATTGGCTCAAACAAGTTTTATTTTTGCATTCATGATCAATGATAATACTTTTAATAGTAATAAAATCTGTATTCAGAGTTCTATTATAGAGTCGTCCAAGCATTTTTTTACCTTACTGTAAAAATATCTCTTACGGTTCTCATCTGTTGTTGTGCATTACCTGTCAAGATTTGTCGTAGCGAATTGTTAAAAGATATAAATTATTTGTCAATTAGTAAATTGTAAGGATGTCTGTCGTTCCCCACCCTAGCGAGCGGGCGGCTCGCGAGTCGTAAGGCACGCAGCCCTTAGTGCAGTGACCAAAATTTGTAGTATAGAAAACAACTCTTTATACTTCACATAACAAATCGTAATTACAGAATATTTATTTTTTTATTTAATAGTCTCAAATCTAATTTATTTTATACACTTTGTTAAGTTACATCTTATTATTATTAAATACCTTTATTTAAATTTATCATTTTCTTTATTTAAATTTTCAAATTTCTCATGTTATATTTACTACTTACAATCAACTAGAAAATTCTTATAATACTTTTTAAAAATACTTAGAGTTTTATATTGTTATGAAGACTACAGTGCTAATGCAGTGTCATATACAAAGAATAGAATTAATACAAAAATATATGTCATATAAAAAGTGCAAAGGTGTTACATTATTTTATTAAAAATATAATCGAAATAGGTTTGATCTAATCACCCTCCAATATCTTCGTGTAACAATAAACTCTACATCGATGTCTCTACATTGACTAGTTTTGTGGAAGAGTAAACTGAAAAACAACAACTAAAAAACTAAAAATATTTCAGCTCAGCTTAGCTATATCTGCTAATATTTGAATGTCCCCTTTAATTTATAAAGTCCAAAGATATTTTCAATAAGGCACCGTTTTGACAATTCTGTATACAATAATGATTTCTATCTTCAATTTTTATATTCCCAGATTTCATTTTTAATTAGATAATCTTCGCAGACATTTTTTTAAATTAAAAAAGCCGTAAGTTTTCAAACCCCAAAGGCATACTTACAACTTCATAATATTAGCTAAAAGTTTATGCTGCTTTTCCAAGAATGTCTCTAAAATTTTAGATAAGAATTGGTTTTCCTAGTATTGGGGTGGGAGCCTGCGTGTTGCTGACACACACAAGCGAACGCACACACGCACACACACGCAAGCTTTAGGCTCAGTATTCCGGGTTATGGGCCCGTTTGAGGAACCAGTACGCATGAGCAATGTAAATATTAATATTGTTTAGATCTAATGGATTGGAATATAAGACCACAAGAATTTTTTTAAACCTATTATTTTCTTGTATAGATAGATAATTATTTTTTCGAAAGTTTAATATATTACATGCAAAAATAAAAGGTTAAAATTATGTAGAGTTTCTGCAGATTTTGTGAAGAAAATATTTGTTGTATTTATTTGATAAAGACAACTTTTGTGTGTGTTAGGGTCGTGCGTTGTGCAACCGAATCGTAATGCATGCACCCCGGGAAACCGGGAATCAAACATGGTAGAGGCGCGCACACGTGCACAGTTCTCATCGCGGCTGCTCCCCCCTCCTCAGCCGCTTGCCCCGCGTCCCGCCCGCCGCCCCGCGCTCCGACCGGACCCGCTCATGGGTTCATGTTGTAACACTACTCGACTCTACTCTAGTTGTGTCCGAGTTTGCGTGCGTTCTACGCGTTTCTTTCGACGCCGCTCGCGCTCTTTGTCCTCCCACAAACATAAAATAAATCGTGAACGAAAACAAAGTTTTTGAAATTAAGTGAATGGGCGAGGTCGCCACTGTGTGCGGAGTGAGCATGTGTTGGGGCCGCCAGCGCGCAGGCTCGGCCGCCGGAATCACAATCTAATTCCGACTTTACTGTTTCAAATTTTCAATTGAAATAAGTCCCGGGTTTCTATTTGCTAATCGTGTTCCGGGCACATTGTTCGATCCGCGATGTCGAAAGCATCATGTTAAAGCACGCAAGACGTGCTTGGCGCCGGTCTTTTGGCATACTTTGTTGTTGTGGTGTGCTGGTTCGTGAGTCATAGCGGGCTGCGATGTGAGCGAGATGACTGACGTGCAGTTGACCGAGCCGACCAAGTGGCACAGGGGAGGTTTCCTGTCTTCCCTCAACAGAAGTTTTCGTTTGGCCAGTGGGAAGTCTAGAAGCATAAATAATTCACCGGTTGAGAACAAATCCATCGAACAAACTTTGAACATGAGTTGTGCAGTAAGTACCGCACACTAGCTCTGACTAGTGCACTCACGCGGCTGTAGTGGTGTGCGTCGCAGTCGTGTGCCGATATCATGCGGACCGACTTTAATTGACTTTGTTACTTTTATAAATATTAAAGTCCCTTCGTTGCGCACTATTTTACTTATTGTTTGTCACGAATAAATTATACATTATTTGTAAGTTATATGATAAACAGAAACATTGAGGGAAAAGTATTTGCATGCAGTATTGAAGAGTATCTAGTTCATTGCTTATTACTACGAATATTTACAAATGCATGTAGACGAACACAATTATGATTACATTGTTTTACTTTGCTCAGTATAAAATAGTTCCATGCCAGGAAACATATTTTATTACCAAAACTAAATAAATGCTACCTGCCGTTTTTTACTTCTTTTTTGACTGAAAAAGCATATACCCAGACTTTAACCATAAACTTAAGTAGATAATTATTATTCTAAACTCAAGCAACACTCCTTATCTTTACAACAATATCAGTTTTGTTGGAGCTTGTATTCCAGATAAGTTACACAAAGGGATTCAATGTTTCAAATAACGCATAAATGAGAAACACAGTTATTTTTGTGTTCACATTATGCCAATTTCTGCAAAAGACCAATTTTGTGTTCTATATAGGGGATGTATCCATATTTCGATACCATATCTATACAGATTTTTCGATAATTTTTTTACCATATTACTTTTTAGTCTCTACACGTCTATTACAATTTGCCACTCTTTATCTTTATTTTTCCGCTATTATTGCACATTTGCTGGCATTTTATTCTCATGTAATTTACGGGCATACAAGGTTTAAGGATTAGCGCATAGCTTGTTCACGATAATTAACATTTTTATATCACAATTCACAAAGCCATATGATACACATTAAGTTACACTTTATTAATACAATTGCGCCAACAAGTATTCTATCTTAATGAAGAAATACTCCTAATCTTGAATAAATAAGAATTTGTTGCAGTTCAATGTTCTATAACTTATATCTCTATCAATGTAGGTAAAGATGAATCTAGATTCCCGGTATAAAGTTCTAGTTGATTATTACTTAATCCTTATTACTTTTACCACAGTTTGAATTGTAATAATAATTAATTTCAAGGTGTCCCTATCTTCTAAGTATACTTTTGTCCTCTTTTTCCGAACCTTCTCTAGTCTAGGAACCAAACTTTCTGATTAAAATTCAACATGAATAGCGTCGCTATTAGCTTGGAAGTCACGAGTATATTTGGATATATTTCGGAAACGGACGTGGAAAAAACTATTGACACATCCGCAGCCGAGAGAGTCGACAAGTTTATACTTAAGTGCTGTTTAGACTAATAATATTTTTTAGACGTAGGCCCGTATTACGGAACTAAACTCAAGCGTAGATCTCTGCTTGAGCACTGTTAGAGAGGGATGGCGCTATTGATCCCACACAGCGCCATCCCTTTTTGACTGCGCTCAAGCAGAGATCTACGCTTGAGTTTGGTTCTGTAATACGGGCCTTAGTCTTGTTTCTGCCCTTTTTCCGACTCTAGTTGGGGCCGGCACAACATGTCTTTTTCCACTCTCTTCTTTCACTCGCTTTTGTTGCATCCACTTCTTTTTCTCTCTTATCACCTCACACACTCAAGCCGCCGCTTCCATGATAATCCTCTTGTTCTATGACTATGACCACATTCCGTGTTAATTCACGGGGGTTTGGACACCAATACGCTCTAATGGCGGAGTCTTGCATACACGGTCGATTATTAGCTGTGTACACATCTGACAGCCCTTAATGTGATTAAAATTTCTTAGACTCCAATGTACTTGACCTGTCATTATAAGAGAGTCTAAAAATCGCGCGCTGGTTATTGTGTTGTCCAATAAGCACCTATGTATTAGGGATACAAATATGGGAATATAAGCTATGGTGTTAAATATTAAATTTGTACGTAATTTCTTTTCAAAGAAGGTAGCATTGGTCTGCTGTTAACTAACGATTCCGAGACGAGTGATTTGAACTCATTGCTCCTTTAAAATCAAGACGTCGCATTGTTTTGGCAACGAGACAAGTAAATCTCTGCCAACGCAAAGCGACCTTAGGCAGCTTTAGCCATATAACTTACAGCAGACTTATTATTCTTGTTGTTTCATTTCTTATTACACATGTATATTTGGTATTTTTTGTCTTCACTTTTGAAGATTCACCTCTTGCAGACTTAAAGACATATTTAAGAGATAAGTGTTGGGTATACTTATCTCTTACTAAATCAAAAGAAAAAAATTGCTCTCTTCAAAGCAAATATTTATTATAAATGAATCCATTTCTCAGACTTGAATGTTTTGACATGACTTCTGTATGTGGAGGTCAATTTGAAAACTGAATAACATTGTTACGTGCGAAATGCGAAATATTATAATCAAATTGAATTCAAGTCAACAAACTAACCAAATATTGGGTCCTTACCTATGAAATTGTGTTTGGTGTTTTTTTTCTCTCTTAGTATTTTGTCTGTAACTATTAAGATTCAGAGTATTCCAAAAAAATAATTGTCTCGTCTAAAAACAGACTATATTTTTGAGCTCTTTTGATTTGTTTTGATATTTTGTTGTAAGTTTAATTGTGTTAAAATTGGACACGGAGACAACTCTTTTTAAGTGCCTCCTGAATACATCATTTTATTTGCATTCACTTAAAAACGATAAATAATTTTTATGAAGTGTGATACTACACATATTACTAAAGCTTGTCTAATTATAGATGCCAAATATTATTATCTTTGGATTAATCGTTGTGAAGAAAACTGATAAAATATTAGTATGTAAAATGCAGACATCCCCAAAATCTCCATACAAAACACCAATTTCATAGGTAAGGACCTTATATTATAATCAAATTGAATTCAAGTCAACAAACTTACCAAATATTAAAACACTGCAAACCTGTGCTGATAAAATTGGACGTAAAATTCATTATTACCTAAACCCCAATAACAATTACAGCAACTCAAACAAATGTGATCGCCAACAAATATTTTACTGCTCTTAAAATATACAATGGTTTATTATAGATAGCAAGTTCATTGTCTTTCAAACAATGAAGTCCCATCGATGTTTCGGGATGTTGACTATATGCCGGTACAGTGATAATTAATTCCTCGCATCTAAGTACGAGGTGAAGGATCTCATTCATATGCATGGTATCCCATGGCCACTTTTATGGGCTCAGATTAGTTTCCTGAGACTCATTAAGGGTGACGATATGCATAATTCATTGATTGGGACTCTATTATAGGTTGTTAGTTTAGGATTAACAATCGAGGTTCGATGGCGCGCCATTTTGTTTTGAATTTGGTATGGTTTTGGCACAACTCATAAAAGTTATGGATTATCGAGTTAATCTGCTAGACTCAAATTGGTATTCAGCAATTATGTGGATTGTCATTGTCATCGCCGAGTAAATGCAAATTTGTCGATTTATATTCATATTACACTCCAAGTTACATACATGTTAGTTACTTTATATATGTACCTAGATTCGACAGAATCTTCTAATGCCGTTCAAAGTTTAACTAAAATCTAGGTAATCTTAAATAGTTCTATGAAACCTTTGGAGCAGTTATAGTTACTTAAAAAAAATTATATGTTAATAACATAAGCAAGCCTTTGAGTGATTTTCAAAATGAAAGTAAGACTAACTAACTGTTAATAAGCGTAAAATTTTAGCCAAAATACGCTCGCTTCGTTAGCATACTTTACCATAACCGACTATCAATCAATTTCTCGAAAGTTGGACTTGTACTTCATGATTCCTTGGCTTGCAGGGCCTGAACGCGTCCAGTGAGGCAGCGCTGTCCGTGAGGCCGCTGGAGATCGTGGCCCCTCGCATCGACACCTACAGGTTCTCGATGGCCAACCTGGAGGAAACCCAGGATGCAGACCTGGACGCCATCCTTGGGGAGCTGTGCGCACTAGACTCTGAATACGATGAAGAAATATCAAGGGTATCTGCTGGTGAGCACAAAGACTACTATTAATTTACCATTAAAATTCCCTTTAAAAAAGAAATAAAATTGTGAAATGGCGTGCATTATGGGAGATCTATGTCTAGCAGTGGACTAATGTAAGCAGAAATGGATTCTCTTTCATGATCAAAATTTAGAAAACAGATCCGTACATGCACTATCATAATATTGTATATCAAGACCTCTTTCAAACTCTATGAATGAGAATAACCATTTTCCTCCTGCGTTAGTAATAGCAAATCATAATAAGGTATAGGAATTATCATTAGGAAAAGGATACAATATGAGTACAAATTTAGTTCTTATATCCTACTATGAACATGAGTTAATGAATGGTTTGTTTATATTACAGGGCACTCTTCAAGTTTGAAGGAAAGAGGTGAGGCTGGCGAGGGGGGGTCGCAAAGGCAGGAGTGCATCAAGGAATGCAGCGATTCCGCCTCCAGCATTACTCGCACCGACTCTCCTGACAATGACTCGGCCTTCAGCGATACTGTAAGTGATAGTGTCAATGACGTCAAACATCAAACCAATCTAAACCAATCGTTAATCGTGTTTTGACTAATTTCAGGTTTCGATGCTTTCGAGCGAGTCGTCAGCTTCAAGTAGCGCTAGCTCAAAGTGCAAAGCACTCAAACTAAACCTACGCCAAAATCAAAAAGTAGGTTCGGTAATTTTGCGTTAAACCAGATTGATAATGTATCATACATTTAAGTACATTTTACTATATTGTGGTTGTATTTCAGGATGCAAGCTTCCAACAAAAAGCTGACAAAATTAAGTTGGCGCTGGAGCGCATGCGTGAGGCGAACATAAAGAAACTGTTTATAAAGGCTTTCTCTATGGACGGTTCATCTAAAAGCCTTTTAGTTGATGAGAAAATGACGTGTGGCTACGTGACCAGGCTTCTGGCCGACAAGAACCATGTCACCATGGAGCCCAAGTGGGCCATCGTTGAACACTTGCCCGACTTGCACATGGGTAAGGAAATTCTTTATTTAGGGCGAGTTTGGCCAAACTACACGGGGGTTCTCTAATAAATGCACTGCACTGCAATGCACACTAATAAATGCTTATATCTCATTGGTCGAATCCGCTCTACTGACAGAGTCATGCGAACACGGCCGATTTTTGGCCAAGTACACATTTGTCAGCTAAAAGCATTTTTGATATTACTACACCAGTGTAACTAATCGAAATTTGGTCAAATACGCACTTAGTAACGAGTAGTATTTATGTTTTGACATAACAACATTAAAAAACATAAATTAATTAATATACAGTTCTACTTGGTCACCTCAAATTTTTTTGTCTTACTGGTCACTACCGGGAGGCCTTGTCAAGAAAATACAGGCAAAAAACTCTGCAAAAATTCCATCCTCCCTTTACACAAAATACATAATTACAGTCAACTCAAAATGGAATAAATTGAATCATCACTTTCAAAATTTGTATTGTTATAAAAGGAAATATTTACTATTAGTAAATAAATGGGATGACATCGTTTCGTGAAGTATATAACAGACTTCAATCGTGTAATAACCAAACATAATTGTCTTTATGATTCATTCCGTAGCTGACTCAGTACTATAATAGCTCAAAAATAATAGAAGGACAATGTCATTTTACAGAACGAGTGTACGAAGATCATGAAATGCTTGTAGACAACTTAATGTTGTGGACAAGGGAATCCAAGAACAAAATCTTATTTGCCGAGAGATCCGACAAAATATCTTTGTTCCAAACACCTGAGAAGTTCCTTCTTACCGAGGATGACAGAGGTAATGCAAGACATATTAACTGATGATTATGTAAAGTAGGTACATTTTTGAATGTCACAAATTTTCCGACGCTGTCGTCTTTATTGTGTTTAAGAGTTCCTTGAATTTTTTTTGAAAAATTTATAGTTTTTGGTAAATACTCTCCCTACTATTATTTTTAAACGTGTGTTCAAAAATACTGATTAGTTTTTGTGATTAAAACGAGAGATCTATAAATCTATCGCATACACGGTCATTATATTTATTTATTTCTTAAATAAATAATTCTCTTTTACAGGATGGTCACAGGAACATGACGAGCATTCGCGGCAAGTCATTATTGAAGAATTCTTCGGCCAAAGTGGCGGAACCTCGAGCGCCGTGCCATCCATATCCGGACACCCGGTGCCGCAGATGGAGGGACCTCTCTATTTAAAGAGCGATGCCAAAAGAGGATGGAAGAAATTCCATTTCGTCCTGCGACCTTCTGGTTAGTAAATAAAAACTTCGCGTAGTGTGGCCACACTCTTAATTATTGCAAAGCGAAAGCGCATTAGCGAATTTTATGTTTTAGTGCACTTTTATATTTCGTATTCTATGTTAATACAAGCCATATGTTACTTTGTTCCGCCTTTAGGCTTATACTACTCGCCGAAGGATAAAGTGAAGACACTAAAGGAGTTGGTGTGCTTGGCGACTTTCGACACTAACGAAGTGTACATAGGGTTGAACTGGAAGAAGAAGTACAAATCGCCGACAGACCACTGCTTCGCAATCAAGCATCCAAGGCTGCAGCAACCAAAGAGTGTTAAATTTATTAAGTTCCTTTGCGCCGACGACCAGCGGACCCTCGAAAGATGGGTCACCGCCATGCGTATAGCCAAGGTACATATTTATTATGAACCTTCACATTCAAAAGTCCATTCATAGTAAGTAAAAAGTATCTCATGGAGCAGAGCCCTGCCGAAATCTAATTCAAATGCTTTGAGTCCTAATTTAAATTTATGACAACTTAAAGTTGAAATTTATTTTAGGCACTTTATGACTGTATAGTGTGATTTCCGTGCAAGCTATTTTAGTTCTTAAAGTATGATAATATGAATGGACTTTTGAATATGACTGAACTTCATTTGATTCCTACTTTGCAAAATTTTGTAAAATGTCTCAACATAAGATTTAAATTGTCCATTTAAAAACTACAAAATAAGCGGGAGACTTAAGTCTTTTAGCAGCCTATATGGTCATCTTTATTTTTTCCTCTTAAATATAGAGGCAATGAGAGGAGAGAGGAGGGACACTGATAATTTTCATGTTTAAGTCATAAATTAAACGGTATATGTAATTTTAAATGCCGTGAATTGATAAATAAACGGTCATGGCATTGATGATATTTCTGTCTGAAATCAAAAATATTGAAATTGCATTCTAGTTTATCCTAGATATGTTTTCTTATCCTTGCAACTATGTAAAAAAAGGGATAAAACCTCGTCAGTGTTCTAGTATTTGATGTTAGCTGTTTCTGCAACTGGCAGATTTACCGAGAGCCGTATAATACGTATGAGAACATAACAATTTAATCTACTTACAGCACGGCAGGCAGTTATTAGAAAACTACCGTACTTTAGTGGAAGAGCTCACTCAGGAGGATTTGGACCAGCTCGCTCATGCGCGATCTTGCTCAGTAAGTAGTTTCAATATAGTTAATAATCTTTAATTTATCTGTACAATATTGGCTATTGTAAGTGGGCTGGCCACTAGCTTTTGAAGACCAGAGAATACGGGTTCGAACCCCATCCAAAACAGTAATGAACTTGTGTTCACAAGTGTTTTGGTGTTTTCTCAAATGTATTTGTTTACAAAAAAATATTTAATTTAATTGTTTTACGTGCTTAATGATACTTATTTTGGCATAACCGCTTACAGCTAAGCAGCACAATGAGACAAAATAGAAAAATCAAATGTTATCTATTATCCCATATAATGGCGTTTAGACATTCAAGGAGCTTAATAATTAGTGTGATTCCAAAAGCGCTTCATTTCTTTGTTCCTAAGAAAGTAAGCTACAAACTTTTTCACCTTTTTTACCTTGTTCACCTTGTTACAGATAACTTCGATTCCAACTAAAACGAACGGAACGTTGGCAGCTGGGATCAACAGTCCGGCGCAGTCGACGTCGAGCAACGTCAGCGTGGCCAACTCCGACATAAGCAGTGGCAGGTTTGTGTCCACACTCTCATTTACCTGCATCACTCACTTCTATTAACTCAATTACGCTGGTAACATCCCTAAATAACGGATAAGTTTTGTGATGAAGCCCTACCGAGCGTCCAGGGAACGAAATCGAAGCAGTCGTGGTTTTGGTCTCTTAATAATAGTTCCGTGGATGTTCCTCACTGCTGTCAGTCGCTGACAGCATCAAAATGGCGCTGAACTTATGGACGCGAACATGCAGTCCAGCGTTCTTGTATTAATAGAAGTTTCTCTGCATGGACAAACCCATATAGAATTATTTTATTATTTTTAAATTCTTTGCTGTAGGATAACTGTGTTTTGCTTGAAAAAACTGCACAAGTTTTTGTTCGTATAAAGATACAAAAGAGACGCTGTTATAGTTTGATTGGGTGTAGAAAATACATCTATTATACGCTCGGCAAATCCCATTCACACTACCTCGTCGCTAAGTAAAATATAACAGTTTTTTAAAAAGCATTTACCCACCTAGGCTTTCAATTGTTTTTTGTCAGAAAATAGGGTACCGTCTGAAATATCTACTAAAATGTTATGTAGCATGTATCGTCTTTATATTTTGGGCTGTAATTGCACTGTAGGTTATTGCTGAAATCCAAATATGACATGTTAAGTAAGTACTATTATAAACCCCAAAATTTTGTTTGAAATACATTGTTGTGCTATTTATTAATTTGTGCTTTGCGAAATTTTAGTGGTCGATGCGAGTGTCTTCTGGATAAAGCATAGCAGAATTAGTTATCACAGGGCAAAGAATTCGTTTAAGCGCAACCCGAATACTTTTTGCCCTGTGTAGCCATGTGCCATGTGTGATTGTGTGTTAGTAATAATCTACGTAAGTTCACCAAGTAATAAATTTATTAACAAATGGATATCACGCCCATTTGCGGAATATGTACATGGTACACACCACAATTCGTCATATGTTACATGAAACTGATCATTTTTCAACTTTATGTATATGGAATGAATGTTGAAAATTTATTGACAGTTTTGTATAGCCTGACACAAAACAGGAGACAGGGTACAAAATAAACGGCTGACCAAAAGTAACAAACGCACCATAGGTTTAGCTTATAGTCAATAGTACTTAAAATACTAATGCCAGCGAAACAGCGTTTTAACTTTTAGTTGAACCTAGTCGGCTTCCTTGACTAGCCGTTACTTTTATCCAGTCTCCCCTATATTGTGGGGACTACGCTTGGTGAATACGTTGATTGGTTGCTATAGTATCTAGACACGCTATTGCACCGTATGTTATATACTTGGTGTTCAACAGACATTCACGTGCTTCATCGTCGAGCTCAAGCGGGTGTCTCTCTGATGGCGGAACCGCTTCGGAGAGTGCTTTCGACTGCGAGTTCCCTATGGGTGAGTGAATTCAGTAGATAATACATGGTAGGGGTCCTGAAAACTTATTCATGCGGCCGGTCTTCATGGCCGAGTGGATTGTAAGCTGGTGCCAAGGTCATGACACTTTTGAGGTTCTGATTCCGAGATCAGAAGGAGGTAGATTTTGTATGATTCAATTGAAACAATCATTTATTTTCCAGTCATGGATATTTATGCATAATGGCTATTCAACTTCTAGTCTTTATATGTAGTATACATGTTAAAAATGTATGAAACTACATGCAGCAGGTCTTTTAACAAAATTACCCTCTACATTTAAAATAAGTACTAGTAGGAATCTTCTCCAGGCTTAACATTACCAATGTTATTGCTCCTTTACAGGTACAATTAAACGCAAACCCTCCATGAAGCCCAATATCCCGCTTACTTGGATGACGAGGCAGCTAAAGGAGATGGTGGAGAAAGGGGGGGAGTGCGACGGCGAGGACGAGGGTGGCGGTGACTGCGGCACTCTCACACGCCGCCCGCGCACCGTGCGCGACGACTCCACGCTCAAGCGTCATAACACCATTGGTAAGTTACACCAATCACTTTCAGCCCAATCAATCAATCTTAAAACTAAAGATTCGCATGTCATTCCAAGATGCCACACAATACGCACCTCACGCAGCATACACTCAAACCTATTGCGTAAAATCTACGGCTATACTTTTGGGCACAAACTTTCGCATAATAATCAGTTTATTTAGTTTAATTGTTTGTCAATGTATTGAAAACATTCCTCGTGTAACTGGCAGCAGTGAAGACGGAAAGGTTTTTGATTGGTAGTCACGTACAGGGAGACACAACGTTGGTAGATCGTCGATGTGGTAATCATCGCAGGAAATCGCTGGATGCGGGCAGAACAAGAACGAACGTTCTGGAGATCCTTGGGAGAGATCTATCTCTAACAGTAAGCGTCTAAGCTTAGTTCGCAAAACAACACTATTCGTTCAAGAAGTTGCCGGTTTACTTCTTGATGGTGCCACTGAGTTTGAATAACACTACCTAAATGAATGTCACTTGTCCTACTCTGTGCCCAGAACCTGGTAACAAGCTTTCCCCGTTAGATAGGGTCCTTATTATACTTATATTATTTAAAATAATTCAGATGTTTTTCTTACAGATTCCAACGAAACAGTGGTGTACAGTCCCGCATCTACCAGCCACTTGTCAACGAGCAGCCCCACGCGACAGGAGCAGCCTTCTCCATCGTTCGGCCACTACGAATCCATCAATCGGGAACCGATCTTCCGCTCTAGTGCAGACAACAATTCTACCCTTTATGGTTACACTAGCATATACGAGAAGGTTCAAAGGCCTCCGGAACCCCTGCCGCCTTTAGAAGACTTACCTTTACCCCCACCTCCCAGTGAAGATGTCCCCGATGGTATGTTCAGTTCCACGCTCAGCTTGGACTCGCTTCCACCGCCACCTCCACCGCTGGAAACTATGGAAGATCTCTGTGGTTCACAACTCAGTCTTCCTCCACCCCCTCCTGAACATACCATAGAAGCGAACACGGGGCGTGTTCATGATATAGTAACTCAATTAACTGCTCAGCAACTCGAGCAGGCCACACGCGCTGGCCAATCGCAGTCCAACTTCAGAGCCGCCAACCGCAGCTCTGACGGATCCAGTCGAACCTTCCCTCGGCAGCCGTCGCTGGACAGCGTTAACTCAGACACGTCAAGGACCTCTTCTCTGCATTCCGATAAAAGTATTTATGGACAGCAGAACATGGCATATGGCGCGTGCCTAGTTGAGTTACAAAACAAAAAAATAAGCAACGGCAGTCCGTCCCTTCAAAGGAAACCAACAAGTGATCCAGCCAAAGAACGTACTGGTTCAATAAAGAAGGTAAACTTCGCTGACGATCTCCCGACTAGAAACGATGACCCAAAGAAAAATAAAAAAATTACATTTAATCTTAAAGATCCGCTGCCGCCATCACCTCGAAAACCTCCACCACCTAAGCGAAACGAGAGTACACGACTTTCGTCGCCTAAAAAACTAGCTGATTCAAATAGTAATCCGCCTAAAGAATTCCTAAAGGATTTACAAAGGGTGATGAGAAAAAAATGGCAGGTGGCGCAGAAGTGTAAGCTGGAGCCGGCGACAACACCGCACGAAGTGCTGGGTTTCCGAGAGTATCCGCTGACGCAGGATTATAAAGAGACGAGTGTTTCGATGTGGATACAGGAACATTACGGCGGGGGTGTTGAGGATCCGTTCTATGAGAACGTGTTTGGGAGGGATCCGCAGCCGAGGCGAGAGGAGCCGAAGCCGATAAAGAAGAGGCCGCCCCCGGCGCCGCCGCGCCGCAGCGAGTCGACGCACCTGTCGGCGCACGCGCAGGCCGCACAGCCCACCGCCTGAGGCCGCACTGCGCACCCACCAGACCCAGCACTGATACGAGTGCGACACAACTAACGCGTTTGTCAATCCTAATGTGATGCATTACGAAAAAATAGCTACATTTTATTTATACATACACAAAAATGTTAGAGAACTAATTGTAAAATTTAAAGCCTTTTATGACTAATTCAATGCTCTCTGGATATCTAAGGTAAAATTTGTAATGCGGGACATTTACAAAGACTTTCACAAGTCACATAATTTATTGATATTGTGTTTAACACGTAACAAAGTGACCAATTTCATTATAATTAAAAGGCAAATTAGAGTGTAATCATTTATATTAAAATTTTTGAAAGGCGGTGCTATTTAGAAAAGGTATACTCTAAGGTATGTAAGTTGGAATTTGTCGACTTGTAACAAATTTGACTGATATTATGTAATGCATAGATGGTAAATTATTGTCGAGTGTTTTATATACAAGGGATAGAAGGCTTCTAACGATCACAATTATGATACGTTTTAATTTTGTTACAAGTCGATCGATTATAAGAATGCAAATTGTATTTATTGCACGAGTTGGAGTTTTGACAATTTTATTTTATGTTCCTAGATAATTATTGCGTGTTAAACAAAATTTATAATCTGCCAATACACGGTATTAGGGATTATACTTACATTCCGTCAATATTACTTGACTCGAGGATTATGACTTGGCTAAAAGTGAAATACTTTACGAGGCAATGTTTTATTAGAGGTATGTGAAAACTTGTAAGTAGAATAAATTTAGTGTTACGTTCGCCTTCTATGCTTTTCCTCGAATAACATACCTCATCTATTTTTCATGAAAATACGATACTGTTTTAAAGTGATTGTCGCGAAATGCATCAGGCTTATAAATTAAACTCTGTATCGATGTAGATAGGGAAGTAATTGTTAATTCATGTATTCCTAATATGTGCCATAGTCAAAGGAAAATTCTTTAGGTTCTACAATTGTACCAAAAATAGAAGCGACTCTATGATATGAAATTTGACTAGCTTAGTAACAAAAACTTAAATTTTCGTTATCCATAAGTGTATCATACCAAAATAAGTTTCGCTATTGTCTGTTGTAAGTATTAAGTTGAAGTGGCAACATATATAAAGGCACACAACTCCAATGTGTATGATCTCAGATTTCCAGCAGTAACTATATCATTATTTGGGCTGTGATTTATGAGTCTGGCTTGTATCTCATGACAGAAATACATTTTTCATAACACCTTAGATACGTTCGCACTGACTCTTTGTTCGAGCAACTGTCAATCATCGTTAACCACATAGATGTATCCTATTGACAAAGATTGAAACCGACTCAGTGTGTTCGTAGCTTTCAATGTGCTGCTGAGTTAGCATAGTTATCTTCATTAAATTGTAAATTGTTGTGCCGAAATGTTGGATTTTCGTCAGTAAAATAAATATACTATGAAAGTAGAATTGAACAACGGTAATCATTAGTAAGTGTATTTGTTTTATTGAAGCAATTATACACGTTCAATGTTTAAGCGGAAAACAAATGTTGAAATCAAGAAGAGAAGTTCTTCAGCCGTTGACGTTAGTGTTATAGTCTAAGGAAATAATAAAAGTAATGTTTCTGGAATAATCCATTACTTTAATCATGATCATAAGCTGTGTCATTCTTTGTTACATTAATGGCACGTTCTTAATTTACCGCCCGAACTAACAGAAAAGGCTCTAAAGGGTAACATGGTGAATTCTTATATTATTTGCTAGTAATTAAATTCTTATAGAGGCTACAACCGTAGGTAGAAGTAACACTTGTGTCTCAAATAATAAAGTCCAATAGTGTGTGTAATAAATGTTGAGTATTCGAATTAAATCAATGTTATTGTCGGATTTAAATAAATGTAGCCGTAGAAAATTTAAGCAATGTGACTAGGTATCGTTAAAAAAGGTGGATTGAGGAGGATTCTAAATACCAAAAGATTTAGATATTATTGTAAATATTCTAAGATGTTTAGTTTTACTCTTGCTATTATTCTGTTAAAGTAAATGTTTGACCGTTGCGTGATATTTCTTTTCATAGACGAAAAAACATTCAAAGCAGCATTCGAACCGTAATCTGACATCCACAGTAAACAGTCTGTGCAAATACTCTTAGTCCTAAATTTAATAATGATAATGTTAATGGTAATATGTATGTACCTATGTACGAGCAAACTCTAATCTACTTGCTATGTGACCGGATTTTGAGAGTAAACATAATGAACGTAGCTTAATGTGACGTCCAACCCATCATATGATTGTGAATATAAATTTATATAAGAAATAATTTATGACTACTTATAAACTATCTATTAATTTAACACACAATCGTCGATGTTTCAATTAGACTATTATTTATTTTAAACTCCTCATACTAAAAAAACTATGATATTCCATCCATAAGACATTCGGAGCGCAAAAGACTGAAATGTTAATCAGATTTTGACAATAAATTTGCGTCCACGCAACTGTTGTTGCGTCATTCTCACACTTATCTCTAACAAAAGTCACCAGTCCATCAAAATCCATTAGAAATTAATCATGGACATATATGCCGATAAAAACAAAGACTTCAATAGAACCGTTGAAATCTCTCTTAAACATAATTTTTAAACTAACCACTTCTACAAAATTACTATTGTACTTGTAAAAATGTTATTTAGTTACAATTTAAGAGTTAAATAGAAATAATTTGTATGCAAATTACTACATAATTGTGTATTGATACAGCTAGTGATCGCTGTTGACCACTGCGTTGAGACTTACATAACCGTAATAGGTACTTATACAAATTTCTATGACTGAAAATATTAAAATATTGTAATTTTATTTACGGTAAACTCAAAAATGTTATTGCTAACTTACACGGCACTTATACAAAAAATATTCGTCTTGGTTCTCATTTGTTATCTTAACCGTTAAAAGAAGCTGGCGAAGATCAGTGATGGGCCTTTGTAATATCTCTTATTTCAGATATTCATCGTGCTCCTAAAGTAATGTACTCTCTACTTGTATATAACTAGATACACTTAATCCTGTCATAGGAACTAACTTGATATAATGGTAGGCGTTAGATACGGGTCGCATCCATATTTTCGGCACTTAAATGGTTATAAATTGTGTATCTGATAATACTAAGTAATCGATCACTTTTATGTAACGCATTTACTAGTATTCTTAATTATGTTTACATTGTACAGAATAAATTAATCGTAATATTGATTTTTTGGATATTTTTTCAAATATAACAAAATTTGAAATAATTTTAATGCCTTTTATTTTACGTTAGTCCTTAAATGTAGCATTTAACAAATGAGAAATTCCGAACAAAAATGGTGTTAAAAAGTGTAAAAAATATAACAATAATAATGGAGTTTAAAAATATAATAATAACTAGATATTCTTACAAAATTTTTAAGGCTACCTACCTACTACAAATATTTGCAGAACTTGTTTTTAGGTGCACGGCAATCAAGTGAGAATGGACGGCACTACTCGTTCAACAGGTCGCGATTTCGTTCCCACCGCTTGTACCACTGAGTTTGAATTAAAACTTAAGCATAGTGATTGTGAATATCGCTTGCCTCACATTGTTCATAACTACCTCCATGGTCAAGTGGTCAGTCCGCCGGTCTCAAGGCGTCGCCATCTCAAAAGGTTCTGGGTTCGATCCCGGTGGGGGAAAATGTTTGTGTGATGAATTCAGGCATTGTTCTCCAGTCTTAGATGTTTATTTAGGTGTTGTATATTTTCTAAATATTTTATGTATTTATCTATTAAATATATTTATCCGTCATCTAGTATCCGTAACACAAGCAGCATTGCCTATTTGCATATGGGTTAATTGATAGGTGTAAATTTCTGGATAAATTTATTTGTACATTGTGCCCAGTACATGGCATGCGGCAACCTATTACATGGTTGCTTAGACATATCCGGCGAAATGTCGGTGTTTCAATCTAGAAAGCAAGCCAACTGGGTCTCGGGTTCGATCCCGCGGTGTGGTGTTTACAAACATTTGTAGGTAATCCAATCAACCATATTATATAAAAGCTGGTATAGGCGCGAGTAGTCGACAAAAAAATAGGTAGATTTGAAAACTGATAACTCACCACCTTATGAACGCAATAATCATATTGGCCACTTACTGTAAGTTTTCATTAGAAAAACTCAACTTTTTCAGTAGCGTAAAGTCAACGACATTGCCTATCTTATTAGTAAACTGAAGTGGCAGTGGGCTGGTCACATTAGCCGCAGATCTGACGGTCGCTGGAGTCGGAAAGTTCTATAGTGGACACCGCGACTCGGTAAACGTAGTGTGGGACACGCTGATTAAAAATACCAATTTCTATGACAAACGTGAAAAGCGCCGCTAACGGAAAGTAGTTAAAATCGCGTTTCCCATAAAAATTGGGTATTTTACAATGAAAACCTACACTAGGGGTATGTACAGATGAATTCATCGGCAAGATACTCGAAACAAGAATTTTTGTTCGTAGCGCACCATGTTTGCCAGCGTGTATAAGTACCTTAAAATATACATTGTTAAACTCAGTATATAATTATATATATCTATGGTTAAAATCATAGATTTACAAGTTAATAGTTTATACTTAGTGACTATTGCAACACTAACACATTTTTCTGTTATGATATATATGACAATGTTATGTCATAAATCGAAGACATATTTTTTGAGTATTTTATTTTTATAAAGTTTCTTTATTATGCATAAAGAAGGTAAGTGAGATTCGCTAAATATAAATAATCAACTGCGCCTATAAGTTTGGTCAAAATGCAATAAACCGCAGATCGTAACGGTTCTGGTAAAGATCTTACTGAGAGAGGCTGAAAATGTCCTAATTCTAGCTGCTTATTGCTCGCATCTAGGTTTTCCGTACTACTGGAAAAATCGACGCGGAAAACGTAAAATATTATGTTAATGTTCAATAATGTAAACGATCGGTTTCAGTAACTAATCCGTTAGATTCGGCAGTACATCTTTCAACAGTAATATGTATAGGTGTTCATCCAGTTACTGATTAAACTTATTACATAATCGCAGTTACAGTACCCGGCAAACTTCTTGAACGATTTAGTCGTGGAAGGAGTAAGTCCGCGCACTGTATTCCGATCTAAATTGTATTAAAAACAGTTTGCGCGCAGTCAGCGTCATTGTTCAAGAAGTTTGCTATTAGTACTTTATATCAAAAGATAAGATGAACTACAGGCCGGTCTTTTAAAAAACGTACTGCTCATAGAGGTCATAGCTCATAGAGCTCATAGAGGCTTTAAGGTAGTAAATCCCACATACGAACAGTCTCAGCAAACCACTTAATAATTTCACCACTGATTATAAGCAGTAGTCGAGCCGATATGTGAAGTTAGCTTCTTCGTTTCTCTGAAAGTCTATTCCAAATTTCAGTGTAGATCCTGTTACTAACTATACTTGAATCTGAATTTTAAGGTGTACCTTCTTCGTCCTCGGCATATATGCGCCCCTCTGCCGGGCAAGGCTTCGTCATTGCAACAAATACATGCGAAGTATAGGCCGGCCGTAACACTAACGCGCTGGGCCAACGCAGTTTGGTGGGCCTAACAACTACTACGGATGCAATAGCGACTGGGACCAACGGCTTAATGTGCCTTTTGAAACACGGAGGAATTCGAGATCACAAAGCATTGGTCACTATCTAAGGCCTGAGCATGGCAAAGGCAACCTTGTTTTCGATACCGAAAGCCAAAGCGTAAAAATTTTGTATTGTGACATCGTAAAGTTACCAGAAGACTTAAATTTTGCTACGGTATTCCAGTGGACTGCAAATGTGTGAAGATCATAGGACACTTGGAGGCTGTAAAATGGCTTCTGTGGGAGAAACGCTACCAGCCCAGCCCCGGAAACCTCTCCTTGGGGGATTGGACTGATAACCCCTATATATGGTTGTACTATGTCGAAAGTTCTGACGGTCTATTACGTGATCATCCAGTCTTACAGTGAGTATTATACGATTTAATTTGAATAATTTGAAAAATATTTGAATACCATCAACCAAAAAAAAACAATAAGTGTATGTCTCCTCCTCGTTATTAACCCTTATTACCTGGCATTGGTCTGACAGACCCAAATGATATTGCAATCGTGAATATTTCGGCGTCAGATTTTCCGTACCGTTTCCCCTTACTCTACAGTACTGTGCAACTGCTTACCGAGGTTATATGCGCGCGCGTTTATCACAGGCGAGGAACAAAGGTCCTGTGAGGTGAGACATCTGCCAGGACCTTATGCGATTTCCTTAAATGTGCACTGATACACCTGATAAACCAGGAACGATACCGCCGCCTACGCCGATGATATAGGAAGTAAAATCATGTTTTTGAAAACTACACACCGTTAACAGTTGACAAAACCGCGTATGAAACGTCATGAAAGTAGTGTGAAAATGCCACGTGATATTTGAAACAGAAACAGAAAGTAGTTGAAGTAGAAAAGTAATAAAAGTTTGGGGCTCGTAATAATTTTCAACTTGTTTAATTTTAAAAAGCAAGAGCCGTAAATAACAATTGATGTTGTGTTTTGAATGCAAACCAATAGCACACCTTGCCTAGAATATTCAAACAAGATGTGTTTTCAATGCCGTGATTAACCATAATTAAGTTAGGGGTTTGTAATTTCGTAGAATATTTGAATTAAAAAAAAATCATATTTTTATTATGTTCTTTGCTCAAAGAACTTACGATTTTATCACGTGCTAATGTCCATGTAAAAAGTGTGATTATTGAATAACAATTTCGGTAAGTCGGCTTTTTTGTTTACCTCTTTGGCGACTTGGATTGAGACGTACTATAGTTTATTGTGAATATCCCTTACACTGTACCCGGTGCATGGCAACAGGCTCGCCTCCTGTTACATGAGGACTTAAACAATATCAGGCGAAATGTTGGTGTTTACCCTTTTACTGTCTACCTCTTCAGGGACAGAGGTTACATAATATCATCTTCATCCTAATCCTGTCCACTGCTGGACATAAGTCTTTCCTAATGCACGCCACCGCTCGCGATTTCAGCCGTTCTCATCCAGCCCACTCAATGATAATATAATAGGTCATAACCTATGAAATTGCCGTTTTTTCTCTCTCTTAGTATATTTTCTATAACTATTAAATTTCAGAATATTCTTATAAAATAATTACTACTTCCTATAAAAAAATACCATATTTATGAGCTCTTTTGATTTGTTTCGATAATTTGTTGTAAGTTTGTGTTAAAATTTGAAACAAAGACAACTCTTTTTAAGAGCTTCCCGAATACATCATTTGATTTGCATTCACATTAAAAATGCAAAATAATTTTTATGAAGAGTGATATCACACATAATGCTAAAGCTTATGATGATGATACATGCCAAAAATATTATCTCTGGATTTGTCGTTGTGGAGAAATCTGAAAAAAATTTTGTTTGGAAAATGCAGACTTCCCCAAAATCCATACAAAACGGCAATTTCATAGGTAAAGACCTATTATTAAAATTAAACAATTTGGTTTATTACAAAACGAGACAATAGAAACATATATTATTGTGTCTTTGTTTTCTTAAATTATACGAGAATAATATTTAAATACCAATTAGGTATTATTTTATCTAAATTCATAGTTCGTATTAACAGATTTCTTCAAATCTCATAGTTGCCTACTTCTCCGTACTGACTGGCCCATTTGGATTGATCAGCGTTTGTAATTCAAATATCTTTTTGTTCGCCCTTTTTTCGATAAAGTAGATTCTTTTATTACTTCTCGCACAATAGGAGTACAGATACGCGGTACTGGTCCATTCACGATGTTCAGAGGTACTTCTTCGGGGACCTACACTGTGAGAAGGTGCTGTTCACCTTCCAGTACCCCAACCTGAGGATGCCCACCCGACTAGGCAGTAACTTTTGGAAAACAAACACTGCCACGAAGCTACAGCCCAAGTTATACCAAAAGGAACTACACCGATCATTCGAAATTACGCTTAAGGTATTTTATTTTTTCTTTTGGCGATTTATGATTGTTTATTCTTTTCTTGATTATTCTGTTCTTAAAAGGCCGGCAACCATTGGTGATGCGAGTGACAATGGACGGTGGTAGTTGCTTACCATCAACCCGTCTGCTCGTTTGCCCCCTATATAAATAAAAAATATTCCTCGAGTTGGTCAGTCTTCCAGTTTAGATTTTGAATAGTGTATAACTGTAAATCCAGACGTGTAACAAGTTTCATAGTTTGTAGAGAAATAGATAAAATCTATATATATTTTTTGTGTGGGTTGGCAGATTCAGTTATTTACGGTTAGCAAGTCATTACCAACATTAGTAGGGTATGAATATAAATAGAAACAACTCGAATATAAATAATTTTACTATTTGATAGCACAGCTTTCCTTTATTGAAAAATATAATTAAATTTAAATTATTAAATCCCTACCTGAAAAATAGCCTATATTTTGAATAATAAAAAATAGTATATATAATATATAACCATGACCTTTTGAATGCCATTTGTTAAAGATTATAATATTCGTACATTTTTCGCTCATATTTAACATTTTTGTAACTTTTTTTAGGTGATCGCTTAAAGTAGGAAATTAATTTTTATCGTAGGGATTCCTTTTTTTTGTAGTTTTAGTACTCGTATCAAACACTATTTTCTGGTTATTATCAATCAAATCGAAATAAGTGCTGAAAATAAAATTAAAATCATATTTAATGCAAGGACTTTTGTGCCTTGATACGCAGATGAATCTTTATCTTTGACCTATTTTTACTTTTCGCTAACAAAGATACTTTTTTCTTTAAGAAAATGGAAGCAGAACAATGCCAAATGGATAAAATAATAATTTCTGATCAACTAATTAAAATTGATCGTCTTGACATTTTTCAGAATTTTCTTATAAAATAATTACCTCCTCTAAAAAAAGACCATATTTTTGAGCTCTTTTGATTTGTTTTGATAATTTGTTGTAAGTTTGTGTTAAAATTTGAAACGAAGACAACTCTTTTTAAGTGCCTCCCGAATACATCATTTGATTTGCATTCACATTAAAAATGCAAAATAATTTTTATGAAGAGTGATATCACACATATTGCTAAAGCTTGTCTGATGATTCATGCCAAAAATTATTATCTCTGGATTTGTCGTTGTGGAGAAATCTGAAAAAAATTTAGTATACTTTTAAATACTTTTTTCTTTTAGAAAATGGAAGCAGAACAATGCCAAATGGATAAAATAATAATTTCTGATCAACTAATTAAAATTGATCGTCTTGACTTTTTTAAGCGAAAAACTTTCTTCAGAATATTAGGGAATATTTTGAGGTAGGTGGGCAAAAATTATTTTTATCATTTGGTTTAAGTAAGTCTATATAAATTTTTATGAGTGTTATTTAAACGGTTAGCAAAATATTCCAATTTTGGACAGCAAACAAATACAGTTGGTCACCTAAAATAAAAAAAAAATTATACTAAGATTTTATACATTTCCGGTAACAATATTGCTGCCAAATAATTATTTTGCAGCTCAACTAATTATTTTACAGCCCAAAAATTATCTTGCTGTCCAATTTATTATTCTGTTGACCAAATGACTATTTTGCTGCTCAAATATATGTTTGCTGCCCAAGTGATATATTGGCTGACCTTTTTGTTATCATCATTATCCTGCCCTTTTCCCAAATTCATTTGGCTGACCTTTTTGTTACTGACAAAATAATTAAATGGCTGTCTAATAAATTACTTCCCAATTGCTATTCTCTTTTAATCGGAATATTTTGATGAAATATATCGTTTTAGCTGTGTTATTTTTGTAATGTTCCAAAGGGAGCACGATTGTTTTAGTTTTTTTCTTGGTTTCATTGATTTCTCTCTTAAAGTTTTCAGGATCGCTTGCAACTGGTGTCATTTGAGAATCTTTGTTGTAAACGTCTTGAGGGAATTCGTCTTATACAGCAACTGGCGTGTTACAACTCACACACCCTAAAATATCTGTTTCTGTGGCGTTTTGTCCTGCCCAATGAAAATCCTATTCTTATAAACTACAGTTATATCACCGGTTAGATAATCCACTATTTTTATTCGTACCCCGACAAAACGCCGCAACAAAAACGCCGCACGAAAAAACAGCGTTGACAAAACGCCGCAAGACAAAAGGTCGCAAATCGAAAAGGCCGCAGACAAAATAACGCGCACATAAACTTCGCATACAAAAACGCCGCATATTTGATGAATGTTCCCTATTTTTTATTTCCGTTACAATTGTTAAAAACGTGGATTTTCAAAAGTTAATTTTTTGTACCAATTTAAATAATTTAATTTGTTTGTCTGTCTTGGCAAATCGAACGGGATGACCGGGGGTGTGCATTTCGATTATTGTTTGATTATTGGTAGGTTCAGGTTATTTTTTTTTTATGACCAAGCAGAGTGGACTTTCTAACACTGCGGCTAGATAGCGCTCAGCCTAATGGATAAATGGCAAGTCTGCGGCGTTTTTGTATGCGTTATTTTTGCTGCGGTGTTTTTTAGTGCGGCGTTATATTATGCGGCATTTTGTCTACGGTGTTTTTTCGTGCGGCGTTTTTGTTGCGGCGTTTTGTCGCAGAATCATTTTTATTAGTTATAGTTATCAAACCGCCTTAGGTATGTCATTTTTAATTAACTGTTCTTTCAAAATATAGAATAGTGGTCTAAGTTTACAAGATAGATCGTTTACTACTGTTCACTGTTCAGTTCATAATAAATATAAATATTATTAGCTTTTCTAACATGTAACTCTCTAATAAACTTCATATTATTAACGGCAATGAACATTTCCTAAACCTAGTGGCAAATTCAATTTTAAAAAATAATATTTGACTACTTGTTAAACGTCATTGCGTATGTCATGTAACGAAATTACTTGGAAATTACAGTATGTACTTGAAGTTGATTGGTTCAAATTGTTGAAGGTCAATTAATACATATTATTATCCCAAAATGATTAACTTTGTGCCTTTTTTGATAATGTGTCCTAGTTTTAAATTGTTTTGTTTTATATTACCTTGTGCTACGTTGATCGGCATGGCAGGAGTGTGGGTCAGTGGCGTATTCACATACTTTTCGGATTTTGCTTTTAACGCTAACAAAATAGTGAATGCATCAAATTTGTAAAAGGATCCAGCGCTTTTTGCATTACAATATCTTTGAAATTGAGGTTGTAATTTGATTGTAAATAAATACAAGGACGTTGACATGGCAACGAGAATGTTTACACGATTACCATGACAACCGTTATTTTAATACCTGATTGCTATTGCTACAATG
This sequence comes from Parapoynx stratiotata, assembly GCA_910589355.1. Taxonomy (NCBI): domain Eukaryota; kingdom Metazoa; phylum Arthropoda; class Insecta; order Lepidoptera; family Crambidae; genus Parapoynx; species Parapoynx stratiotata. Next base: position 11,829,207 of record OU342457.1, read on the forward strand.
ACTACGGATGAAGAAAAAGTTAAATTGGCAAAGCTTCTTCAAGAAATAGAAGTGCCTGAAGTCAAACTTACAGAGCGATGTTCTGATCTAGTCAAAGACTTTCAACTGAAATTCGGCAAGGAAGTAGAATCGGAAGAGCAGGATGAAGTGACTAAAGACGAGACATATGAAAATCCTTACAAGGTTGACAGGCAACTGCTTGATGATATTGATAAAAAATTGCAAGACTTGCTGATTGAAGGCCAAAGGTACGTAAGTCCATCTATCAATAATTATACTCGTAAAATATTCTTTGAGCACATGCTGGACATTGGCGTTACTATAGAAATTTCAAGTCAGACGATCTGCATAAACACGTACAGTCACGACCAAAAACATGTATCCATAAAAGCGCTTTGCAATTCTTAGGTTTTTCAAAATATTTGCTGTTGCTGAACTAGACACTAGTGATGTCAAAACGACAAATTACAGTCGAGTTCAATAATATGTATGCACATTTGACAGGTCTATATTTGCTCGTAACTGTTCATGATTATCGGTTGAGTAGTTAGCATAGTCAAATCTGGACAGGATTTAAATTTCCAGTTACTAGTGGCTAAATTCAATACTGTCTACCCACCGAGTATATCTCAAAATATTATTATTATTTTACAAAAATATGGTATTTTTTCAGGGCGAAAAAAGAGCTTGTTGGTAGCATCGTCTTATCAGGATCAGACCCAAAGAGACCATGGCGCACCAATTCAAGTAAAGAAAAACTGTTGCGTATCGATAACGAAATAAAACGACACAACGAGAAAGCCAATGAATTGATTTCTCCGTTAGCAGATGGGGAAATGCAAGAACTGGTGCATAAGTGCCATGAAGAAAACCTCAAGGCTCCCCCAATAACATTCGATAGACTACGCGACACCGTCGATGCAGCAAAGAGAAATTTACCTAATTTTCAATACAGGAAGATTGAAAATTCAACCGCAAATGCCATATTGCCTCAAGCTCACCAATATCGAAAAGATGACATAGAAAAAACAGAGCCTCCAATGTAACGAAAATACATTTCATTTATCCTTGTTATTGACCTGATTTAATAAAATATGTTATAGAATTTTTTTTAAATTACCTACTTTAAAAAATATATAATATCCAAATCACTAAATCTAGATACTATCTAGATTTAAATTTACTGCGAGTGGTCCTAAGGGCCTCTTGCAGGAAATAAATGTTGTTTAAAATCGAATTTGCCTTTTTTTGACATTTTTATGAATAGGATTGATTTTTACTTTAATAAAAATAAACTTCTGGATGGATAAAGCAGTGTTTAAAATCAAGTGCGGCATATTGAATCCAAGCGTAATGAAGAAATTCTAAATTTAATCCCCAGCGAAGCGAGAAAGAAAAGAATTCTGTAAGAAAACGAGGGATTGTAATCGCCTGAGATTAAGACACTTGTATCCCCGATAAATGTACTCTGCTTTAGTAACAAAAACCAGCCAAGAGCGTGTCGGGCCACGCTCAATGTAAGGTTCCGTAGAGTTTTTTACCTATGATTTAAATTAGCCCAAAGTACTCAATACAAACTAGATAGTTTAAGTATGCTGGGTTTTTGGTGGTAATTTTAGGATTGCGTGAACCAATTTTAATAATCCTCTTTTTATTTGAAAGAAGATACGTTCCGTATAGTAAAATATATAAACTAAGATAAAAAAAATGGTTAAATTACAAACTTACAACTCTTCAACACATCAAATTGAAAATAATTTTCCTAAAAAGTCTATAATCAGTCTACTTTAGAGATTTTTTCATATTTTTTAAACTTGGCTCACAAGTTAGAGGTCACATCATTTTCCACTTTTTATTTTACCACTTTGTCGACATGATTGATATACATATTGGTACCAAATTTCAGTTTTGTAGTGCTAACGGTCACTAAGATTATCCGCGGCTGACGGACAGACGGACTTGACGAAACTATAAGGGTTCCTAGTTGACTACGAAATCTTAATAAAAAATAGTAAAAACAAGAAGGTTGATGATAATCAGGTCGTGTTCGCACCTGAAGTGCGTCAGGAACGATTGAAAGTGGAAGAAAAAGGAAAAGGGGAAATTGAAAACGATTCCATTGGCTATATGGAATAAATTTGTATGAAACCGAATCATCCGCACCACTCGCGCCGACCACATTCATCCAGAGCGACGTGTTAGACGTCGACGATTTTTACAGTGAATTTTTCTCAAATCATAGGTAGTGGACAATATATCCCACGGCCTGACACAAGGCTTAGCTTCTTACGGAGCTTGGGCGAGATGAGGAACCTTCGCGTATTGGCATTGGAGTATTCGCACATAGCTGATGGATCTGGAGGCTCCCTTATAACTTTGTTGCCGGTTTTGAAAAGACCACATTTTCGATTGCAGGTTTGAACAAAGTTTAATCTTATATTTCCTAGAGAAAGAGTGAGAGTGAAATTAATAAAATACAGCTTTCAGTTTAGATAATATTACTTAATAAATGAATTTAGAAATAATACTTGAAGTACACTTGTTTTTATTTAAACATTATCTAAAAATTGGTAGGAATAACTTTGTACGTTTGTTTGTATTGGGTATCTATTAACCTATAGTTTTAATATGTTCCGAGCAAAGATCAGACATGTATCACCACCGTGACAGCTTAGCCATGCACATAATATTGTCTTTATTATATAATTTCTGATCAGCTTATATGCCGTGAGGACCAAACTCCGGGGCGAGTGGACGCGGCCCTCGGAGTGGGGGGCTACGACATCCCTGACACGGCCTGGCGGCGGGTCAGCATCCACTGCCCCGATCTCTACTTGCTGATGGCTTTCTGTATTTATAACTACTTCATTCCTACTTCCATTCATTTACCAGTACCTATTCCTAACACAGTATTTTAGACAGTATTTTATGTTAAAAAAATTCAGCTTGGTAATATTTTTTTTACTTTTGACTCGGAGCCAAAAGTATCTTGAACATACAGGGTTATAAAACCAAATAAGATAAAGGACAAGTCTGAAACTGAAATACATCGTATAATTAAATTCGGAAGTAATTAAATAGACAATTTCATTTTTAGTGTAAATCGTATCAATGTCATACCTAAATTGTAGTTTTCTAAAGTTGTAGTATGATATAATAACTTTAATTACCAGTAGACCTTACCTAGATAAGTAATGAGCAAGTTTTATATTAGGTCCTCACCTATGAAATTGGTGTTTTGTATGGAGATTTTGGGGATGTCTGCATTTTACATACTAACATTTTATCAGTTTTCTTCACAACGACAAATCCAGAGGTAATAATATTTGGCATGTATCATTAGACAAGCTTTAGCAATATGTGTGTGAACACGCTTGATAAAAATTATTCATCGTTTTTATGTTAATGCAAATCAAATGATGTATTCGGGAGGCAGTTAAAAATAATTGTCTTTGTGTCTAATTTTAACACAATTAAACTTACAAAAAATTATGAAATTAAATAATACGAGCTCAAATATATGGTCTATTTTAGAAGAGGCAATTATTTTATAAGAATTTTCTGAATCTTAATAGTTACGGACAAATTGCTAAGACAGAATAGAAACACCAATTTCATAGGTAAGGACCCAATATAAAAAAAATGAAAAATGCTTTATTAACAAAAATCCTTAACATAATGGTAACGTGTTTTCCCGGTAAGTAATCAAAGATACTTGTGTTGGGAATGCCTCGCTCTTGATCCACAGGCGTATATGGTACCTTATTTATTTAAGTATAACATCAAATTAAACATTTTTTTTTAATGGCTAAACATAGATATTTAAACAATCAAAATTGGAAGCTCGTGAGATTCTATCAAATGTAACTCTAAAATTAACGAAATTTAAATGCTGTAATATTACATTAACAGATCGTATACGAGATTACGATAATTTGAGGAGGTTCCTTACACCAAGCATTCCACTCAGGGAGACCCACTGGCAGCTGGGTATAGACCTCAAAATGAAACAGAGACAAGACTCTGACATTACCTGCTTTATCAGGCATTTGGCTTATCGCTATGGAAATAATCTAGGTGAGTATTATTAGTTATATCTTAGTTCTAATAAAGGTCTTCAGTTGATCAATGAAGAGGTCACAAGAGTTCAAAAATGACTAAATGCAAGCAGAAATCATCTAAATATTATTTTCACCATACAAGCCGGGGACCCAATGCTTGATATAGGCAGCGCACTTGAAGTACCAAAAGTCTGCTCATCCTGGCTTGTCCAACAATTTGGTAAACAATCTTGGCACTACTTTTTAATGAAATAGCACAATATAAAATCAATTGATAACTAAATTCAAAAGTTTTCAGTCTGTAATAACGATTTATTGGTAAAGATTTTTGACTTTGATAATAAATTTTTTAAATGAGTGATTTCGTTAAAGATTACTGCAAATATTGTTTACCAAATAGGACTAGTTAGGTTGATCAGACTTTAGGTATTTCTATATAAATCAACCCTGCAGTACCCGCATCCAATTTGCTACTTGTAACTACGAAATACCTGCTGCTATTTCGAGTATCGCAAAACTAAATTGATAAAGTTCCTATAACTATAAACCTACCTATTTTGAATAGATAAATGCTTCGTCGTATATCGTTTACATTGTTATTTAAGGGGTGTTGTTATTAAAACGGTTAGCAAAATATTCAAATTTTGGTCAACTAAAATAGCTTATCAGCAACTTATGGACAGCAAATGAGCAACAGAACATTTTATTAATAACCCGTCACTTACTGAATTCTTAGTATTTGCCTAGAATTACTTTAAATTTCAATATGGGGTTGCTAGGGAGATGCTCTCCAGCAGCCCCAAATTGAAATAATTGTACGTTGTACCTGAAAAGGTACAGTTTTTTTAACTAATTGAGTACTCATTATGGACAATTTGCGTTGGTTGAACAAAATGTTGCTGAAGAGCATGACTTAAAAATTCTGTTCCTCCTATCGTGTGCCGTTTGGTAAACAATACTTATTGGCATGTAATTTTAAGGAAACTACTTGTTTAAAAATAATAACATAACATCATCACGCCTCTTTGCCCTAAGGGGTAGGCACACCCACATTTCCCCTGATATGTCTAAGTCTCCACGTAGCCTGTTGCCATTTTTTTATTCGATCCCACCGTTTGAAATTTTAAAAAGTTTTATGAGCCTACAGTTGTTTGTGCCCGGTACATGGCAACTACCTCGCCATCTTTTACAAGGGGACATAAGCATATCAGGAGAAATGATAGTCTTTAACACCTAGATAGAGTCGTGGCGATGTATTTAAGTCTGAAATGTTGCTAATACAGTCGGTCACGGTTGCTTCGGTGTAAGGGCGGGCAGTGACCTCACTATTTAAATCATTGTTACAGTCACATTGGGTATCCACCAGTGGCGCTTCACCACGTTTCCGCTTCGGCGTGTTTTCGAGCTGATGCCGCGGTTGGTGAGGTTCATCTACATTGGCAAAGTTGAAGATGAGGTAGACCTTAAGAGGATGCTAGGGATCATATCATGTGGAGTTTGTGACAGTACTGTACCTTTTTTTAAATTGATTATTAATTTCAGTTTTTAAAAACACAGACAGAGCAAAATAAATACATATTTTTGTACTCGACTGTACCTAGTCGAGTACAAAAATATGTATACTCATTCTAGGGGACATTATTTTCTTTTAATAAGAGTCATTTACTGTCAAGTGGTTTCATGTTCTTGGAGTAGACTGTGCCAACTTAATAATTAGGTGGGTAATATAGGTGGCTCACTTCTATTATCACACGGAATCAAGGAAAGACTCAGAGTAAACAGAACTGGAGTAGCCATTAGTCAATTTCTCAAACATTTTTTTCTGCCATTTCTTGCGGGGGGTGAGGTTACCACTACACTTAAAGCCAGCACACATAAACAATAACTTTTACCGTTTTTACAAATGCACACATGCATAATTCGACACACAAATTTAAATTTCACGCACACACGCTTAAAATTGTCTCGTGAGGTGTGCGTTTTGACAACGTCACAGCCGCACTCCCCACGAGACTAGCGTTCGAAATTTGAAATCGTTGAATACTAAAACATGAAATAATGAAGTAAATAATCATAAAATCTTAAAAATTATAATTACAAATAAAAGGTGACACCATCTTTTAGCATACTCGATGTTTTCTATTTATTTTTTCAACAAAAAACAGCACAGGCAGGCATTTTTGCGGGAGCTCTGTTCGCCGCAACGTTTACAATGTTATGGCTGTCAAAATGGCTGCTCAACTAGTTTTATTAAACGTGCAAGCATCCGATGCTTGTGCATTTGGCAGAGGGGAATGTTAGACAAAGGCTACTCCAGTTCTGTTTACTCTGAGAGGAAAGATAAAGGAACAGTTCTCTTAACGGTAAATAATGTAGCGTCTGTACTCCACACTGCTGGGTAGTCTTCATGCATGAAGAAGCACGTGAGGTTCAGGTGGTTGTCCTGCATGGAGAAACTGCTGGCTGTTACACCACGACGTTGTTGCTGTTGGACTCGCTCTCTTTAGCGACGTGTAACAGCTTAAAGGTCATAGCTCTTTTTTTGAAAGGCCCTAAACTGATGCCTCTGACGGCTACTCAGTTATCACCGGATTTTTTAAAGAAGGCTGTGGTGGTTCTTCGAGCCTGTAGTGGCGAACCACCACTGAAGGAGTTCTCTCTGGAAGGCATCCCCCGCTTCCAGGGAGAGTCTCCAGGACGCTCGAGCCGGATTCGGGGATCGGCAGACATCTTGAGGGTGCCTCTAAAGGCTCAGGCTTGCCGTGTCGTGGAGGAGTTGCGAGGGAGCGCGCGGAGCTCCGCGACTGTGACCCGGGTCTTCGCACCCTTGGTCTACTAGGGTCATAGCTCATTATAGCCACTCGACACCCAATCCGCACCGACTCGCCTCAAATTTCTAATGGACATGCGCTCATTGTACCAACTCCGTATCGTCACCGGATAGCCTCGCTCGTGATCTGCCATGCACTAGATGGTCCACTCGATGACCACCCACTGTTCGCACGTACCGCGTGCAGGTTCCGAAAAGATCGTTCGTTTTCACATGATCGATGCTTAGGTACTGATTGAAAACGCGGTGTGACAACAACCGGTGGACAACGAATCGAATCAGCGGTGATCCGTGCTCTAATGACTAGAAGTCAACAAATATTATCGTAGGTAGATATATTTATTATGTAGGTACTATTATAATATTTACCTACTGTTCACTCTTATATTTTAGTAGTATTTATAACTTCGCTAATAAATGCTATACGTAATGGCCGTACCTACTTGTATTTAAAGTGATAGATTTGGATTTTAGGGAAGCGTATGAGAGCGCTTCATGAATAATAAAAGCACAGGAGGATAGAAAAATATCATTGAATTATTTGTATACCTACCCCAAAACCGTTAAGCTTCTAACGCTGCCGTGGTGTGTGTTTTGAAATCCTTAAAAATCCCATTCTCCAAAAAAAAAGACTTATTTTAAAGTGCTAGGACAAAAGTAAAGCTATTTACAATCATGAGTATTTAGAACCAAACTAACCCAGTATATTTGTCTCGCTGCCAGTAGTTTATTTATAATTTACCTACTATTTGCTGCCTCGCGTAATAGGTATGTAGCAATTCATTACGAAATTCATTTATCTGTAACACATTTAAAAGTTTGAATTCGTGCTACATTCAATTTTGCGCGTTGTTAACATTTTATACCTATCAACACATTGATAAGGTATCCTATTCAATAACACAAACTATTCATGTTTGAATTAGCAAATCCTTTGACTACCCGTTGTTGAAAATGATCCTGGCTTCTTGGTACTACTTTCTAAAGCAAGGTCCTACCTACCTATAAATACCTAATTCACTTCTGCTTATGGTACTTTTGTCAGCAAATCTTGAAATTGAACCTCTATTGGGCCCAAAGTCTTTTAGTTTTAGTTTCGCAATAAAACTTAAATTCAGTTTTCATCACCTGTGATCATGATTAACCTGTTTAATTTACTATTACGTTTGTAATAATAGTCCTTTGTCAAATTATGAGATATCAGTTATCAGTTCTTTATTGCCTATCTATCCAGTACCTACCTATCTATCCAGTACCTATGACACCACACCGCTTCCAAATTTTATGTACCTACCTAGGCACTTTAGTTATGTTGATGTTCTTGTATTTGTATCATCAGCCGCACGCACAGCACGATTTCTTCAGTTGTGGATATAGAAGGATTTCCTCCTTGCGAATCATCATTGAGTTCCTTTGACCACGTTTAGACTTATTGAACAAGTAGGTAAGTATGCTAATCAGTCTATAGTTGGCTAGTTGACTCATATCAAAAGTAATGAAAATAATGTTTAATTCCCCATAGTACTTAGTACAAAGGTCCGAAATATACCAAGTTCAATAAAAATAAAAAGATTGCAGTATAAATTCAATATAAATATGTTTTATTTTTACTTTTCTTTTCATGTGCCAAAAACGCTATCCACCATGTTCGTGAAATTGGTTGAGTAACGTTTCTTGTAAAAATTACTACGCATGGTCAAAATCCGTCAAACGCTAGTCGCAACCAATAACCATAATAATTGTCGGGTATGTCACGCATGCGTATTGCATTGTTTACAATAATCGCTACGGCACAGATAGTTCATAGAACATCAGGACCGAAGGCGTTTTTGACGTAATTTAAAATTTATAGTGTTACAGGCCTCAAAAAAATTATATTATTTTATAACACATTTGCTCGTAAAGGGTCTCTCATTTCACCAATTTCAATATTATAATTTATCAAATTACGTAGGTACTTGTGCGATAATGTAAAGTAAAACGCACAGTTTATGATGTTCCGTCTTAAAACGAACGATACTTTTTTTAATCTTTGCAAAGAGTTTTTATGGCAAAAAGGTAGTCAAAATTTTTTTAATAAAATTACCTTTGGGAGATGAAATATAAACATTTAATTCTTTAATTTCATTTACAAATTGTTTAAATTTTTATTAACAAGTGATTAAACATTTATTAGTATGTCTGAGTTTTATTTATTTCCTCGCAAATGTGTTATAAAATGTCATATGACATACGTGCGGTTTGATAACTGCCTTCTTATAGCCCTCACCTTCACCTACGGCTCAGGCTAGCAATATCGCCTCGGCTGTAATTTCCAACTTACCGCACTTATATCATAATGTTCTATTTTACGGTGATGGCTAACAGTAATGAATCATTTGGGGCCCAATAAAAAAGAGTCAACTAGCCTATTGCATTGAATGGGGTAGGTAGGTCTTGAATTTAACATATTGAGCCATTGCCGACATGAATCATACGATAGTGCGAGCTTTCTCAGAGTGCTTCTTCAACCTAACATTATTGACCTGTGAGATTGTGCAGTACCTACCTCATTCCACTCCATGTCCGTGCGCATCAAAATGCCTTAAATGCTTAGTTTTATTAAATGGAATCACTAATATTGTTGTTGTTTATATTATGCAGCCTCTGTTGCTTTGACCACCCTATTTCTGAAGGATATGTGATCATTAATTGCCCGGGATATCGGGTATTCTATCACATAACTATCGTGACGTCAAAATGGCGTGAACAGGAATAACTTGTGATTACTCTTAACCTTTATAGGTACAAATGTCTGGTTCGGTTTACAAATAGAACGAATGTGGTTCAAACATTTAAGCGTGATAAATTTCAAATCGGAGTTTTGTAACCGGGTAATTGATGCTCAGTTTAGTTTGTGCTTACTTAGTTTAGTTGGTAACTTTAGTATTTCACTGGTATCGTGGGTACGTCACTGGTGCGGTGAGAATTCAGTGGTACAGTGGAATAATTCACTGGAACTGCAAGTATTTCACTGGTACACTCAATTAAGTCTACTCTAAGGTGGTAGTGATTATTTCTCTGGTACAGTGAGAATTTCACTGGTACATTCGGAGTAATCAGAACACTCTTGACTAGTATGGTGATTTTTTCACATAGAATATTTTCACTCGAACGGTTTCTTTCGTACACTCAGAGTAATCAGAATACTCTGAGCTGGTAGTGTTTAACTGGTACTGGCAGCTTGCTGCATCGTATATAATTTAAAATACTAATTGAACATTTTCTTACAGAATTAAAACAAATCATGATACAAATACAAGACGATGAATCCAAAAGAGATTATTGGCAAAAAGTTGCAGAAAATATTAATCAAGAATTCTCAAATATTATGGAATTATACGATATAAAGTTTTGTGTATGCGTATACAAATGCTAACCATTTTTATAAACTTGCAATTTTAATAAATATTTATTTACACCAAATACCGTTTCTCTGTTTGGGTAAATTTAGTACCGACAACTTAAAGAAAACCGCTACGAATTGGTAACATAAAAATAAAATAAAAAATACTTTTCTCAAAAAAGTTTATTTACATAACATATATATTAACTGATAAGGAATAAAAATAACTCGGTACAGGATAGTAAACAAAAAGTTGCGCACTCTCACGAACCGATCGGTGCGGGCAACCACGACAAGTCACGACAAACAATCGTCTTTGCATACAGAGGCGCTATAATATAATTAAAACTAAACAAAAAAATATTTAAAAAGAAAAAAGTTACAATGTACTCAACGATTAATATTTGCAGAATTTTGAAAAACCTAAATATCATTTTATATTGCTATAAAATGATATTGAAAATACATACATCAAGTGGTTAAAACAATTAATCGACGTTTAGATTAATTAAGTAATCAAATATTTTTTTTTTTTACATTTAATTAATATACTTTATCAGTTCAAAAGTAGCTGTCTATACTATCATTAAAAACAAAGTGATATACATATTACAATAATAATATAAAATCTTTTAAAATCATAACTTCGTCCGTATATAGTCCCCATCTCCGTAGTCTTATAAAAATTACGAACGGTAGGTTTCCAATTACATATATTATTATACAAGGGGCATATAATTGATTCTATATTATTTAAGGTACTCAAAGCACTCTATTGGAAAACGTAACTTTGATGAAACATCACAAATGCTACAGCAATTGTTTCAACATTTAACTATCATTGTCTATTATTTGTTACTTTCCCCGCAGTATAAGCAGTTTTATGTAGGTACGTATTCTGTTATCCATAATTATTATTACTAGATAAAATAGTTATATATATAATTTTCAGTTTTTATTAATAGCAACCAGCTTGGTGAATTTGACTTACATAGTTATTGCTTATTAATGGCAATATTCTCTGATAACCAAGCAAGGGACCTAGTTCATTCAACGCAACTGGCATGTACAATTTTATAAAAATAAATAGGATGCTTTAATGTAGCATCGCTTAATTATTATTCTAATAACCATAAGCATATATTCAAGATATAAATGGTTATTATTTTCTTAATTCACATGCGCATTCCGTATCAATATAATAATAAATATTATTATACCCTCATTCCTTCCCTGGCGATCAGAAAACACCCCTGTTTTGTAAGTTTTATTTATGCTATCCCTAACCTAGACGTTACCGAGGGATGGACAAAAATATTATTGAAAATAAATTACTTCAAATTTTGTATAACGTATTCAATGGAGCAACAAAACATAATAAGGAAAATCGGTCATCAACTTAAAAACGATACGAAGTTAGTTATTGATTAAAAACTCATGCAATTTCATTTATATACCAGGATATAAAACAATCGCATTGAAATTACAATAAGGGAAAAAAAGGTATAAATAAATACAGTAATTTAGTTAAAAACATGGTTAAATAACTATCGTTTTATAATATACAAGGTTGTTGTTTCTTTGTTTGATTAAGTATAATTATAATATAAATCTATGAGTTCTTTAGGTGATTCTAATATATAAAAATATAGAAGACGTTGTAAGCGGGTGCGTCGGAGGGCGTGGCGGGGCCAGGGCCAGGACCGGGGAGCGTGGCGGGGGCGGAGGCGGAGGCGGAGGCGGGCGCGGGCGCGGGCGCGAGCGCGGCCGCGGCCACGGGCCCGCGTCAGTCCTCGCTGCACGAGTCCTCGTTATCCGCTTCCTTGATGTTCGTGAAGAACGACGTCAACGCTTTTAACATTACACCTGCAAACAACCACACCATTACATTTTAAGACCTCTAGAGATTCCGAGCTCGAATCGATTAATATAATTGGTTTATTAATAATTATTAATAATTGGTTAGTGACGACATTCTTGTCTGTTAACGATTTAAGCTTAACAAATTATTATTTATGCCCTAAATACTCTGTGTTAAAAGTATTTATTAGTTTCGACACATCCATTATCCCGTAGGAAATATTAGGTCCTTAGCTATGAAATTGGTGTTTTGTATGGAGAATTTGGGGAATTCTGCATTTTCCATACAAAAATTCTTTCAGTTTTCTTCACAACGACAAATCCAAAGATAATAATATTTGGCATCTATCATTAGACAAGCTTTAATAAGTGTGATCACACTTCATAAAAATTATTTATCGTTTTTAAGTGAATGCTAATAAAATGAAGTATTCGGGAGGCACTTAAAAAGAGTTGTCTCCGTGTCCAATTTTAACACAATTAAACTTACAACAAATTATCAAAACATGTATAAAATCTACACTGATGGATCTAAAACTGCCACGGGTGTTGGAGCTGCATTTTTCGACCCACAAAATAATATGTATCAAAACTATAAGTTGCATCAAGAACTGTGCATTATGAGAGCAGAGTTAATTGCTATTTATAAGGCCCTAAAATATACTGAGGCACTCCCTAACAGGAATGTCGTCATTATAGTTGATTCTAGAAGTGCACTTCAACATCTGGCTCGATGCAGCTCGGGCTTCCGAGTTGCACCGATAGCTTATGATATTGTGAGCCTTATGCATTCATTGGAGAATAGAGATTTTAATGTTAAACTGCAATGGGTACCTTCCCATATTGGCATATATGGAAATGAGCATGTGGACCAGTTAGCTTACCTTGGTAGTAGTATTGGAGAATATTTGAACTATAAACCTTATTCTGTAGAAATAATGAGTAAAGTAAAAGAAAAATGTTTTAATATGTGGCAAGAAACCTTTGACGATATATCAACATCAAAAGGAATTTGGTATTACTCCTTTACACCCAAAATATTTAAAGTGCCCTGGTTCTGTGGTACTGACCTCTCCAGGGAAATTATTATTTCAGCTTTTAGAGTACGATCAGGTCACATCCCACTAAATAAATTCCTGAACATGATGCGAATTAAGCCATCCCCTTTGTGTGTTGAGTGTAACAAGGTAGAAGATTTACTTCACTTTTTAATGGAATGCAAGCTGACTCAGTGCAATCGACAAAGGTTTCTTCCCATGCAACTTGAGAATGGTGGCATTAATATGATTTTAAATAACCCCATTTGTAGGGACGCCATACAGATCTATCTATTTGTTAAACACTCATACAGTGAACGTCAACAAGTTGCTTTGTGAGAATTTATAGGGAGAGTTGTTTGATTTTTATTTTTATTTGAGTCTTCCTATGAGGCTGACATGGTTACCAAGTGTGACTAAAGCCTCTATAAAATAAAAGATTAAAAAAAAAAAAAAAAAAAAATCAAAACAAATCAAGAGCTCAAAAATATAGTTTTTTTTAGACGAGGTAATTATTTTTTAGGAATACTCTGAATCTTAATAGTTAAAGACAGAATACTAAGAGAGAAAAAAACACCACTTTCATAGGTAAGGACCCAATATAATTAGAATTTTAATTAACTAACCTTTGCCCTCCGGTTCCTTTTCCGATTCTTCCCACGCTAAAAATCCATCTACAGTAATTATATATTGTTCATGTAGATATTGGAAAATTTCTAAAGTTAAACCTGTAAAAAAAAGAAAACTTTAAATATGCTGTTTTTTAAAAAACAGTCCCAAAAATACCTTGTGCATCAAATACGCACCTTGTGGGTGTTCTAGCCTATGTATTAACTGTTGAATACCAAATAGACAACTGGCTTCTCTAGCCTGTTTAGTCTCGCCGAATTCATTAATAAGTCCGGCATATTTATTCATACGTTCCTGGTTAAAGTGCGGCACATCACGTCCCTCGGGGCCGAACAGAGCGTGTTCACAAATAGCTTGTATTAAAGCACGCATAAACCAGTCTTCATTGGAGGATTTTCCAAGATTATCCTAAAAATACAAAACAACTTTAATTACAACCACAGTTCCGATATTAAATAAAAAAAACTTATTAATTATTTTAATATGCATGTTTAACATTATACATTGCATACTAACATGTATCCATCCTTTTATGCAGTCGCAACTTTCATCAGAGTTAAGAAGTTGCAGAATTTTCTTCTGTGTCTCAGCCGGAGTAATTATTTTTTCTGGCTCCTCAGCCTTAACAGCACCTTCCAGGAATTCAAATTTATTTTCTTCTAACCATTTAGCAACCTGTGGAAATGAGAAAATAACAAAATGAGTATAAACAATCTAGCAAATGATGGACATGGATGGCTTTCTTATATTCATTTTACTGTAACAACTCTTGTATAATTATAAATATTTACCTGATCTTCTGGCATCCATTCCTTCAGCTGAAGCCCAGATTCCTGCCATTTGCTTTTCACAAAAGTAGGACCCATACTGTCCTTCAAATCTTTTATAATAGCTTTTAGCAATAAATGGCCTTGGTTTGAAGAGATAATATTTTGAGACAACCTAAATGTTTGCTGGAGTGTGATATGCTAAAATAATGAAAAAGAAATTAAAGTATTTTCGAAACGTTAAATTGACTGACCATTTTAAAGTACACAATAAATTATTTATTTAATTACCTTCTTTTCAACTTGTGGTGCTACAAACTTGCCTAAATATTCATATAACATAGGAATATCAATGTATAAATCAGGCGCAAATTCAAAGGTTTCCTTGATGCCTGACACAAAATTATCAGCAGAGATGGTATTTGTTGAAATTAGATGTAACAATGACTTTGCTATTAAAGTAATTTCTTTTACACTCCTGAAAATAAAAACGATGTTATTGGAGGGTATGATATTTTTGATAGTTCATATACATAAATAAAAGTCATAAAATAACCAAAAAACACATAAAACCATCTTACTTTTCTATAGCAACATTGAGTATTTCAGTAACAACCGCAGCGTGATACTGTGGAGGGAAGAGTTGTTTGACGTCTGTGATCATTTCCTCGTCATCGTGGTTTATGAGGCACAGGTCGACGGTGGACTTGACAGACTTCCTCTTGGAGTCGGGCAGAGGTTCCTGGTGGACGGGCGCGGCGGTGGCGGGCGCCTCGGCGACGGGCGGCGTGGGCGGCGCGCCGCTGGCGCTGCGGCTGCCAGAGTTCGAGCGCGCGCCGCGCATCGACCCTGACCGGCTGCCATTACCACTGGTAGAACCTGCAAACACTAACTTTTTAATTCTATTCCAAACACAAAATTTTCTATGACGTTCTGAGCATGGAGACGGACAGACCTACAATGAAGTGAAGACCAAGGAAGGGCTGGATCGGATGTGTATAGAAGGATCTTTTTTGTCTAACCCTATTCGCATTATTTAATATACCTACTTAAATATCTATTAATTATGTTACAAAGGTTATACATCAATCATCATCAATAGTCATTGCCTCTCGCTTCTTCGTTCGTGCGGAAGCGAGAGGCAATGAGTAATTTTGTCTCCGGGGAGTTTTTCTCTCCTACCCGTGATAGGACAGGTAAGTCATTTTTCTCTTAGTTTATCAGCCATTAGGGCAACATTCACAATTTCCCTTATATATTCATTCCTCATCTTTTCTCGTCACACCACACATCCACCTCAATATTAGCATTTCAGCTACATGCAATCTTTGTTCATCCATCTGCTTTACAGGCTAACATTCCGATCCATAGCCATGACGACAGGTCTAATTACAGATTTAAATTTTTTCCTTCAAATAAGGGGGTCACAAGTAGTAGCCGAAACCTGTCGCCATTAGAAGAAAAGGTGCTGAGTGACAGAAAAGAACGGAAGATGTAATAATTATTGTGGCAACCCTGCCTAGAGTGGAAAAGGAACAAGAAGAAGCATCACTGCTTCCCAACCAGCTTTATGTTTTTGAAGGACAGGACATTTTTGAAGGTCGGCAAGGAAGGGTGATTAGGGAAAGGGTAGTACAAAAGATCCAAAGGCTCGAATTGCTCTGTGTAATCACATTCCCATCAAAAGATAAGATAAGCATCACTTAGCCCAATTATTGTTGCCTGTGTAGAGAATTATTAAGTCTGCTATATATTATATACATTCTTAGTGTTATGTACATTAAAGTATAAATAAATACGCTTTTACTTACTAAAGTCAGTCCTAGAATTAAATGTCGATCTCTCAATCGAAGCACCCTTCGAGTGGTATGGGGCCATATCCTTGTTACCTACAAACAAACTTACTTTTATGATATGTTCAATAAGTTATTAAATATATAACAAACACTGTTAAATTAGAACGCACCTCTGAGTGATGATGGATCAGTCTGTACAGTTTCTAAGATTCCATACATATTATTTTTGGTAAGACTAATCATAGAGTTGCTACCTGTCTGGGCAGTATTTTTGGTGCCTGATCCAAGAGTCCAGCCAGGATTTGGTGGGGCCAATTTAATATTACTCAAATTCTGAAATAAAATTCATCATTTTATTTAATTTTCAACATGTTTAAAATATTTTAAAAAATGTCTAATATGGAAAAAGAAATTCAAAATACCTTTGGACCAGCAGCACCACCTGCCTTCAATTTTGATGTATCTACAGTATAGCTGTTCCTTGTTTTCCAATTATTACTCTCCATGAAAGAATTCGACGCCTGACGACGACCTTCACCCCGCTTACCGCGTCCACCTTCATCACGGCGGAAGCCGCCCATGGGCGCAGCATTCATCAACTAAAAACGGTTAAAATGAAGCTATTGAAAAAATTTCCTATATAAAATTGATGATGAGTTTTCCAAAGATGAAACATTGTTTATTTTCATAAGCAAAATATTTACAATAAACAACAATGTTAGTAAAAGATTTTTTTTATTGCAAAGCATGTGTTGAACTTCATTTTTTTTATCGCATATAGCATATTGGGCTTTTATGATGAGACCTTTTTCATTAATTGAAAAGATTAAGTAACCAAAACAACTAAATATCCAAATACATAGTTTTGTTACATTATAAACTATTTCACACACACCATAAAATAACAAGAAAAAATTAATTTTTTTTTCGTGACTACTCTATTCCTTACTGGTGAACTCATGATTGCAATAAAACCAACCTCTATGTGACGCTGTTGTTGCTCAGCTTCCTTCTGGATTTGGTCCATCATCTTGGGTTGAGAATCAACTACACTTTTCACAACCCATCTCCTCTTCCTGAGTGCAATGACATCTTGAATCATAAATCTAACGCGGCTGCTTATCTTATTTGATTTGCGATCAACAATATCTTGCATTTTCTTGAATACATTATCCAGTTGGTCTTTGACCTCACTTTCAACTTGTTCACCAATGGTGGTAAGCAATTTGCATAAACATTCTAATTTTTCCTCCTCTAACTTTTCAATTAAATAGTTCATACAGTATACCATAATCTTAGAAGTGAGCATTTTCAATTTAAATAATTCACCTGTAACAAACAACAAATTATCTCAGTTATTCTTTATAATAATGCATATACCACAAAATATTTCTAACATATAAAATGTTAATTGTAGACAATTTATTTTAAGAAATATAAAGAACGATAGCATGGCTGAGCTATTTATTCATAATATGCTAACTAATTAGGCATCATATTAATTCGATCATTCGCACTATGCATTTTAAAAGTGAAAATAAAATCGCTAATAGCACAACAAAGGACAAGATATGTTTTGCTTGAGCTTATACTATTTATTAACAGAATAATATGCTCTACAACATAATAATACTTCGCATAACAGTACACAATTCGCTATGAATACTTAACATAATATGAAATATATATTTGAAAGTAGTAACTTACCAATAAACCGCACATTGCCCACAGACCTCATTCTCACACGTCTGTTCTCTTCCTCTAATTGTAATTGTAACTCCTTTTTCTTAGCCTAAAATGTGCACAGAATTAATTAAAACTATATTCGTAATTCAGCTTTTTATACTTGCAGAGAAAATGTTACAGAATACTTACAGGATCTGTACATTCGGACATTTCCGTCTCTAATTTCAGTACTTGCTCATCTACTTTATTGGTTTGAAATTGTTTCTGGCATCTGCTAATAATAAGAGCTCTAAAATTGACACACTGGTCTGGATTGACTGCATTGTCAGCAGGCACCTATAAATTATGTTATAAGACATGAATTTTGTGCATTTCAAAAACATAACAACAATTATTTTACTCTAAGATGTTACCTTGAGTGTTGATAGTTTATTACACATGGCTGCATAAGCCTCTGAGAAATTGGGTTCATCAATGGCTTTTTCAAACACCAAATCAATAACACCTTCCAAACGTTTTTGATTATTAATTTCGAGAGTTTTCACTCTTTCTAGCAAGGTGTCAAACTTTTGAGGTGTCAACTTATTGAGGATGCCCCTAAACTTCTTGTAAACTTCCTGTAACACATATTTTTATATAGTAAAATATAAAATATTCTTAAAAACTTAAGAAAGCAATTTGAAAAGGCAATTGAAAACCACCTCAGTCTTGAAATCCTCTTCAGTAAGATTCTCCTTCCTAAATCGTGCTGGCTTCCAAGCTGAATCTACTTGGTTCAATTTGACTTCTTCTCGTAAAGATAATGAAACATGGATCACTTGTTTTTGGGAGCTACTTGATGAATTTGGAAGTTTTATGCTGCTCTTACCTGTGAGAACAAAAATATCTATAGCATATGCAAAAAATATAATCCAATTCATAAATGAAAATAGGCCTTAAACTAAAAGTATGTAGTCTCACCACTTGAAGTCAAATTCCTACCATCTTTCTTGGTGTCTCTGGAGGTGTTACTTCTTGAAACCATCCCAGAAGATTTGCCAAATGCAGGGAAGAAAGATTCATTGACAGGTCTAGAAATTGGAGCAAATGACATGTGCTCCTGCATTGGTGCTGTCTGCAAAATAACATATGTATTGATTACATAACTTATCAGGTACAATTTAAATAAATAATTATTGTTCTGTAAACACATACCCTGATAATATTGCATGTCTCTAGTAAAGGAACATTAGGCTTGTTCTTTGAAAGGGGATCATCTTTTATTTGCTTGAGCAATCCAATATCATAACACTTTCTACCGGATTTATTGAATGGTGACCATTGATCTGTGAAAAAATCATTTATATGTTTAAAAGTATTCATTAATAATAAAAAAACTAGAATAATATAAATATTTCTTAGATAAGTAACTCTTCAACTATTATACCTACCATCACTGTATTTGTACTTAGGTACAAATGGAGCTGGTGCTGTTTCATCATCTTTTGTAGGCATTGCATCCTCTTGTTCTACTATACTATCTTTTACTTCAGTCTCGTCTTTACCATTTTCATATGATTCTGTATCTTGAACATTATCTTCATTATTTGCCATTTTAAAGGGAGACTTCTTACTTTTATTGTTCTTTACAGTTTTTTCATTTTTGTTCAAATCTTCCTTGGGAGTCTCAGTTTTACTTACATCTGTAGCATTACCATTGGCAGTATCAGGATCTAGAATAAATTGAAAAATGAGATCATAGAATGTCCAAAGGCCAGAATGTTTAAAGGTCAGAATATTTCAAGGAAAACATTTGAAATGGCACCAACCTGTAGG
This sequence comes from Parapoynx stratiotata, assembly GCA_910589355.1. Lineage (NCBI taxonomy): Eukaryota > Metazoa > Arthropoda > Insecta > Lepidoptera > Crambidae > Parapoynx > Parapoynx stratiotata. The sequence goes on from OU342457.1 coordinate 11,849,074, forward strand.
CTTGTTAGTAACATTAATATCTTTCATCTTAGTTTCCAACTCGCTAAAGCGGATGCAACTAGCTATACTTTGTGTCAATTTGGCTTGAGCTTCAATAGCTTTACTAGTTGGTTCTCTGGGCTCTGTAGTCTCTGATGTTACAAGCTGTTCCTTGGCAGGTTTTTCTATACTTGCAGAGAGTAGCTCTGTAGGAGTAGGTGCAACTGGTTCAGTGGCAAATTCTTCTTTCTTTATTGTCTCTGTTATTGTGTCAACAAGAGACAAATTGTCATTTTCTAAAGTAGACAATTGTTTTGATAGCTGTTTTTTTGTTGATTCTCCACCTATATTGTGACTGCTTTGACTAGTTGGAAGGTTGATAACATCTTGTAAACTATCAACTGAACTAGTCACTGTGAATAAAAAATAATACGGTTCTAACTATGTGACATAAAAAAAGCAATGATAGATATTACAATGTAAGAATAGGCAAAAAATGTATTATATTATCATAAAAAAACTATTACACTAGTATTTATACTGATGGAGTTATAATGCAAATTCTATAATTAAATATTATATTATGTAGTTAAATATTTAGTTATTGCAATAGTGTATAATATTAACTAGAAACCAACATTATACATAAGTGAAAATAAAGACATGTTAAATATAATATATTGTATGACAAGCCAACCACTTCCAAGGTGAACAGATAACTACAGTATAGTTTATACAATAAGGCTACACACTGACCCAAGGTTTATAGACTGGATTGACTACATTTTAGTAAGTCAATTGATATATGGAATAATTTAAAAGCTTTTTTATCTTACTTCATACAACTAGATTTAAGGTATAAAGTGTTATGGTAAATTTTCAACCATACCAAAAAAATTTAGAAAGTGCATAACAAATTATTTTTCATATCAATACAAATATTCAGTAACAATTCCGAATACTTGGGTACTTTTTTATATATATCTCTACATATTATGATATAACAGATAAGGATTCAGTTTCGTAATGATTTACAAGTTCGAAAGTGTGAACGTTAGTCAAAAAGAAATCTAAAAATTACGCCTTGGTTATTCAGAAAATTTATCAAATAGTAAATCAGAAAGAGATTCTCTAACACAATGGAAAAGTACGTCGAATCAGGTTTTCAATTTAGCCTATCACTTTTTGAGACCCAAGTTCGTGTTCTATAAATAGAGTGGTGAGGTATTTCCACGTGGGAGTTCTTGTATGCACAGTACCTGAATTTCAGACTTTATTATGTGGCACTGATAATTAAATTATATCACAGTTTCAGATTCTGAAGTCCTTAAAACACCACACTTATAAAACGTATATGTGTTAACGTAGCAATATGGTAAAGAAAGTCTATCCAAAAGGTCACTCAAGGATCTAGAATTTCGGACTTTATGCACTCTTTTCACTTGAACCACATTACTTATTTTTAGAGCTTAATTAAAAAGTTAATACTAAAAATTCTAGAATTAAGTCAATTTAGAAGTCAAAAGTAAAAAATAATAATTTTTAAATAGTCAACTCGCAGTCATACTCCAAGTGACTGTGAAGTAAAAGCCGCCATGTTGAATCGTTCCATGCGGACAGGCGGGCTAGAGCAACTAGTGTTGTGCGCAAGTACACAATCAATCGATTTAGTCTGTACTTTTTACGTTTAGATACAATTATTTAAATCGAGTCGTCAAAACCAATCAGTACTATTAATAACACATAAAATGTATAGAATGTATTTTAACAGTGGAAGATTTAAAAGGTGTCATATTTATGCTCGCAACATGTTTTTTTAAGGGTGCATGTAGTTTTTTGAAAATATGTACAAAGTACACCTGCAATTAATAGACTATAATTTAAAAAATCCAACAATCAAATAATTGTGTTGTTGGAAATAAAAATAATATTTTCTTTATGTACTTATAATCACATGTGTCGCATTATATTGCGATCTGGGAATTGTAATACAAAAATCACGATATTTTTATTGAACAAAGTATTTATTTTCTCCCACCTACTTTTTGTTAGTGAGCGACAAAAATATGTATTTTATGTCAGTGTTTTTCATTTCATAAACTAGGAGAATATTGCGCGAGCGCAGTAATACCCATGTGCGCGACAGAGATATACAATTCTATCTCTGTCACACAGTGTACGAGTTCGGTAAATTGTATACTACTGTAGCAATCAGTCGTTAAATCCATAGTTTTATAATATTTTTCGTCACTTGAAAAAGTTTCTGGGATGGTATAGTTAGCAGAAAGGAAAAGCAACAAGATAAATTATGCCAAAAGATCCTCTTTTATGTAAAGAAACTTTTGCGCATGCTTTTTTGTATGGAAAATCATGTCAATTTCTTCTATTGTCCAAAATTGGGAAGTAATAAATTGGGCAGCCATTTAATTATTTGGTCAGCAACAAAACGGTCAGCCGAAAAATCATTTTTTTGTCAGCAATATTATTATTTGGACGGCAGAATAATATTTGGGCAGCAATAAAGATGTTCATGTGTTTCTCCATGAGGAAGGCCTGTACCCAGCAGTTGGACGTATATAGGCTGTGGACAAAGATGTTACTGGAAATGTAAAAAAAATTGAAAAAGGATCAATCAAGAATCAATTCCTAGGAAATGTATTCTGATAGATATTAGGTTAAGGGTTTTTTATGTCCCTTAAATTATACTTGTGTCATCAAAACATATTAAACAATTTGGCAGCAGAGAAAACATTTGAGTTGCTGCCCAATTAGTTATTTTGCTGACAAATTAGAAATATATGCTGCCCATAATATAAATGTTGCCTTTTAGACATATCAGTCCCATCGTACCCTAATGATAGGAAATTGAACAAATACTATCCTAAATATGTACCCAGAGCGCCAGTCATTGACGAGGTAGTTTTTGAACCATTCGGCAGACCAAGGTAGCCGCATTAAACCATATTTTCATAAATTTATTTAATAATTCGTAATAATAAGGTTTTATATAAAATTCAAATCCATTAAATATCGCAAATTTTGCCAATCTATCAACCTCCTCATTACCCCTTATACCCACATGAGATGGAATCCATTGCAATCTCAATTGAATACCCATGTTTTGTAATTGCAGCATTATTTGCATAACATCATAAGCTATCTTTATGCCTCTAGTACCCGAGGCACATCGAGCTATATATTGTAAAGTACCCTTACTGTCGCACAGTTAAATCATTTGAGTTGACTTCCCATCATAAAAGCACTCAGAGTTGGCCCCTTCGGTCACAATAGGAAATTAAAGGGTTTGGGAGAACATTGATATCCTTTTGTTTTTGTTTTTTTTTCTCGATTTTACTTCAAATGTGTTGCTTGATGTGGTGATGCCAAAACGTATCCTGAAGGGATATGCAAAAGTGTTTTTAACACCCACAATTCTCATGTTATATTTATGAGCACCAACGCACTGGCAGCGGCTACGGTGCTTCTATGACCACAATCACGGCCAGACGCGTCGTCATGGCTTCGATTTTGAATGCAGCCGGGTTGGCTGCCATACGGGTTGCATTGTTGCAGGTTAGTGCAGCCGCAACGGTTTCGTGTGCGCCACAACCTGCGTTCCTATATACAATTCATGGTTTTCTGGCATGTATCTTATCCCCTGTACGAGCGGCCTTCTACTCCGCACGACAGGCTATCTTTCCAATGGGATCGACGCAGTTTGGTCACCAATCATACCTCTGGCGTATAAGCCCTAAGTAAGTAGCTTAGGCAACGGCCCGCCTCTTCCTTTCCTCAGGTAGAGGCCGCTTTCAGATTATGCCAAAGCCGTATGTCTTAAAGCTCAGGTGGTGTTTAGTCGGTAAGAGTACGACGGTTATCCAATGTAGGATTCACCCCCTCCTCCACCTTCCCTTCCCCTTCTGAGGCTGTTAAACAAAGGCCGCATCTGGTCAGCCGGGTTGTGGGCAGGCCATAGTCGCTACTTTTACTATTTACGTTGGTGCTCTTACTCTTATCCCCTATGTAACAAGGGGCGAGTCTGTTTCAAGCACCAGGAACAATGTGACGTTTTAGCGGTTTTCACATTCAATATTTACGATTATGTGCTATAACATAAATGAATGTTTTCTCCTTTCCGAGAGAAATAAGTCAATCTCGGTATCACAATAATAATACGTAACAAAAAATGAAGCCAAGAAAGTTACAAAAAAAACATGAAATAAAACAAAGTTTTTAACACAAATTACGTAGGAAACGGTACGTGCCACAATGAGTATAATGCAGCAACTTGAATGAACTTGAGTCCCTTTTTGTAATATAAGAAGCCCGCAAAACGCGAAGTACAAAAAATAGTAGATATTTGCCTGAGTGCGGTGACGTTATTTTGTTGGTCTCGTAAGCTGTAAAGAGACCATCGAAATTTAGGTATAAATAATATAAATTTGAACTCTGTCACGGCAATCATATTACGTCAGAATGTTTAACTTATAGTTCGATGCCTTTATTCACTGCAGTACCTACCGTACCATTTAATAATTCCCGTAATTGTAATAGAGCAAAATTTATTCCCCCGTTATCCATCAATAATAGGTAAATATTTGTGGATTTTTTAGTAGCTATGCCAAACTCCTAATAAAGGTACTTTATTGATGAAAATGTTGAGATAGTTTGGTCACAAGTCTACTTTGGTTTTAGTAGGTATTATTTTCTTAAATGGCTATAGAACTTCAATACAGGCAACAAAAACAAACTAAACTATCTATTCTTCTCAAAAATAATGGTAATACCTACATTCATCCATTTTTAATGATATTAAATATAATGTGTCTACAAATCAATCGTTAGGCCTCGCCTGTGGTGTATGATGCAGAATGTTGGGCAAAAAAGCGAAAGCTAAAAGAAATAATGCCTTAAAAAATTATGGAATTTTCTATATTATGCTGGAAGACTGAAATAGAGTCCCAATAATGGGTACGATGGGGATCATGAATATATGTGATTTCTAAATGTTGCACATTAAAATTGATACTGGAGCTTGTAGTACAAATATGACTGTGTAGTGGTTGAGTTATCTATGCGTCGTTCGCCACGTTACACTGAATGAAATCGTGGATTACGTACGAGGACATACGTATTCAAAGTAAAGCATAATTATCTTGAAAAAATAAAGCAATTTTTCAATTCTCCGTTACTCTTTTCAGCAAGTTTTCTAGTTTTCTTTTCAAAAAATATAATAATAATAACTAATTCTTTGTTACTTTTCAATTCGTTTTTTTTTTTTGGATGGTGGAAACAGTCATAGGGCCCAAATGATGATAAGCGGTTACCGTAGCCTATGGACGTCTGCAACACCAGATGCAACACACGCGCGTTGCCGACAAACGTACATTAATATTCAGGATATTTATATGTATTTATCTATTAAATATATTTATCAGTCATCTAGTGTCCGTAACACAAGCAGCATTAGTTGCTTAAAATGGGGCTAGTAGATAAGTGTGAATGTTTGAGATATTTATTTATTTTATATTAATATATTAATGTATATTCTAGCCAGAAGGGTCTTCTAAATCTGTCTTTGTTAAACTAAAGCATTTAGATAGAATTCGAAAATGAGAGCTCACAAATGGTCTCCGTATTGATTTTCCAAAACGCGCTTCAGGACAATAATTGCTACTGGCATATAACATGTTTATTTAAACATGTTCGAAATTTTCTGTATTAATATTTTAGAAGAAAATAACTTTTCAAATCTCCCGATTCCACTTTTTTTGTCTTAAATTTTACTAGGCCAATACTTAATAACGGCATAGTCAAAATTAACACGCGCAGCGTACTTACTTGGGAATTTTGCAAGCGCCGCATAGCTTCTACACAAAGCTAAATGCAACATAAAAATACCACCCAACATAAAAATACCACCCTACATACAGTTTTTTCTTGAGGAATAAAAAACGTAACATATATAATATTATAAACTACAGTTCCTAAAACTTTAAATAAATAATTTAGATAATCTTCAATCATCGAAGAAAGAACTTGCAAAAATAATACAAATTAAGTCACTCTATAAAAGCTAGTTTGACACTTAAAATTATAATAAATGTATCGCTAATTGTTTTAAATTCTGTTTAATGTGATGCGATTAAAGGCGGCACAGTGAAAACCATGTCGTGGTATTTTATTGACAACAATCTTCATTAGCAAAACATTATTTTGTAATGGTGTTTTGTAATGGCATACAAAATTTGTAATGGTTTTTACACCGATTTATGTATAAAATTCTATTAAATTTAATAGTATTTTAATGCATTTACCAATAATAAAATGAACCAAAATATCCAGTTACCTGAGCTGAGATCGCGTTGGGCAATTAAAAGCTTCGTATCACATTATTACAAAATAACATACACATAGACGTAATACCAATGGAATATTTTGGAAAATTAATATAGTTTAAACTTGTTATGTACTTATTGCAACATTTTCGCATTACCATGAAACAAAAAACTTTAAATATTCAATCTATTAATAACGTACTATTTAAATGGTGACTAAATTAAATGACTTCTTATCATTATGAACACAAAATCGCGTCTGTATAATAACTTGTATGTAGGTAAGCATAATAATCCAGCCAATTATATTCTTACCGATCTGTGTTGCCCGTAGATGCCACAAATCACCACACAGACTGAATAGGGTTCTAAAAACACAACGTGTAAATTTTCGACAACATTTAACGTGTCACTCGGTAACTCGAGTGATGAGTGACTGAGTCACTGTCGATCATTGCAAACATTTTAGCCGGGTGGGGGCAAGCGTGGTTACAGCGTGGTCTTTCTCGATCCCAAATAGGGTACCCTTTGTCTGTCAAAGACAAAATGGCTGGGGACAGTAAGGCCTAAAACGTTTGATACGTACTTTACCGCAAGGTATACCTACACATCATTCATCAATAAATAATTAAATAAATAAATATCCTCAGACATTCACACCTATCAACTAGTCCCATTTTAAGCAACTAAATGCTGCTTGTGTTACGAATACTAGATGACGGACAAATATATTTAATAGATAAATACACATAATTATTCAGAATATATATAATATTATAGATATATAATGAACATCCAAGACTGGAGAACAAATGTCTGAAAATTCATCACCCAAACACTTGCCTCCACTGGGGATCGAACCCAGGACCTCTCGAGATGGCGACGCCTTGAGACCGGCGTACAGACCACTCGACCACAGAGGTCGTCATCAATCAATCACATTCAACTGTCAAAGTGAAAGGAATTTGACAATTGGGCGTGATAAAAACGTTATAATTATCATATAGCGCTGCTCACGCTACTTAGGCTATCTCAACCAATTTTAACATAGATATCCTATGTTAAAATAGTGTGTACCACATGCGTCAATAACAAAGTTACCTGACTTGTTATTTAAAGGTGATTCCAGTAATTAATGGATAATGGTGACAGCATTGATAATATTGCACTGTTATTTTAATGTATAGTCTAATTTAGTGTTGCAATGTTATAAAACTTGAAACTTGTTACACAATGTGGACGTATTAGGCATGTAACAACGTTGAAAGGTTATAAACATGTCTCAAAATCTAGTCACCTTTAGGTAAAAAATATTTATTATTTTATTAGAAAAATTATATTTGTGTTTCATTTAAATTTAGTATTATTTAATATTTTACTTTAATTATATTGCACAAGCAACAAATTGAAGACTAAAAAAATACAATAAACGTCGTGCAATGTGCCATTATATCGCTAAGAGGTTTATCTTCCAAGGAATCTCAGGAAACCAAAGGAATAAATCGAAATTCTAAGCAATATAAATAAGACGAGGTCCGTATGTACTTTGTAAACCTTATATGTTTTGCGATAAGGCTGCAACCACTCGATTTTCGAGGCAAAATTGATTTGCATGGGAGAAAAAAGACATCGTGAGCGCATTACAAAATCAAACTGGTAATTTTTGACAACTGCGGTAATAGGTACCTGCGTTTACCTTACTATTTCGTGTAACTGTATTGTTTGGCCAGCCCGGCCGCCGCCGGCATGACAATAATACCACACTAATTCGTTATAAATACTCCCGTTTATAATCTTGGCAGCGATAGCCGAGATGGGAAAGTCGGCACTGCTCGTGCAAGAGGTCGCCGGATCGATCCCCGCGGCCTGCACACTGCAGTTTAAAGAAAATTTATGTACGCCTAGGATATTTGTGAACATCGAATGCTTCACACCGTGTCCAGTGTCAAAATATCAGTGTAAAAATATCAGGCGAAATGTATATATTATTTTCGCGGAAAAATAAAAGTCAAGTATAAAACTATAGACAAACTTTGTTTTTTTAATGTCGATACATATTAGTTTTATTTAGAGTATGTTATTAAAATGTCGATTTTATTTAACATATTCATATTATTTTCTTCTCATTCTAAGTACTAAGTAGCAGTGTTTCATTATAATACAGTTCAATACACGCCGCTCGTGTATTGAAAACTAGCGCTTGAGACGCGCTGACCAACAAAGGCGCATGCCGCCATCGTGACTATGAAACCAGCCTTATAATAAATATAGTTACAAAATAATTGCAAATACATAGGCACGTTAAGACGAAAGAAAAAAAAACCCAAAATATAGGTGCAGTTATGATGTTAAAAAGATTCAGCGCGAATCTAGGTGTTCATCACCACAGTGACCTAGACTATGATGACGTCATTTGGACGCATAACTCTAAAATATACTTAAGAACTGCCAGTATCAACTTTCCATAAATTGTAAAGTTTCACTTAAAAATATTACCATTTACATCGGATTACACGCAAGTCATCGGCATCAAATACTGTCTAAGACGCAGCTCGACACATAAACGAAAAATATTGTCAGATTTGAAAATCGATAGAAAAATACAATAGAAACCTTTTCTCGGAATTGGGTATAAGTTATACGTTCAATAAATTATTAAAAAATGATAACAATGTTATCACTTTTATTTGACAAGTTTTAGTGGTCATTAGCATAGTATAGGAAAATAATTATCCTTACGAGTTGAAGATAATACCTACTCCTCAAAATTATATTCCGGTAAGAAATTAAAGAAGTTCAAAATGAATACAAATTTATCCAAGAGTAAGTAAGTGTGGTTCAAGTGCAAGTTTAAGGACAACAAAAGCATTATATTAACGGAAACTTAAAAGTAATGTAAGAAAGCAACACTCACCAACAGAAGGCGTAGGTCCGTTCGCCTTTGTGCTCGCAATAATTTCGTTTTCTTGTACGTCTTTGTCCTTGATATTCTCTTTTTCTTCAGAGGACCGTAGCCTCGACCTGCTTTCTCTTATCCTCTGCGGTTGCGGTGTAGGCACATGAATGGGGGTAACCGCGGCGACTGGGGCCGCTGGCGTGGGGGGAGCGGGAGTATCTGACGCGGGAGTGGACGCGGCGACCAACTCCGGGGCGGGAGCGGGAGCGGGCGCGGGTGCGAGCGCGGGCGCAGGGGCGGGGGCTGGCGTGCTAGCGAAGACGGGCGCGGGCGCGGGCGCGGGCACGAAGGGCGGCGCCGCCACCGCCGAGGGCGCGAACGCGGGCACGAACGCGGGCGCCAATGTGGGCGCGGCCGCGGGAACCGATGCGGGCGCGGCCGCGGGAACCGATGCGAGCACGGGCGCGGGCGCCGGTGTGGTCACGGGCGCTGCGGCGGCCGCGAACGGCGCCGGCGTCGCTGGCGGGCTCGCCGAGCTCGCGGGCTGCGTGACTGCCGCACTCACAACCTCTTGCGTGCATATTCTACTATTATCCGTTGATTTCTCCACATCTTCAACTTGAGGCACAAACGGTTTGCTTTTATGTATTTTATGTTGCTTATTCGCTGGATTCTTACTAGTATCTAGAACTACAGATTGATTACTCTGATCACTATTCTTTTGCAATAGCTTAGGCAGCTTAGGCACTATAACCGGACTGTCCGATATTGCTGACACTACAGGCGTTTCGGTAGATTCTACAGCAACATCAGGTCCTAAATTCTTATTTTCGTTATTAGTTAATATTTCAGACTTTACTATATTACTATTAATAGAGGATATTGCATTTGTTTGAGGTTGTGAGTTTGGCGTAGAAGATGTAGCAGGCACATCAATCTTTGCGATACTTTTAGCAACTTCACTAGAGGTTGGTTGGTTAGCCACTTCGTTCACCATTCTACTAAATTCTTCAGCAACACTATGCGCATGTTGCTGTTGTTCCTAATAAAAAAAACATTTAGTAATTACACACTGCACCACTTTTTTTCTGTAAAACATTCAACAATTATTGTGGTATTTTCTCTATATATATGGTAAGTAAACAGGTTTATATGAAAATATTTATTATATTTACAATAGAAATTTCCATATTAAGTCAAAATAGTTTTAAGACTTACTTGTAGGGGCGTTTGTCTTCCACTGGAATCGCCACTCATATATTGATTTTCATTTGAAGCTATTTCCGAAAAAATGTCTTGCTCTGTAACAATGTAGATATCAATACTTTACATGGATATTAAAACTATAAAAATATCAAGGTTGACACAGTCAGTATTATTATAAAATCAAATTAAAGGTAGGTTCATTTGAATGGTTCGGCAGGTTTTAAATTTGCCTTGATATCGTGAAACTTTACATTTTCTTTTATTATAATAATCGCCTATACGACTGTGACTTATAAATTCAAAATACAAATGACGTTAAGAACAAGGAAAAGCTTACACCATACATAATTTACAAAAAAACAGATGTGGCCGACGAATTTGTTGTTTGTACCTGATATATTGTAATTTGAACATGTTGTACGATGTTTTAGGAACACCATGATCAACTAACGATAACCATCAATATTGAAAATATCCAATAATATGTTACGCGGGGTATTACCACAGAATCTGATACATTCATTGGTTAGTTCTAGAGCGGCCAAATAATTTGGAAATAAATTATAATTTACGATTGCAAAGGTAATGGTTCAAAAGGAATCATGCAAATCGCTGTACCGCATAGTTGTAATATAAAGTTATGAAAAAAAGAATAGAATAAATATACTTACGAGTTACAGGGTCTATTATAGGTACTCTGTGACTCAGCCGCTTCGTGGGCTGTAAAGTCGGGCGAATACCTGTGATGAAAAGTTTGTTTCTTTATAAATAAAAACGAAAATACATAATACATATTAGTTAATTTACAATTTGGGGTAATCTTAGATCATTAATAGGTTACACAAGATTTCGATTGCGCCAATATGCTGACGTGCTACAATTATTGCAATGTGTGTTAAAAATGGAAATAAATAATGTTAAAATATAATTTTGATGGAATATTGTAATATAGCTTAGGAACTACTATTTGACAATAATGAATAGTTGATGGAAATTATTTAACAAAATTTTAATTAAATTACACTTCTACTGTTTTGATTCGAACCTACGTAGAACATTTTCCAATGCTGCTCCATAAGTTGGGTGCGTCATGAACTCATGAGTCTAAAGGACAATGGCAAAAAATGTATGGGCTCCGTCCCCAACACCAACAGAAATAAAACCTATCTCAACTGATAGACCTAGACAAAATGTCATTTTTTCACTATGGCGACGTTCCCCAAATGCATGGGGTTCTCATGGTATACCCATAGTTCAACAAATATTTCGACGACTTAATATTGACAAATAATTCATAATACCCTCTCATTTGTCTATTTATGAGTGAACAGTGGATGTATTAAAGGTAACCGGTTACAATGAGCCCCTCCCCCCGCTCCCCACCCACGCTCTTACGCGAGCAGGCAGTTAATTATAAGTCAGTATTAAGTCGTCCAGATATTTCATGAACTATGAGTATACCATGAGAACCCCATGCACTTGGGGAACGTCGCCATAGTAAAACATTTTGCTAAGGTTTATCAGTAGAGATACGTTTCATTTCTGTTGGTGTTGGGGACGGTTTTACCCATTGTCCTTTAGATAATTTTTAAATATTATTCCAATTTATTATGTAATAAAGATTAATTCAGAAGGAATAGCTAATAAATGAAAAATTTTTAAAATTAATTTATGTATTTTTTTCCGTCTTGTGATTCATGTTTTTTCATACAATCAAAATTAGGTGCACGTTTCAATCATTATAACATTATTTTTTTAATGCGTTTACTATCATAATAACAGAGTGATTTGTGATTAGAGTGATTACTATACTTCTGTAAAAGATTAGGATTTACCTATATAGCAAACAACAGAAGCATATCTCAAAACTTGTCACACAGGACCACCAGACTCACCGGACTCCAGCTGGCTTTGGACCTCGGTTGTGTTAATATTTAACTTTGTTGTAGTACTCTTGAACCTTTTGTATTTTAAATGTACATAACTGTTACTATAAAATTATAGTAGGACTACTCCCATATACTTAGTTATATATATATTGTAGATTCTTGTGTTCGGATTATTATTTAAAAGGGTATACAGTACTCACTGCCAATGTAAATTATCTAAATAATTAAATGTTTTTGGATTTGTGCCTAATTTTTTAATATGTTTATTAGGAGCGATGTGTAAAGGGTAAGGGTAGGTCTGATGCAATGCATTGCGCGAATATGATAAGGATACAGAGTAAATGTGGGTTTGAAAATGGGAAAGAAACACGTGCGTCGAAACCAAAATCAATAGAAAAGGGCATAGTTTTAAAATGGCATGTATAAAATGATTACGCTACCAAATTTACCTTGGATAGTTTGATGCATATGCGTAGGACCCTGAGGGTGTGATAACGTCGTTGTTGGAGTATTGGGCGGCGCGGGCGTCCCCTGCGGGCCCACTAACGTGGTAGGATTATTTCTGCCTCCCGGCGCATTGTTTTGTAGGTTTGGCGTGGGCAACGGTTGGTTGTTTGACGTATAATAATCTGTGGAATCCAAGTACATTGCCACTTTAATTACACAAAACAACATTAACTATTACGTTTATTATTTAGCAATTCTTTAGTTTTAATAGTTATATTAAAAAAAGGGCTATGTTTTTATACAAGAAATAGAGAGTAACCAAATTTTTCTTATTTTTATTTGCCCCGTGTTTTTGAAGGGTGCCTGCCTTCATGCCTTTGCTTGGTCCAGTTTTCTTTTGCAACTGTTTGTCCCCACCGTTCTGAACAAGACATTATGGTGGCGTCCTTTCGGCTGCCATCTTAATTTTAGTGACCAAAGCCGTTGCTTTACTTTGTATTGCATATTTGATACTGTACTGACTAGGTATGATTTACAGTGAAAGCACATATCACAGAGATTATTGTTAGTATACAAAATAACAATATCAAAGAATGTAAATTACTTACAAGGTGACGTGTGACTCCCTGGGCTGCTGTAACTAATATACGGCATGTAAGGAAAGTACCTGCAGAGAAAAAAAAACAGTTTTAAATGTAAATATAAGAAAGTTAACATACACATAGCAACATTATTGCACGTTTTCCGTACATTCACGTAATCACATCACATTATCAAGAAACGATAAATCGGAACACAGAACTAATTGCAATTGGACGTGTTTCAAGTGACTTTAGCTTATTTAAATTTTTCTTTTTACTGTTAGAGCAAGCGCCATAGGAAGTAGAGTGTGCAAAATATGAGGACCGCGTTCTGTGACAGTTTTGATCCCTGAACCCCAATTCTACTATAAATGCAACCGGAGGTTCCCGAATCGTTACAATTTCGTAGCTAATGCGTTAGAATAATTAATGCTTAGCAGAATTAACATTGATAATTGAAATGTAAGCTTTTGCTTTACGTTTTTGATTTATGTAAAATAGCAAACCGAATGAAACCGAAGGCAACCGAAACGCACGGTTTCGTTTTGCTATCAGAATACCAATAACGTTCGAACATAAGCGTTCCTCATGCGTTCAGATCTAAATAAAATACCAGAATTGGCCTACAGAAATGCTTGTAGATTACGATTCTGAATGTTGCCAGATTTCTTGGTATATTTTTTTTTATCTAACCCCGTTCAGCTATCAAGTAAAAATGCTTAAAAACAATTTTAATTGCTGCTTTATTAAAAATAATTAATATTTTTTTATGAAAAACATGCATCGAAGCCATTTTTACCAATATGGTGTCAAGCCAATTCTGATTTATTTCCGTTTTTTCTTCCGATCTCATTAATATGAAGATATAGATAGTAACTTGTATAAAATCTATACACAAATGTTATGTCATTGTAATCGTCATTAACGAATCTATCTGATGATCTATAGTTTAATATATTTTTATATTATTTAAAGCAGTAGTTTCGGCACACGTTTTGAAACATTACTAGTTTAATACAATGTGCAAGATACGCCCAAAACACTGTTTATCGAAGTAAAAAGACTTTCTGCTAAGGTCTATAATCAGTAGAAATAAAAGTAATCAGTATTTCTTAGTGACACATGTCAATTATAATGCCTATGCTATAAACCATATAATGCACTGTATGGCACTAGTTTATCAGAAGTATGTGAATTAGTTTGCTTAAAATTCCAAATTTTGTTGACTAAATAAAATAGCACACGTAAGCCAAAAGTAAAAAGCACTAAAGTATTTCAATAATGTTTTCCTCCAAATACTTTGCTAATTGGTCATAAATCTCATTAACAGCGACCAGTCACTACCGTTAGGTAAAGTTGATAGGGGCTCATGTTGTCGATTTTAGACATTTTGAATAAATAACAATTGATAATAAATAGTTTTATGTTGTTTCCACAATAATTGCTAACTACTTGATCAGTTTCATTTTACGAGTTTTTATATTAAATAATGTAGCACAACTTTTGGCGGTCCATAGAAAAAATTCTATTATTCATGAGCGCAGAACCTAGAATTTCTGCAAGTAGTTAGAAATTGATGTTTAATCTAAAAACAATTTTTTTTATTTTTATAATTATATCACGTTATAAAAGTATTCGTTCAAAATGGTTTAGGTATATACAGCAAGTCTTAAGTACCTACGATAATAAAAACTACAAGAGACTTATTCAATGGCGTCTTATCGCTAAAAAACTAATAATTTCCTGACCGAAGATTACTTTTATTGTCAAAATACTAAAATAAGTTTTATAGACATTTAATATAATTATAACATACTAGCTATGCCCGCGACGTCGTTCGCATGGCTATTGCTTTAACGCCGATAAAAGTTTACAAAAAGTTTTTGTCTCCTTGTTAACACTGCATTATTTTTTTTACAAAGTGCTCAACATTACATTCCTACCTCTATAACAAAATGTTGATTGTTAATAGTTGAACTAAAACCTCTTATTATTACAAACATACATACATACAATCACACCTGTAATCCCCGAAGGGGTAGGCAAAGATGAAAAATCGTGAAAGAGTAGTAATAAGTGGCTAGTTCATCGCCTACACAATCACACAACCAGTACTCAATACGCCCTTAGTCGCCTTTACGACATGCTAGGCAAGAAAAGCAGTTGGTACATTCTTTTTGTGTCCAGGACCAACACGGGACTAATTATTAAAATAATGAAAATATCATTTCTTGTCAGTTTCATCTAATTAATTGTTGTCATGGTGATAAATCTCTGTTCACGTGTCATTATTTTACAATGCCGGGAAATTATAAACTTCGAAATGAAATTACATTTTGACGGAATATGTCACATAATACTCGGTCGAGCAGATATTGATAACCACGGTTACACACTCGCGGTACCCCCGTTCTCATGGGAATATCGGGATAAAAAGATTATTACTCCGATTATTCATGTATATTTTAAATTGAATGATTCATAATAAATTCCACGTCCAATATGGATATAAATGCAAATAAAAAAAATGAGGCCCTATTGGCATGTAAGCCTATGTCCTTTCTCAGGCTCTAGACTATTTGGGTACCAAATTTCAATTGAATTGGTTCAGTAGTTTTGACGTGAAAGCAAGACAGACAGACAGAGTAACTTTTGCATTTATAATATTAGTATGGATTAGAGACAGAAAATTTATTGTGGTAAATTTTGAATCAGAATATTCTACAAACAATCCTATCTTTGATGAAGCATGAGTGGTCCTATGCAATATAAAACAAGACATCACTCCGATGGGTTGGGCGGAGGTGTTAGCCACCCCCATTTCCACAGATATGTTAAGTCCCTCTGTAACAGGCGGCGAACTTACTGCCGTGCACTGGGCACCAGCAACCTGTAGAAACATACTTTTTACGTTTTGAATAAAACACTGCAATGGAGCACATAGCAGAATTTTATTATTCTCATATTTAATTGGCGATTGTATGCGAACGTTACAATTATTTATAAAAAAAAAAAAATTAAAAAATTAAAAAGCCAATTAATCAATTTATAGTTCTACATTCTGTCGCGAATAAAAACCTTCAACAAGATTCCTACCGGCATAAAATCTGAATCCACATTAAGTTCCTTTACAAATAAACTAAACACCTACTTGATTGAAAAATACTATTATAAATTAGGTGAATTCTTTAACAGCCAATAATGTTGAAGTTGATAGTTTTTTTTGTTTAGTGTTTTTGTGTAATATGTTTAATGACCTTAGTGTAATATTGACTTAACTGATATTCTTATTCTACAAATTTGATTCGATGCTGTAATTATTATTATTAACATTAAGAAATTCATTATTATGTAATATTGCAGTGCCTGCAAAAGGCAACTAAATTGTGAAGTTCCGTATTATTATAACAACTAATGTATGTACACTTAGTTCGCAATAAATAACTTTAACTTTGACTTATTTTATCAAAAATCATAAAAACGCGAAATTATCTTCAAATGCATTTGGAAGAAACAAATAGCTCGGTGAGGTAATATCAAAATAAGTATTATTTATATAATTCTCCTCAGATATTAGAAGTAAACAATGAAATTTAAAAATATTTTAGAAATTAATCTTCTAATAGTATCATGGAATCGCATTACCATGTATTTTAGTTGGCAAATTCTCATAGCTTTTCAATATAGAGTAAAGTAATACTTTATCATTAATATCATCATTATTTCTAGGCGGCGATAAGAAAGCCGGCACTATTCGTGGAAGAGGTCGCTGGATCGCACCCCGTCGCTGCCACCAGTTTGACAGAAATTACTTACAGTGTATTGTAAATATCGCTGGCCTCACATTGTGCCCGGTGCATGGCAAGGGGCTCGCCCTTGGACTTAAACTTATTCATTCATTCATTGTTCATCTCAGCCCAAAAACGTTCACTGCTGAATTTAGACGTCCCCAATGTTCCTGCGCTGGCTATATCCACAAATTTAGACAAACTTATAAAGAAACTCACCCAGGCGTACTGGACCGTGGTTGCTGGTATGTCTGCATCCCCATGTGTGTCGTGGGGAACATTAACGGGTGGTGGTACATGACTGGCGCAGATGCTGTGGCAGTGGCATTCGGCATGAATTGCTGTTGTTGCCTAAGAAAACAAAACAGAACCATTAGTCTTACCATAGTATTATATACTTTTCAACACACTTCCTTATAAAGTGGCTCTAATCCCATGGCAATTAGGCACATAATGACACCTATAATCAAACTGTGACTTTTTCATTACTATTATTCACGAGTGAGTAATAGTTTTTTTTAATATTATTGGTTGAGTTACGGTTACATTTGCGCTAAAAAGCTATCCGCGAAAAGCCCAAAAAAAAGAAACCTCATTTTTTAGTCTATGGCCGATGCGCGCGCATAGGAAAACTAATTAATTTTTCCCGCCATTACGAAATTTATTAGTCTATGGCCGATGCGCGCGCATAGGAAAACTGATTAATTTTTCCCGCCATTACGAAACATTTTTCACAACTCGTCTCGTTTTCTCTTTTGAAATTATTTAGTTAGTTATTAATTAAGATGTCTGCAAATACAATTTATGAAGAAAATGATTTCTATTGTACACCGCCCGATATAAGATATGAAGCCCAGAACGTTATGGAAAGTTTACTACTAGAAAACTCAAAGGAAAAATATCTATTATTCAGAAGTGTGTTGAAAAACGTTGTATGATACACGTGTGTATTGATGATTATCGTCCTCGGCTCCTTAAGACCCTCGCCTGACGGCTCGGGCCTCAATGCGCCTCAGCGGTAATCACCAACATTACACACTTGTACCATAATGTACTATTATTTATTGTATGATTGGTGTATACAAAAGTGGATCATGATTGTCTTGTCGGATTCTTTTCATGAAAAGTTTTACTTTCGGAATCCGGGCTCGATATCGATTACAACCAAAATCAAAACGCTTGTAAACGTTTTTACTTGCTATTAATATTAAATGTCCGCGGTAGAGAAATTTAAATTTTTTTTATTTTATTCTATATTACAGTTATATAAAATTTAACGATTTTAAGTGCAATGGTTAGCCCATGGGATATGTAAAGATATTTTGATTTCGCTCTACGCTTACACAATAGAAGTAGTGGTCGTCTAGGGGGAGTGCAAGTGGTATGATTCTACATTATATCATACTATAAATAAACACTCGAAAATATTATGTCCCCTAAGAAACAATTTCTAATGACACAGACAGGTAAAGGAAAAACAATATGGAGATATTTTTGCTTCGTAATAGTGTGTAACGAGGAGCTATATCAGTATTAGCGACTCTTTGCTTTTATTGCGCTCTTCTCTGGCCACTTTCTCTTTCTGTTTTTAAACTAACCATCTGTCTCTTTCCCATCGGGGTCGGCGTCTGGAGCGGTTGTCTCGAAGCCAATAAATTATAAATATATTATAAAAATTAAGTTTTAATAATAAAATTATAATGCATATTATAGTCAATTAACTATGACAATAGTTTCAAATAACTTTTCCAAGACACTATTGTATGTAGCCCTAACCTTTGATAATATCTCAAAGTTTTATTTTCAGTGACTTGTAAAATTTCCCCTTTTTAATAAATTGTTTCAGTGTGTCTTAAGTTTTATAAATATAATTACAATAAGTGACGACATCTCCGAGTTTTTATCTATCTCCGACATCCCCATCGTCACAAGTGTAATACAGATAGGCACTTAGTTCGGAATAAACCAGTTTACGCTACATATGCAGCGCATACCCTCATCATTCGTGTGTTAGTAGCACCAGAGGAGTCACACGATTTCAGAACTGTTTTCTAACTAATTAGTTCGATTAGTCTAACTAATTAGACGAACAACGAACAAGCTACATCTCAAATATACAAATTGATTTTGCAAAATAAAACGAATAACAGTAACTTTTAAAAAGGTCCTTGGGTTATGTCAGAGCGCATACATAGAATTAGAAAGAAAGAAATTCGCCTTCCTTTGGTACTCGCGTTTTTGGATCTTCAATCAAGCGAATAGGATACCAAAATTTTTTGTGCTTTATTTTTTGCAGCCAACACAACTCTGTAGAAGAGTGCCTACACACAGCAGCATACCAAGTCCAAGCTAGGAGGGCATCAGGCACGTAAAATATTCTTGTGTAGAAATGTATGAGATCGCGCCGGTTGGTGAAACAACGGTCTCGTCAAAGGAGACGTCAAGGCGTTTCCGCTCTCGCCAAAATTATATGATCAAATTACAATAAATGATGATGTGACAATTTTGTTCTGTGCGTGCGCAGCAAAGTGAATGCATATTAGTATCAATTTTATTTTTGTGCGTAGTTTCTTCCCTCTCCGCTAGAATCGGCAGAATTTTTGTCATAGATTTAAAAGCGTGTCCACTCGAAACATAAGTTTAATGCAGTACTTTTTTGTCTGAAATAGTCGAAGCACGGTTGTAGCATGCTCCGGAGCAGTGTGAAAATACAAAAACAATTTAGATTTTCTTACAGAAACCTGGCCGTCTGAAAACGCAGTTAAAAAGTAACAAAGGGTTATTAGTTTTTGTGTAATCAACCCAGACAATATCAGTAAAAGTTTACGCTCGATTATGATTTAAGAATGACCATTGATAATTGATTGTCATAATAATCGTTTCTTCATATCTCAATAGATAACTAAAGTAAAATACAGCTCATACCTAAAATTTTCACCCGTCAAAAAAATTCATTTTCGTTGCAATTGGCTGCTATAGTTCGTACAATCTAATAGGTACGTTTTGACAATACTGACAGATTGACGTAGGGATAGGGACAAAGAAATCGATTGTTACGTTATACGATTCATATGAGATGTTGATTTAATTTCCTTGTATTTACAAATCGATTTGTTTGAGATTTATATTAATTACTGTAACAGCTCATATATTGGTAATCTTTATTTTACTTGTAAATCTTAGGTTATACCATAGTATGAAGGTAAATGTCAAAATTAACAAAAAGACAGTAAATTCGGGTGATTTTGCCTTTCGCAGTTTAAACTCAGGTGACCAATTTTAATTTGATTAAAATTATTTATTTTCATGAAGTATGTTTTAGATTATGAAACTCAATATTGGTAGTTCCCTTTAGAAATATCGCATCATGTATGAATACATTCGATTAATCGGAAATCTTCGTTATAAAAGTCACAACACTACGACAAAGGACCATCAAAATAAGTGACTTTGAAACGAAGTTTAGAATAAAACCAATTTAATATAAAATTATATTGTAATTTTAAATTATTTTGATATTAAAATTATATTAGGTATTTAGCTTATATTGAAGACATTAATTAAAATTTTGAGATAAAGAATAAATATAACTAGCTCCATAATTCCATCAGACACACAGGAAAGGTATTTGAAATTGTGCGAGTTACGCTTGTACAAATTTACATTAAAACCATGAATCGTCAAAACGTAGGTACTTTTTAGATTTGTACGAACTATAGTTTTAGAAATCAGTGAGTAAAATAAAATATGATATTTTTTTAACTTTTCATATCCATTACTGTAAAGTTTTGTCTTAGTACGCAGTCGCATTAAAGTTATCACGATTACGTCTAAAATTAACGTTTGTTGTCCCAGTGTTCGCACTTTAACAAACATCAATCACTGCTCATTTATGATTATTCAAATTTTAATAACGGTTATAGGTACCTACAACGAAGGAAACAACAGAGAAATGCAATAGTCCGCCGAGGCCGACATTACGCGAGATTAACTAACTGATAAGAGCCACCACATATGTAAACGACAACGAGTTTGCATTTTCCTCGTAAAAGTTATAGTATTTCCTTTGATGTTAACTAACACAGAAATAAATAATTATTTGACCACCTCCGTGGTCGAGTGGTCTGTACGCCGGTCTAAAGGCGTCGCCATCTCGAGAGGTCCTGGGTTCGATCCCCAGTGGAGGCAAGTGTTTAAGTGATACATTTTCAGACATTTGCTCTCCAGTCTTGGATGTTCATTATATATGTATAATATTATGTATATTCTGAATAATTATGTGTATTCTATCTTTTAAATATATTGGTCCATCATCTAGTATCCGTAACACAAGTAGCATTTAGTTGCTTAAAATGGGACTAGTTGATAGGTGTGAATGTCTGAGGGTTTTTATTTATTAATTATACTATTAGGTCCTTACCTATGAAATTGGTGTTTTGTATGGAGATTTTGGGGATGTCTGCATTTTACATACTAACTTTTAAATTTTATCAGTTTTCTTCACAACGACAAATCCAGAGATAATAATATTTGGCATGTATCATTAGACAAGCTTTAGCAATATGCGTGTGAAAACGCTTGATAACAATTATTCATCGTTTTTATGTTAATGCAAATCAAATGATGTATTCGGGAGGCAGTTAAAAATAATTGTATTTGTGTCTAATTTTAACACAATTAAACTTACAAAAAATTATCTAATTAAATAATACGAGCTCAAATATATGGTCTACTTTTAGAAGAGGCAATTATTTTATAAGAATGTTCTGAAACTTAATAGTTACGGACAAATTGCTAAGACAGAATAAAAACACCAATTTCATAGGTAAGGACCCAATATTAGGTTGGTTGGGTACCTTGGATGCGCGTTTGGTCTCGATCCATGTTGTGTGGCTCTGTATTGGAAGTTGCCGTACTGCGCCCGAGCCGCAGGTGTTTGGTTTTGTGGTGACACGTAGCTATGGCCGCCCTGGAAATTGTATGATGCAATATTAAATTTAGTATGAAGCAAAACATTACAATTGATTTCATGTTTAAGTTGTGTCTGCTACTGACCATGGTGTTTTTTGACATATCCTGCTGAGGTGCCGGCGGCGCTGACGGCTGCGGTGTTTGTTGCACCCTCAGCGAAGCCTGCCCGGAAGTCTGAGCTCCACCAGCCGTGCTTGGCATATACGCAGCTCCCGTTGCGCCGCTGGGGTGGTAGCACTCCACCGATCCTAAAATACAAAAAAGAAACAATTACAAACTTGAAAATTTATAGTTTAGCTACCATATCAGCTTCTGGATGATCCAACTCACTATGCGGTGTAGACGCCCGTGGTGGATAACTGTGTTGCGCTAAGGAAGTATTATTAGATGAGCAAAACATTTTAATTTCATTATATAAAGTTATTAACCACTTTAGCTTCTAGCTTCTATTTTATAAAACTTCATAATTTTACCTATGTCTATAATAATACAATTAAGTATACGAAAATAAATCATTACGATTAAATACAAACGAGTAAGAAATACATTTTCATTGACATTTTACTATTCTTTTTGGTTTCATCATCTGTGTATAAAATCATAGGAAAATTATTTATTACAAATTAGATTTTTTTTTATTCAAAATAATAAATTAAATAATTCATAACACAGTAAAATAGATACCAAGTTCAAGAAAATGGTAACTTACTGCCTTGCGTTAGCAGCCTATAATGATGCGAGGGCAGCATGCAGTTGGAAGAATTAGAGTAGCGATTGGAAGATTGGTCATGTTTGAGGGAGTTAGAATTATTTTGTTGCGGTATGAACTGCACAGAAACGTTGTTTAGGGGCTGCAAATTGATTTGATTTGCATTCATGTGCTGGGCCACTGCCGATTGGGACATATTCAACGATGTTTGTAAACTTTGTGTCACATCAATCGCTCCATGTTGTGACTGATTGCCATGGTTAACACACGCGTGAGATAAAGAATTCAATGAACTATTTGTTCCTCTTAGAGCCACCATCTTAATTTCATGATACAAATCCTTTAGAAATTGAACAAGCCAAATGTTGAACCATTCCCAAAAAAGTGGAGACACTATCATCGACATAGGGTGACGATTATTATTATATACTTATCACGTCATAATACTGAACTTTCTTCTGGTTTTAATTACAAATTTCACAGCATAGCACGTCTCAACATTATAGGTAGTATAAGGAAAACCAATGTAAAAATATTATATTCCAATTTCGAGCACCGGGTTACTTTACTCACTAAACACTTTTCGATGTTCGATTAGGAAATATATTCACACAGCGCATATTGCTAAAATATTTGCAGTCCGCATTCACAATTTAAATAGTAATATAATGCAGCATACAGAAAATCGATAAGGAAACGGCGCGCTACATCGCTCTTCGCTCGCACTCAAATCGCCACCACTGTGACTTTTTAACAATGAACTATTAACTAAAACAGATAATCCACCAAATAGTACTTTATGTTATTTAAATAACATATATTAATTATTATTGCAATAATTCTCGGAAAAACTGCAATGAAGGGTATCCACACAGCACATTTCGTTTCTTATAAAGGGACAGAAAGCGGGAAAGAGACAAAAGTACTCTATACAGCTCGGCTTACGATTTTGGGGCGTTCCCGTTGCCCCCTAGTTACCCATGACGCCGGTTTCATTTCGAGTGTTATCGACGGATACACAAGGGTCAATACACATTGCTGTGCGATATACAGTGGTGGTTAGTTGTATTAGGGAGAAATCGGCAATGGACAGCGTACCGAGTTCTACTCTACTGCCCTGTTAAGAGGTCGACTATGTCACCGCGCGGCATTGACAAGGGAAGGATTCTAATGACGCGCCAGGGGTGGCTAAGTGTTGCCACTGACAATAAAGATGCTTTAGTGATGTAATGTGTTATGTTATTTAATTTGCAAAAGATTTTAATATTATAGACTTCGTTTCTGACGAATAATTTAATGTAATAAATAGTGTATTTATCATTAAAGTACATTGTAATAAAAACCTTTTAGGCAAATAATACAGAAAAAATAGAATAGCCAAAAGGCCCATGAATTAGCTTGGGCTGGGGCTCAAGGAAAACAGTTCGGCCCAGAGCCTTTCTGTGATATTTCAAAGAACTAGGCTATGCAATATCTAAAATCTAAAATGGCATAGAACGCCCGGGTTAAAACACTCAAAAGCACTAATCGAACCATACTCTCGCAAACGCACTGACGAGCTATTAAAGCTCAACAGGAGTAACCCAAGCATGAAGATTAGGACTTTGACCGGCAACTGCAAGCTGAACAGACATCTTTACAACATGAGACTGATGCTTGCAGGTTCTGTGAACAAGAGGGTGAAACACCAATGCACCTCCTGTGCTCTTGTGAACCACTGATTCACAAAAGAAGCAGACACTTGGGAAGACACACCCTCGATCCAGGTGAAATTAAAACAATCCAAACTGGGAACATCTTATCTTAGACAGTGCGCAGTTGATGGAGCTACTCTAGGGCCTTACATAGGAGGCTGGTTACAATACATCTTATTAGGTCGCAGTGCCGCGAAACAGCCCCAAACAGCCACGAATAATAAATAACACGTATGATAATCTGCGTAGTAAATGATCTTAGCAACCATTTCCACGCAACCTATTTCTTTCCGTGGTCATAGGCGTGGTGAAGCACATTAAAATTTAATGTAAAACAAGTAATTTTGCACGCCCTGTCTGACAGGTGTCAGTGAATAAATGCAACACTAATGTAAGAATTACTACATATTTGAACCATTTTCAATAAACACTATTTTTTAAGTAGAAAAGTTGATGAAGTACTAACTACTACGATCTAACTACGTTATACACTTCGACTAGAATAAGCTCAGTAGTTGGCTTGATAAAACCTTTTCAGAAACAGGGAAATACTACTATGATCTGAGCATTATCTAGAATTTAAACCTTATACTGGACTTGCTTTTATTTATTAGAAAGGTAATTCGGTTCAGAATTTATATTTTAGCAGTTCAGCCAATTAAATTATCGTTCTAAAACGTCACAAATAAAGAAAAACAGACATGTTTAAAGCCTGAACTGGTAAAATAGAATTTTATACCTGCCCGAAAATAAAACGAGGAACCAAATAAGTGGAAGCACTTATCTATTGACAATTATATTGTTAATTGAAATTGTATAATAGATGTAAAAAATACTACATACTTAGGTACGTCTATTTAAATTATCAAGTAATAGGTACGAGTAAATAACGATATTTCGTATAGTAACTCATTTCATATCTGGCAAAATAAGTATAGTACAATTTTCATGTAATTAAAAAGTGATTGTTAACATTCTAGGAATTTTGATAGCATTATATCATTTGACAAAATGTAAAAAATTGCATTCCCTTGATGACAACATTCTATGTTTTATCATATCTATTGAATTAAATCAACCGCGGCTCTATTACTAAAGCTGAAACCAAATATTCTAATCAGCCCAACGATTATTGTGGCTAAACTATTATTGATGCCTCGTGATATTAAGATTGGAAGATTACCGACAAGTTTATTCTATTATACGCGATGCCGCGTTTGCTCCTAATATCAATATATTAGGAGCAAGAGCGGCGTCGCGTCGTCGCTATGATAGCGCGCCGTGCAATCAGGGACCTATTTTGTAACTGCAGATATCACTTTCATCTACCATACAGTCCATATCCATCGACGGCCATGAAAGCCCGGTTCAACTAAGACGTTATATATTACAGCAGCAATGTATAATATTATATCTTAGTCTAACACAACGTAGATACTAGATACGAACACCGTTCTGCGATAGCAACCGTGGTTACAAAATAACGTGACGGCTTCAAGAATTAGAAACGAATGAAATTATGGTATTATTATGAATGAAAAGTGTTTATTTCGTATTGCCATTTAATTATGTTATGAATACTTAATTAGTGTCTAAAATTATTCTTATTGACTCAATATTTTATTTTGCAGTTATAAATGGACTTCAGTATTATACATCGTCATAAATAAATACTTACTAATACATAATAAATAATAGTACATTACCGTAGGATAAGAATTTATCACCACTAGCATTAAGAAGGACGAAGTCTGTAGAGCTATCAAAACTTCGACAGTAATGAAATTCTGATACCTATTTAATGACTACAATATTAAAAGGTAGAAATAATAATTATTTCGACTGGTATTTTAACGCAAGCTAAAATACCAGGAGAACGTCCCGGGTTCAGTAAAGGTCTGCGCAGACGAGGAACATTATCCGCAGAGGACAAAAAACCGTGAATCATGAATAAAATGTCCGCCGAGAAATTGCCACGAGCTTGCCGCATACAATGTGGTCGTTTGTTGCTTGGAAATTTAGCACGCGTAATGGAGAAGCTGGGCGATGGCGTAGTGGTTCAGACGCCTTACTTCGATAGTAAACCAAAGCAAGTTTCGCCATTGTCAGTTGTTGCTATTTACGTTTCAAAAGAAAATACTGTGTTCGTACATCTATTTATTCAGCTAATCAGCTTGAGTAATAAAATTTTATTATCTTGCAATGCGCGCTCATGCAGTCACGTTAGATCTATATATTTCGGGGACTCCCCCGTACTTTTCTCTTTAATGTACTACTCTTCGGTTTTAGGACATCAATTTCCTAAAACCAAGGACTTGATCCGTTGTGTGCAGTTATAATTAAGCAATACAAGTACAATGGATGTTTTAAGAATGAAAAAGTACCTACGCCATGAAAAAATCCTCGTCTACGTTAGCCTTAGGAGCGGCGTGATGACAGACCAGCAACACATTACCCCTTGTTTTACATTTATACCTAGTTCATGTCATTTTATATGTTAGCAATCAATCCACAAATATTAAGCAAACCAAACTAATACAATGAATAATTTCCCGTATGCAAAAACCACTACACAGCATACTGTAAAGTATTTCTAGTGCCAGAATTGAATTCTCACTTTTCTTATTATTTAATACAAATAATGGTAACAAATAGCATACCTGTAGGCCTAGCACGGGCCGGAGAGAAAAAGTCCCCGGAGACAAAATTAATCATTGCCTCTCGCTTCCGCGCGAACGAAGAAGCGAGAGGCAATGACGATTTTTGTCTCTGGGGACTTTTTCTCTCCGGCCCGTGCTAGGCCTTCTGGATACTGTTAAGATACTGTGGATAAATAAGAACTGTTTCATTGCTTTCACACCAACCACTACTGACTGGACCAGTAGGTGATGTACTTGTTTTTTTTTTATTTTAGACCAATTTTGCATATGGATGACAAACAAAAACAATAACTTCTAGCCGAGGGCATCCCAAAACACTGAGACCAGAGACAGTATAGAAAAATTACTTTCCTAATTTTTTTCCTACTATGCCTGAGGAAACAAATACCCTATTTACATGTTAGCCACTTACAATGAATAAAAAATCACATATAGTATGAGTATATTGAGATAAGTCTCATTCTTGTCAGGCCTGGGTAATTTTTGTATGGGCCATGCCCATTATAAAGGATATAATAATTTTAATTTTATAAACTCAACAACTTTATCATTTCAATAAACATTTTTTTAAATATAGTGATTCTTTCTCTTCATTAAATATAATTTTAATTACCTGTTAACAATAAATAACTTACTTGAAAACACAATCTTAATATAAAAATATTTCAAGCTTGCACCAGCCAACCAGTTGCAGATATTAAAGACATCACTCAGACCAAGCATAATGAACCATCTTTTTTTCGCAAATAAAAGATAACAAAACCACTGCTAGATTTTCTTAAATTTTTTAAAAGAAAACTAAGAAAATAAGATAATTTTTTCCTGGAATGATACAAAATTCCATGCAGTAAGGGGTTAAAATAATGAATAGCCCTGAAAAAGGTTATTAAAATAATATCTAAGTGTCCCCAAAATTCAATTAATGCATGCTGTTTTCTACTTGAAATTTGGGATTGTTATCTAGTATTATCAAAATTATTTCATCAAATTCATAACAATAAGGATAACTTAAAATATGGCTTTGCTAGCAAAATGTAACACTCGCCCAGCTATGACATAATTACTTAAGTGTAAGGTAAGAATATATAACATTTTCATTTAATGCTAAAAACATTTGCAATTAAACAAGCCATTAACTAGTCAATGATCACAAAATGAGAAACAATAGAAACATCAATTATTTGCAAACACCGTGACCACCAAGGGGTTAATGCCTATAATAATTGCGTGCACTCATGAAATTAATTGACAATTTTCATATCCTCACAACTATTTTCTCGTCTAATTATAAAAAAATAAATCATTCACAAAATTAACTAAAAACCTATAAAGAATTAAGATTCAGTTGTAATAGGAGACAGACGTAGTGGCAAAATCAGAGATCATAGTTTTTTGTATAACATTATGAAGATGCAACTTGTAAAAGATTGAGCGAGTGTTTATTCCTGCCAAAGTAAACCATTCTTTTGACTTGACAAGCTACAATAATACTCAATGTAAACTAGAAAATTTGTGTGAGAATACAAATATGAAACCTAAATTTTATTTCGTTTCGCAACAACATTTTAAAATAATGTGTTGTGAAAACACAAAACAATTGAAATAATGTAAATATAAAGAAAGGCACCATATATCACTGAAAAATGATGTAAACTATTCCATTTCTTTGTATATTATTAATATCCTTTTATCTTCAACAATGGAGTGTTGAATTATAATATTCAAACATCAATGACAAGCAAATTGTTCTTACTAGATAACTTGTACTTATACTATTTAGGGTGAATTCGCCCAAATTTGGATTAGCTACCTGGTGTAGTAATACCAAAAATGTTTTAGCTGACATATGGGTACCTTGCCAACAATTGCCTTGTCCCAGATCTTCATCACTAGGGTTGATTTGACCAATTAAATTTAAGCATTTATTTATTGGTGTCCGAACCTGTGTGTACAAACACAGTTAGTTCAAATCAATCAATAAAATAATTTCTATAAATAATTTAAACAATTAAATCTTTAGTTATAGGATAACTTGAATAGTGTTTTGATCAGAAAATATTAGTTGTATGATTCAATTATTTAGTTGTTTGTTTGTTGTTGATGATTTTTAATACAAACTGCAAAAATAATGTTGGAGTTCCCAGAATTATTGTATGATTCTAAAATTGATAACTACTTACAAACTTGTTGCAAATCACGGATTCTCTTCTAAACACGAAAAACAATAATGTCAAGCATGGTGTCATGTTTGGCAATGCTCTACAGAATGAATGTTTATTTTTTGAAACCATTAGTAGCCTCTTAAGGTATCTCACAAAGTCTACTTACGTTAAATGTGCAATTCAGAGTACAAAACATTTATTGTAATAAACACAACACACGTCTATTCGCAAATGCGGCACGACCAGATGCTAAAGTGGCATTATATTACGTAAATATATTGTTAAAACTAGTAAACACAAGAATTAAAAGGATACAGTCCGGGCCCTCGCTGACTCGGCGCCAACGGCACCTGATTCCCGTTGCCACTCATATTCTAGGCAGCATAGGTATCGGGACACGTACACCACTCAAGGTGGCACGTAAAATCGCCCTAACCGATTGTAGGACACATCCGGCACATAGGTAGAGATACACCGACGTCAGATTGACAAGTCACACGTTTTAATTTATTTCCTTTAAAAACAACGTTTCTAGTAAAAACATTGTACACAACTTGTGAAGTCACAATATATATTTCCAGGATAATTATATAGCATCACTAGGAAAGGGATCCAGTCACTAAACAAACGACAGTACAAAATGGCGGATGTTAACCAATAAACAAACGTGACTGTCACTGATAGTCCCAAATATTACTAGCCACTTAATTTTATAATTGGTGCTATTGAGTTACTTCGTTTTCAATATGAATAAAAAATGTAAAAATATTTTCTCTGCTTTAAGAATATTAGTACATATTTTTAAAATCTATAAACTGTCATTCGATCGTTCACGTCTACTCTACTTGACTCTACTCACGTCACACAACACACATGTAATGCTTCGTTCGCAGGTTTCTTTTTTTTAATGATAGTAAGTAGTGTAGACGCTTAGTAGTAGTAGAGTAAACGATTGAACCTAAACATAATCGAAAACCTTTCATAGACAGTGTTTCAATGTAAGATTATTATTTATCAGTATATTTTTATTTTATTTTATTTTTTATTAGGAATAAGAAACAGCTAACACGATTAAATATTAATTATTAATAAAACTATTAAGTACAACAGTTTCTAGAGAATTATTACAATCTGAGATTACAATACTAGATTATTCATTGTGAAGCCCATACCGTTATCCACAGATTGGTAAAGTTATCTTTATTTAAAAGAATGTTATTTAAATAAATCATGATATTTAATAATATTTCGAATGGCGGACGTGATTTATATTTCAATGACTGTAATGTTAATTCGGAGTGAATATTGTTACGTAAAATCAGTGTAGTTTTGTGTAATAAGCGTCTATAATAATGTGCAATGATAATAATAATAATAATATGATACCAAATAAAGATTTTCTTTCTTTCTTTCAATGTAGAGAATCATTGAAATAAGCGTCAAGGCGTCAAGTGGTGTAAAAATAATAAGTTATTTCGTGGTAATCCACCTCATTGAAATAGCACCACGATGTCTACCATCTTACTCTCTCAAGATGCATTGAAATGTTTTACACTTGCATTTCAATACAAATACTGAACTGAAGACAACCAACCAACCAACTGATTAAAAACCTAAGACATGGCTGTATTGACTTAGTTCCCCTTGCCTGCCTAATTTGAGAGAAAAATAATATCCAGAGAGGGTGGCAGAAATTTTCATGCAAATTATTAATATTATTATTGCTAATGGAAGTTGCAACATTATGAACGCCTAGACATTTTAATTTCATTATTCCATATTCGTTTTCTTTCATGATCATGACTATTTATGAAGAGCATCGTAAGCATTTTATTGCACAAAAACAACAAAAAATAAATGAAATAAACTCTAAACGAGTCGTGAAAAAAACAAAATACGTGACATATGACGTAAATTAAATAAACATAAAATTAATGTTGCCATTAAAAATAAATAGGTAGTAAAAAAACATAACATTAAAAAAGTTATATAAATAAATAGTGGTTTATATTAACCATAATTAACTCTGTCTGCCCATGGATTTATAAATAAGTCCATGTGTCTGCCCATGTCTCTACCTATGTCCTATTATTGTCATATCGCATAGCCTGTTTAATACACTTAAAAAAAGGATCCTTTTTCTAAGTTAATACAGTTTTTATCACGCCCAATTGTCAAATTCCATAGTACTTTGACAGTTGAATCATGTGGTGTTCATTCTAAGAGGGATGGTTCTTTTAAATACCTACCACAGATAAGTTCTGGGACAAAATGATTTTCTTGAGCACCAGCCCTAACTAGTTCACCGGCCTTTGCGTTGCCTGCTATAGAATGACCTTATACAGTCGAGTTCAAACATAAATATGCACATTTGACATGACAGTAAATAACTCTCGACTCACTCTAACGACTCGACCCATTTGAGAGTGATTTTGTTTCTTTCTTCCAGATCATTGAGTTTCTATCAAAGCTTGCGGGATAGTTTTAGAAGACATAATACACGTTGAAATAATACCGCGTCGTATATCTAGACGTGACATTATCGAGAAGCAAGTTTAGGAAACATGGGCAGTTGGGCAATCACAAAACACTGTAACGCGTTTAAAGAAAGAATGTTTAGCAGAATAAACATTGATGATTGAAATGTAAGAAATAATGTAAATCAAAAACGTAAAGCAAAAGCTTACATTTCAATCATCAATGTTTATTCTGCTAAGCATTATTTCTTCAAACGCATTGGTTACGCAATTGTAAATTTATAGTAGAATTGGGGCGCTGAAAGTACACGTAGAAAGTTGAAACTAGTTGTTATCTAGTTCGGAAGTGCCTCAAAATTGAGTTACAAAAATCCAATCGGACAAACAAAGAGACAAAAAGACAAACAAGAAAGTCAGTTAATAAAAACGTGGTAAAAAAATTATTTTTTATTTTCAATTCACCGTTTAACTGTGACGCCAATGACCGTAGCATAATTATGTGAGAAACATGATTTATAATAATTCGTAAATAACGCATACTAACGCATTTGAGCTCGTTGGCGTAGTGGTTAGTAAGTACGCTATGGCTTTCGATATCGGAAGCAAAGCTACGTTCGCCATGGCCAATTCTTGGATGGGTGACCAGAACTTCGTAATCTCGAACTCCGCTACTCCAACCGTTGCTACCCTACCCACCAACCCGCATTGGGCCAGCGTGGTGGTGTAACGTACAGTGGTACGAGGAAGGCCTGTGCCCAGCAGTAGGACGTAGGTATATGGGCTGACCACGACGACGACGCATTTTGTGTATTGAATGTGAATTGTAAGAAATTACCATATTAAAAATAAATGGTTCTCTACGGAGTAAACGGAAAATTCTTATTTTATCTAATGACCTTTTCAAAACCACAAAAACTACCAATCCTATGCAAACCGTTTGTAAGAATTAAAATAATAATTACCACAAACGGTTTTATTATCACAAAATTATAATTTAATATAAAACTCAATTGACTAGAAATATATAGCTTCGACTCTACGAAGCTTAAAATTTTAATCGTTCATACAGTTTTTTGATCATGTACACTTGCAAAGTAACAGTTTCTTTCTATACATATATACATTACGATACGTGCCCTTCATTAAAAAAATGCATAATAAAAATGAATGATAGTTTTTATTACGTTTTACATGTATATGACGTAATATTTCATAAAAAAAGTTCAGTAATTTCTTAATCGATTAGTGGAAGAAAATAGGGACCTTTATTTGTTTTTTAATATGAGGTCCTTACCTATGAAATCGGTGTTTTGTATGGAGATTTTGGGGAATTCTGCATTTTCCATACTAAATTTTTTTCAGTTTTCTTCACAACGTCAAATCCAAAGATCTATATTTGGCATCTATCATTAGACAAGATTTAGTAATATGTGTAATATCACACTTCATAAAAATTATTTATCGTTTTTAAGTGAATGCAAATAAAATGATGTATTCGGGAGGCCTTAAAAAGAGTTGTCTCCGTGTCCAATTTTAACACAATTAAACTTACAACAAATTATCAAAACAAATCAAAAGAGCTCAAAAATATAGTCTATTTTTAGACGAGGTAATTATTTTTTAGGAATACTCTGAATCTTAATAGTTACAGACAAAATACTAAGAGAGAAAAAAACCAATTTCATAGGTAAGGACCCAATATTTAGCTGGTGTGATTTCCGGTTTGGGTATGTTTTTTTTTGAGAAAATTGAGAATGCAGTTTTGTTTCTTTTTGAAAATAAAAGTGTGTGTTCCAGGGCCCACAATTATTTACCAACCTGTATATAACCTATACATAAATAATCAAATAACATGCATACAAATTGTTAGTTCTTTTAACCTCCGTCTTTAAATTGGTTTCCAACTAAAAGTTCAATAAAAAATTTAATTTAGTTCATTTATTAATCGTGTCTTCCGAAATGTGGGTGTTAGCTTTACCCACCCCTTCGGGGATATAGGCGAAGGCGTGATGATTCGTACTCATTTATGTAGAAAACCATTTAAATTCGTCATGAGTAAGTATGTAGATATTATCTTCATTCACGTGTTGAAAATCTACGTTACGTTACCAGCCTATTACGTCCAACCCAACTAGGAGTATGCCTTAACACCAACACGCTGGCCCAATGCGGATTGATGGGTAGAAACAGTTGCAATAGCGATCGGGACCAACGGCTTAACGTGCCTTCTGAAGCAAGAATATCAAAGTTTTAGTCACCCATCCCAAGATTGACCATGGCGAAAGTAGCTTTGCTTCCAAATCGAAATTCAAAGCGTACGAGCCACTAAGCCACCGAGCTCCACCACTTCAATGTCTGTCGTGATCCTATAATTGATTTAATTTGTTCGTAAATATATAATTAGCTTAGCGTATTTGCTTAGCGTTATCGCTTTGCCCAAATAATAAAATCATTCCAAACAACCCATGCACACATCGACTGTTATCGGGCAAACAACTCAAACAATCCTTTGATGTGTGATCAAAAACCTACAAGTGGATATAAACGCATGTTTGCACCATTTTCGTTCAAAGTTTTCGGACGAATATAGCAAATACGCGAACACAATACGCCAAATGAAGTGCCGTCATGACCATAAAGTACATAATTCTTGGTCATGACAATACAACTGTGAATTTGTCACTGTTTTCAATAAATACTAGCATTAGTAAAATAATTTTGTTGTCTTTCTTTTCTAATGATTTTATAAATACGGTAGAATGCGACAAGAGCTACACAATCTATAAACAAAAGTCGGTAGTTGTGAAATATTGTCCAATGATCGCCGAAAGGCACGGCACAATATGAATCTAAATCATTGTGTAATGCAGTGTAATGAGTGTCCGTAACTAGATGCGGCATTGTCGACCTACAACATGTTTTTACAACTTGCTCAAAATACTGATTTTAATGTTATATATGACAATATCATGATTGAAACGATGATTACTTAATGAATTTTATAATTTTTTCAATGAATTCTGCTTTGATTGAGTACAAATTGTTTAAGTTTTCGTTTAAAACTGAAGTTACAAATATACTCTGATAATCAACTCTGATAGTAATTTATTTGCATTACGTACTTGGTTGAATTTTTTGTACTGTGCTTTTCTGTGTGAATTATATCTTCAATTAATGTCGTAAAAAAATAGTATTTTCAATTTTCAATAATATCTTTAGAATTTGGATAAGAATGTCTACTCATTATGATTAAAGTACAAAAGGGCATTAAATATAACTGGGTAATTATTTCTAATGACTCACAATTAAAGTAAGTATTTACAAATATTGATAATGAACATTAAACATAATTGTCATAATGAACTAAAAATTGTTAATGACTTAAACAAATGTAACCTCTTATTCTTTTGTAAACTACAGATAGCAATATATTGTTGAACAAGAAAAGTATATACCTAGTCAAAGTTGAACACACAAAGACATAGATAAAATAAACAGAATTGTCACCAGTGCACCACGTGGATCACTGGTGGTATCGTGTAAGCTTATACAATGTCACGTACCTTCAGAACATTCTTCAACCATATCTGATTCTTCTCCAGATCCTTCTCTAACAACATATGGACAGTATGGCTGGCAATACGGACAATTTATTACTTCCCTTACACATTCTAACCAATTTGCAAATTCAACTTGTTCTTGTCCACCATAATCTATTACTGTTAAACCATTTTCACTACTATTATGAAACATTTTAAAAATAAATTACAAATATATACAAACATTAATAAATTAAAATATTATAATAAAATTTATATCGCTAGCGACACCGCAGTTTTAAAATGGGACATTCGAATCTTATACTGAAAAGAAATATTTTTCTACCCTCCTTATGAATTAATATAAATATAAATAAATTTATGTAAAACTAGCTGTGCCCGCGACGTCGTTCGCGTGGTTATTGATTTAACGCCGATAAAAGCTACAATAAGTTATTGTGTATTTGTTATGCATTGTTTTGTACGAAGTGCTCAATATTACATTCCTATCTCTTATTAGCAAAATGATG
Organism: Parapoynx stratiotata; assembly: GCA_910589355.1. Lineage (NCBI taxonomy): Eukaryota > Metazoa > Arthropoda > Insecta > Lepidoptera > Crambidae > Parapoynx > Parapoynx stratiotata. Next base: position 11,884,940 of record OU342457.1, read on the forward strand.
ATTGTTAATAAGTTAAGTTGGCTTAAACCTCGGTCCACTTGCAGGAAATTTAAATGGAGATTTATAAGATCTTGTAAATTTTTAAATTGTCAAAATAATACTAGATCTAGGTTTAAGTTTCCTGCAAGGTGCTTGACTATGGTCTTGCAGGAATTTAAAATAATGAAAATAACATTTCTTGTCAGTATCATCAAATTGTTGTCATGGTGATAAATCTTTGTTGTCGTGTCATTATTTAACAATGCCGAAAAATTTTAAAATTCGAAATGAAACTACATTTTGACGTAATATGTCACATAATACTCGGTCGAGCAGATATTGATAACTACGGTTACACCCGCGCGGTACCCGTTCTCATTGGAATATCAGGATAAAAAGTAGCCTATAGAATCGGTTCAGTAGTTTTGACGTGAAAGCAAGACAGACAGACAGAGTTACTTTCGCATTTTTAATATTAGTGCGGAAATATGGAGGGACAGGGCACTACTCGTTAAAGAGGCCGCGGGAGACACGGGTTCGATCTACTGCTTGTACCACTAAGGCTCGTATTTCAGAACCAAACTCAAGCGTAGATCTCTGCTTGAGCGCAGTTAAAAAGGGATGGCGCTGTGTGGGATCAATAGCACCATCCCTCTCTTACAGTGCTCAAGCAGAGATTGACGCTTGAGTTTAGCTCCGTAATACGGGCCTAAGTGTGAATAAAACTTATGTACAGTTCATTGTGAACATCGCTAGCCTCACATAGTGTGCATGGCCACAGACTCGCCATCTGTTACATGGGGACCTAACATATCTGGCGAAATGTGCGGGTTTAATGATGATATGTTATGTTATACTAGCTGTTACCCGCGACTTTGTCCGCGGTTACTGCTTTTTAACTATCTCAAGGGAACCCTTTAATTTTCCGGAACAAAAAGTATTTAAGATGTTGACCAGGGATATGGTATCGGTATCACCATGCAATATTTCAATGAAATCGGTCCAGCCATTTTGGAGATAAGCCCGTACAAACAACAAACATACAGAGAAACAAAAAAAATTAAAAAAAACATTGTTTTTGGGATTTTCCCTCTTTTTACATCCCCCTGACTTGATTTTAAGAATTTTCTTTCTATGTACAGACATAAGATCTCTACAGTTTTATTATATGTATAATAAGTATCTGGATGATACGTCAGGTAAGATTTTGTATCAAAATAGAGTAATATTTATATGCATACAAACATATAATCACGACTATTTTCCCCTAAGGGTTAGTCAGAGACTAGGCAAAAGCACCGCAAAAGCAGTCAGATGCCATAGTCCGCGCTTCACCAAGCAGTGACTGCACTCAGCGTGACAGGTGGTGAGTCCGTCGCCGCTATTAGCGAATATAAATAAGTAAACGAGTAATATTTATACCTATTATTTATACCTACTTCGAGGTACATCAATAATTGCTAAGCAAAGTTAATATATTACGAAACAGATACATAGAAAAATAACAATGAGTGAAAATAGTATCATGAAAAGTATTATTATGAAAGTATTATTTATGAAAAATCAAAACTTTCTGTACGTGATAGTCAGAATACCAGCGTTTATAGAAGTGAAGTTTTACTTGAAGTGGCGATATAGAATCTAGTATGAAAATACTTTAGATCATTTTTTTTATTTTTTATTCAAAAATATAATAGTTATTGAAACTATTCGAAAGTTTTATGTTAATTTCTTTTAGTTCTAACAAGGTTTAATTTACAAGGAATTAGGTACTAACGAGTTAATTAACGTGCAGAATTTATGTTTCATGACCAACAGAAAATCAGACAAAGTGTACAAATGGGTCCTATCTACATCTTAAAACTGTTTAATAGCAACTTCTCCTTATGCGCTTTAAATACCAAAAGATAGTGGATTCCCAGTGTTTGTTTATTTAATATTTTTATGAGCTGAAAAGGCTCAAGCAAGCCAAAAAAGAGGTAGGTATGTATCTGACCATGTGTTGCCGCGAATATATGGTTGATAAACAAACAATTTTCATTATAAATAGCAAGGAGGTAGGTTGACATAAACATGCACATCGAAAATATACTTACCAAAAAATCACAGATGGAATGAATACTGGTAATGGTAGTTATAAATGAAGTAAAAAATCTTTCTTTGCCTGCCGCGATCCGGCCGTACCTCACAGTACAGGGACCGTTCACGAGTAACGATCACCCCACACTAAAATATTTTTTGAATTATAGGACTCGCCACTATGACAAAATCTGTGTAGGTAATTATAGTTTAAGTAAGTAAATACTATTAAGATATATACTTACTTGATAATCATTGGTTAATTAAAAAAACCAAATTAAGGAGGTCCGAACTAGTTACAGTAATTTTCCTAATGTTGGCCTCTAAATAATATGAAATTAAAATAATAAATATTTCATTTGTTCCCATAATATTTAAATTACTTTATTTTGCTATGATTTACTTGTCATATTTCGACTAAGGGAGAAATATATTTTCATAGAAATATAGCCCTGTTTAATAGGGTACCTAATTGTTTTTTTAATCTTAATGCATAAGTAACTTCACTGTCACTCCAATTCTTTGTATGTAGTAGTATTTTAAAAGAACAATTTTATGTATGTTTATTCGAAACTTAACAGTAGGCAGATACACACACACACACACACACACATAATATGTACAGGATGGTTCAAAGTAATTTTTTTTATTAGTTTCTACTAATTATAACAATAATAATACTTATACTTTATTAAAATCTTTGTAACACTAATTTTTACATAATTATTTGCATTACAATCTAAACATAGGACTAAGCAAAACATTGATCAAACGAAATGAAAAAATCAGGGTAATTTCCATCAGATACCTGTCTCCTTAGAAAGTACGGTCCTTTCGAAAGTAGGGTACCTTCTTTCCCTAAAAAAGTTAGAAAAACTTTTTGTACTGTGTTTAAAATTTCCGAAATTTTTGATATGTACTTACTTACAAACCCAAATAAAATCAAAACTTAAGCATAATTTGGAAAAAAATAATGAAAAACTCAAGTCCGCCGGTTTATATAGCCTTACAGTATAAACAAATTAACCCTATTAGAAAAACTGACCAGTTTAATGGTGATTCCAACGAGGTATAACAAATGCCTCTTGGTAGCCTAACAATTATATATTTTTTTATTTTTATCATTGCAAGGTCGTAGTTCACGACAACAGTTAATCCCCCATTGGCGCAAACTCCGACCTAGTGTCTGACTAAGTTGGGAAGCCCTGGGAAAGGCTAGGAGAATTGCTTCGGCAGACCCCGGATCGCTCCCACCCGGGCCACGTAGGGTAAATACGCCAAATGTCGGCCAGCTGCACATTTTCAGGTTGCGTTAATTCAAAAGGTAATTAAAGAGGGATTGTGCTGCATGAATTGCAAGCTCAGTTCATCCTCTTTTGGCACAAACCGTTACTATCCCATTACGCCACTTACTCTTTGCACAATAAGCCTCAGTAGCAATCGTGCCGTTTGCGGCGTCAAGTTAGAAGGTAGCTTACTCGCTGTGAATAGCTACGGTTCGGGGATTGATGGTTAAAGGGTAAGACGTTACATTTATTTTATTTACAGCTGTTATACACCTAAAAAATTATTTTTACTCCATATTGACATAGTTTTTTTAGCGTTTTGTGTGTTTGTTTAAGTGAAAAATAGAGGGCCGCCATTAGGACACCAGTGTTGGCTTAAACCCGGATTCTCGGCCGGGATCGACTTTAAGTATGTGTAGACTTTTATATAAATTCCAATTCTACGAATTCCAATGGCTTAATATGAGAATTTGCAAAACTTATAGTATCATAATACCCTAATCAGGTGCCGACTTTAAGAATATTACCGGGTTAATTTATTTATCAATACTTTTTCTGAAAATGTAATACCTACCCAGTACCTACCTATGCATTATTATAATTTCTAATAGAGGTGAAGTTTTGACGTAAATGTTACTGTCACTGTTATGTCACATAGTGTGATAATATTGTTACCCGTTTGATTTTAATTATGAGTATATATGACACAGTTATGTTTACGATAGCTCATCAATTTAATTTTTTTTATTGTTGACTGACTTGGTTGACAAATGTTAATTTTTTCATAAACTTTATTACGAAGACGTTAAAAGTTTAACAAACGTATTACTTGTGATATTAAGTATTTTAGTTCCTTTGAGTAAAACTTCTATAAGTTATGTTTTTAAATTGCCAAAATAAATCATATTAATAATATATATATCGCTGTCTTAATTTTAAACATCCTATACCTATACGTTCGTAGGCTTTTAATTGACTTTCCTAGCAAAAGTTAGAAGTTTTAATGCGTCACGACCAAAAATCTCTGAAGTGGGTCATTTTCCGCCCATGGTCGGTCTCCTTTTTCCGTCATACATACGACGGAAAAAGAAGACCGACCATGGGCGGAAAATGATTATAATGAATTTAAGCATTTTACTGTTGATTACATTAAATTATAAGAAATAAAAAGGAAATACTGAAAAGGATACCATTAAATAATAGTATTGCTGGAAGTTTCGGTGTCTATAACATAATAAGAAATTAATATATTCTGACAACAACGTAGCCCAAATAATGCAGCTTATTGTCACTTGCGGTATAGAGATACAACAGATAAATAAATTAACATTTTTATACATAGTTTTATTCGTGTTAAGTATTTGCAAAATCATCTTTATAACAAAACAAATAGAAAACTTATATAAAAAGGGACCGAACTCAAAGATTAAAAAAACTTTACATGCATTTCTTGCTCCTCATTTATTCGGTCGAAGAGGATGATGACGATAATTTTGTTGATATAAATTAAGAAGTGTTCTTCAATCACCTCAATTATTATATCTAGCTCAAATATTAAGAAGCGTCTTGCTCAATAAAGTCACATACGATTATCTTTACTGTACAGTTGTTACATCTGTAAAGAAGTTTATTTATTACAATAATACGTCTTATGAGTTAAATAAACAAAAAACTATAAAAACAGTCAAGCAAGACATACCTTTGTTAATTGGTTGTGACATTAATTTAATAAAGTTACAAGTATCAAAACGGTCGACCCAACTTACCGCATTTAATTATTATTTTGAGATTGCATTTGTGCTACGCTTTCTTTTAGAATACACATTCTAAACTATATTTTTCGTTTATGATGGAATGACGTTTTTTCATATTTTCACAACAACAAAGAACAAAATGTAAACAAAATTTACAATTTGATAGATGTCCAAAGAGTAAAAGTTGGTGGGGTTAAAAAATTATAACTTTATGTTTTCTCAGTTTGCCTGTTACCCCCGTTTTCCATACCTACTGTTTAACGTTACAATATGTACATTTAAAACCATTCAAGGAGAATGCTCAGCAAGTATGGAAAAAAACCCAGAGGGAACATGTGGGATGTGGTTCATAATGTTAGTGATATACAGTGAATTAATTGAATAGATCTTTCACTTTCAAATTCCATGGCTAAATATGTGATATTGCTATTTCTTCTTTGTATATGACAATCGAAATCCTAAGTAATAATTCATAAAAATCAGTGCTATTTAAAAATTATCGCTGTACTCCTAATAGTTGAGGAGTCATGCCTTGTATCAGCTCAAAACCATAATTTGATGACTATCAGACGCAAATACTTGAATTACATTAGAAAATATATGAAATATGCCATAAGTGCCTATAAACTTTGAAGGATGCCCTCTATTCCTCCAGGATCCCATCATCAGATCCTGACTTCATGACAATGGGACCAACTAGAACTTATACGCTTTCAAACAAAGATTTATTTTTCAAATAGGTCAAGGCGTCTTCGAGTAATCGGGGAACATACATAAAAAACTACAAAAGATTTCGTCGAAAAAAAAAGAAACTTTCTTTAGTCCTTCTACATCTACCTGTCTTTTCCTAGATTTTATGCATTTCCGGTAATAATTTAAATAATTATTTTGCTGCCCAAATAATTATCTAGCTTCCCAATTAAGTATTCTGCTGTCCAAATAATTATTCTGCTCCCCAAATAATTGAAGGGCTTCCTAATCCATTTTGATGTATTTGTCCATCGACTATTGAAATATTATAAAGAAATATGATCTAAATTCATTAATTTTTTACCATAGTTTAGTTACTTTTCCCAACGCCCACCAAAATATATATATTTTTTAAACTACGGTTAAATTATGAAGCTTGATAGAAGGTTTGTCCAATCGAAATCCTAAATTTTGTTGAGAATTACAACAGCAAGTATATACAGAGTATATACTCGCTGTTGTAGTTCCTGATGAGTATTCACGAGAAGGTGTCATGCCGTCCCTAACTTCAGTCTTGTGATCTACCAGTTACGATCTTCCCAGAAAAACGTGAGTCACTCGTTTTCAGATTCCCGCGTCATATTTGGTGGCGCAACTTTGGTGTCCTATTTTAAAATATTAATAACAGTAATAAAACATTTAACTTAATGTATGACTTAAGTAATGGGTATTTCTTCCAAATTGTAGACAAATGTAGTATTAAACTGATAAAATAATAAACATATTTTTTTTATTTACAAGAAACCACACATGTGCAATTATGGTAGTTTTTGGTGGTTTCTTAGTACCCAACGTCGACATATTCAGATGATGATGATGTAAGAGTACATCTATTAGGTCTTTACCTATGAAATTAGTGTTTTGTATGGAGATTTTAGAGAATTCTGCATTTTCCATACTAACATTTTATTAGTTTTCTTCACAACGACAAATCCAGATATAATAATATTTGGCATGTATCATTAGACAAGCTTTAGTAATATGTGTAATATCACACTACATAAACATTATTTATCGTTTTTAAATGAATGCAAATAAAATTATGTATTCGGGAGGCACTTAAAAAGAATTGTCTCCGTGTCCAATTTTAACACAATTAAACTTACAACAAATTATCAAAACAAATCAAAAGAGCTTAAAAATATAGTCGAATTTTGGACGAGGTAAATATTTTTTAGTAATACTCTGAATCTTAATAGTTACAGACTAAGACAATATAAACAAAATACTAAGACAGAATAAAAACACCAATTTCATAGATAAGGACCCAATATCTGGCTTTACATAACACAAATAAGGCTCATTCAACGTTGTCATGGGGGACTTCAACGCAAAAGTGGGAGTAAAGACTTGAGCAGTGGCGTGCAGGGGAGGCCTACCAGCAGTAAACAGGAGTGGGTTGATAATGATGGACCAAAACTTTGATTTATCAGCGTTACTTTTGTTTTATTTAAAGAAATGTTTTTTCTTAAGAATTTTTATACATCATTTATTCATAAATTTTGGTGTACTAGCAATTTTGGTGTCGTTCATAATCATAACATTTGAAATATAGTAGAATTGGCAAAAAACAAAAATCCTGTAAACCGTTAATTATGAAATACCGTCAATAACCCTACAAATAAAATTTTCCTCCAAAATTAGCAAAAATATCACAGATGTTGAAATCCATTCTTTTATCCCTAGGAATATAATTATAAGTACCTATACCGGAACAAAGTAGTTATACGAAAGCGATTCATTACTATCTTTCTAGGAATATAATAAAAAAACTTACTAGATTTAGTTTAGTGAAATTACCTAGATACATTTCTGAATTAAATACAAAATTAAATAATATAAAATGCCATAGAAATAAAACTTTTCTATTCATTTTTGATAATTATTGAATCGATTTCGTATAATTATATTCCAGGATATAACTATGTTACAGCTATAACTATCTTACTGCACCATATCCACAACTTTACCATTCTGCTAATACTTTATGCGTTTCGTTAGCATTTGAAATAGTAGAGTTTAGAGGAATAAGCCCTGACTTCTGTCCTCGATGTTTTGGTTGAAATAAAAGGTTGAGATTAGATTATTATTATATTTTTAATTGTCAACATTTTCAAATTTTTATTGTGTAACAAGTGCTTTGTCAGTTTTGGTCATAACAAATATTAGTCTCTTTTTCAAACATCTAACTAGGTACCTAATCATAAGTCTTGTGACCTGCTGTCGTTTTCAAAAGTTGGGTTTGTAGTTCCATTTAATTCATGCATTTTTGATATGTCTTCTTTCGTCCTTTTCTGAAACAAAAAATACTAATTATGCCTCATAATTGTCAGTCTGATATGAATTCTTAGAAATTTTTTTCATGACAAGGCAAAGAGTAAAGAGTGAAAGAGTAAGATTATGATAATATTATTATATCAAAATTATCAAAAGGGATCCATGCCCAATGAAATAAACTTACGAAATTCAAACTAAGTAATATTACTACAATGATGGTCCAAGACCCAAGGTCTATCGTATTGAAGAAAGAAAACGGAAGATTTTTAGATCACAAAATAGATAAGATTAAATCCTCCATTCTTGAACTGTACCCCTAACACCCTAACACGGACCATTTGACATATTGTTATCGTAATCGTCAGTGATGTTTAAATAAAAAATATAGGAGTTCTGTTATATCTCTACCTAATTTAATTTATACATTATGTCCTCTTCGTATCGTACAGAGATGTTAAAAAAAAAACAAGAAAAAATATTTTTGAAAATTTCCTTTCAGAAATCACTTACGATAACGATTCGTCAAATGTTCGTGCTAGGCGCACTGTGCTTGAACTGCGCAGGACGCAGGTCATTGATAGTATGTACAAACAAGAAATAAAACTTTGATACTACGAACCTTCGGCCTGTATACTTCATTTGTAAGTTTCTTGATGCCAGCGAAATGGTCTTCTATTTCACTTAGTTTTTTACCTTCAGTCTCAGGTAAAACGAAGTAGAATACTATGCAACTTGTGAAACTGAAAAGCAAAGAATAACCTTCTTATTTTACATGGAAAGTAATTAAATTATATCGTATGATAAAGTTGGTACAGTCCACAATACAAGACTATTAAAACTACATCCGGTTAAGCTAGTGACTATGTTACTATACAATAGTCACGATACTGATGTATAATTCCATAAGGTATTTCTGGGCCGTTTTAGAATTTATATGCTAAATAGTAGCTATAGTAGCTATCTGGAAGTGGTTCCACCAGCACCTTAAGTTGTAACATAATATTGTCTTACCATATTATACCATATAATCCATACGTGCCCCATATAGATAGAGTGTCCACCATGCTAATAAATATCTTGTTTGCTAGAAACCCAAAGATGTAGCCGACTCCGCCCGCCAACCCCGCACTTCCAGATCTAGTTTTTGCGCTGAACACCTGTATACAATAAAATAAAACACCTGCTTACATAATAAATTCATGGGAAGTAATATAATGGGTAGCCATTTAATTATTTGGTCAGGAACAAAAAGGTTAGCCGAAACATCATTTAAGCAGAAAAAAAAATTGTCATCAATATAATTATTTGGTCAGCAGAAGAATTAATTGGGCAGGAAAATTATTTGTTGAACTGCACATTTGGATCCTTAAAAACAATATTTGTGTCATCAAAACATTATATTAAACAATTTGGCAGCAGAGAAAACATTTGAGTGCTGCCCAATTAGTTATTTTGCTGACCAATTTAGAAACATTTGCTGCTCAAACTTTGCTGACCAATCAGTTATTTTAGCTGATCAATTGTTTTTTTTTGCTGACTAAAATTGGAATAATTTTCTGACCTTAACACCCTAAATTTATTATGGCCGTGATTCGTTGTATGAGCATCCAATATATGGAATTCTCTACTGGCCTACGGACGTATTCTTTGAAAATAGACGTGAAGAGGCACCTTACGGGCCAGCAATGTTGTGGTTAGGCCTACCGCGAATTACAAAGCCAAATACTGTTTCAGTCACGAGTCGGACTCTAATGGATGAGCTTTTGTTTATGCATTTTATTCTACAAAACCTAATCTATTTCAGTAATAAAATCTATATGCGTGGTGGGTTGGCAAGGATGGGTAACCAAAACTTTGTGATCTAGAACTCCTCCGTGATTCGGAAGCTACGTTAATGGCCTACGCAGACGAAGGTCTTTTCTCCGCGGCGCGGAGAAAAAAGTACGCTCCGCGAATAAAAAGTCCGCCGCGGATTTACCCCAGACTTAACGCTCACGGTGTGCGATTATTCTTGCATAATCAAGTACATACGTCACTCTCGAGTGCACAACTTAAAACTCCGCCATGTGCGTTGCTTCGCCTAGCCTAACACGAGTTCTATATTTTTCGCAGATTCCACCGTACTTTTGTTCGGTCCGTTCTCTGCATGTCCGCGGTTATTCGGGGGATTTTTTATACGCGGTACTTTTAATCAGTTTGCGTTACTCGATACACTTGTAAGCGTCCTATTTTAACGGACAAAAAAATTCGCGGAGAAAAGTTCGTTGTCTGCAAGCCGTTGGACCCGGTTACTTTGCAATTGTTTCTACCCACCAACCCGCATTGGGCCAGGCAGCGTGGTGGTGGGTATTACGATACTCCAAATGTATTTGTCTCCATGAGGAAGGTCTGTGTCCAGGGTGGGACGTATATAGACTGAGTATAGCTATCAACGTATTATATAGTCATTTTCTTTGATGCAAATAAAGGCTAATTGCATAACGAGTTGCGTTTCGTAGGTTTTAAGGGTGCCTTTGTTATTACTACCTATTAGCTGCGTTTAACCACTTTTCACAGAGTTATTGACTTTTAATTTTCTTTATTAATTCTATGACTGACACAATACAGGAACAAACAGTCTGCTAACCTAATACATAGTGGAACTAGAGAAATATTCTTTATTGTTTACCTATTTGTGCAAAACGCTCACAAAATTTTTATTCTAACCATGTCCTCATTGGGGCAATAAATAATCATAGCCTTATCAGTTTGGTGAAATACTTTGGCCCTATCGAAGAACTCACACAATCTCAACCCAATCTACTTCTCTGATAAAAACATCTACTCTCATACTTATCAATGATTTTTATAGACACAAAAATAACGAAATTGATTCCCGTGTGAGCTTATTAAACAAGATTAGGTAATAGTCAAATATTTTTGTTTAATTAAAATGACACAGTCTGCTTAGCATGATTTTTCCTGTATAATAAAGACAATTCATTCCATACCTCACCAACTAGAATCCACGGCAGTAATCTAATCCCGGTGTGGGTAATCAGCGCTAGCAGCATCAGAGAAGTCATGGGCATCCAAGAATAGGGATTGTACTGAAAAAATAAAAAAATATGTATGTAAGCTACTTCAAGATGAAGGCCAAGAGCTTACCTGTCATATATTATGTAAAAAAAATGTCTTACCGATTCACTAGGCAGATTATCCGTAGTGCTATTTGATTCGGTCTGTGCTTGTCCTGGCAATCCATACTAAAAAAAGCAGAATGTTTCAGTAAAAAAACAGGACACTTCTAAAATATTGGCATTGGCATATACAGAGTGGCCAATTAGTCATGGATCAAACGAAATGGGTAGATGGACATAGACAGGGTCATTTGCATTTGATAGCAAATAAAATTGTACAGTATTATTTTATTGTTGCTATGTAATGTGGTTTTAAATTTTTTAAATGGCTACCATAGTTTACGAGTAATACCTCGATTTTTGAAAAAAATATCCACGCGTGTATTAAATAAGGGCAGGTGGAAGATGTTTATAGTATTTATGAACTAGTTGTACCTCTGCCCACTCCTTCAGGGATAAAGAAAATATACATTTTCTTTTCCCAACCAACTCGCATTGGGCTACCGAGTGCGGCACGGCGCCGGACCCCGAAATCACTTCAGGCTTGCAGTAGGACGGACATAGGTTGTAATTTCCATACCAAGGTCGTATAGCCGTTGTATCCAGCTACCAGGAAACAGCAAACGGCTGCTCCAGCCGTGGAGAAGAAGGTGAGAGGCCTTTTGCCTGTGTAGTGTACCAAGAGCACACAGATAACTGCGCCGAGTATCTGCAGAAGGCCGAGGATTAAAGTCGCGTAGTATTTGTCTATGGGCGCCTGCAGCGTGTTGAATATTGACACTGCGTATGTCTGAAACATAGATAAAGAATATAGTTATCAATACATATTATATAGAAAAATGCTTATATACAAGTCAGGGGGATCTAAAAAGATGGAAGACACCAAAAATTGTTTCGGGGACATATAATAATTTGTAAGAATTTCTACATATATACCATCATTATCATAATCATCAACAACCAATGCTCGGCCACTGCTGGACATAGGTCTCCACCCATGCACGCCTCTCGAATCTCGGCCGTGGTATATTATATACCACATCTAGATCATTCCTACAAATTATTGCGAAAGTTTAGAAAGTTTCTAGAATTGTTCCATGAAACTATAGTCTCATACTAATAATAATAACAAGAATATCTATTCAAGTTTTGCGAGAGCATCAATACTTTGAGACATAGTTAAATATTTTGTGGCGTTCGTGGAATAGAACAACTGATGTTTGTGATATGTATAATTTTTAAATTTTTTTTTTTCACCTGCAAAGTGGTCATGCCACTAAAATGGCCGACGAAAAAGCTGTAGCTGACCAACAAGAAGGGCACAATGAAACTCTTGTCCATGTAATTCTGAACTTTTTCTAAAAATGTATCATCTCTGTCCTCCCCGTCAGCTGCAAATTGAATAGGCAACAATAATAATGTAGCAAAAATGTGTACGTAAATATAAAAAAATATTAGTATGAACAAAAAACTTTTTTTTTCAAAAACTGATATTCACATACTTAGCTCGCCAAAATTAAAAATTTAAGCCGCATAATTTATAGTGTACAATAATTATAACTATCAAAAACCTGCAGCAGTAATTCTGCCACACTAAAGGTATTCTCAGTAAAATATTTAAGACTGAACAGCTCATTCCTGTATTCATGACAAATATTTGTTCCCACAGGGTATCGAACCCGTAACCTGTAGAGATGTCCTTAAATCACACGTTTAAACCCTCTGTACCACGGAGGCCGTCAGAACAATAAACATGAATATCGTTGATTGAACATAAGTAAAAACTTCAAAATTTTTCTGGGCATCTGATGATTAATGTACATAATAGTTATTTTTAAATAACATCGGCATTAGCACAGAACAATAAAAAAGGTGGCATTAGTCTCATTTTTTCTGTAAGTGTAGAGATACGTTGTTCTTTACCTATCTTTCTTTTAAACAATACTTGAATGTCCTGTAATTCTTCTTCGACTGCGTATGCATTAGTCCAGCCTCGTAGCCACTGTAGACTCTGTAATATAAAAAAAAAGATTTATATGATATTATGGTTTTAAGGAAACCTTAATGGAAAAAAAAATAGATTGTCATAAATAAAACGTATAGGTACAATTTTTAAGTGATAATCTTGGAGTAGACGTGACATATATTTTTATACACATAATAAGTATGTGTCACGACTTTTACCCCGAAGGGATAAGCAGAAGTGTTACCACCCACACATATTTCCCATCTCCATATTTTTCCATATTTTTTATATTATATTTCCATATTTCCATATTTTTATATTTTTTTTAATAAATTATACATTTTGTATACTTTGTTTGAGGAATGCTAAGATGGTTTGGACATGTGGAAAGGATGGATCAAAATAGATTGACTAAAGAATCTATGAATCGGGATATATGAATCGGGTGTGAGTGGAGATACGAGGCGAACGACGAACGAACGTTTCTCAACCAAATTAAAAACGTTATTGAGAAGGGCCATTTCAAAAGTACCCGAAATCACCGAGCATGTATGAGGACTGTAATGAGAGTTGATGAAGCGAAAGAAATATGCAGGGATCGTAGCAAGTGGAAGGATGTAATCTCTGCAATCTATATATGAATGTTTAAGACATAGACTAATATTTAAAAAATAGAATAGAAGATATAACTGAAGTTGGGATATACATTTGCATTGCATAATTACGGAGCTCCACTTTCCAAGCAAAGCATGCATCAGTAGTGTAAAAGTTTAATTAAGTTTAGTAAAAGCTTCACTTTTTTAGTTGCGTTAAGAATGTCATTTTCTATGGGAAACGTGAAAAGCGCCCCTAGCGGAAAGGAGCTGAAATTAACGTGATTTCAACTACTTTCCGTTTCTCATATCCTTAAAAAAAGGATGATATAGAACTGACATGCTTATGTCAATGTCAAGAGCGAACAAGCTAGTTAAACAGTGTATTCCTAAGTGCGGTAGAGATAGGTATACTATTTTCTGTCCTTATTAGAGTTCGTGTTTTTATTTGTCTGACACGTACCGTATGTGCCAAACAGTAATGTGTGTTTCTTTGTGTCGTCGTGAAATATTACGTTTTGGACTGTGTTTACTGCTTAATCATACTTGTATTTATTGTGTTTTACTCCACTACCTTTATAAGTAATGGTACAGTGTTGTATTATCGGCTGCAAAAGTCGCAGTGAACGAAAACACGAAAACATAACGTTTCACACGTAAGTCCCATATTTCATCGTTTTATCTAAATCACTAAGTGTACTATTACTAGTTACCGCTTATTTACATTAAATCGTGTACAAAATAGCGTGAAAAATACGATAAATAGCTAATGAAAATTTGTTGCTTTATCGTATTTGCCGACTAAGAAAACATGTCAACGAAAGTCAAGGGAGGCTGCCATTTTAAGTGTTATCTGAATTTAGCCGGGTTTTATGCGTTTTAGGGATACCTGTCGAAGAAAATGTAAATTACCCATACTTAAAGGGAAATATTTAAAATTAGTTATTTTAATAATTCTTATGTATTTTTAAACAAAGAACTAAAAATGAACTGAATATATTTTGAATTCTATATCTGTTTTCTGATTTTCAGAATTATGATGATAAAGTACTAAATGAACCCCAAGCTGCTACGATTCAACAAGATATTCTGATTGTGGTAAATTTTTTACAATTAAAATAACGTTATGGAATTAAAATTTTGGATATATTTTGTTTATTAAACTGCTTGTTCAAAACTGTTTTCAGAGTCCTAGTACAGCTGATAACACCAGTAGTTCTGTTCAAGAAAGGGAAGCTGTAGTTATTGTAAAATCTGTAAGTATTTATTAAAATTAAAATATTATATAAATAATTAAATATTACAATAAGTATTGATATATGGGTATTTTATTGAGCATGTAACGAGAAAAGTTATGAATATGAAAGTGGATGGTAATACAGGGAGAGGAAGACCAAAGAAGAGATGGATAGATTGTGTGAATGAGGACATGGCTAGAATGGGATTGAATGTTGATATGGCGTGTGATAGGGGAGAGTGGAGGAGAAAGACTCGTTACGCCGACCCCAAATGAAATTGGGAAAAGGGCAGGATAATGATGATGATATGGGTATTTTATTGTTATATTAGTATTTTAAATTAGCTTCAACTTACACATTGTCTGATATTTACAGTCCGTACATTTCCAATTGTAAATTAATCATTAACTATATATATACTTATACATACATACATATATACAATCACGCCTGTAATCCCCGAAGGGGTCGGCAGAGCCCGAGGAGCACTGTGTTCCTGAAGACCACATTTAGCCATACAAAAATTGGGTTTGGTCAGATGAAAAATCGCGAAAAGGTAGTGACAAGTGGCTAGCTCATCGCCTACACAATCACAGACCCAGTACCCAATATACGCCCTTAGTTGCCTTTTACGACATGCTAGGCAAGAAAGAAAAACAGTTGCTACATTCTTTTTGTGTCCTGGACCAACACGGGACGGGACGGGATATATATACTTATATTTGTTCATAATACGTCTTTGGCATGATTTTCAACTTAATTTGTGGAGAATGTTGTGGGTTCCACAATCGCTTTTTTTATATGAATTTTAATCTTAAGTAATATTATTCTACTGTGATAATGTTTATTCTCCCAAGAAAAATAAAATAAAATAAAAAATAAAAAAATAACAACAAAGTGGTTTTATTTTTCCAAATATGTTACTGCTTATTTATTAACATTATGATTATTGGGAAAATGTTTATTAGCATAGCAACATAGTTTTGACACATACTTTATTTCTATCCTTTACGGGTGTACGCGTATGTATATTCTATATCATCCTTTTTCTAAGCTCATATCTATGGGAATCGTATTTTTTTGAGTGATTGATGTTCTTGACGCGCCAAAAAAAGTGAAGTTTTCTACAATGATAACTTAGGAGTACATCAGTGGAGTCACTTGGTAAACATCACCCAAGCAACCTTCATCTTCGCTTAAATTCATGAACTCCATTGTGCCCGGTACATGGCAACGGACTTGCTGTTACATGGGCTCTTCTCTCTTCTGCTAGACATAAGAGGCGAAATGTCGGTGTTTAATACCTATGCCTACCCCTGATGAGATAGAGGCGTGATGATATGTATGTATGTGAAGTCCATGCCATTCCAAACGAGTTCCTTATGGCATTGACTTATTGGCTCGAGAATTGTGGTTCTCTAGTGGTACACGCCCCTACGTCCTACTATAAATATTTGGCCGTCCCCAATTTGGGTAGTCTGACTAACATTCTATGATTATTGAATGAAAGAAACTGACTTCTTTCAGTGTCCTACCAGTAAAGATTAAATCTGGCCTTTATCAAATTAATTTTAATAGTAAAACAAACTTAAACAACCTTTTTGGCGTCATCTACTCGCTTCCTTGAGATTAACCAGTGTGGAGATTCAGGAACGAAGCACAACGCGATCACTGCTAGTATCTGCAAATGTTTAAGTATTTATGAGATATGAAAAAAAACTATTTGATAAAACCATTTCTCGCCTTGAGCTGTCTATAATGTCTAATATTTAAAAAAATCTCTATTTCTGACAGTTCACAAAAGAAATATTTATCTCCATCCATCCATCAAATCATCACAATGCATGATAAAACCGAGGTGTAAGCCATTACGTGAATAAAATTGATTTAAACATATCGAGGACTGGCTATGGTAGCCACAAAAAAAGAAAATAAATTTTAATATCGCCTTATCAAATCGTGCACTATATGGACTGATTATTTAAGTATAATAATAAAACTGGTTTAGATGAATAAAAAGGCGAAGGGATAGGCAAATGTTCATAATGAGGTGTTTTTGGTACAGTAGTCTGGCAAAAATACAGCACAAGGGATGATCAGATTATTTGATGTTATGACATATATCATAAACTTGTTCGTGACGGTCCAAAATACTAGTAATTATTTATAGCAACATATGGAGAGCATTCAATTTATCATAATTTATTGAAATTTCTTTTACACTTTTTTCTTTTAACGACTTTTCTGTTTATTATCAAACTCAGTTTACATATCCGTTACATTAATACCTAGTCTCCGACGGTGAGTTTTTTTAGAAATGACCACGAATTTATTAATTGCAATGATTTTCCTAGTAGCGCCTACTAAAATATTATTGTTGCATAATTGTACATTTGCTGGCAAAATTTCGTAGGCGCTTTTGCAAAGAAATGACATAGTTGCTAAGCAACGGTTAATTATTAAACATTCTACATAATTATTATTTGTCTAGAGCAAAATATTGATAATACACTAGAGTAAGTACCACCCTCTTTAATTACCTTGCCTATCCTTGTCATAATGTAGATAATTGTACCTTCAGATCTGTGTGCAAGAACAATCGAGCTACCAAAAATTACTTCTCACTACTAAAATGCACAGAGTAATGGCCGATACAGAGTCTACGCAGAAAAGATTGTATTATTAATAGAAATGGGTTTCTCTAATGTTTTCTTTAGACGTATGCTCTCTAATCAGTGGCTGATAGTGAAATTGTCACATAATTTAGTGTTTATAACAAACGAAGAATAATGATACACATTTACTACGTTTTTCTTAGCTTGCCTTCTTGTCTGTGGAGATCATATCTGGCGATCGATTTTTCCGATCCGATCCGATTGAGTTGAATTTTTACATACAGGCTTGCTCCCAGTGACAATACAATATTAAATAAAAATATAATAAAAAAGGGTTACATAAATACTGTATAAAACGTTTTACTAATGGCCTAAAAAGGGGAAAATAAATATTTTGGTTAAAAGAATTTTCGAAAATTTTACTTAATATGATAAATAATTATATCACTAGGCAAATCACTGATTCGCACCACGTTTAAATTTTCTAACATCATTTTACGATAAAAAATTTATTTTATGAAATAATCGCTCCGAAAGTTAAAAAAAAGTTCCACCCCATTTAACTTTTGAACCATAAGTTCAAAAAATAAAAAAAGTTCTAAAAGGTAGAACTTTATAAGTACTTTCTATGAAAATTATTTTGAACTTGATAGGTTGAACAGTTTTTGATAAATTTTACAAAATAATTTTTGAACTACATTTGTGACTTAACGATATATGCAAGCTTTTTTAAATCTCATTTTACATATTTTATGATAAAGAACATATCGTCTTTCAAATAAAAAAAGAATTATTAAAATTGGTTCACGCAATCAAAATTGTGACGGATGGAAAACTACGGAACCCTATATTGAGCGTGGCCCAACACGTTTGGTGGGATTTTATTATAAAATTGTTAACATTCTCCCATAAATGCACAGCAAGTTCATTTTTGCTTCTAGTATTTTAATTATGGCATTCATTGTTTATCTTAAATGTTTGGTTATGTTTATAAACATATAAAATATTTTCACAGATGTATTTGGCTACAGTTAATATATCAATTTCCCTGAATAACTCTCTGAGTGAGTCTCATACAGCGTGTTTTTGTAAAATAAAAATATTCCCAATATCAGCTGCTGACCTCCATAGCAACAAGCCATACGACATCACACTATGAAAATAACTAAAGTAGACAAGTCTTGCTATTTCAACGGCAGATAATAGTCTGATTTTCTTTACTGCAAAGGCAGCAGAGCTATGTATTTTTTTTTTGCAATTAGATTTACATGAAATACTTTTGCACGTCAATATTTTTAAGAAAATTTTAAATATTGAGACGCCACAGTTAAAATATATATATATATATATATATATATATATATATATATATATTTTATCAGTAAATATTATGTTTCTATTGACAAAAAATAAAAAAAATCGGACAAAACTATATAATGTGATTTTTTCAGTTCTGATCCTATTTGCACAAACAATTACAGTAATGATGATACAAAAAAACACTAAAATTCTTTAAAAAGAAAACACATTTCAGAGACAGATCAGCAAGATACAGTATCTAAAAGACAAAAAAGAATTGTACATGTTCTTCTGGTTCTGGCTGTATAATCAAATTTTTGTGCGGATAAGAGCACATCAGACTATCACAAAATAATTTATCGATAGATAATGAACTCAATTCTTACACAAAACATTGAGTTGGAAATCAATTGAGAAATTCTTGATTTAATTTTGGATCGTCTGACATGCTGGAAACTGGATACATTAACTGAGGCGATCCCATCACTATCAGGTTATTTCATTTACGAACTATCAATCGTACATTTTAATTTTTTTAGAAACCCCTAGTTTTCTCTGTCGATGAAATTACTCTGTGATAAACACTAGCCGTCATAGCTATCAAAATATGGCGCTACGGTGCAATGTGCTTTGTGACGCAACTCAAGTTTTCAATAGATGTCGCTGTCGCTCAATTTCGATTACGCCAAACGCTGAAAGTCATTTGCCTTACCTTTCGCCTTATGGTGACGTTTGACGTTAGCTTGACCAATAGTCAAATTTTCAGCTATCAGCAGGGGTCAGTTTTTGATTCGTAGTAATAGTTACTTCAATGGATAAAACTAAAACCGACCTAGATTATTGATCTAGATACCTATTGAGATAACGATTACTGTCGTGATACGTCAGCTTGGTCAATAGACAAATGTTCAACTATTACTATAGTTAAATAATTATAGTTAATTAAACCACTAGGTACACGATGGTGAAAAGTGAAATGGCGGCTGGTGGTACAGCTGATATATATGTATTGTTTCGCAAATGCCAATAATTTCATCGCAAATTTAACCATTAGTGTAGCTAACGTCACACATCCATAAGTCCAGATTTTTAACGTTGGGTTACCTAAGTAGGGATTGCTACAGATCAGAAAACTGACCCGAGATACATACCAGTAAAAAGAGTATTCTAATACTAAATAAAACAAAAAAGAATATGCTTACTGTAAAAATTATGTTGATCAAAGCGACTGTGCGCCAATAGAACAAGGAGCCGAAGAGGAACTGAGTAAAGACGCCGAAGATGATAGACATGGTGCTGGTGGCGGTCAGGGCGCCGCGCAGGTGCGGCTGCGTGATTTCCGCCACGTACGTCACGACCTGGGGAAGTCTGGAAATCATTTGCGCCCGGTTGGATCTTAGCCAATCCACTGTCCAATTCAACTTGTTAAAGCAAAGGTGAGTATAACAATCCCTGATATTTATGACATTCTGGCATATATGATTCATCTTAGGTAGATGCTAATAAAACAAACGACATGCTGTTTAGGCGTAAAAAATATTCGTAATATGTAGGTATTTCAGAAAAGACAGTCGCGCGAAGTTTGTCAACATTAGCTATACACAAAAAGCTATAGTAGGTACCTTTACTAGGTACCGTCAGGATCTACCTAGTACCTAGTAAAGGTTTCAAATCTAATTATTTTGATTTGTTATTGTGAAAGCTGGCAGCGTTCGGGAAGCTATACGTGACACATTCTCAGCTCATCTACCGCAGTGTCTCAAGGCGGTTTAATATTACGTACTAAAGAGCGAGAGAGCAATGCTCGAAGTTTCTCTACGCGATCGAATCAGGAACCAGGAGGTCCGTAGGAGAATTGAGTTCTTGAGTGGTAGCCACGTACTGAGTGCAGACCGTACGTGGACCGACGACCTGGAGAAGTTCGCGGGAAGCTGCTGGATGTGGGCAGCGCAGGACCGAATGTTATGGAAGTCTTTGGGGGAGGCCTGTCTAGCAGTAGACGTCGACTGATGATGATTATGTTGTGAACGAAAATGTACGAACGGAAATTATAAAGCAGTAAATTGACGATCACGATATTTGTAAGATGGCTGGTGTGAGCTGAATCAGAACGCATTAGGAGAGGGCTATGCCCAGCAGTGGATAAAAATGGGCTGATGATGATGAAATTTAACTCGCGTAAATAGTGTTCGAACAGCTACGAGATTTCGTGTCGGTGAACGGTGTTTTTGTTACTCGAACGCATAAATGTAGATATTTAGATCGTCTTCTCTACAGTCTTCTGGTCTGTACTTTGTGTCAGAGGCATACTTTCGCCTCTGATTCGCCGATTGAAAGGCTTGATAACATTAATTATGATAATAATATATTAAAAAGTAATAGAAATAATTTACCAAGATTAATTTTAACTACAATGAATAACGCATATCCTTAAAACAAAGAATGAGAATGTATGAGTAACTTTTCTTATGGTTAACATGAAAACTCATAAATCTGTCATTTGTTCGCAGGTTAAGGCCAACGACTGACATCACGCATTGACCTCAGATACAATATTGCCAACCTAGTTAGTTTATCAACTTATTTATTGCGTTAGAATATGCCGAGAAAAGAATTTTAACAATGATTTCTTTGTTTAAGGAAATTAGTCTTATCGCACTCACAGACGTCATTTAAGCTAATGTTCATTATCGAATTTAAAAATCATCTCTATGTGTATTGAAATAAATTTTTAATTTTTATTCTAATTAACCATTAAAGTTAATGAAAGAATCTGATTGCGTCAGTTACAGTTATACTAACGACCCTTACTGTCCGGTCAAGGTTCCTTTACCAAGCAATACGAATAGATCTTTTACGAAAAACAAATCCACTGTTAAGAATTAAAAAAAATTAAATACACATATTTTATTCCATATTAAAAGTGGTACCTAATAAGAGAAAAACAATGAGAAAAACGACTTTTCTGGTATGGACATGTTATAAGAGAGAGAGAGAGAGAGAGAGAGAGACAGAGAGAGAGAATGATCAGTCAACAGGAAAGTTATGGACTTGCAAGTTGATTGGCGTGTACGGAGAGGAAGACTGAAGAAAAGATGTATGGATTGTGTGAATGACGTTCTAAAGTGAATGGGAGTGAGTGTTCAGTTTTAATAGGAAACAGTGGAAGAAGAAGACATCTTGCGCTGACCCCATATAAAATTGGGAATAGGGCAGTACAGAGAAGAAGTTTAAAGCGGGTAATGAAGAGAAATTTATCTGAATTCTTGTTAGTAGTAGGTATGTTTAGATATTGTTTTGAACCAATTGTTAGCTCTTATCAACGCAAATGTAATGAAATTTTAACAGAACAATAAATAAATAAATCAATTCGTGTTTCTTAATATGTTAAGAACTTACATTAGCTATTAAGTTGGTTTCTTAATAGCTAATGTAAGTTCTTAAAATTATAACCTCAGCATGTCAAAAAACGGATGTTAATTAAACGAGGAATAATAAATTCGAATTTTGGTGCGTAAAAAAAATACAATTTGGTCAACTAAAATAACTAATTGGGCATCATCGTATGGTCTGTCAGCAAATAATTTCTAAATCAGTCTGCAATTATAATTATTCTGAGCTTACAGTACAGACGATGTCCATAAAATCAATTTCCGGCAAATTGTTATTAATGATATAACTATAACACTAAAAAAAGTTGATTTTCATAACAATGTTATCGCTAAATATAGAGAAATGCAAAGTGATGAACGAGTATATAATGTGAGTAATGATCTGCCGTTCCCTGGAATGTTTCCAAATTACCCAGATTTCCAAAATTGTTCCCAGGAACGTTGCCGGGAACGTTTCTGAGGGAGGCAAGGGGAAGTTGCAATTTTATTAAATCAATGCAAATATAATAAATGCATGAAACGTCTCGGCGACTAGACTCGTAATGGCCGTAACCATTGCAAATATCTTATAATTGTAAAAAATATCATTTATTTATGAACAATAACCCGTAGACAATGTTTGTAATAAGATAACAGTTTATCTTGTTGAAAACTAGCGGACTAATTTACTTTTCTGATTAGTCGGTTTTAATACCACATCTGATTAAGAATACTACACAAATTATTAATAAAAACAAAGATTTACAAGATTTGCCTAAGACAGAAATATTGGGGATAATATTAAGGAGTGTTCCCCGGGAATAGAAATTTGGGAACGGAATATCACTAAATGTGAGAAATGTCCCAAAGTCGCATCTAGCTGGGTTCATTGTCAACGTTAAGATGTAAGTTGGGACTTATCTCGTTTGGTGGAGAAGCATTCTGCTGTCTAACATTTTCCAAAGAAACTGAAGGTTTAACATACCAATCTGCAGTAAATGTCAATAAAATATAGCAAAGATCATGGAATTCACCTATGAAGACCCGATCATTATCTAAAGGTGAATGTTATTTTCAATATCATCGCAGATAGATATCTAGTACAAATAATCTCAACTCAATAGGTATTAGGTTTGTAAGTTTGTTACGTTTGTCACGTGCCCTTGTCAAACGTGGAACATAAACTAAGAGCAGGTGCCAATATTACAGTTTTTCGTGTAGGTGAAGCCACAAAGAAAAGAATAATGGGGTCTGTGGCGAAGACGATTGGGGCTCAGCATTAAGCAATGATCTAAATCAATAATTGTAATAAAATCAACCATGATGAAATTAATGTTTAGGCGATTTTTTTTTCAAATCTAAGTCCATTTCAACACAAGTGCTCATAAGTTACTGTTAAATAGTAAAGATTTCCAAAGAGCAAAGAATTATAACGTTATGAGATGCCCAAGCTTCAAGCTAAAAAGTTGGCCTCGTCAACGTGATAGTATTCGCTGTTTTATGAGTTAATCTGAGAATGCTATTGTTAATTGAAACAATTGTCAATTAAATGATCAAAATCACGATTAAAATACTTACGGGTGCTTCCAAGAGTCCCCCCGCAAGTCCAGTGAGGAATAACGCGAAGTACAAATGTGACGTAGCAGTTGAGAAATGGAAGGTTAACCAGGCTATGAAGAATGGCACATTTACTATTTGCATAGCTCTTCTCCTCCCCAAGGGCGACGTCACAATACCAGACAACGCGCATCCGACCGGCACCACAATTAAATTTATAGAACCTGAAAATTAAAAAATAATGCTTTTAATGTTTTTAAACCATGGAAGCAAAATGACGTTTGTCTTTTTTTAAATCGGGACTATGATAACAATACAAGCAACGGGACGGCAAAAAAATAAAGATTAGATCAGATACAATAGTAGGTAGTAAGTACATTAGAATTCATGTTATACCTAAATACATATAATTTTATCACAATAAGCCAAAGGTGGCAAAACTATACAAAGGAGAAATAAAAATATTGGAACCGAATTCGTTTAATTATTGTCTGGTCAGGAACTTACACAGAGGCGAAACCGGCTAGTCTTTTAGGGCCACTTGCAGGAAATTTTAAACCTAGTTTAAATCTCGATTTTGTAAATTTTTGACATTTCAGCCATATAAGAATTGTCAAAATATTACTAAATCTAGTTTTAAATCTCGTTTTAAATTTCCTGCAAGACGCCCACGAACAAAACCACGATTTGTACGACGGATTCATGGCGACCGTGCCTTTTCTAAAGAATTTCACACGGTCTATCGTCCCTACTCTGTCATAATTATGGTGTTCGCAAGGCCCCTTAAAAATCATAGTAAATTTTCCTGGATATACATCTGGATCTGGATCTACACTTCTCGCAACATAAAATTAATCAAATAATATAATCAGCATTTCTTTACAGTTTTTAATAACTGCAATATCTTATACTTCATGTGATACGTTGATCACTCTATTTTATCTCATCTTTAAACTTTTAAAAATATCAGAAGTAACTGATGTTATATTGTGTACCGTAGTCAAGCCAATCGAATATTTCAATGGCTTTGAAACATTATATCCTTAAGAAGCCCCGGAAAGCCGTTAGAGGCAATAAGGTCAAGTTAAACTGACAAAAAAATTAGGGACGCATCTGCTTTTTGATTGACGAAGAGTACTTATTACTGGACACCTACTTAGAGTAAACAGGACTATTGCGTGATAATAATATTCTTTTCAACACACTTCCTTATAAAGTGGCTCTAATCCCATGGCAATTAGGCACATAATGACACCTATAATCAAACTGTGACTTTTTCATTACTATTATTCACGAGTGAGTAATAGTTTTTTTTAATATTATTGGTTGAGTTACGGTTACATTTGCGCTAAAAAGCTATCCGCGAAAAGCCCAAAAAAAGAAACCTCATTTTTTAGTCTATGGCCGATGCGCGCGCATAGGAAAACTAATTAATTTTTCCCGCCATTACGAAATTTATTAGTCTATGGCCGATGCGCGCGCATAGGAAAACTGATTAATTTTTCCCGCCATTACGAAACATTTTTCACAACTCGTCTCGTTTTCTCTTTTGAAGTTATTTAGTTAGTTATTAATTAAGATGTCTGCAAATACAATTTATGAAGAAAATGATTTATGTTGTACACCGCCCGATATAAGATGTGAAGCCCAGAACGTTATGGAAAGTTTACTACCAGAAAACTCAAAGGAAAAATATCTATTATTCAGAAGTGTGTTGAAAAACGTTGTATGATACACGTGTGTATTGATGATTACCGTCCTCGGCTCCTTAAGACCCTCGCCTGACGGCTCGGGCCTCAATGCGCCTCAGCGGTAATCACCAACATTACACACTTGTACCATAATGTACTATTATTCCAATCCGACTTTGCAAACATAGTTTAAAATTCGCAAGCGTTTGTTTGAGTTGTAGCGTCACACGCAGGGATCAGCGCGGCGTCAGACGCGGCGAGTGAACCCGCGGGCGAAGCCGCGTAGAACGTGGCTGGTAAACTAGCAAGTTTCGCAACGAGGAACGCGGCGGGTGAATCGGTGGGCGACACTGCGATGGACGCGGCTATAAAGTTCAGTGTTAAGTATACAACGTACTACGCGGCGGATGCAGCGGCGAGTGAAGCGGCAGCTGATCCGCCGGGCCCCCTACATTTCTATATGTTTGAGATTGCGCATGCCGCTTAACGCGCCGCCTCACCATAAACGGTAAAAACGCCGCACGCGTCGTTCGACGCCCCACGTGTTTTTAATCGAGCCCTAAGATCAACATACTTATCCATGATATTTCTGTATTCTGTAAGTGTAAAACTTCCTCCTTGGTTGGGTTGGCAACTGCTGGAATGAGGATTGTCGGAAAACCAAGAGTCATGCCATAACCTGAAAAAAAAATTGTTATTTACAAAAGTTAGCTTTATACGAGTACAAACACTTAAAGTCAAAGTAATGGGCCATCGAAATGTCATTTTTTAAAACGCAATGAATTTGATAACATAATAAAGTACAGAAAGAATATTGAAAAAAAAATTCACAGTAAATATGTTCTGTCATAAATTATTAGGTTACAAGGAAAACAACAATTAAAAATTCGCAACGCGTTATTTGTAAATAAAAAAAGTTTGTGATATTTCCAAGCACATATCGCCAACATATGAAAACATGTTGTGCCCAAATGTAACCAAATAAAACAATAGAATAGTAACTATTTCGCCTTCGCATTTGAATAGAAAAAATCAACACGATGATAGAATATAACAATACCCACTGTCGGTATATAATATTGCGGTGTTCAGTTTCATCGGGTTTTTATCACGTTCAACTGAGTACATAAATATAACATATCACGGAGCTTATGCTACTTATGCTTTGCGTGCGACAAAAACAGTTAAGATAAAGGGACCCAAGAAGACGAGTTTGTCCCGAGTACTTATATATAACGGAAAATATAAGTGTTGGCGACCAGCACCAACCTTTTCGGACCTTAACTCCAAATTCCCAGTACGTCATATTTTTGGATTTATTTATATTGAGAATGTCAGACTTTTTCATAGAAACAATTGTACTTTTTTACTGTCAGTGTGTGCTATTAGACATTATACGTGTTACATCAGTGCGTGGTCTTATTTG
Organism: Parapoynx stratiotata; assembly: GCA_910589355.1. NCBI lineage: Eukaryota > Metazoa > Arthropoda > Insecta > Lepidoptera > Crambidae > Parapoynx > Parapoynx stratiotata. The sequence goes on from OU342457.1 coordinate 11,911,940, forward strand.
CTCTCAATTCTCCATCCTCAACAATAAGCTTTCAATTATATTCATAAATATTGTACACTAGCTTTGCCCGCGACTTTGTCCGCGTAGAATGGTAGTGCAGAGCGTGATGATAAGCCTAATAACCTTACTCAGTAAATGGGCTATGTAACAATAATTTTTTTTTCAATACTAAATATAGAGCAATAAATAATAAAATAAAAACATATTGGTAGTCAAAGAAGTATCCTAACTAAACTATACTAGGTTTACTACCTATTAATCCACCTTCACTATGCAGTGACCGGTGCCGTTGATGTAACTAGAGACAGGGTATCCGTGTCAATGAAACTGATTAATTAAGCTTCTCTGTAAATTCTTACCTACCCACCCCGGATACGCATGCGACAGGAAAGGTTCAATGAGTCCTTTTTTTAAATGGGATTGCTATTGACCGCAATCTGAGCCATAGCTAAGATGAGCTCTACGATAGAGCTTTGTCGGAAGGTACCTCTCCAACCTTTGAAGAGGTTATGCCTTCGGGAGCACCGAATCCGACAATGCATTCCACTCTACGGCCGCGAGCATTATAAATAACTCTAAAGCGCATGGTTCTGACAATGGGCACAACTGATGGCAGCTTTGAGTGCGTCTGGTATTTCAATGTAGGAATACATGCGCACGCACGAAACTACAAGCTATGTAGAATATCGCCAGGCAAGCAATCTTATGCCGATACTGAAGACTGTGGTGCTTCGATTCCACTATGTCATTCACTTGGCTCTGTCTATATAATCTAGAGCAGCGAGAAATACTTGGAAATGCATTTTAAAGAGTACCTAAGAAGCTGTTCCAGATGCGAAGTACCTTGTTGAGGATATGTTTTTGACCGCAGTTTGAGGTGCCGAAGCTAAGAGTAGATACCAGACGGAAGTAGGTCATTGATGTTCAGCAGGAAAAGAGTCACCGAGAAAACATATCCCTAAGGAACACCGGCGTTAACAGCCATAGGGTCAGAAGAACAGCCATCGATGACTACTCTGATTGACCGTCTTTTGAGGAAATCCGATATCCAGTTAAACGATGTTCTACGAGTAAGTACGAGAAGTTCTACGAGTGCAAAGGTGCACAGGTAGGTATGTACATAGTAATAATAAACAATAGCCCTCAGGAGTATTAAAATATTCCCGGCCTTCATAATATCAGTCTAGATAAGTAAAAACATACATATACAAACAAGCCATTTTTTAGGTCTATGCAATAACGCAGATCATTTCCATCATTTCCCATACGAAACGACGAAAACTACGAAAGTGGCGTCTAATCACGTTTTGCACTCAGCAAAAGCGTAGATTGTATTGACGTATAAAGACGTTGACGTCAATCAATTAATATAAAACAATGTTTTTTTTATAAATTAGGGTAAAGTTACTAATAAATAAATGTATTTATCTTGTCCAAACACTAATGATTTGTTTTCAATATGCGTTGTAATTACGTGTAAACAGATCACGTCATTACGCGGTATGAGCACCCCTCGAGATGAAAAATACTGAATGTATGAAATCTAGTAGAAAAACACAAAAAAAATCTGTTTCGCTACTAGAAATTTGCGAGTTCGATGTGTTATACCTTTAGCTTTGTTTTGTTTAAGCATCACATTTCTTTAATTATAGTTAATGATAGTATGCCGAGCCACTGTACAGTAACGTTGTGCCACAATATATATTTTTTAATAAAGTTTTCCCCGTCCAATAGACGGAAAAGGCAAAGGCAGAGCCATACAGCCGTAGTGCAATTTTGTATTTACTTTGTCCGATTTGAATCAAGACCTAATCCAAGTCTATAATTTTTTTTTCCTCTTCGTCCTTTCAATTATTTAAGGCCTAAGCCATGTCCTCATTTGTTTTTGCCTTTTAAGACTGGAGCCAAGTCTTGTTATCTTCCATAGAATTGCATAAGTAGTTCCTTTTTTCCGCCAGTATAAAGTTCATAATGTCCATAATAAGTTGCTAAAAATATAATTAAAGTTCCAAATCCGATGAACAAATGTAGTGGTATAACGCCTTATAAGTGTCTTGATTGCTTAGCACTTCTTGGATGTCGCGCGGGAGATGCTTTCCGGTGCTTTATGTACGTCCAACATCCAACAGACTATCTGCCATGTGCCACAATACGTCCAGCGATGTTTGACCTACCTAATCTGTGGTATTCGATGAACGTGTTTAAGAATTAAAATAACAAAAATAAAAAAAAGACCAAAGCCATTGAACCTAACTACATGTTTAATGTTGCAAATAACTATTGTATCACAAGCAACTAAAATATTAAAAAAATACATTTGTAAAATACCTACGTAGTTTCTGAGGCTATACACCTTTTACGAGTGTACATTTCTTTGATAACCGAAATATAAACATGTCTTGGCATACTAAAACAGATGTAAAATCTGATAAGGAAATGTATTAAAATTGCTAAGGTTTTGATTCAAGCAATTTACTTTTACAGCGGTAATGTGTGATGAAGGAAAGATTCATTTTTTTTATTGTGGCTGTGTCCTAAAACGAAACATCGGTAATTAATTTTAAATTTCATCCAGCTAAACTAAAATAAACACGACAATGACAAAGGTCTGTGTATGTTTGTTAGAAAGATTTGTGAATGTAGTCTTAGCGAAGCTTAGAATGAGACGAGTTCGCGTCTTGGCGAGGGACAACCGACGCCATATTCGCACTTCGGCAGTTAGGCGAAATATATCGTTGTGCGAATCGAAACCTGCACATGGTGTTCATTGACCTTGAAAAGGCATGTGGGAGGGTAGGTTCCCCGTAAGGTGAGCTATGAATTTTAAAAGTTGGCTTTGGAAGTAAACATGTAGAACTTGCAAGGATGATGTATGATATAGCAAGTGGAAGTAACCAACAAGTTTAATGTGGATATCTGTTTGCACTAAGGGTCGCCTTTTAGCTCGTATTTGATTTTTATTGTAAAGGACACCCTTTTGTACAAGAGAAGACACTCTGTTGTGTATGTTGTTCGCCGACAACATTGTTTTTGTCGGAGTAAATGTATCAGAGATCCAGAATAGGCTGGATAAATTGCAGAGGAAACTGGACCGTCGCGTCGGTTTACCGATCAGTACCTAGATCGAAAACTTATTCTACTCTTTTGGTAGAACGACCATTATCAATATGACAATTACATAGTTGCAATTGTATAATAAATGTTCTAATGATTCTTAAAATGTAGTCTAAAATAGATTTAATATTACTTGTATAAATTGAAAGTAGGAGTACATACATTTAAATTATCTGTGATAATTAATAGCCGGCTATTTAACTTAATCATAATTACACAGACAAGTTGTGCTCCATTATCAATATTTCTGTTGGACATAACATATTTTTTAGACACATGGAATATCTAAAGAAATAAATGACAAAAATAATATTGGTATGCTGGCCAAAAATGACTATTTTAATGGCTTACCAATAAATTACATCGCCATTTATTGTACTATGGGTTAAACCTTCGATGCGTTCTTTGTGTTGCAATATACTAAAAGCGTCAATTTGATTTTAACAAATTTTCCATGCTAATAGTTAGTTACTCCTTTAACTTTAGGCCGAATACATTCTGACAATTATCACAAAAACATAGTTTTGTTGGAGTTAATGTAATTAGTCAAATTCGCTATCAACTTAACAAGCCGTAGCCATGCTGTTGAAAATCCTTATAAATAAATGTCAGTGCTCCTACCTAGGAGCAGCAAATTCTTCACGCTTACAGCGAGGACCTGCGGCAGGGCAGTGCGAAAATCCTTCTTATATCCGTAGTGACGATGATCGGGTTGATCTTCCGCTGTACACGTTGCCATCTAGAACAAGTAAATCAATTATCTACTACAATTTATAATTACTTCCCGTAATCTGTATTACAAATTATTGTGCTAAGGGTTATCACAGTTCGTTTCACGAGTATATAATTAGTTTGTAATTAGTAGTGTGAAACATCTTTACCTCACTCCAAGTTTATGAATTTTATCTATTAATTCATTACACGCATTTAAGCTAGTTTTAACCTAAACTAAAACTGTACTTACATACCCTTTACTATCTTAAATGTTTCGTCAACGTTTTGCCTATATAATAGTTTTACGTGAAGTTTTACATGTAGATGTAGAAGTTTAAGAATAAAGCTTTTTGCAGCATATTTTCCATATTTTTTTTAAAAGCTCTTCAAAAGTAATAAACATACTAGGTTAGAAAATTCTTTAATTCTAACCAATAAGAAGCTTTTTTAAGTAGCTAGTATGTGAGTAAAATTTTCAGTGATAATTTTTTATTAGTCCACTATCTCGAAACAAAACAAAAACCTACCCTCAACCTACCTACCTACCTAAAAGCTCAAATCCTAAAAAAACGGTTAGCAAAATATTCCAATTACGATCAGAAAAAAAATACAATTGGTCAGCTAAATTAACTACTGATCAGCAATTTATGGGCAGCAAAAATTTCTTAATTGGTAACACGCTAGTGTAGTGCTCGGCCTGGCGACGGTAACGCCGCGAACTTTTGCGCTGTGCTCGGCGGGGGATACCTCTACCAACCCTGGTGAAGGCCATGGTTGGTAGAAAGAGAGTATGGGAGGCTGCTCCTTCTGCGAAAACGTGCTATTGCAGAAGGAGGCAGCGGAGAGGAAGTGGGAAGAGAATGCTCTAGTCGCTCCTCTCCGGGGTAGACGGGTGGGCATAGCTTCTTCTATCTGCCCCGCGAGCGGCCGCGTGCGTTGAATGGCTTCCACACACGCATTACCGTCTGCCACGTCTGGGTATCTCTCGAATATACCCGGCAATCCCCCATTGGCGCAAACCCCGACTCAGTATCTGACAAAGTCGGTTAGCCCTAGGACCGACTCGGAGAATTGCTTCCACGGAAGTACAAGGAGGATACCCTCCTTGCACTTCCGGGGGAGCCGAAATTCGGGGAGTTTTAGTGGGTATTTTTGGCTACCGCCGAGCGAGTCCTACGCCTTCCGTCTAGCCAGCGGGTGGTATTATAAAATAACTTGAAAAATGTTATTTTTGTTTTCGCAAGGAGATAAGCTGTTTTTGTTATTTGGTTTTCTTTATCCGACATTGTTGCTCAATTTATTGTAATATATTTTTAGGTATTCGTGTTTTACTTGGCTGACGCAAATAAATCACTTGAAAATTTGTTATTTTCATCCTTTAATATTCAAGACCCCTTTCACTTATACGAGAATTACGACAAGAAAAATAATAAAATTGCGCACATGACGACTCTAACAGGTACCAAGGTACTCATTAGGTATGGACCAAAAAAAGTTTTCAAATAACAAGGTTGCATTACATTTATCTAAATACTTATGTAATTATCATGGCCACGTAGACTAATAACGCCGCGTACAAGATGTTGAAATGTTTGTCGATATTACATTGGATTGCTTCTCTGGTGAACGCTCGAGGTCTTCTGTTACTATATCATCCCAAAGACATCAGCAATGACTGCGTGCTTTCGCATAGACTGAGATTCGACCTATCCTTCGGTATGGGTATGTCTGACACTCTTACTCTGGTACGTAATCTGGTAAAAAGGAAAGTTTATCAACTATAAAATATTCAGTTTCCTCGTGAATAATGATGGTCTCACGCCCGATTCTACCAAATGATAGTTTCACCAGCTTGACTATGCCGGGGACAATTTTACTCGTTGGATTTGCTTTTGGTCGGAAGGTCGTTTATTAAAACAATGAACTAGAATACATGCACAATGTTTTGTTTAAGGCCGAAACACACCGTACACGTATATGTACGTGTGTGCGTGTACACACGTACATAAAGTTTGTTGTTGTTGGAAAGTTGCGCGGTTCACGCACACCTAATGTAAACACCCCTAATCGTAGCCAAGTTGTTGGTAAAAAGCATCACCGGTTTTGCTTCGAGATTGCATCTATTAAGTAATATTGTCATCATCAACAAACTTTTTATAAAAATAATTTCAGATAAATAAATAGTTGTGTCAATGATAAAAATCGATAAAAAGATTGATAAAGTGTAACATGGAAAAAATAATATTTTGAGGTCCTTACCAAAAATAACTATTATCACCAGTATAAGTACGAATTTAACTTATGAAGTTTGTGAAAGAAAATCTTATGTCCTGAGTCACTGAATGCCTGCTCATCAAAGTGGAGAAGGAATTGCAGAGATTTCAAGCGATATTAAATTTTAATACAGATCAATCTGCATCCCGTCATACAGTGAACAGATGAACAAAAGTAATTCTCAATCGTCCAAATGAATTTTTCATTTCAATTACAGGTGTTTAGAAATTTTAACGAGATAGACTACGAGTGTGAAATTGAAATAGTGACAGAAACTACTTATTATATTTTAATAGTTATCCACTTTCCGAATTCAATAGCAAGCAATTGCGCACGCAATGAAAACGCCGTCACTGTCTTAAAGAAAAACAGATGTATTCGTATTTGCGAAGAACGGGGAAATAGAGATGGAAACTCTCCCTATTTCATGATTCCCGTTAAAGATAGATTTCGATTCCGTTACTTGAGTAACAGCAGCATAAATACGGATATGGATGTAAGTAATCGCGTTTTTTAAATCACTTTCAAAACGCGCAGGAGTTTTAAAAATGGTTGTTCATGTACTAGCGAGCGCCGCCTTTTCAATCCTTTGATTGATAATCTTCTTGCGCAGTAGAATCGTTGTCGTGCTTTGTGGGTAGACCAAGAAATATGAAGTAACGTACAATTTAACTGATTACACATCAACATAATCATCACGCTTCTGTTTCCGAAGGGGTAGTGAGGGGCAGGGGTGTTTAACACCTGCATTGAGCATTATATGTCTGTCTCTATGTAACAGGTGGTGAGCCTGTTGCCATGCACCAAGCACAATGTGAGGAAACTATTAGAGCCCGCGACCTCTTGAACGAGTAATATCCTCTTTCCCTACCCTCCCTTCTCTTTAAAACAAATATTTTTGGTTTTAAATCCTTACCGTGCTATTCATCAAAAATCTTAAAGGCTTTATTAACCTATTTTAGTTAAAAAGTGTATTTTAGTTGTCACTTTCTTTCTAATTTAGATGTGTGTTTGAAAGAAGAAAACAAAATACTGTAACTAAAATAGGTTTATTAAGCCCTTAATATTTTTTATGAATAACACGGTTAGTGTTTTGTTTTTATTAACTGGACGTGGTCATTGACCCCAAGGGTAACTCATTCCCTCTCATCGTCATCACCATCATCATCAATCGGCCAACTGGACACCTAGTACCTGTCCAGTAGGCGATGCCGGTCCCGGCATTAGCCATTGAGAGGCTTACCTATCAATGTCTCAATGGTCCTGCGTCTCCGTGATCCTGAGACCTCCTTGAACCTTTGCCAAATCTTCGGTCCACTCTCCGGAACCTTTCCGCCCCAACGGCCGTCAGTTCTACGAGCAATTTCCTCCCCTTCAGTAATAATAACTATCGATTTCTTGTTCCGTACCTAAAGTCGCTTCTGTGATGGAAACGTCTCCTGAAGTGGATGTTGCGAAAAAAAAACAAAAAATTGTTACAACGTTCACCTGGGGGTCATTTTATGGTAGACGCTTGTAATAATAACTACATAAAAAGACATTAGGTAGGTAACTGTGAGAATGTAACTGCTGAAAACATACAAATATTCGCAAGTTTAGCTGGGGTTGTCACATTTTTTTTATTTGTCATAAAGTGAAAACCGTTTCGAGGAATAAGGTTGCTGATCGTAGCCTATTAGTTAGAAAGCGTAAATAATCATGGATTATTAATAGCCTTTAAATGAATAACCTTAGTTATTTTTACAAAATTTCATATAAAAGTTAACTTTAAAAATAACGAAAATATTGATATTAGTTTCTCAAATTGATCTATTTTATCCATTTCAACTATAAAAACAGCATGTCGATATTAGACAATCCCCATTGGTCGCCGGGCACAAAACGAGGCACAATAATTAATAAATTAAATGTTTGCGAACGCCAGTGTTCGTGGTGACCGCCAAGGGGTTAGAGACAGATATTTTAAACAATATGCTTTTTATTTTTATCTTAAAGTAGCCTTAGGTTTTACAGTTTTATAACATTCAACAATAAACACCCATATTTATATCATTGCTAGTAGCACTTCAAGGCTATGTTGTAAGAGGCATAATATAATTATGTTGTAAGATCTAGTAAGATGTGCTGTATCATCCGTACGTACCGTGCCGTAGTATACCAAATTACCTACACCAGTAGGTCAAACGTGCCATGGCTAATCTGGTGGTCCTTGTTACGTTGTGATAAAATAGGTACATTAGGTATCTTCTTTATGTATTCTATTGTAAGATCGCGACTATTGATGAAAACGTCCCCTCTGGTGGATGTTGCGAAAAAAAAATGTCACAGCAGCGGTTTGTTTAATGGTTACAATAGACATTAGGTAGGTACCTGTGAGAATGTAACTGCTGAAAAAATAACAAAAAGTAGGGGTTAATTAAATGCTGCTGATATATGATGCGGTTTTCTACCAAAAAAATCTTAAAGAAACGTTTATTAGCCAACACTAATAAATTGCACTGATATTACTTCGCACTTAGGTCTTGTTAGCTTCGATGTACACTCGTTCTATCATATTCGAATATATGTATAAGGCTATTATAGAAATTACTAGAACCGTAGATCACTATAGAACAGTGGAGAAGTGTCTATCAAAATTTAATGATAATACTCGACATTAGAGGGCACCAATATATTAATATTATTTCTAGAATGTTCTATTATCATCGTGAACTTTCTACGACATTCCAGAAACTTCTATATGCCATAGATTATTCATAAACAAGTTTATTCTTACTGGTCAATTCGATGGCACAACAGTAATAATCACAGACACATTCTAATTTTATGATTTTTGAAAACCTTTTTCACTACGTTTTCGCTATAAATTTATATTGGAATTATTTCATTCTAAGCAACAGCTTAACAGTAGGTATCCCTCATCCACAGCGGAATCCATCATTTTATCGTAATTCCTTTCATTGATTTTCATTACCCATAAAACGATTCGCAGAACATTTAGTTCAATATTCTAGAATTAACAAATCCTAAAATTTGGTCATCGTTGTTTCATTTCATGCTTTATACATTTCATCGAAATAACGTTACAATGAATTTTTTCCCCGTATTTTTGTTTTTTCGTATGTTTGCAAAATAATTGAAAAATCAATTTTTATTTCAATAAACGAGCCCCCAAAAATATGTGGGATTAGATATCTTGAGCAATTAAACGCAGCTTTTATCCAACTAAACTTTTATTAAAACTTCCTACTCAACCGTCCGCCATAAACGTCACCCGCTAACAATGTACATCAAAAATTCGATTCCATGCAATTAATTAAGGTAGTTTTGTGCGGATGTATTTTTAGAGCATTATTTAAAACAAAAATTAGGATTAATGAAAAAAAATATTATATCGACTCAGTTTACCCCGACCCCCGAAACATATTATTACGAAAAGTTTTATCGATTACTTCATAATGTTATGAAATGTATCGATAGATATACCGTTTTTCTGGAAACAAAACAATTTATTTGATTTTTAAGGAAGCATTTTCCGGTGATATAAAACAGTGATAATTAATTATTCGATGAACTAAAAGAAATAAATTAAGAATCTTTTTAGTTTTCGATGAACATTTCGATAAAAAAAACTGTGTTTTATTAGACACTCTTATCAACTGATTTATGATTTTTATTTTAGTTACAGAAAGAAAAGCCATAATGACTTGTCTGTTACTAATTGTTTTACATTATTAAATAGATTATTTTATTATATAGATGTAACAACTTATTGTTTTTTTGTGTTGGTAACCAGGCTAACATATACCAAATCACTGCTACAGTGGCCCGCAGAAAACCGCCACATGGCTGCAACGGAAAGAACGAGTCCCTCTGTATCGTGCAAAGGAATGAGTTCTGCTTCACCAGCGGGGTTGTCTGTGACGGTATAAAAAACTGCGGAGTTATTGATTGGTAAAGTTTTTCAGAACAGCCCCTTTGTTCTTAATCTTAGTTCTTGTTCTTACATATTATTTTTAATCTCTCAAATCTATTTCTGAATCGCCGCTATAAATAGTGAGAATAAGGGCAGAAGGCTTTTATCACATTTTTTTTGGGATTCAAAATCAGGAACTCTCAAAATGGCGCTTTGCACATGCAGCAACTTAAGGCAACTAAGAACATTTACAAGTTTCCTGTAAAAGTTGATAATTGCTATAACGTTTACGGTCGCCGCAATTTTATGACAATCTGCAACTTTAAAACATGATATAATATTTAACAGTTCCTAGTTGCGGCAATTGGAAACTAACTCAGTCATCGATCAGAGCAACTGAAAACTGTTGACGATCACCGGAACTCGAATCTCGAGTGCTATGTGTGATAAATATGTAAACAGGTAGTTGCTAGCTAGTTGTCAGTTGCTGCAATGCCATGTGCAAAATGCCAGGGTCACTGACTACTACTAGTATTACCTACTTAATTTTAATAAATTTAAAACAGTTGTATGATTTGCCAATCACTTTAAAAAGATTTTCGTCTCGCTTCTACAACAGTAGATCTACTACCAATTTTTCCGCTAGTGCTTGTATGATAAGCTAAAAAAAGGGGCAGATTTTTGGCAACGTCAGCTATAGAAAAAAACTGCTTTGGTAAAATATACAAACGAAATGAAAGAGCGCAATTGTCTGTGTCGAAATTTTGCTTCCCTGAGAGCCTTTAGTTGCGAGTGAGCTGAGGGCCTTTAGTTTTAAGAATGCTTTTAGGAAGTTATAGGTTACTTAAGCCACTTTTTTACTGTCAGAAATTTATATAGGTGTGTGATGGTTTCGTGGATGAAGCGAAAGAAATATGCAAGTAATCTTTGCCTACCTAAAGTAGTCTCTCTGTCTCTGTATAAAGGCGTAGCCTTGTATATACTTTATAGGTTCGACGAAAGAAAATCTGAATGTGAATTGCCAGCAGAACAAATCGGGTACGCTCCTGTCATCGCTGTCATAGCGGTGATCCTCTGCTTCATGCTGGCAGCGAGCCACCTACTGGTTCGGTACCTTCCGCCATTGACCAATTCTTTCTTCATTTTTAATGCAAATGAAGATAATAGGCTCTGTATAGATTCTGTATACAAGCCACCTGACTCAATACCAGGAATTGAAAAAGCCAAAAGGATATCTCTTATACCAGTAAGTTGAAGTAACTTCCAGTATGTTTTAATACAATTAAAAAAATATTCTAATTCTTGTCTCGAACATCGTCATCTAGTAGCAAGTCTCTCAGTTTTCTACACAGGTTGTATTTGAGTGGGTGGAAATGTAAGTACGATTTTACTCCAGTAGCAGTATTCTCTTTCAGCATAACTGTTGTCGATATTCCAACTATTAGGTCGATTCATTCAAACATGTTGACATTTTCTGAGCAAATCAATAAACGATACAATCAGTAATGAACAGATCCTACGTTTCAAACTGGTTTCGAATTGTTTTGCCTGTTAGGTCTATTTTTTAGCTATTTGACCCCTCTATTCTTTTGCTGAATACGATAGCTTGGTGAGTAACGTCATTGCTAAAAGTGCCATCGCGCGCCTCTAGGCTACTCTTCCGTCGTAAATATTAAAGATTCCTGGAATTTGTTGTGATTTTCATAGTTACTTCCCCTACATATTTATTTTAAGCAATAGATAATATAGCTACGGTATAGTTATCTATCTTCTCTAAAATGGATATTATTAATTCATTATTCTGTATAGTTAAACTTGGCCGACGACTAAGTATTAATCAATGACCTAATGTCAATTGCAAATATAATAATTATATTATGACGGGAACTGGACTTTTATCATTTTTTGCTTAATTACTATTATATATAGTATTAAGCTGGTGATGGTGATTCAATACCTTAATTGATGATAAAGGCACAACTCAGCTGAAGGAATGAATATTAAAGTATGTATTAGGTTTTTTCGTGTAAGTATTATAGACAAGTTCAAGGCAATTTTTTAAAAGTTTATTTACATTGAATTATAATATGTATGTGCCATTTTGTTCGATAACTTGTTACCTTCTCGTAGATAGTGACATAATCCCGGTTCTGTAGAAACTTTGGGATTTTTGATCAAAAAGGTGCGACAAGTAGTCCTGACATTCATCTCTTGATATTAATCTTACACTACCTAAATGATTCCGAACAGACCGAAACTGGTGGAAATCTGAGGGTGCAAAGTCAGAGCTGGATGCATTATTACTGCCCATCCAAGTTCTCATAGCTTTTGCTGAGAGGTTGAATACTTGTGTAGTCTGGTATTATCGTTATGGACGACCACATTCTTTCTATTGAAATTCCGATATCTTTTTATCGATTTCTTGCTTCAATCTCATCACCTGTTGACAGTTAAAATCAGAATTTTATTTTTACCTACATCAGTATATTCTTATGTTTTTACCCAACGGTAATAGCTAATTGTTAGCAACAAGCAGTGCTGCAGCCTCTTTCCTTTTGACTTAAAAAATAAAACCTTCAAATTCTAGTGACATCTTCGTACTTTTGTATAATTTATCAAATGTATTTTTTATATGCCATGTACACAGTTCAATAAAAATAGTTGCCCAAGCAAGGCTTTTTTATTGTGCTTGTCAACACTAATAATGAACAATGCCCTTCACATTCCCACCATACACACTACACAACCTTGTTGCGTGTTAGTCCGGATTTCGCTACAGCTCGTGGACCCCGATTGATTTTGGCCACGATTTTTCTCACTTCTCACCTGTGATTAATCTCTTCAGAAATGGCTCGGTTTCTTTACGTTTCAATAGTAAATAGCAAATGAGTACACGGTCCTTGAGATTTCTCCCTTCTTCTCTAGTGTTGGAAATGTTCAGGGCGACGGTGATCATTTACCATCAGGTAAATCGTTAGTTGACTTCGTTACCCAAGGGATTTTTAGACTCGGATTGGTAGAGTTTGGATTGGTGGTAATAATTAATTTATATTCTTTTCTATCAGGTCTATAATTCTTCGTCTGAAAATAATAGTTACAATGGAGAGAATAATTCAGATATAACTTTTTCGGACATGGATAAATTAGACAGCGCCACAAAGAAGCCGGATGCTGTAGAGCCTGTAGCGGTAAGTTCGTCTATTTACCTACCTACCTGCTACCGGAAGCGTTCTGTGGCTTCGAGTCTTAAAAGCTTTGGGCTTAAAACAGGCCACAACACACAGGCTCTGAAAAATCATCCCTGGACAGACACAAATAATGCGCTTTTCTGAGGCGCGGCTTAGTCTGAGGCATGAAGTTATAGATATAAGTGGAACCCAGACTCCCATACAAGAACATTAGGCCTAAATTTGCCTCCGTTTGACATTTCCGTACTACTGAATCATGTTCTTGTATGAGAGTTTGGGATCCATTTAAAGTACCTACAAATTCACGGTCTTAGGTGCAGAGCAAACGACAGACTATCCATGAAAGACTTTTTAGTCTGTGAAAAAAGAGAATATCATTGATTTAACTACATACAGTAACGCACATGACGCGTAAAAATCCGCAAAAGATCTTTAGCGCGCTGTACAGACAATTGTGTCGCAGACTCAAATCTGCGGTGCACTTAACATAGCAGAACACAAAAATACTGACAGTATTCTAGTAATTCACAGCGGGCACTGCAAGCTTTAACAAACCTTAGGGGAAACACAACTTGTGGAAAGAACTATCCATACCATATCCTATGTGAATGTGGATCTGGCGCTCGCTCTTACATCTTTAATAACAACTGAATTGGTATACAGTTGTAATATAAATATGTTAGTATTATGGTTCCAATTTAAACATTCCACCTCCACTACTGCCAACAAAATCCGGAAAATCTACATCCAAATCGAAGCATTTTATGGTGTTAGCAATGAGAGTAGATCAAGCAAATTTTCTGCCAAGTTTCTAACTAATGGACTGTAATCCCTACATTTTCCGTTTGCAACTAAAAAAGTAACGTTTTATGTATGTGAAAATTACAGAAAATAGCTAATATCGAAGAAACAACGAACGATAATCGAAAAGCAAAAATAAAAGCTATGGCAGAAATGTTCCAGCAACGTCTCCGCAATGTGACAGACATGCTGCGTACTACTCAGCCCGATATTAGTAACACTTTGAATGAGACGACCAACAAGTCTAGTCCCAGTACTGAAGAACAGAAGTAGGTAAATTTTCATGGCGAAACATGCTGGAAACAATGAAAGAATTAAATAAAATTATATTTCAAAGATATTTTGTCTTGTGCACTCGTGTCGCTTCTTTCACATCTTGAGATCTTACACACCTGTGACGGGTTGACTGGAAGATATCCCTGTTAGAGACAAATCCTCCCTTGTATACTTCTGCTTTTTACATTGTATTTTTTTGTTAATGTGCAATAAAGAGTTTAATAATAGTCTTTCTTAAAATAAAATAACTGGTTGATAATAGTCTTTCTTAAAATAAAACAACTGGTCGAAATTAAAAAAGAACTGGGAAATATTGACACATTATACGACCGAAATCCTGATGTCTCCCTTGAGATTTATAAGTTTCTGAGAAACATCCGATTAATTAACGCCACCGAACAGTCGAGATCAAAAATCTGTATGCAGGTTTATCAGAAAACAGTCTTCATTCGATATTTATTGTCAAACGTGTATATATATTATTAAAATAATATCAAATAAAAAGTATCGTCATCATCGCCATCAGCCTATATACGTCCCACTGCTGGGAAAGGCCTTCCTCATGGAGAAACGCCATGAGGAGTAAGGGCCGTAACACCACCACGCGGGCCCAATGCAGGTTGGTGGGTAGAAATGGTCACAAAGGCGACCGGGACCAACGGCTTAACGTGCCTTCCGAAGCTCGGAGGAGTTCGAGGCCACAAAGTCTTGGTCACCCATCCATGGCCTGACCATGGTGAAGGTAGCTTTGTTTTCGACCGAAGCCAAAGCGCACTGACCCCTACGCCACCGAGCTCCTCAAATGAAAAATTATCACATGCAGTCAAGTACTTATTAATAAATAATTCCTATACTTAAAAGTTCTTTAATGCTACGCGACGGATTTTGTTGCGGTATTTTTTTAAGAGTGATTCAAGAGGAAGGTTATTATAATAATAATATAACTCCTCGGCTCGTGCTAGGCCTACAGGCATTGAATCCGATACAATCACCCCACTTTGGAGTCGAATCGTACCTCTGACGCACCTCTCCCTTTCCTGACGGAGAAGTCGCATCCAGATTATGCTTTACCAAGGCCGCATGGCTTAAAGCACAAAGGTGGTTTTTAGTCGGTAGGAGTCCGACATAACTTTCTTCAACTTTCTTTTTTTAACTTTCTTTTTGTACTTTTGTGCAAGAAGAGTAAATAAATAAATAATAAACCTACACCACTTCTTTCCCCCGTAAGGAGGTACCAAACCTCCTTCTGAGGCTTGGTATAAAAACGTCTACCCAATGACACTGCTTGAGGAATATTTATCTACAAAATATATTTTTTACATTGACATGCTAACCTACATTTTATATCATCTTTGATCAATTGACCTCAAATCCTCTAGTATTTTAGCTTAGATACCTAAACTGAAGGCCGTTGTCTGTAGTTATAGATAAATTGAAACTGTTTTATATATATGTTACAGTCAAACCCATACATATTTCGGCCTCACCCAAAGTTGGAGTTGAAACCGATAGATTTTCACATAAATGGTATTGTGTTATAACACTTTAGAAAGGGTCAAAAACACATGACGTCATTCCGTGCCACATTGGTCCCGGTCGCTATTGCAACCGTTTCTACCCACCAATCCGCTTTGGGCCGTAGTGGTGGTGTTTTGGCCCGTACTTCTCATGGGTTTTTCTAGTTTCTACATGAGGGAGGCCTGTGCCCATAGTGGGACGTATCTTCTCCTTCTTGTCCTTTTCCCACTCTAGGTGGGGTCGGCACAACATGTCTTCTTCTTCCATTCTCCTCTGTCACTCGTCAGCTCAGCATCCACTTCTTTTATTTTCATTTCATTCTTCACGCATTCAATCCATCACTTCTTTAGTCTTTCTCTCACTCTAGGTCCGTGCACATCCATGCTCAGCATCCTTCTTGTAATGTGACATTCATCCCTCCTCATCACATGTTCATACCACGCTAACCTATTGCTCCTTATCTTTTCTGTCACTGGCGCTACTTTCAAACTTCCTCTAATATATTCATTCCTGATCTTGTCCTTTCTTGTGACTCCACACATCCATCGCAACATTCGCATCTCTGCTGAGTGCAGCTTTCTTTCATCCATCGCTTTCGTTGCCCAACATTCAGATCCATACATTACAACTGGTCTAACGCCGGATTTATAGATCTTCCCCTTAAGCTTAAGGGGTAATCTAGGGTCACACGTTGCTCCTGAGACCTGTCGCCATTTCATCCATCCCGCATTTATTCTATTTCTTACATCAATATCGCCATCGTTTTGAATTAATGATCCCAGCCGGAACTCGGAACAAGCAGGTAGGAATACACCATCTAAGGTCATGTCCGAAAAACTGCCTCCAATGCCTCCCCAAAAGGGCAGAATAAGTACTCGGTTTTCGTCCTACTAATCCTTAAACCGACACTCTCCAGCCTACTCTGCCATTTTCCCAGCCTGCTCTGTACCTCGGATACATTTTCTCCAACAAGAACAATGTTGTCGGCGAACAGCATACACCAAAGTGCCTCCTCTTGTATGTCTGCTGTAAGGGCATCCATAACAAGAAGAAACAGGTAAGGGCTTAAAGCCGACCCCTGGTGCAAACCTACTGCCACATTGAACTTGTCGGTAATAAATTAAACACATTCACACCTATCAACTAGCCCCATTTAAAAAAAACTAAAGCTGCTTGGGTTACGGATACTAGATGACGGATAAATATATTTTATGGATAAATAGGTACATATAAATACTCAGAAAATATACAATACTTATATAAACATCCATGACTGGAGAACAAATGCCTGTATTAATCACACAAACATCTGCCCCCACCGGGGATCGAACCCAGAACCGTCTCGAGATGGTAACGCCTTGAGACCGGCGTACACACCACTCGACCACGGAGAAATATGAGTATATCAGCGGGAAACCTGTGCTACTGAAAATGTCATCACTCGGACATAAATGAACATACATAAACCCCTACTGGGATTCAGATTTTAATAATACTAGGTGACGAAAATGACCTCAGTGGTCTTTACCTGGGTGACCTAGGTAGGTAAGATCAGTGGAAAAGGCTAATCTTTTTTTACTACAAAAACAGAAACTTGCTGATCTTTTGCTATTGTTTTTTATGTATTTTTATCCTCCTACAGTTTTTTAAAGTATTCTTATTTATTCAACCTGTTTTTTTCATTATTATTACATACGTACTATCCATACTAATATTATAAATCCGAAAGTATCTCTGTCTGCCCGCTTTCACATCAAAGCTACAAAATTTCGTATACTTTACAGAAAGAAAGATAAATAAAAAACATTTATTCGTGTAGCCACGTAGCTTTGTACAAATGAAGAAAATTAATAAACGTAATATGCAATAAATAGCAACTATACACAATCTGGCTGTGCCCACCCGTTTGTGTTTGTTAACGTTGCATTGTTTTTTTACTGAGTGCTCAACATTATATTCCTACCTCTTAATAGCAAAATGTTGATTGTTAATTGTTGAACTAAAACCTCTAATTATAAAAAATAATGAAAATAACATTTCTTGTCAGTGTCATCGAATTAATTGTTGTCATGGTGATAAGTCTCTGTTGTCGTGTCATTATTTAACAATGCCGAAAAATTTTAAAATTCGAAATGAAATTACATTTTGACGAAATATGTCACATAATACTCGGTCGAGCAGATATTGTGATAACTACGGTTACACAGGCGCGGTACCCGTTTCCATGGGAATATCGGGATAAAAAGTAGCATAATATGTCCTTTCTCAGGCTTTAGACTATCTGTGTACCAAAATTCAATTGAATCAGTTCAGTAGTTTGTACGAGAAAGCAAGATTGACAGACAGAGTTACTTTCGCATTTATAATATTAGTATGGATAATTAAAGTAGGAAATAGGTGATAATAATATCTTGTCTTGCGACAGTAGATGAACGGGTTGCCCAATTCAGCATATATAAGCCAGACTTAAACAGCGCAGGTGAAACAGCAGGAAGCCCCCTAGTATTACTTAAAATAAAACAAAAAGTAACTAATCTACCTAATGGTATTCATTAGTTAATGGGCATTCTTATTTATTATCTATGTACTTAGGTATCTATATTATGATGTTAATTTCATAAAACAGTAAGTAAATAACCTGTGTCTATTTTAAAACTTTTAATGAGGATGCAGGTACATAAAAATTATTCAATTATTTTTAGATAGTAGATACCAAATAACAAATTTATGAACATTTTACCTCCTTGTGTCTGCATCACGCAAAAACTACGTGATGGATTTCGATGAAAATTGATATGGTGATAGTTGAATGTCCAGGACATATCTAATACAACTTTTACTTTACTACAGAAAACCGGCCAAGAGCGTGTCGGGCCACGCTCAGTATAGGGTTCCGTAGTTTTCCATCCGTCACAATTACCTAGTGACTCGACTGCTGCACTGAGTTGAAAAAAATGGGCTATTTATTCTTGGCCGGTTACAAATGCCTGCATATATGGGTTAAGTCACAAATTTAGTTCAAAAATAATTTTTTTAAATGTATCAATAACCCATCAAGTTCAAACTAATTTTCTTAGAAAGTACTTATAAAGTTCTACTTTTGAGAATTTTTTCATATTTTTTTATTGAGCCCTCCCTAAAAACCCTTATTCATTTTTGAATAGCTATCCAACAATATATCACACGTTAGGGTCCAGAGGAAAAAATCAGTCCCTACATTACGTGTATGGGCACCCCCCTAAATTAATATTTTATTTCACTTTTGATTTGTGCACTTTGTCGGCGTTATAAATATACATATTTATTCAAAATTTCAGCTCTCAAGTGTTAACGGTTACTGAGATTATCCGCGGACGGACAGACAGACAGACATGGCGCAATTATAAGGGTTCCTAGTTTACTACGGAACCCTAAAAAATGTGTAAATCAAAACGCCACGCGACTGACGTCGCGGATTAGCTAGTCAACACAGTTAGTTCTACTTGTTTAAGGGTGTCAATTAAACGGTTAGCAAATATTCCAATCATGGTCAGCAAAAAAAATCTTAATTCTGCTTGATTTATGTGTTTAATTACAAAGTATAATAAATACACAGACCATCCAGATAGGTACTAATTACTGTCCAGATAAAACTAATTGAAGTATAAAAATGACGCATGTTATTGTGTGATTGAGGCCCCTTCCCCTCTAGCCATTAACGCCCATAGTGAAACCACGGTATATTTTCATAATATTTTTTATTATTGCAACTGAATGGATTACAAGTAATCTATAAACAAAAAAATATTTAAAAAACGATGAAAAACTTAGAAGAAAAAACCCTGTACACAGGTGTGTACAGTGGGCGGATCAGGTGTGAAATTTTCCGAAGCAAGGCTACGCAAAGCGTTTTCAAGCATTTAGAGCAACGCCAACCCCCCCTATTATGACAAATAATATACCGAAGAGGGTTTACAATACATTCAAGGTTATGCCCTCCATTGCTTGACTGTAAATTTGATGTTGACGATGATGGCTGCGTCTTCGTTTTATTGTTTGGTAAGTACGATCTGGCTATAGATCGCCTAAAAGCCAATTGATCCAAGCACGTTGTGTTTTTGGTTTTCGCTGTGAGTACATGTAAGCGCCATGCATATCCACTAGATCCATCCAATATTACCCACCACCATTTCTTCCCTCTGATGCCAACACGGTAAAGGCTTATCGACTGGTCCAGTTGGTCCACACCTCCCATTCCTTTATTATAATTTAGAAAAAGGTGTGGTATATTCACATCAACCTTTTTCTTGAAAGAAGAACATCAGCGTTTGACTTTTCCTAAAGGTTCGACATTATCGAAATTGGTTCCAATGGTGCAAACACTATTGTCTTTCCACCGTACAAATAAGACTTAATTCGTTCTATCAAAACGATAGTCGTAGTCGGCTCTAAGCTTTTTGTTCATGTCTTTCGCCGAAGTCAGTGAAGCAAGGACTTTACTACTCTAGCTCCCAATGGATCGTTTAAACTTTTCGCTGATTTTCCACAATAGACGCCAAAACCATAGCAATATCCATCTGAGCTAGTGATGGCCCAGTATTTGTAACCAAAGCGTACAGGTTTGCCCCTTATGAATTGCTTGGCGGGATGATATCCGAAATATTTTATCATTGATTCATCTTCTGATAAATCTTCATGAAATACCCCCCACTGGCATGCTTTTTTTTCTTATAGATTACATAATAGTCTTTACCTATACATTTTGTCATTACTACTTTGAGCTAAGGAATTATCAGCAAAGTGCAAGTTTCTTTTCATTTCTTGAAACCGGTTACGAGACATGCAATTATTCACTAAAGGAACTCCGAAATCTTAGTCAAGGCTCCAGTAAGCCTTTTCTGATGGCAATTTATGATACTCTAAAAGCAGTAATATACCAAGAAAGCTTTTATATCCTGAGCCGTAACTTCAAAATTATGCCTATTGTTCTGTACAGCATATAATAGACTATTGCTTATTATCAAATCTAAAACTTCTGCATCAATTAATTTTTCAAACAGCATTGTAGGGTTAACTTTTTCTAAAGAATCTGTTATAAATTGTTATCGTTCTTGGATAATTTGGGTGATTTCATGAGCAGTAGAATAAATTGGTAATATTTTTCTACAAGTAGGATTTTCAGCAACATCGTTACGAGCACGTTTTTGAGCTGGACCAAGGCTAGAAAGAGGTTCTTCATCGCTACTGTTCCATTCCGGCTCTTCAACTGAACGTAGGTGGCGTACTAACTCGATAGTACCTGGTATATCTCGAGGAAGTACCGAGGAAACTAAATCATTTTCTGCACCTTCTTCTTCATCACTAACAACAGCAGGATCAGGTGGCATGACTATCAATAGTCGAGCTCCGTACGGCTTCCTCTAGTCTTAAAAAGTCATTTTGAGAAGATAAACGATATCTATGTGACATCTCAAATGATCAACCAGGTCCTGCAAAAAAATGTTTTTCTTAGTATACTTTCACCCACTGTACACAAGTGTGTACACCAACATTCTTGAACATTTTTTGATTTGTTATATGGAAATATTTATTATTGCTTTAGCTTATTATAATAATTTACAATGTAAACTTACCATGAAACGTAGAATTGAATAAAATTATGGCTAAAATATTTTGAATCTGTAATATTTCACAACAGGCGTCAGTTACTTTAAAAAAGGTCAGAAAAAATTGTTAAATTGACATTTATTTTCGCGCCAACCCCCAACTTTTTGTATTTCTTACCTTGTATCGACATCTAGATTTATTTTTATGAACTGATTTGATATGACATTTGAAATCGCGTTCAGAAATCAAACTTAAAAAGGTGTACACACGTGTGTACAGAGGGCGTTGACTTGCCCAATAATCGTACGTAAATTATATATTTTTTATAATAATTTAATTAAATAACATAAAAAGTGAATATCATCAGGGATAACAGTTGATTGTTTCCAAACTTTTTTCATTTAATAACATGTGATACACCGACTACTTGTTTGCTAAGAAAGCCTAGATTGTAATTAAGATAACATATCACCAGGTCTATATCCCCGAAGGGGTGGGCGGAGGTAATTACGCCTATGTTAAAGCCACAATGTAACAAGGCCTAATACATATTATGATTGCCACGCACCGGGCAACGTAAGGTCAGTAAACTGTAGGATATGCCTATCAAATTCAGGGGTAAAGGAGGAATCGAATCTGCGACCTTCTTCTTGCACGAGTAGTGCCATTTTCTCAAAAGATAAAAGTTTGCTATTGCAGTATTTAGGGCAGTAGAATTAGAAAACTAGCTTCTGAGACGCTGAATAATCTCACTGCCCTTTAATCCGTGAGAGGAGCATTTTGCTCACAAAAAATTTCATCGCTGTGTTTCCTATGTTAGCAAGTGTAGGACGGATTCGTCAATCGTCCCTTATCCGCGCATCTAACTTCCGAAACCACGCTCGGACCGCGGCTTAAAGTGCGGCGTTTTGCTCATCACACGCCCACGCGTAGTATTTTTTTCTAGCAAGTATGTCTAATTCATGGTTTATTGCATAAACACTCGCTGAAAATCGTTTTATTGTTTTTAATTATGTTGTTTTTTTTATAGCTCAGGTACAATAATTACATATAATGGAGGGTGATATAATGTAAACACACACGCAAGACGTGTGTTCCTAAAAAACGTGTCTCGAGAAGGTGAAACCCTATATTTCAACAGAAAAAACAAAGGCGACCATTTTCTTGGATCCCAAGATTATAATAGTGAAGCGTTTTGTAGCTCATCCTAATGAAGAAACACAGCCTGGACTCTGTGATTTTTGTGCAATGTGTCCAAGCCGGAAGAATAGACGCTCTAAAAAGCCATCTTTTTGCCACACTCACTCAGCACCTCTGCACTGAGCATGTCACATTGTGCAGTATGTGTTTTTGAGATTTTTTTATACTTTGCCATCTTTGAAAAAAATTTTTGATTGTTTAGATTTTTAAGATTGAAGATTTTAGATATTAGCAAAAAGTTGCATTTCGATGGGTCCTATGTATAAGGGCCAATATGCAAAATCACAACTTTACAGGAGCGGCTTCCAAAGTTTAGGTATAGATGATGCTAATTTTGGGCCCACTTCCAATAACTATATGTGTTACATCGTTGGATAGGTATTTTTGAACTGAAAAGTTACTATGACACCAAGTTCCAAATCTTAGTCCGATCGGAGTAATCTTTATTAGACATAGAAGTACGGCGTAAACGACAATATGCTACTTTTCAAAAGAAAAAAAAAAGGAAAAAAGTTTATTTCGTCAATGACTTTTTTGTTTCGTTAGCTATTAAAATATATTCTAGGAAGAAAGTGCTTAGAATTTAAAGTATGTTTTACAGATATTCTAATACACTGGCTAAGAGCTGTATTTACGGAAATAGGATTTCGTTTACGTCCAAAAAAAAATTTTAAATGCCCTTCACACCCGACGAAATTGGGTCCTATTCAAGTAGGGTCATTAGGCCTGTTATCGACCACTTAGTGAAGTTGTCAACTTTGAAAATCAAAATAAAATATTTATTTGTGATAATGTTATACAAAATCTATTGAAATGAATTCCTATATTAGTCTATTTATAATTATTGCGAACGTTTTAGTGGTGACAGTAATATGGTTTTTAATATTTTAAATTAAGTAATAAAATGCCATTATTACCAGTTTTCGACCGCAAAGTTCAGTTTTCGTCCACCAGGTGGCCTATTTTCGACCGCATCAATTAAGTATGGATTTCATTAATAAAAGTAGGTATATTTTAAAATATAATTCTTTAGAACAAATAAACAATAATAATTGGCAAATTAGAGATCTATTCTATCTTTATTATATATCTGAACATGTTGTGCTTATGATGTATAGAGATATGCATCGTAAGCACATGTTCAGAAATAACATTTTTAGCATAAAGTAACAATAATAGTACTAGATATTTGGTGATAATTAATACTGAAAAATTAAAATTATTTGACTTCTAAATCTTCTTCTCTTTTTTCTTTTTCCTGCCCTGTTCCCAATTCTATTTGGGGTCGGCGCAACATGTCTTCCTCTTCCACTCTCCTCTATTACTCGTCAAGTCAACACACACGCCCATCCTCATCAAATCATCATTCACACAATCCATCCATCTTTTCTTTGGTCTTCCTCGCCCCACACGCCCATCCACTTTCAAGTCCTTAACTTTCCTGGTGGTGGTCCATACCAAGAAAGTCGTTTTTCTCTCAGTTTATCAGCAATCGGGGCAACTTTCAGACTTCCCCTAATATATTCATTCCTCACTCTATCCATTCTCGTCACACCACACATCCACCTTAACATTCGCATTTCAGCTACATGCAATCTTTGTTCATCCATCCGCTTTACAGGCCAACATTCCGATCCATACATGATGACAGGTCTTATTAAAGATTTATAAATTTTCCCCTTCAGTCTTAGGGAAATACGGGGGTCACACGCAGTTCCCGTAACCTGCCGCCATTTCATCCATCCTAAGCTAATCCTTCGCTTGACGTCTCGTTCAACATCTCCATCCTGCTGAAGTAGAGATCCCAGGTAACGAAACTCCGAACAGACTGGAAGATTCTCTCCATCAAGCGCAACGGGCCAAGGATTTGAGAGACCGCCGAAATCACAGTACATATATTCGGTTTTGGTTCTGCTTATTTTCAGGCCAACACTCTCCAATCTCTGCCTCCAATTTTCCAATCTATCCTGAACCCGAGATCCCTCCTCATCGACGAGGACGATGTCGTCCGCAAACAGCATGCACCAGGGGGCCTCTTCTTGTAGGACCGATGTCAGAGCATCCACTACTAGGAGCAAGAGGTAGGGACTCAACGCCGATCCCTGGTGCAAGCCAACTGCCACACCGAACTCCCCAGTAGTCCCAGCAGCTGAACGGACGTGTGTTCTGGTCTTCAAATATATTGCTGGGATTAGCTCCACATACTTATCAGGCACTCCTTTCTCTTTTAAACTCCACCACAAAACCTCTCGGGGGACACGATCGTATGCCTTCTCCAAGTCCACAAACCGCATATGCAGGCTCCTCCGGGCCCTTTTGCAGCTTTCGCAGTTGCCGGAGCGCAAATATGGCAACTGTAGTTCCTCTCTAGCGTCCACTCTGAGGCGCGTATACACTGGCAATATTTAAGATTATATTTTTAAACATCACCTACACAACTATAATGCGATCACTCATTCTCTTCACATCAGTCACGCATTCTTTCATATCTCTATCTAACACCACACCCACACCATTCCGCTTCCCATAGCTCCCACAATAATAAAACTTGTATCCCTCCCCAATCTCCCTCGCTTTCGTTCCTTTCCACTTCGTTTCTTGTAAGCATGCCACATTTATCCTTCGCCTTTTCAAAACATCCGCTAACTCCATTCCACTTCCAGACATCGTCCCTACATTCCAGCTCGCATACCTCAATCTCTCTTCCCGGACTAACTTCTTACGTCGCACCCGCCCTGGTAGATGCGACAACCCTAGTCCGTTTCTCACAGGAGCCGGGTGTTGCCCCTGCGCGTCGCCTACGGGGTACGCCCTAACCCTTACATTCATCCTCGTATTCTTCATTTTTCATGTTGCCGAGGATTTGGCTAAGAGTTTTATGACCGGCCGCCTGCCTGACGCCAACCCTCCTTGGGAATGCTTTTGTTGGTGGGGTACCCGCCACCGGTCGGGTGACCTAAGGGCGACAGATAGCATTGCGCCCAGGTCATGAGACTCTTAGTCGGCTTTTACGACACCCATAAGTAGAATTGGAGTGGAAGTATTCTAACCCGCTTCCACACAGGACTTCTAAATATTTAACGTAAATTTCCTAATTTCAGACTTGGTAATCACAACATCTGCTTACCATCAGGTAGGCCTTATGCTTGTCTGCCAACCATTTACCATAAAAAATAACACTAATCAGTATTCAAATAATGAGGTAATGACTAGATAATAGTCATATCATAACTACATATAAAAAAAAATTGGTCGAAAACAACCCAGTCTTACATATTTGACCGATGCATATTATATTAAACATGCATATTTTTTCATTCAACTATTTTAATAATATTTGAAAACATAATATTTTGACATTATAAAATATTCACATTAATTTATTCTAAATTTAAAAAGTATGTCGAAAACTGGAATGTTTTTATTCTTATGTCCATTTTTCGACCGCAGGCCATTTTGACGTATTAGGTTTATACTTTAATAAAGCAAACATGTGGACGAAAATTGGCCATCGCAAATATTTGTACACATGAAGTTCATATTGCTAAATAAAAATTAGTTTACTTACATACATTTTCGAATAACAGACAGAACCTTATTGACATGGGCTGGCCTGTTATAGACCACCCGGTCGAGATTAGGACTTTCTAATAAAAGGGGCGTACCCTTTCTCGTCCACTTCATTTTATTTATTAATTATTGTAAATCAGAGTAATAAACTATTTGTCCATACTCTATGGATAGCAAGTTACCTTTTTAAACAGTAAACAAACCAAAAAACACAATATAACTAATTTTTCATTACTGCGTAAGTTGCGGCGCGTCACTATTTTTCCTGCAATATTTGGCACGTTTTCACTCCTTCGCCTCGTGCCTCAAACTAAATAGGTATATCCTAGTTAATGACCGCGTTCCAACGAACTGTGTAGGCATGTATTTACTGTGAAGTTATTCAGGTCGTAATATGTAAACATTTTAAGGACCTACGTATGACCGTTTTGCTATTTTTTGGCGTTTTATCAAAGCGGGCAGTTAAATGGACGAAAAGAGGAAGCGGTCGGCAAACGGGACGAATGACCCTACATGAGCATGTAAATCTATTTTACTACCTATACATAAGTGTGCGAACCCAGAGAATAAAGGACAACGGTAACTTCTTTTTGGTCTTAAAGGATGACAAGTTTAGGTATTCCGTAATAATAAAATAGTAATTACGGGCTCAATTATTATTAAAAGAATCCTACTAGTGGCGTCTTTAGTTGTTTAATGATTATTTTAACCAATTTCCTTAAAATTTAATACTTAGTACGAGATATCTACTATATAAAAAGATGATGAATGAATTATGAGTATATTAGTGGAAGTTAGTGAGGAGCTCGGTAGCGTAATGGTTATAGCTTTTTTTAGTTTTATGCTGGCTCGTCGATATGGAGTGTATAGGTAGGAATAAAAAGAAAAATATTTTGCGGTTACGTGATTAAAGTTTTCGTATTAAATAACCGTTGTGTATGAATATTTTGTTAAATTTAGATTTTTAATACTAAAATTTATTTCACAACCAATAAAACTAACAAACCCTATGAAAGTTTGACACAGATCCTTTAAGTACCTTTTTTACGAAGTACCAACAGTTATTTCACTACCATTAACGTATCAAGTTCTGACGAAAATATTTTGGAGTAAGTAGGTAATGTTCGAAATTAACCATTAACCATATTAGGTATACATAAATTTTCTTGATAAATTATATTTTAATACAATATTAATTAACTTGTATTGCTGTCTTTCGCGATAAGCAAGTTGTGAAGATATAAATATACGTAGTATACGTACACACTAAAAAGGGCATATCACACTTTTTAACCTCATAATACAGGAAGGTAGGTATAACTTACATTTATTTATGAGAAAAAAACTTTAAATTATGTTAATTTAAGATTTTTTAATTGACGCCAAGTAGATAGTTACCTACATAATAACTTAAATATCTACAATTGGTATAGTTAGTGTAAAGTGCAAGCATATTTTATTTAATTAGCTTATCTACTTATAAAAAAGTTTTTATAACTCAAATTAATTACCAAAGTATTTTTATACTTAGGTACGTACTGATTTAATTTATTATCCACTAAAATATTAGAAAAACTATGAAAGGAAATACAAAAAAAAGCGCAGGAGTAATGTATCAATATTGCAAGTCAACAGCTCACTCTGGAATACTTACATTTTTCGTTTTCAGGGAGTTTGTTGTTTAGGTTTAGCGTTTAATTCGATGTAATCGTGCGCGGCAGTAAAAATCCAATGTGTTTGATACCGGCCCGAGTGTCAAGGCACTACTGACTAAACGTGGTGAACGGTGAACGGTGTCAGTGTAAGACACACACTGTTTCATTGAACAACGTTGTCACTCTATCCATCTATATTCTATACAAACCAGCAATTTCACAACGCGCCCGGTATCCTTAGCGTTCATTTTGGTTTTGTTATGTATAGGTACTTATGTACTTGGGTTTTTTGTATAAGATTTAATTTTCTATTTCTACTTTAGTTTAAACTTCAAAATATACTATATTCTATGTGTTTACGACAGTGATGAAAATAGGCCATTAATAGGCAAATTAATATACAAAATGATCAATCTCAACAAGTCAGTCTGGGGAAGTCGTAAATTATAGGTTAATCGTTAACAAGATAGCGAAATCATTTCTGACCCATAATACATTCACTTAGATTACAGTATTCGTTGTAGATGGTAGTAGATGGTAGAGCAGACTTATGACCCACTTAGACAATATTTCAATTACAACTGTCTATTGGACTTACGACGATTTTACTTTCGTTTCCAAAGAAAACTGTAAATACAGGAGAATTTTTGACTTTCCGTTGTCCCCATGACGGGGACAAAATCATGGGGACAACGGGAATACACGGACTGTAGCACCTGGGCCCTGATTCTGCTAATCTCTAATTTACAACTATGGCAATAGTGTTTCAATGGTCAACTTTAACATTTCAAATCTGAAGAATTGATTTTCAGACCACGAAATGTCAAAAATTGTAATTGAAACACTATTCTCATTAAAATGCTTTAGAGCCATTTTAGAGCTGAAGAAAATTTAACAGACTACGATATGGCAAAATTTTGATCATTGTCATCCTATTGTGCCATTTGTAAATTAGCAGACTCAGGGCCCTTTCACAGTCATGAATCAGCCATCGCTTCGCTGAACCATATTTTAGGGAACGCAGCGACCCGACGCATATTTTAGTTAAAATTTTTAATAACACGACACTAGACCCTACTAGTGATGTCAAAATGACAAAGTACTTTTCGGAATGAATATTTAGTGGGATACTGCTGTCGTGTAGGTGTTCACTTTGTTTAGTATTTACAATAAATTGAGAGAAAATAGAAAATACGACTCCACAGGCCTCTGTGGAGTCGTATTTTCTATTTGCCGTGGGCGTGCGCTCTAAATAAATAGGGTTAAGCTCTCCGGCCATTACACAGCACAGTTTCAGGCAAAAAAATATTCTTTGTACTTACCAATAAGTGACGCCCTCCGAGTCTAGTAACTAGCCTGTTCCGTCACTTACATAATTTCTATTCATGAAATATTTTTCGTGCCTGTTGATTACGGTCCTAGACGGACCATGGAAAGCTCTGGTGTAGTGGGCAGTCTAATAAATGGATTATTCTGAACGTCCCCCAGGGCACGGTCCCATGGTGCACGTTGGAAATGAATTTTATAAATAGAGTAAGTAATTGTTATCTATGTCTAGAGGGTCCATAAAATGGCAATAAAATTATAAACTGGTGGACAATAATAAAACTAGGCCACCTACCCAAAATGCTGTCGTGTTGTATTTCAAAATGAAAACTTTTTAATCAATATACCTAAGTATCGTATACAATGACGGATTAGGGGAAAGTCGTCACCCTTCGTACGCGGGGCACATTCATATAGTAAGTATATTAGACAAACAATACGACACACAAACACGCCTTTGCTTGTGTACAGACATACCGGCCGCCTTGTTGCTAGTAGTTTCGTGCCAGTCGCACTACGGTCTATCAACTGACAAGACGAAACGTGTTTTCGCGCGCGCTAATTTTTTTACCAAAGTTTAATTCGTGATTGTAGGTAGAATTGTTGTTTTTGACAAAATGGTAATGATAATTAAAGATAATAAGGTTTATTTTGGGCTTTAATTGTTACCTATATTTTTCAATTATTTTTCTTTGTATGAATTTTGTATTTTAATTTTGTGGAAGACATGGGGCACATTCAGACGCCAGACAGGGCGCACATTCGTACGCGTATTGGTATACTTAATTTATGTTTTACTATTACTTTTACTTTCTATTTATTTAGATTACCCTTTAATTATATTACAGAATCATGGTTTATTACGCCGGAAATGTTTTAATTCATTATTCGGGGGTACAGGGCTGAAAACATCTTCGAAACACCGGAATCATCATGGACATTACTTCCTTACCCTGATACAGACTAATTAAAGTGTTTCTACTTAAATAGGCTTTTTACTTAAATTACCCTGCACGAATCTATCCCATAGCGTTTGTATTCAACTAACTGTACGAATGTATCCCATAGTGGGGACCTTTGAACAAAATGTTTTTGTCAAAAATTGGCTTAAAATTTATTTATTAGTTACAGACTCTTTTTTGTAACTAAAATATATTATATTTGTGACACTTAGGTAGAACAAGATTAATTTGAAAATAAATTAACATACTTTCCCCTGCATATATTTTCGGAAAGTAACCCTGTTTAACGATTACTTCTACCTAAATCCAAAATAGCAGGTGTGAAAGTTAATCAAAATTATAAGTACAGTCAGCGTCAAATAATTAGCGACACTCAGGTGTTCAATTAGATAGACACTACCAAAAGGTCAATAACATCGGTACAAATAAAGTTTCAATATTCTTAAACACACAAAAGAGCTTCCATTTAATATATAAGGAAACTCTTGTGTTATCAGCAATATCAAAACATTAATTGTACCGATATTATTGACTTTTTGGTAGTAGTGCCTATTTTATTGAATACCTTGAGTGTCACTAACTATTTGACGCGGACTGTACCTACTACGGCCAGACTTGCTTTTAAAGGTTAAATAATAAAATATACGGATTGTTTACTTTGGCTGTAACAACTATTCCACTAAAGTTTTAACTTGTTAAACATATTCGACAAGTAGTACGAATAATAAACATATTATTATTTGTGAAGTTATAATGAATGAGTCTTCACATGTCTTAATACAAATGAAAATTATCAATAGAGGCGGTGATATCTAAATATAAAAAAACAACTATACCTGTAATTTGAATACTCTTTTATTTTTAAATAGATAAACTATCTGAAAATCCCTACATATCCATATACTCTTGTGAACAAGTGAAAATATTCCTTAGTTCTGAGACAATGTTGCTGTAGGTAGACATGGAAAATAGACTCTCTTCTAACACGATTAACATTTCATAATTGTTTTTTGTACAGCACAAAAATAATAAATTATCCATAGTAGACAGAAAATAATATATGGCAGGCACAGCATGCAGGGTGATCATAAAAAAAAAATATTTCACACAGGTAAAAAGAAAGTTTATTGTTTCGAGTGTTTAGTGTAACAAATTTCATAATATGCAGAAAAACCTTACGCCTGATTAAAAAATAACTTAAGGGTAAAATAAAAAAAAATCTATCTTTTCACACAGTCAAAATTTTATCGAGTCTTGAAGAGAAACTTAGCAATATTATGCAAAAAAAAATGCCATGCAACTTTTAAATTTAAAAAAGTTTAAAAGTCATTTTAAGAAAATACAATTACGATTCTCTTGGGGCATTGGAACCTGCGTATCATTTCTCAATTTATCTACAATAGGTATTAATTGCACAATAATATCGCGTTTGCGATAAAATTTTGAACCTCTTTATTGTATACCAAACTTCCATGATATTTTTTCTGTTTTAAACTCTTTGCAAAACTCTATTGGTATACAACCAAATATTGCAAGTAAAATATTAAATAATAGGATAATAATTAGTATAATAATAATTAAAAATATCACATCTTTGATCCATGATACCTTTGCAGTTCCATTTGTCTCCCATTAAACATTTCAAACAAGAGAAAACAATTGGTGTTACATTATAAAGATCTTACAATTGGTGTCTGCAACCACATGGAAACGAAACACTCTGATGGAGACAAGACAGCAAATAGTGATGGAAGTGTGGCACGGCTAGAATTAACATGCACTACATTAAGATGTGCCACACAGGGAGCTGGTGGCTTAGGCCTGGCTCTCATTGGTGGTAGTCTCGATGGTAGTGCCAGACGGCTTGGTGGTCTTGGGCTTGGCCTGCTGCTGGGGCGGCGGCGACGACGTGGTGGCTGGGGCCTCGCCCTCTTGGCCGTTCTGGCGCGGCTGGCCGGGCGCCGGGCCCTGCCCCGGGCCCTGGCTGCGGCGCATGCGGTACCCGCCGCGGTTCATGGGCCCGGGCCCGCCGCCGCGGCGACCTCCGCGGAAGTTACGGCGGAAGTAGCTGCACAAATTATTACTTGTATTACAACACTTTCATTTACTATCTTTGCTATGTGGTAATAAATATTACTTATGATGGGACTTCTTTCTTGAAAAAAACTCTATAGTTACCTATAGTTCAATCCTACCTACCTATCAATCAATTCTACCTATCTATTTACCTATTAATTTCAATAAGCCAAAGGACAAAAATGTATGTACCAATGGTACTGGCTCCAATAGCCATAACCAATACATATTTGGAAAGACTTTCAGATGTTCACGTTTTGAAAGGAGTAGAGATGATACTAGTATTTCTATAAAAACTGGTTCCACCTTCCAATAGCTATGCGCGTTACCTCGTTGGATAGGTATTTTTGAGTTTTATTAAACTCAAAAATACCTATAATATAAAGTTTAATAAAAGTTACTATGGTAAGTTACAAATCTTTCTCCCTTCAGAGTTATTCTTTATTGTAGATGGTAGTTATATACACATTCTGCCGCAACCAGATCTGCCACAACGATCTAAACATACCTATTGTTTTATGGAATGCTGAATAAATTTAAAAAAATTTTGGTACAGAACTTATTTAGTGAAAGAAGTGGATGTTTTCAAATAAAACGAAAATTTAACTAGTTATCTTTATTAATATTATCTATATTACTTTCATCACTATATTTATTTTTTTTAGGTAAAGACTCATCCACATCTTCATCTTTCCAGTCAAAGTTTGCGTCAAGTGAATTATCATCAGCCACCTTCCATTTTCTAAAAATCATTATTTTTAGATAAATGATTTTGTATAAGTAAAATAAAATAAATATACTTATTTAGGAACAGACATTGATAGTTTATAAATATTCAAAATGTTTACAATATCTGTTAAAAATCCTAAAACATTAAGGACTATCAAAGTGTAACCTTGATCAAAATAATACAAATGTATAATGGCAAATGTGTTTCCACAGCCTAAACTAAAAATTGTGACTTACCCAAATGATTATTTAATGTTGAAACATAAAATAGGTACGTAATTTGGGAGGTATATTGCTTAAGTCAGATTCCTTTCGTGTTGGGTAGCATTCCGCCATACCAACACTAGGTTATAGTATTGTCTCACTCCTGGCAGCTGAGAGGCTATAAAAATTTCATAGGTTACCTGCGCTGTGGTGGTGCTGCGCCCCCCTCCTGCCCCTCGTCGCCCTGTGCGCCCCCCTGGCTGGGCGGGGGACCACGGCGACCGATGCGACCCCTTCGTGGAGCGCCCTCACCGCCACGTCCGCCTCCTCCTTGACGGGGATAGTACCTAAACAACACAAACCATTATTTGATACTCTTTATTTTTGACGACTTTAGTGGGCGAGTGGTCTCAAGGCGACGCCATCTAGAGAGGTTCTGGGTTCGATCCAAGATGGGAACAGATGCATATTTATATGTATTATGAATCAAATATGTATTTATTAGTATCCGTAACACAAGCAGCATTAGTTGCTATAACTGAGGCTAGTTGATAGGTGTGAATGTCTGAGGATATTTATTTATTCATTCATAGAAATCATAACATAAATTGTAGAATTACTGGCTGGTATGGAACAATAATAGAACAGGCAATATGAAATTGAATATATTCAGCTACTCTAAAACAAGGTCTTTATTTTCCCATAGAAAGCGGATAAAAAGTAGACTTGAGACAAATTTTTTACCTCGGGCGATGTAATTTAAAGCACGAGCGAAGTAAGGGAATCTAACGTAGAATCCTGAGCGCAACAAGGGAATGTAGAACCCGAGGAAAAAACTTATTTGCACCTTCGCTGTAAAAATACTACTTTGCTTTAATTATACAATCTACTATTGATAAATAAACATGTATTTACTGGCGTTGGAAGCCGCGGCGTTTGTCAGCTGCATAGGGCGAGCCCTTTACTGGCTCGCCGCCGGGACCCGTAACTCCGGCTGCTTCGTAGCCTTTCTCCCCGGCGACCACGGCAAACTCCACCGCCTCTCCGTCGCCGACCGAGCGCACAGCCTTGCGTGGGTTATTGCGGGCGATTGCAGTTTGGTGTACAAACACATCTTCCTTTGTGTCGTCTCTGGAAAACAATTAGAATTATTTATGAATTTAATAAAGAAAACGTATTAATCAATACATAAAATCCGATATGCCATTTCTATAATGTATAACATAACTCATCACGCCTCTATCCTGAAGTGGTAGGCAGCGGTGTTAAACACTCACAATTCGCCTGGTATGTTAAGTCCCCATGTAACAAGTGTTGTACTATTGTATATTTGCCTGTTGTAATATATCATAAAGAGTTATATTCAAAATTACCTGTTGATAAAACCATATCCACTCTTCACGTTGAACCATTTCACTGTGCCCGACACCTTTACAGCTGTAACAAGTAAAATATTTACATTATTAAGAATTTTATTTAAACACTACACAGATGGAAACATCTGCTGTATTGTAATCTCTTCTTATAACTTATTAAATTGTATTGTAAAACATGGTAGTGATGAAAAACTTAGGCCCATAATACAGCATAGACCTCTGCTTGAGTACTGTTAGAAAGAAATGACGCTATTCCTACTCAGCCTATATACGTCCCACTGCTGGGCGCAGGCCTTCCTCATGGAAAAACACATAAGGAGTATGGGCCGTTGCAGGTTGGTATGACGCTATTCGTCCCCACATAATGGCTATGCCTTTCAACAGATCTAAGCTTGACATAGATTTTGAAATACAGGCTCAGGTAAGTAAAGGAACTTGTTGCATGAATTTGTTCACAGTTGACAAATGAAACTAATGCATCATAAACGAAATAAACATTTAATATGGGTTCTACATCTTATTCGAAGACAATGAAAACAATCAAATTTGAAACCTACACATAATAATGAGAGGTCCTTTACTTAATTTTTCACAATAAAATAATATTTTATTTTTATACCTGCAAAACTGCACAAGGACTCCTATGGGGCTTGAACTAATAACAGAAGGTCAAGACGACGCCAGAAAACGTTTGCTATCACCGCTGCTGGTTAGTAGCAGATATAGGTGTGATTGAGGTACCCATACCATACCCACCTCAAAAACAGGTATAAACATGTGATCTGTACAAAAATGTGTTTGTTACTATGAATATTTATATTTTGACGACCTCCATGGTCGAGTGGTCTGTACACCGGTATCAAGGCATCGCCATCTCGAGATACTCTGGGTCAATCCCGGTACGGACAAATGTTTGTGTGATGGATTCAGGCATTTGTTCTCCAGTCTTGGGTGTTTATATTAGTATTGTATTCATTAATATTCAGATAATAATCTATTTATAGTTTTTATTATTATATTTACTGTTCAACAGTAGGCCTTCTTATTTGCAAAGACTTCTCTCTTAGCCTGTTTCAGTAATTGCAAGCTCTTTCTCTGTTCATAGATGTTCATATTTCCCCATAATTTTTTTGGAGCCCTAGCACCAGACACACTTTGAAATGACTGCATTGTGTGAATTTTGTGTCTAAAATTACACATTTAAGATAATTTTGAAATTGAAGGTAGAATAGTAATTTTGTTTTTCATGATATTTTTTTGTTGGAGGTAGTTTAATAATTTTCATATTCATTTAAGTTAATGAATATATGTAATAATTTTAATGCAATTGAATTAATTCTTGCTTTTTAACTGACTTCAAAAAAAGGAGGAGGTTTTCAATTCCTCTGTATGTTTTTTTTTGTCTGCAAATGCAAAATTCCAGCTAGAAAAGGAAAAATTACATACCTACATACCTCCTTACCCAGTTTTATTGAAGGTAGAGTGATGATTTAAAAAAGAAGATAATGGACACCACACCAAATTAGCAACCTCAACATCTAAATGAACAATTAAGAAATACCATTATAACCTATTTTTCATTTAATGTAAGTAAAAAACAAAACAGCTAGGGAAAACAACACAACTAGTGATGCAATTTTAAAAGTGTATTCTGGTCATTTATAGTTGAGAAACCTTTGGTGAACAAAAGTGTAGTGATTGTTGATTTTACTGTTCCAATTGTAAAATTAGAACAGTAAAATAGAACAATTATTTTAATTATCATCAAGAAGTTTTATGGAAGGTAGAATGTTTTAGTTTTATATCTTCACACCATGTTAATGAAGGTAAGTAGGTATAATTTTTATAAGTATTATGAAGCAGGTCATCGAAAAGTTTACAATAAGGCATTTTAGTTTAGCATCATTCATTTAGATAAAAATATGAATATCAAAAGTGTGCTACAACAAAATGGTCACCCAGCAGCTACAACTTTAACAATTGTTTATAAATTATAAAAAAGTAATTCCAATAAGAAGACTATTCTAATAAACATACATCTCATTGCTGAATTTTATGTTACAACACAATGTCATTACTTTTCATTCGTCAAATTTAATGTTTTAAAAATTATTCGCCAGCAAGGGTATGTTCAGTGCAAAGCAATCAAAAAATTCGCACATTTCCTATAAAAAGTAGGTCGACTCCCGCCCTAAATCTGAGTTAAAAAACGATGTAATCATATAAAAAAAAACAATATCCATCGCGCAAGTGCAGGCTTGATGTTTAATAGTGTTCTGACGGCGTGGGTTCGCGAGTGCAACACGCATCTCGGTTATTGATTTACGCTACATGATGCGAAACACCTAGGTATAGTTGCCGGGGTCAACACACGATCAATACTCGCCATAACTAGGCCACCAACTTGGTAATCGGATTACTGAAACAGGCTAATTTTAGTCCATGCCTTGTAAGTAAGACGCAGCAACGCAAAATATTCTAAATAAAATCGTGATTTCATAATTTCATTGCCATGTGCTTTATTGCCGGGGAACAAAACTAAGATGGCGTAGCACTTACCGATGACCCGCTTTACTTTAGGCGTTTTAAGTTGTTGCTGTTGGGGTTGTTGTTCACCTTGCGGCGGCTGCTGTTGGGGCTGCGGCTGCGGCGCCTTTTCGGTATCAGCCATGGTGTAATTGGCGAGCGGCGATGGTGGCTAGATGGTAAAATCCTCCACGACCTCTCCTCGATGTTTAACCACTCTTCGATCGTTACAAATGACTATCTGCAGCGTGTGAGGTTAGTTCCGCTAGGGAAGGACAAACACCCAAATTATATCGATAGATAGTCGATATTTGTTTTGTCTATGAATAACAAGAGGCTTAACTTGATACTCTCCGGTTCCAAATACAGTTGCGTCTTTCCGTGTATTTTAACATTAAAATGTAGTGTTAAAGTAATTAAAATTCTTAAATTCTAATTATAAAACAATTACTTTCGTAATGAAATACTAAGTACGACCTGTTCAGATATTTGAATAATAATTTACTATAAAAAATAATAATCTGAAAACTGTGCTTTTATTAACAAGCGAAACTCTTTTTTTTCTAGTTCGTAATCGTGAAAGAAATTAGTTAGCACTTTGCTCATAGCGCTAGTTATTCGAAAAAGCTTGCATTCCTTAGAATCATGACAAATCTAGTATTAGGATAAACATTCTAGTAAATTCCAGGCAGTTGGTAATAATTGTCTCTTCCTTTTCTCCCTAGAATGATCATTGATCACGAAACACGAAATGGCTTTTTTACCCATAACAGACAAGGTCTTGGCCTTTACCTCAACTGATGACGATAAGTAAGTGACGATAAGATATACTGAGACCAGGCTGGTGGCTAGTACCAGGCTGGTGACTGATGGCTGGTGGAAGTTACCTTTAACCTTATTCCTCAACAATTCAAGAATTGTCGATGAACACAATGGAGCTTATTAAAATTGTTATTGTGGCTAAATGGTAAGTAGTCAGACGGACTAAGAAGCCCTACCACCAACCAAACCGTAGAAAACGTTTTGCTCCTTTTGGGGAATCGAACCCTGAACCATCATACCACCACCGAAACGTTTTGTCATAGGAATTAAATTCGTATGATAAATCGTTGTTACGCCATGTTCAATCACTTCATCAGACTGCATTTTAGCTAAATAAAAAACAAGTGTGTATTAAAATATAACATTCAATTACATTGTAGCTAAGTAATGAAAACAACTTAAATTATAATTTATGATCAGAGTCAACCTACCAATTCGGGGATAGAAGCGCCGTGTAGTTGTTTGTCATCAGAAAAACAACCATAGAATTTCGATTATAATTAAAAATGACATGTAAATACAGAAATACCAGACTCAGCTTATCTCAAAAAAAAATTATACAGACATTACAATGCAGAGATTTCAATAAAGTTCACTATTTTTCATGAGTTATTATTTGACTTATAACTTCTATCGATACACACTGATACAACACTATACTAGTGATTGCCATATAAAAATATAATTCTTCGCATTAGTATTGCTACGATACAAAATACCAAAAATTGTAATTGAAAAGAAGATTTTCTCAAAATCCATTTTGAAAAAATCTTCATCTACAATGGACAGCTTTATTAATAAAACTAATATAATAAATGTATTCATTGCATAGACCATGAATATAAGCCAGTCATCAACATTTTGTCTATGACAAAGATTACAAGAGCGCGGGAATTTTAAAGTGTTGCTGTCAGACCAATTTAACGAGAGTATTTTTGCTGTGTAGTTGGGTGGGAGACAAGCATGGATTTACATATCTCGTGGCATTAAAAACATCGAGTTATGTTATGTTTTAAGTACAAAATGTATGGATTTTTTTTTAGTGATTTCTCATAGTTCTAGTATTTGTGGAGTATTTTGAGCCCACCATGAAATAGAATCGTTCATAAAAAACTTATTAGATAATATAGTTTAGCATTGTTTGCATCGTATCTTTCTTCCAAAGTCTATAAATTTAGTTCAAAATATCTAGAGAATATATGGTGTCTTGCTAATGTTTTTCTATGGATGGATCTTAGATAGAAACATTTTCCTGTAGCTGTAACGGTTATGGTATCTGCTCTTTATTTATGTTCCGTCTTAAAAATAACAACGTGCATATTTGTTACTGTTGATGCTTTCTACAAATTTAGCGGTCATGGAGCGTCCGTGACTGTATACTGTAACCAAAGAGTATACAATAACTAACTGTAACTGTAGTTAGCGGTAATTGAGTCGCGTCAATGTCGAGGTGCTCGGGTTATGATACCGGATCCTAATATGAACCACATAATTTAGTAAATCGATTTATCTCTGTTGAAAATGGTAGGTGATCTAAAATCCAAGACTTAACTTGAGGGGCTGGCGGGCACTACAACACCGGCGTAGCACTGCGTAGACGAGAGTCGTTGTTCAGGCGTCCTAAATAAATAATTAAGTTTATACACCACCTGCACTCAAATCATGTCATGTAACTTTCGAAACACGATGCCCTTGGAAAAAAAAGTAATGAAATTTCACTACGGAATAAATCAATTTGGATTTCGGATCTCAAAATGTCAACAGAAATATCCGTAAACTTGGAGTTTTTAGCGGCATTGACTATAGCGGGCGTGATTTTTATTTCAATAATTGTAATATTGTTTAAGAGTTGATATTGTTATGTAAAATCAATGTTTTTAGTCTTATAAGTGTCTATGATGACATTGTGGAGGATTATCGAAATAAGCGTCAAGTGGTGTGAAAGGTGATGAGTTTTTTTATCGTAGTAATCCACCTCACCCAAGTAGCATCACAGTGTCTACTATGATTTGTCGCCAAACTCTCTTAAGACGCATTGAAATGAATTACACTTGTATATCCATGCAAATACTGAAGACATAAAAATACCGGAGACTTGGCTGTACGGGCTTAGTTCTCTTTGCCTTCCCATTATGGGATACTTTTACAAAAAAAATATGCGTAGACTTCTGTTTACTCTGAGGCACAGACTAAGAAGAGATACTACGTATCTGAGGTAGACTTTAACGGAAAAATGGTTACATGACCGTTTTCAGCCGTTTTCTCATTTTAGATTAAATGAATTATTTCATGATAGGCGTTAGTAAAACAGAATTGCCTATCATAGATCTAGTATCTCTTCTTAGTCTGTGCATAGATCTACTGACCTATGCTGACTGTGCGGGTGTCGAGCTCATGAAGCAACTATTATTTATTTATTTATTCTTTATGCGCGACGTACAAAGGCGGACTTAATGCCTTGAGGCATTCTCTACTAGTCAACCGGAAAGCAGAGTGATGAGAGCTAAAACGACGGTACAATAAAAGTTGAAAAACCAACAAAAAAAGGGTACTAAGAAATATACACTTATAATTTCACTAGGAACCTTAATATTTATGAATATTGAATAAAATATACCTACACAAAATGTATGTTATATACATGTTAATATACATATACTACCCTTATACCCTTTCCAAAGTAATATGTTGGTTTACTCATAGTGACTTATTAATATTAAATTCTTAAAAAACTAATTATATTCAATTTTCTTTGCCTAAATTAAAGCAGATCAGTACAAAAATTAAAATTAATGAGAAGATAATTTAATGTGTTGAATGGTATTTCACTACGGATTCTCATTTGCAATGAAGACCTCATACCTATTAACACCCTATCGGCAAAACTCAGTTCGGCTGCTTATGCCGTAAAAAAGATTAGAATGTTCTGGTGTTAAAACGGCGAGACTTGTACCTATATTTTAGCTACTTTCATAGTGTTATGTCATATGGTCTGCTGTTATGGGGCACTG
This sequence comes from Parapoynx stratiotata, assembly GCA_910589355.1. Classification (NCBI taxonomy): domain Eukaryota; kingdom Metazoa; phylum Arthropoda; class Insecta; order Lepidoptera; family Crambidae; genus Parapoynx; species Parapoynx stratiotata. The sequence goes on from OU342457.1 coordinate 11,952,784, forward strand.
GGCACAGCAACCGATACGAGTATTCACGATATTTTTGTATTACAAACGTTCTATTTATAAACTAAAACCTCGTGATTCACTACGGGAATTATTTAAAGAAATAAATATTTTGACAGTTGCGTCCCAATATGTGTATGAAAACATTTTTAAAATGCAGTTTTTAAATGAAGTTTAAAACACATATTAAGAATTAAAGGCATATTACAAGGTTCAGGATTATACATACATATGATAGGAATAGTCTTGTTGTGCATAATAAGTTGTTATGTTATAGGATATTAGTCAATTATGTATTTTGATTATGAGGGTGTGTTAAAATACTGACATGTTTTTTTATACTGACATGGTGTTTTATTGTAATTATAATTTATATTGCCATTCTATCCTTTGCTTAAAATTTATAAACAAAAATGGTACCTACGTATTATTTAAACAATCACAACATTTCGAATAAAAGAAGGTAGTATTATATTCCTCGCAAATGTGTTAAAAACGTATGATACATGTGCGTACTGATGATTATTGTCATCGGCTCTCTTAAGACCCTCGCCTGGCGGCTTGAGTCTCAATGTCGCCTCAGTAGTAATCACGAACTTTACATACTTGCATCATTGTATGATATACTAATATTTGATGACGACCGACGGGTTGAAACTAATAAATTCAAATCTGAATAAATTTAGAACATGCTAACAGAAATAAAAAATTAATCATTTTTATTTACAATTAATCGTTTCGTACAGTTGCACAATGCAGTCAATAGTAAGGAGTTTTTCAATCCACGTTCAGCTATTCTGTCGCATAATGTAGACCCCTCTATTCCTAGTTGGATCTTGCCATCTGAATGCTGTACGAAGCGAGCCGGAACATAATGCTTTCCAAATAAGAACACAAGTTTACCAACAATATCACCATCCTCTTCTGTATCATCATAGCTTGTTAGATTTGTCGTGTTTTGTGACTTATTAAATATTTTCGTTGATTGAATTGCATTTAAATTTAACATTGAAATATTAAGTTTGGTAATTAAGGAATCATTGGGGTCTAAAAAGCTCTTAAATTGAAGAATTTCTTTTCCATTAATATCACTAACCACAGTATCATTATTGAACTCCGTCGTAATAATTTGTGGTAAGATTAAATTTTTATATTTATATTCACCTCTTCTGTCCGAGTTGTCTATTGATTGTAACTCAGAATTATAGTCAAGGTCAATGTCGTTAGGTGCAGTTAAAGTGTTTAATATTATTCTTTCATCTTTTTTTAATTCTGTACCATTGTGATTATTGCCATCTCCATAATATTGGTCTTTATAAACATCAGATGTTGAAGAAATATGCGGTTGGGATGAAGAAAATGCAAAAATTTTTAAGTGATCCTTTAAGTCATCTTGATTTTTAGAATTATTATGTTCAAGGTGATTTTCTTGACGTGCATAAATATGAACATTACCACTTTGTAATTTCTTGTCCTGATCTAAAATTTTAAACTGCAACTGCTCTTGATTCAATGCGTCAAATGAATTACTAATATTTTTTTCTCTTACTCTTGCTGTAGTGTATTCTGCGTTTTCTGTTGTTGCAGTGAAATGAAATAGGGTTGTATTTATATGCACACTCATATTTTCCGTGTTGTATTTTTCTTGTGTTGGCGGCCCCGTGGCACCGGGGTTGTATGTATTTAACCCTTTATCTATTGTATTCATTTCTGTAGATGCATTATCTGTCATTGCCATATTATTGTTGTTTAGATTATGGAACGTGGGTTTAGTGTGCAGGTACTTAGTATAGGGGGTTGTATAAACAAGGTCTGTGAAGAGTAATGTAAAATTATCTGATATTGTACTATCATCTGTTGAAGTAAATGGCTCTGAAGTGAGCAATTTTGTTGAAAACGGTGTTATGGTGTTTCTCAGATCGTGGATAGGGGTTGTTATCAATGTTGGTGTAATTTTGTCAATTGATGTATTATTTAATTGGTAATTTGTAATAGTGGATACGAATTCATGTTGTTTTATACTTATGTGTGGAAATATAATATAAGTTTGTTTTTCATGATCTTCTTTGTGAGGTGAAGCAGACATATCATCTGCAACTAAGCTTGTTTTCGATAATGGCTTAATTGATGTCTCATTTACTACATTCTGTATTTTCCTTAGAAACGGGTGTTCTGTTTGATGTATATTTTCGAATTTGTTTTGGTTAGATTTATCCAATGATTTCTTAGGTAGCGATTTTAGTGTTCCGACAAGACTTTCGTTAATTATGTGATTCAGTTGTATGCATTTGTTGTCTAATTCAAACATTAAATCTGTGTTAGACATATTACCATACCTTTTAATTTTATTTTCATCCCACATATCGTTTAAGTTATCTCCGCCATTTCTTGAATTGAGTAATATGTGTAAATCAAAACACTCTAATAATTGTTTTTCTATTTCCGGAATATTATTAACTAATTCTAATTTCCCCAAATTATTACTTGGTTTATAAATGTCTATATCTATATACAACGGAAGCTCTTCAGCGTCTATATTTACTTGACGAATGGTAGGTTTTTTTCTGTTATTATTATTTAGTAGCCATGTTTTGGAATGATTTAATGCGAAATCATTTTCAGAAGATTTTCCTAGTGAACTGGGAACAAAATTATCCTTTGGTGGCCGAGAGTTGGACTTACTAAATGGATGACCTGCTGAGTCATGCGCTACTTGTCGGACCTGATTATAAACTTTTATTTTTAACGACGCCTGATTGTGACAAACACATTCCGGTCTTCTTACTGTAGAGGCTTGTCCTGATACCCTGAAAATAAAAAAAAAACAATGCTTTACATAATCTGACGTAGGTATCTGGTTTTTGAAAGCTATTTCCTATTGGGATAAAACTTACGAGTTAAAGTTGATGGGTTGTAACTTGTACCATTAGGGCCACCTTACATCAGAGCAGACTTACTCCTTTCCTCTGTTAGTTACTTACTCCGGGTTAAACTGATAAATTGTCTTGCGCCATAACGAGTTACACGGTAACACCGTGTTAATAAAAGTCTAAATATTTATCTCGCGGGTTAAATTCATAGCTGATGTAAAATCTTTGTGCATTTTTGATACAAATTTTGTGTATATTTTGATACATAATGTTATGCCAAAAATAATGTTGACAGTTCTGCCAGGGTTCTATACAACCCGAGGTTGATGCCAGACAAATATCGAGTTAATGAAATAACCATTAAACGTAAAGTTAGTAAACTCTGCATTCATACATTTAACCCGCAGTCTCGTGCAAACGGAATTTTGGTGAAAGACATTCTCTCTTCAGTCTTATATACGTCCCACTGTATGGCACAGGCCTTCCTCATGGAGAAACACATGAGGAGAATGGGCTGTAACACCACCACGCTGGCCCAATGCGGGTTGATGGGTAGAAACGGTCGCATAGCGACTGGGACCAACGGCTTAACGTGCATTTCGAAGCACGAAGAAGTTCGAGATCACAAAGTTCCGGTCACCCATCCACGACCTGACCATGGCGAAGGTAGCTTTGTTTTCGATCGAAAGCCAAAGCGTACTAACCACTACGCCACCGAGCTACTTTAACTGACATTCATACTCTTTTTAAATTATGATTTTATAATTATTTAAAAAAATTCAACGGTTATTCTAAATTAATACCTGTAATTTTCCTACATGTCATATGGTCATCTGTCATGTGGTCATCTGATAAATTATATAATTTGCTCACACATGTCGAATTGTTTTTCGAATTTTCGACTAAATTAAACTATATATATTTTAAACACGTTCCTGTATGGTTTTTAACATAGCGGCTCTCAGTGATCTGTGGTTTTTAAAGTAACCGATGTTGTGGAAACGTATTTAAACAATTCCACCGGTACCGCGAATTTTCTAGCTGATGAAAACGTTAATGTTTATTTAAAAGAGGAATAAATTGAAAAGTGTGCTGACTTACATCAGTTTACAATGTTCCTTGCAGCTTTGGGACGCGTTTGAGGAGGCGAAAAGGACCAACAATATGAATGTACGCATTTTCTGTGTACACTCTATAAGTCCAACTAGCATTTGATTTCTGGCTGAACTCATTAAGACCCGAAGTATTCACCACGGTCTCCAATCCGTCACGACGAAACTAATTATTAGGTCTGCAAATCCAATTTAGCCCATAAAGCGTACGTCAGCGACTCGAGCAAATTTCGTAATTGTACCTACTGTAAGGGCAATTGATATTGTTTACATTTCACAACATCTTAAACTCATGAGTTCGTCTTATTGTAAGTCGCATAATGAGAATGTTGGATTGAAATCTTTATATACAGGATGGAATATCAAATTAATATAGTGATTATTCTATCTTAGACAGAATGATAGACTTTCAAGTCGAGCACTAAACCTCAAGAGGCCCCTCTTGCAGGAAATTTAAATCGAGGTTTAAATTTTGTAATTTTTTGACAAGTTTTACTATGGCTCTTATGTCAAAAATAGACAAAATCGAGATTTAAACTAGGTTTAAAATTTCTTTCAAGTGGCCCTAGTGTTTAAGAGCAAAAGATTGGGGCGCGTCTGTGATAACTAACTTTCCATCATGAATAGTCTGCCTGTTTGCAATTTTTATAAAAAAAATATTGGTAACTGAGTTACCTTCATACTTGCTAGTTGCTAACAAAACGAAATACCTAAAGGTTTTTTTTTAATATAAACTGTAGTAATAGTTGAACTGTGTGTAATAGTTTGACTCACATACAAACACATAATCACGATTATTATCCCATAAGGGTTAGTCAGCGACTAGGCAAAAGCTGTCCACTGCCATTGTCCGAGCTTCACTAAGCAGTGACTGCACTTAGCGTTACAGGTGGTAAGCTATTGGATGTTGTGCAGTTCTAAGACATTTAGTCGCAATTTACGACACCCGATGATACATTTAATGAGCCGCTACCACACGAATCGAAAAAAAACAATGGTAAAAAAGGAGGTTCTATGCTTCTTTTTTTAAAGTCTGTTGAAAATACTTAAGGGGTCAAAGCCAACATCGGGGCAGAGGAGGGAGCGCCCTAAATTGCTTCCTAGATCACCTCGTGTGTAAGCAAATCGTTACGATTTTTAGTATGTAGAGAAGCAGCCAACTTCAGGACCTAATAAAAGCCCGATTTATGGGACGTGAGAAGACCTTTAGGCCACATCGAGTCACAAATAGTGAATACACAATATCATGAATTTGAGTACAGACTATACCAAATAGGCAAATACTTGCCGAAGCACTGAGGTCTGTCATAAATATAATGGATTGATAAGCAAGAATTCCTTAGTTTAAAAAAAGTTGATTACAATGAATCAAAGAATGTTCTGCGGAATTATTATAGCATAGCTCAGAGTAAACAGAACTGGAGTAGCCATTAGTCAATTTCTCAAATATTTTATTCTGCCATTTCTTGCGGGGGGTGAGGTTACCACTACACTCAAAGCCAGCACAACGCACAACGTTTTTACAAATGCACACATGCATAATTCGACACACAAATTTAAATTTCACGCACACACACGCTTAAAATAGTCACGTGGGGTGTGCGTTTTGACAACGTCACAGCCGCACTCCCCACGAGACTAGCGCTCGAAATTTGAAATCGTAGAATTCTAAAACATGAAATAATGAAGTAAATAATCAAGAAATCTTAAAAATTATAATCACAAATAAAAGGTGACACCATCTTTAAGCATACTCGATGTTTTCTATTTATTTTTACAACAAAAAACAGCACAGGCAGGCATTTTTGCGGGAGCTCTGTTCGCCGCAACGTTTACAATGTTATGGCTGTCAAAATGGCGGCTCAACTAGTTTTATTAAACGTGCAAGCATCCGATGCTTGTGCATTTGGCAGAGGGGAATGTTAGACAAAGGCTACTCCAGTTCTGTTTACTCTGAGTAGCATAGTGAACGTGTGGTGGATATTTAGAACAAGGAGAACAGCAAGTAACTAGTATTTTGGGATGCATGTTCATGTACGAAGAACGCCACACTCGTCAGTCTAACTACCACTTTATTTTGTGCGTAAATAAATCTATGCATTTTTAACAATAAGTATTTATGTATAGTTATGTTTTTAAGAGTATTTCTACCGATAACCGACTATAGCGTCATGTTATAGTCAAATGAAATCAAATTTATTTTACACGATTAGATTATTTATTTAATTTAGTAAAAGTTATGGTCAACAAAATATATTGAAGTTTATAATGTAAGGGCGATAGGTAATCGTTGAATAAAGGTACCCAACATGCGATTATTAGATAAGAACGGTCATACAAAAGTACTGACTTTTATTGTAATTTGACGTATTGAAAAAAATACATTTGCCTGAGAAATTATCCGAGAGATATTTAAAGTATCCGAAAGTTTATATATTATATTTCATCTCCCAAAGGTAATTTTACTAAGAAAATGTTGATTACCTACCTTTCTGACATAAAAACTCTTTGCTAAGATTTAAAAAAGTATCGTTCGTTTTTAGACGGAACATTATAAACTGTGCATTTTACTTTACATTTTCGCACAAGTACGTAATGTGATAGATTATGATATTGGAATTGGTGAAATAAGAGACCCTTTACGAGCAAAGGTGTTATAAAAAAACTTTAACTCGCTAATGAATAATAGTAATAATATTAATGAAAAAGTCACAGTCTGAATAACAGGTAATAAGTGCCTGATTGCGGTGAAATTAGAGCCACTTTATGAGCAAGTATGTTGATAATAAATAGTTGATTAGTAGCCAAGGGCTGTAAGGCATCAATTGCAGCCCGAGATATTTAGGCGCACGAGCGCAGCGAGGGCGCTTATAGTTCGAGGGTGCAAATGATGCTTACACCCGAGCTAACTACTCTGCTTTACATCTCGATGGTGAGGTTAGTGGAAAAAAAGGCATTACAAGAATAAATAAATTTATTTTCAAGAACTAAATTTAGCTTCGCCGTTCGATATTCAAAATTGATGAAAATAGCGAAGCGACCTCTTTTGTCACAAGAATAAATAAATTTATTTTCAAGAACTAAATTTAGCTTCGCCGTTCGATATTCAAAATTGATGAAAATAGCGAAGCGACCTCTTTTGTCATTGGGCTGAATGCATGATGTCTAGTGCCAGTAAGATGGTTAGATGTACGCGAACTTTTTGAAAGACTTTTTTTTTAAACTACTTACCGCCCTAGGGCGTTTCTAGCTACATTATTAACCTAGGGCGGTAATTGATCACTTACAACCCGCATCTGGTGGTATTAAGGACCTACTTACCGAACATGAGAGATGTAAAATAATTTTGTTGATTGCCAAGATTTTTTGGATTTACAAAATATCACCATAGTGAGTAGGTATTGTTACTGGTCTATATTCCCTCACTAATTTCTATTGGACATGCATGTACAACGTTCTTCTTGTGATATTGCTCCATGCATGCTGTGATGCATGTAAGTACTTATTTTGAATGTGTAAATAAAAATTAAACATACGTGTAGGTAGGTATACTAAATTACTTTAATTAAATACATTACCATAATCTTGTTTCCAAAGGCATAAAAATATTTCTCCTATCGTTCGTGAACGAAAAACAATGTAATTTTATGCTAAATAATATGTACATATTGAGATAAGAAAACGCAAATAAGTATATCTCTCGTAAGATAGCAATGCAAAAACTCATACTGCCACGTTTTGCAAACTTTAAAGGTAGGTAAGCCGACTGAACAAAAAACAGTGGAAATTAAGCTTGTAGAGGAGCTTGGTGTCGTAGTGGTTAGTACGTTTGGCTTTCGATCAAAGACAAAGCTACCTTCGCCATAGTCAGGCCGTGGATGGGTGACCAAAACTTTGTGATCTCTAGCTCCTCCGTGCTTCGGAAGGCACGTTAAGTCCCGGTCTCTATTGAGACCGTTTCTACCCACGAACCCGCACTGTTTAATTAGATTCTTTGATATGATAATACTTAGTTTGTTTCTCAGCATTTCCTCTATAGCAGGCGAGTAAGAAGAGATTCTAATAGAAAATATAAAGTACAAAATACTTTATATTTTTACCTTTTTTACTGCCATTAATATTTATATGATGAATTCAGGCATTTGTTCTCCAGTCTTGGATGTTTATACATGTATTGTATATTTTCTGAATATTTATGTATTTATCTATTAAACATGTTAATCCCTCATCTAGTTTCCGTAAAACAAGCAGCATTAGTTGCTTAAAATGGGGCTAGTTGATAGACGTGAAGGTATAATGATATTTATTTATTTATGTTGTCTTAAAGTAACTAGATATAATTTTTTTGTTGTTAAAGACTCGGCAACATAGTTCCCTGTTTAAATAGTTAAGTAACTTGTGTTTGTACTAACACCTACATGGTAAGTAGGTAAGGAGTATGGATTCCTGCTGAACTTATTATCACAATGTATAGAGATAAATGACCGAGTTCGATTTATTATCTGGGTACAGTAAGCAATTAAATAATCTTGTGATTTAAGTATTATCTTATTTACTCGTTGATTGGCGTAGTAATACGTAGATAGGTACACGCGTGGCACGACAACCTAATTAGTAGTTCGTTCCCTCAGATCAGATTTTATGGTGTTCCACAAGTTAGTGCTTTGGGGTCCTTCCTCCTAAGCACCTTTTCTACCTTCCTAAATCTTACTTAAGTGAGTAGAAAATCGCTAGGGAATTTAAAGCTTGTGGTAACTTGAAGATTATACCTTAATTTAAACTAAATCTATGCCTAGTACCCACTCAATGTCAATCGTGTTACCTACTTCATTTAAGTATACAGTGATCGCGTTCAAGCGACCGATAAACAATTTATGCAAGGTCATTGATAATTATCTTTATTCAAAAAGTACTTCGTAGCATATAAAATTACAGAATATTTATTGTTTATAAATAACATTATCAACTTATAAAAAATTATTATAGTTTAAATCGGCGTAACTTAAACAAGATTTTTTTTATAGTTCTTTCCCAGATTACCTAATGACTGTGTTGAAGTCGGCTGAATTGACGTCAGGTTATTTTTGTGTTATTAGATTGTTAATTACAATGAATGAATGAATGTGCATGTAACGAGAAGAGTTATGAATATGAGAGTAGATGGTAATGCAGGGAGAGGAAGACCGAAGAAGAGATGGATAGATTGTGTGAATGAGGACATGGCTAGAATGGGAGTGAATGTTGATATGGCGTGTGATAGGGGAGAGTGGAGGAGAAAGACTCGTTGCGCCGACCCCAAATGAAATTGGGAAAAGGGCAGGATAATGATGATGATGATTAAATTGTTAATTACAAAATTTTGCAGCGACATCCATCTAAATACATAAGTATATGAGGTTATCTAGACCCAATAGTCTGCCACGTCTGGGATTATCCGAATTTCCCATTGGCTGACCAGTTATTATTAAGTAGATCAGGACGCCCTGAGAACGCCTTGGATTAGTGCGACGGCAGACGGCGACGACCCGGGCGTCGTTCTTGCGGCAGGGTACGAATGAATATATCAGAGGGATGGTTTAATGGATTGGGTAGTGCAGGCATTTCTGGTAAGTCACCCAGCCAATGGTAGGTGCAGTCCGTTAAAGATTCCTCATCGCCAATAAAACAAAGAACAACTAGACCCAACTGAGTAGGATAAAGAGCCAGCCAGAGCACCTACGCAAATATGATAAAGACTACTGTACTTACCACCCATATGCCTCAGATTAGTGAATGGTGACTGAAACGTGATAAACATAATATTGACATTAGTGATACGAAGTATTTTTAACTCAGTTGTCTGCTATGAATATTACAAAATAACTGAAGGTGACTGTAGGTCTGTACTTGTGTGACATCATCAAATGACAGTTATTAAATTTAGTGTCATAGGACTGATTACATAAATATACACTCGAATGTTCCTACACTTTAATACTACGTACGGCCCGAAAATCAATTTCGTAGGGCTGGTTGAGAACGTAAAACCTAATGTCATATATGACTTTTTATAAATAACAAAGGACGACGGGAGATAAAATGCATACATACATACATACATACAATCACGCCTGCAACCCCCGTAGGGGTAGGAAGAGTCCAAGGAACGCTGTGTTCCTTAAGACCACATTTAGCCATACAAAAATTGAGTTTGGTCAGATGAAAAATCGTGAAAGAGTAGTAACAAGTGGCTAGCTTATCGCCTACACAATCACAGACCCAATACGGCCTTAGTCGCCTTTTACGACATGCTAGGCAAGAGAGGCAGTTGGTACATTCTTTATGTGTCCCGGACAGGGGACCATGCTAAAATGCAGAAGGTGAAAAATGGTTGAAAAAGCAATCCCACAATACCTAGACGCGGGACTGCGACTTAGTACTGCCGTGCGAAGTAACTTTTGCAGTTACAGCTAACGACAGTTAATTAATATAAACACAATACCTATGTAAGCATCAGTCAGTAAGCGATTAACCCAACTTGTCCTTCACATAAATTAGTTCGGTAAAGTAACATTTAGTTCACTACATTCATTCAATAACAGGTTTTAATCATAGTACTGAAAATAGTCGCAGCCTTTTATAAAAATCAATAACACTTTAATCTTTGTCGGCCAGCAATTTGTTTGTTACTTATGTGGTGATAATTATTGTATAGACGCAATAACATGATTACGCTCTGTTATTTTCATGCTCATCTTGATTATTGTTTCCATTTCACATATATTTTAAAGATCGTTCAGTGATAAATGATAATTGTAATTATTCTATAAAAGTGTAAATATCAATTAATATTAAAAAGGTGTTAAGAAGAACGTGGGAAAAACATTGAGCATGTATTTTGTCAAAGGCATGGCATTTATACGTTAGGAAACTGCATTAAATTTAATGCTTGTATTTTCATGATGCAATTGCAAAAAAAATAAAAAACGGTTTTATGTCCTATACTAGAAAAAAATATCGTGGAACTGACGAGTTAGTGGCAGACTTAGAGCAACTTCCGGGACGGAAGGCCCGCGTTGCTCTAAGGTGGCAGAGGATAATGGACCCAGAAGACATGTTGTGTCGATCCTACTAGGAAAAGGGCGGGAAAAGGGAAATTTGTACCATAATGGAAATCTACAACGTCCTTATATCTCGATAATTGTCCTACTGGGTTTTATGACGCAATTTCCTAGTTTATATTTAATCGGTTTTTGATGAACAAATGACAATTATGTCCATATGTATTAAAAAAAACTTTTAGGTAAAACTTTTTTTTCTTTTTTTGGAACTCAAAAGTGATCATTATAAGTTTTGATAGAAGCGTCTACCGCTGGGCATAGACTTCCCCAAGGATCTATAAAAGTAAAAACTTGGTAAAAAAGTGTTTTACAATTTCACCAAAGGTCTCACTCATAAATAAAATCGTAGTGTGGGCAACTGTCACAGAAAAACGGAAACACAAAATACAATAGCACTCTTTTGTACAACAATTTAAAATGACGAAATTGGCCTATAAGTCCGTGATTGTATAAAAAGCACTGTCATTTTCTATCACAATTGGTAGTTGTTAGAAATTTAAGTAAGTAAGTACCTACATATTAGGTATCTCTCTCTGATGGTAGCCTGTATTAGGTTGCCCTCCTATTATTAACGTTATTTTCAATACCAACTCAGAATTATTTTGGAAATAGACGATAAACTGTTGGAAGGGTGTCTAGTAACTATTATCAAAAATCCCTTGATAATAGTTATCATGTTAGCCTTGTGTACCTACAACAATAGTGGAAGATCCTTATTAAATGTATTGATTCATTTCGAATTCATTGTTGAAGCAGAATAGTAGACATAAATAAAATCAAATCAATTCATGGCTAAACTTTTTTGATAGCGTCATGTAGCATTAGTTATTTTTAGATTGCAGTATTAGTTATTTTTTAACACTTAACCGATGGAAATACATAAAACATATGCGTTTATACCTACCTACTTGCATATATGTTATCTTTTGTGCGTAGTTAATAAAGTAGTCGAGTCTGGTGACTAAACAATCAATATAGAAGCAAAGTACATAATGGGTGCTTAAAATAATTGAATCGAGAATCGATCAAAATAAATATTGTATTGTTGCAGTATTATGAATGATATAGTTAATAATATAGGTACGTACTTATATTACGTATAAAGTAACTATTTTATGAAGATTATTTATATTGTGCCCGGTGCATGGTAACAGGTTCGCCGCTTGTTAGGTACATGGGGACTTAAATTCATATGTTGTTGATGTTATCTGCATTTAATTCTTAAGTGAGTATAATTTGTTGAGATAAAAATCAGAAGTCCACTCCAAGTCTGCCAATGCCTTTGAAGTTACGTAACATTGTGTAAAGCATGTGATATACCTACTCGTACAGACTGCATGCAGATCAGTCATTGTTTTGTAGGAATATTGTATTTGATCTATGCTGTAGGTTAACACTGCAAAAAATGATAACCTTATATGATATGACTACCATATAGGTAATAAACAAAATTACCACTAGTAGAAATCGTTAGGATTATTCCCGAGAGCATCTTCTTGTTGGTTGTTTAGTAATCGGTAGGTAGGTACTGGTTTGGACTATTGTGGATCATCTAACTAAATGAACAGTTATAGTCAGATAATAGATTAGGTAGGTAGATTGTCAGTTAATTGTCACTGATACAGTGCTAAAGGGAACTGGCTTCTGGGAATAAGCAATCCCTTCAAAGATCTTTTAACAAAACTCTGAAACGAGTGTTCTGTATAGGTATTTCGAAAAATGATAAAAGAATATTTTTCTGGATCTCTCATTTAACTTTAGTAGGTACGTCATTTGCTTTATCTTACATTAAAAGCCTGTACGATAATACCTATTAAGGTGGAATAATAAACCGATAAGTAGGTACCTACAGATAACATTTTACTGTTTTCATATTATCATCATCGATAGGTCAAAGCAAGAAGTTATATAATATAAGTGATAGTCGTTATTTATAAATAAGAAGTTACATTTATATCCTCCAACACGTAGTACCTATAGCAACTTGACAAATATAACCGGTTTGAGCGAGATATTGAGAATCCAGTTGAAATGTTAATAATGTTTGCACTCTTGCACACTATGACATGACAAACCACGTGGGTCTTGTAAATGTGTGTATGTACGACCAGCCATGGTTCGAGGTCGAAGCCTCGGCCAAACAAAACCAGTCTGTTTTCTAATACGTTTAGTTTTAATCAGTGTTGCATTTCTTCTAGCGTTTTTCTTTAAACGAAGGAAATTTCGTACCAATTGATACAAAACAGGTACTTTCTAAAATTAGAATCACAGACGTCTGCTCGATCTACGCTATGTAGTCTAAGGCCCGTATTACGGAACTAAACTCAAGCGTAGATCTCTGCCTGAGCACTGTTAGAGAGGGATGGCGCTATTGATCCCACACAGTGCCATCCCTTTTTACCTGCGCTCAAGCAGAGATCTACGCTTGAGTTTGGTTCTGTAATACGGGCCTAAAATATTTGCGACGTAGGTAAATGACATCATCCTCGCAGACATCTTCGGAACCAACGAGCATGGAGAAAAACTTAGATGCATTAATGATTGACATACCTTTCAATAACACAGTACACACTTAATACTTATTAAATGAACTTTAATATTATACTTTTTAATCACTATTTATTTTGTAAATGTATAATGTTGAAGAATTTAAATGCCAAACTTGGCGTATGAATTAAAATTACTTTTTATTTTGATTTTGATTTTAATCTCCAGATAGAACTAAATGCCATAAAACAGATCTGTTTTGCGCTAATGCTCCGAGTGTTGTAAATAAATGTATTGAAAAATGGCCAATTGGACTCGAACACGATGCCGTGTGGTAGCGGCTCATTAAGAGAATACTACCAACCCATCTCTTTCCTTGGGTGTCGTACAAGACGACTAATGGGCTTAGAACTGCACAGCCATCCGATAGCTTATATCGGCGCCGGGGTTACCACCTGTCACGCTGCAGTGAACTGCTTTTGCTTGTGATAATGCCAGTCTCTGACGGTTAGTTAGAGGATAATAGTCATGATTATATGTGTTATAAGGGAAAAATATATAACTCAGTAGGCTGTGAATGTTTAATGTGGTCTAGATACTTATCTTTCTTATTCTAGTCCCTTTCTTAGGTACCTTAGGTAGGGTCGGTGCAACAGGTTTTTCTCATCCATTCTCCTTTGTCACTCATCATCTCAACCTTTACTTCCTTTCTTTACAGTTATGGATTATTGCTGTCCGAAAAATTTTTTTTTTTACATAATTAAACCTGCACATAAAATCCATCCTATTGCCGTTATTTATAAATACGAACCCAAGAAATTAAACATATAACATATCATCACGCCTCTCCATGAAGGGGTAGGCAGTGATGTTACACCTACATCGGCAACATTCTAATTATCAATTATCATTGATTCATGAGATACCACCTAGTTGACAGACGGACTGACAGCAGTGTTTTAGTAATAATAAGTCCCCGTTTTACTTTTTGGGTAGAGAACCCCAAAATCATCAAGAAAACGTGAATATAAACCGGTCTTACTCTCTTTAGGCAAAATGTAATTAAAAAAATATATGAATACGAGATAACCACAGACATGCACTAATCGATCCATACTCTCGCAAACGCACTGACGATCTATTAAAGCTCAACAGGTGTAACCTGAGCGTGATGATTAGGACTTTGACCGGCAACTGCAAGCTGAACAGACATCTTTACAACATGAAACTAAAGGACACTGACACTTGCAGATTCTGCGAACAAGAGCGTGAAACACCAATGCACCTCTTGTGCTACTGAGAACCGCTGATTCACAAAAGAAGCAGACACCTGGGGAAACACACCCTTGACCCAGATGAAATAAAAACAATCTAAACTGGCAACATCTTATCTTTCTTAGACAGTGCCCAGTTAAAGGAGCTACTGTAGGGTCTAAATAAAACTTACGTAGGAGGAGGCTGGTCACACTTACCTATTAGGTCGCAATGATGCGAAACAACCCCGACTACCACAAATAATAATAAATAATGAATAATACTCACAGACAACATTTTAAAACCTTACTATAAACTGGGCGAATTTCGATATCTTTATTTCATTGTTTATTTCATGAATAACCTTGCAGCAAAATAGAAAAACAAGGCCGTAAAGGGGTTTCCAGCTACCATTAAATACCACATAATTTATCTCTTCAGTCCGCCCTCGGCCTGAAATTTTATAATAATTGGTAAAAACTATATATCTGGCTCTTTTATCGAGTTGATAAAATGTCACTGATATTAAGAAAACAATATATTAGTTATCTACAAATAACTTACCTGCCAACATCCAATGATAAAACAAAAAATTACATCCATGATTAAAGAGAATATTAGTACCTACCTTACCTACATACGTAGAATGAATTACCGTGACTGTCACAATACAATTTAACGAAGTCAACTGATTATCGTACAAATTATCTAGCAAAAATGTATCTAAGATCATTATCAATTATCTGTCCATCTGATCTTTGAAGATGATGTATTAAAACTAGGTATAACCGAAGAAATACCCTAATGGGGAATAATCAAAAGGGTTACGTCGAAATTATTCTTCTGCAATTATTAAGAGGTATGATCCGAAAACGAAGAGTTCGGTGGCGTAGTCCTTAGTACGCTTTGGCTTTCGATATCGAAAACAAATCTACCTTCGCCATGGTCAGGCCGAGGATGGGAGACCAAAACTTTGTGATCTCGTACTCTTCCGTGCTTCGGAACGTGTGTTAGCCGATCTTAGTCGCTATTGCAACCGTTTCTACCCACCAACCCACAATGGGCCAACATGGTGGTGTTACGGCCTACTCATCATGTGCTTCTACATAAAGGAGGGCTATGCCAGTAGTGGGACGTATATAGACTGATAATGATGATAAGAAAACAGCCCGTCCAGCTACAGTCGAACTTTGTCTAGTATGCCTTAAACCCAAGTGCGAGTCGAACTCGCGAAAGGTCCCGTGCCACATTAACTAAAAAAAAACAAGTTTGTTTTAAGGAAGCCCCCTTATAACCCACCCCTGGACTGACCATGGCGAAAGCAACTTAGTTTTCGATATCGAAAGTCAAAACTTACGAACGAACCAGTACTCCACCAAGTTTCTCCAATCTTCATAAAAGTCACCAATAAATGAGCAAAACGTAATCTAATTATAGTATAGAAATAATGTTTGTGAGTATGTGACGTTGTAGGGGGTAATATCTGGATTTACTAAACCGATAATAAAATTATTTTAGTGTTGGGAAACTACACTATCTGAGTAACATAAGCTACATTATGTTTTCAAAACAATTAGGGATACCTACTCAAACTCCAAAAAAAATACCAAAAATATTTTCTCGATCGCGTGCGCTGCGAAAACTATTGATGATAGAATAAAATTTTGTACTACGACTTTGTAAATAACAAACTCGCGACATTTTCGACATTTTCGCGATAGCATAATAATATACCTGACTGTTATTATAGTATAGCAACTCAGAGTAAACAGATAGCAACAATTAGTGTTTATTTTAAATATTCAATTAAAATTTCGCCGCTAGTAATGGATCTTTTTTGTATCTTGGTATAAACTCCTATCTAAATAAATGTTTTCGAGTTCAAGACTGGCTTAATACCTTTATATAACTTTTTGAATAATTTAATTCGACATTCCCTTCAAACGATAGCGCAGTAGAAAACGTTATGGCTCATCCACACTCCACGAGGCGACACACGTTTTTGATTGTTCTGTGGTTGTGGTAAATAAGTACGTCCTTATTATCCCGATCGGGGCCTGTATGTTGTTAAAGTACGTTTCTATTATATTTGTGTCCCATGGAAAGAAAATGTTTATTTGAAAATATTGGGTCCTTACCTATGAAATTGGTGTTTTTATTCTGTCTTAGTATTTTGTCTGTAACTATTAAGGTTCAGAGTATTCCTAAAAAATAATTACTTACCTCGTCTAAAAATATACTATATTTTTGAGCTCTTTTGATTTGTTTTGATAATTTGTTGTAAGCTTAATTGTGTTAAAATTGGACACGGAGACAATTCTTTTTAAGTGTTTTCCGAATACATCATTTTATTTGCATTCACTTAAAAACGATAAATAACTTTTATGAAGTGTGATATTACACATATTACTAAAGCTTGTCTAATGATACATGCCAAATATTATTATCTCTGGATTTGTCGTTGTGAAGAAAACTGATAAAATGTTAGTATGGAAAATGCAGAATTCCCCAAAATCTCCATACAAAACACCAATTTCATAGGTAAGGACCTAATATAAAAATATTGACTTATCCCCCGCGTATTCTCGACAGTAAGTAATACTGCGAAAAATTTGATACGGTTTGTGATGATAACACAGTTTCCTTGCAACCATTATCAAAATTCTTTTCCAAAATAGGTCGGTAAGGATCGCGATTATAATATTTAAGTTAATTATTAATTTAGTAATTTAGTTAATTAATTAAAATCGGCAGAACTATTAAGTTACGTCGATTTAACGTCATGTAGGATGTAGGTAAGCGTGATTGTTGCGCAATAATTTTGAATACAGGATAAAGAGGACTTTGACGCATCCCCATAAAAACCATTCATTGTGTTTGAATGGTGGTGAGTTAGGAACCTATAATCTATAACCCTTTACCTACTCGATGATTCGTCGTGTTAATAAAATATGGTTACCCACATAGGACAATGGTTATTTTGCTAATTCGTCTGGACACATCTATAATTATTGTCATGTATAACGAGTCGTGAGTAAAATTTTAGTACCTGCCTGCCATCGTGAAAAAACGCACATTATGACTGTAAACTTTTGTTGATAATTGATAAGTGACTTAACATTAGCACACAGAACGTAATTCTCGATTCTTGCCTATCAACACAACGGGCACTGTCATAGCATGGATGACGGATAACAAACGATTACACTAGCAATATTGAAAGATACAGTGTCATACAATTACTTAAAAAGCAATACATCTAGAGATAACATCACTTAAAACATCAAGATTATAGCGAATTGTGAACTGTTGAAAATGACAATGCGAAACTTTTTTTATAAAATCATTGTTGTTTCTGTAATATCGCATGAAACAAAACATATTTACTACAACCAAATGACAGTCAGATTATGGCCCACGAGGGAACGTTAGCACAAGAGTACGTGGATAGGCGTTAACGTTTCTCACTATGATTTGGCTGTGGTGAATTCGTACGTCCTTAAATAGCGCGATCCGGGTCCAGGTGAATCTTGCCAGAATATCGGCATAGGTATTATTGCTGATCCATTTAATTTTGATTACTTACTTATAATAATAACTTTATTCATGTCCCAAAGGTATTTAACAATAATATTATGACAATATTTAGGGTTCAGGGTTTTTTTATACATTATTCACTCAAAGATGGACCCCTGACATTGAAACTAGTGAAAACTGTTTTTTCAGTGTCAGTGATTTCTCGACATTAAACAAAAATAACCAATCTAAGAATAATAACAATATTTGCAAGTACAGGTGTATAGTAATTTAACAATTTTGAATATATTTCTATTAGATTAATTTGTGTGTGTGTGTGTTTGTGTGTGTGTGTGGGTTGTGTGTGTGTGGATAAAAAATGTGTGTACTTATTTAAGGTTGTAACTGTGTATTTATATGTTATCCAAATTATTATATGGCTTACCAATTAATAATCATCCGTCCACTCTGCTATAACTTCCTACGGCTGAGCGCGGGCCTTCCGCATGGAGAAACATCACGACGTTAGTACTTTTGTGACTACATGTGACAAGTCCACCATTTGTAGGTACTATGTATACATTAAAGTTTAAATTAATAAATAAACATAGGTATGAGTAGTATTGGCCGTAACACCACCACACTGACTGGCCCAATACGGGTTGATTGGTAAAAGCGGTTCTAAAGCAACCGGGACCAAAGGCTTAATATGCCTTCCGAAGCACGGAGAAGTTCGAGATTACAAAGTTTTGGTCACCCATCCAAGGCCTGACCATGGCGAATGTAGCTTTGTTTTCGATGTCGAAAGCAAAGCGTACTGACCATTATGCCATAGTCACAGAGCTCCTCCCCAATTAACCCACCAATAAACTACTTCTAATTTATTTTGTTTGATCCGTCAATACGAAATTCAAATTAAACAATTTATTTAAAGGTTATTCTTTTTATCACACGTTTCCTATTGGACCAAAAACACAAAAGGCTAATAAAATCAGAAACAATTCCACTTTATCACGATGTAAGAACTAAATGGAAAATAATTTACTAACAAAAGTACAACATTCAACACGATTAAATAAATAAATACTTTAAGAAATAACTAACACCTAGGTACTAACTAGCCAAATATAATCCGCTGCCGCGGTTTTAAAATTATGTACCTACACGGTAGTTATTATACAAATTGAATAAATAATTACACTAGATGTGATATAGATACATAAAAATATTTTCTTTTACTGGAAGAAACTAAAATGCAGCTTACGCATTTACCAATAAATCCCTTTGGGGTTTGTAACTTCAAAAGGCGTTTCCGTCTATCTTGTTCTATCCACCCATTTGCAACTTCTCCCGCGATATCTTTTGTAATCCATTTTAATTATAAATAAATAAATAAATATCCTCAGACATTTACACCTATCAACTAGTCCCATTTTCAGCAAAACAAAATGCTGCTTGTGCTACGGATACTAGATGACGGATAAATATATTTAATAGATAAATACACATAATGATTCAGAATATACATCATATTATACATATATAATGAACATCCAAGACTGGAGAACAAATGTCTGAAAATTCATCACCCAAACACTTGCCTCCACTGGGGATCGAACCCAGGACCTCTCGAGATGGCGAAGCCTTGAGACCGGCGTACAGACCACTCGACCACGGAAACATTATATATACACGTTTAACCCTATCGCGCCTGATGAAAAGCTAAATTGAGTTCTAGAATGGAGCACATATGCCTAGCTAGAAGATGCCTATTCAGATGCTTCAGTCAGGTTCAGTGCACTATTCGGTAGACTAGACCATAGTTACTGGTAAATTTTAACCGTACCTGACAGCCAACAGCTCTTCCGCCGCCTATTTACATCGGTTGGCTCTAAACTTAGATGGCTCTAAAGATAAAAACCTTAATTAAAAGCCATCATTGTTCATTAAATTTCACATATTATTTTAGATGAGTATTAAATGATAAAATAAATATTCTTGTTTGTAACCATATAAGTTTTCAACTCATATCTTATAATAATATCGTTAAGTTAATTAAATAATGAATACTTATTGGATTCTTAACTATGTAACGCACAATCTATAAAAAATAATTATAACCCCTGCCCCTGTCTTCAGATTGCATTAACAAACACCTTTTAAATTCTCATCACGCAATCGCTCTTTTTTGTTTCTTTTAAATAAATAAGGGTAGGATGGTTTTAATAAAAAGGCTACTACAGTCCTCATCAAATAATCCTATCTATAGTCCATTTTCTTAAATAGTTATTATTATTAAAATCTAAAATTTTATTAAATAAAGTGAAATGTGAAATATTTAGTTTCAAATGTCATATAAGTAGACTTAGATATTTCAAACGGGTGTTATTTAAATGGGTAGCATAAATTAATAATACAATTAATATTTATAATATAGGTATCACTAAAGTATGCTGTTTTTCATTACGCTTATGTCTCTAAACATACAGTTAAGTAAAGTGATGTACGAATATATCAATGTGAGAAACGCCCTGATTCGCTTCTGTCACTCACCGGGCGCTGCCGCGACTCTCTCGCTTCGCTCGCTTTGCTTGTGTGCTCGGTTTATAATTTACCTAACCAGCTTGTCGCGTCGCTCATAAACGCTAAACGCTAAACTAAGACTTTAATGAAAACGTAGCCCGGTTGGATTGCAAATTAATTTTGCTAACCAAATATTTTCTCTGCTACCCAATTGTATAATACTGCTGCCCAAAGGAAGATACTGTTTCGACTACGTTTAATACGTAATAAACTAAGACTAAAATGACATTTCAAACTGTCAAATCGTTTTGACTAATTAAAAAATGGACTACATAGACACATAGACACTCAAAACGTTTGTCGCGTCGTAAAATGTTCTCATGCTTCTATAGGTTTTTAATTTGAGCATGCCTTTGACAAAAAGAGCTCAATAAAACCGGTTTCACTCTATTATATCGGACGCGCTGACGCACTTAACTTACCTACGTGTCAGCCGACCCACTGTTAATAGAAGTTCAAATTCACCGCCGTCGCTAAATTGTATATGATCAGTTGTTGGTCACATACTATAATAAAATGTAATTGCTGTACTCGCCAATTGAAGAGTACTTCAAAAACCTATAGCCAGATAGCCAAATTAGCAAAAAGTCATCAACAGATTTTAATTTCGGGGGTGATAAGACCTATTATTATCCTCAAAAAGTTGAATGTGCGATTTGTGTAATTTCTCTCAAAGCGATTTGGGATTTGATCCACTATATACCCTATTCTCGGCTACATGTAAAAATCAGTCAGTTACTCGAGGAGCTCAGTGACTTAGTGATGTGCAACCATTGGCTTTAGATACTGAAAACAAAGCTTTTTAGTCCTTTGATTTAACTTTCTGATGTCGAATTCCTCCATGTTTCGGAAGGCACGTCAAGCCGTTAGTCCCAGTCTCTATTGCAACCCTTTCCAGCCACCAATCCGATTTGGCGTGCGTATTGGTGTTACAGCTCGTACTTCTCATGTATATTTCCATGTGGGAAGGTCAGCTAACACAGTGGGAAATTACATTAACCACAAGTGATAGATGTGGTCTGTATGGTATTGGCTACCAAGCCTTGACTACTATTCTCGGAGAGCCATAGATTGGTTTTGGCACAAGGATCACCTTTCCAAACTCCCACCCAGTTCAGTGAGCTTCGATCAAAGTTCATAAACGTAGAATCCGTTCTTTATGCATGACCATAATAAATGACGATAATAAATAACCATAAATCTTTATATAAAGCATAAAGAACGAATTCTACGTTTCTAAGAAGGAAAAAATATAAATTTTACTTTTGTACGGAATGGAGCAAATTGAAGAGGGCAGAACCTCGTCAAACTCAATGTTGGCCGTTTCTCATCTGTTCCGGATACTACGGTATCGTTAAGGGAGAAAGAAAACATTTAATTTCCATAGCATTAACTGAAGAAGAATGCACAGAATTACAGAATACTGGCCAGAAATATAAAAAATCCTCGCCATTGTCATCATCATCTTCAGCCCGTGATTGCTTACTGCTGAGCATAGGCCTCTTTCCTATTCATTCTTCCCGATCCTGTGCCAAACAAATCCAGTGTGACTCGCAACTCTACGAATAGTTCGTTTCTCAACCGGTCTTGTAGCTTAATGCTGAGCAATGAGCATGGCACGCTCCATGGCTCTCTGCGCTACTATAATTTTGTGCACAACCAACCATCCATGTTTCGGTACCATACGCCATACGCAGGACACATTGGTTGAAAAGCCGAGTTTTCAAGCACTGTGGAACGTTAACAGATTTTAGAATGTCATCCATTTTATTAAATGCCGCCCACCCGATCTGCATATCCCCTCTTATCTATCTTTTTTTGCTTGGTGGTTTTTGTCGAACGATAAAACATGTTAAGGATACACATACTGATCTACCACGTTCAGTTCCCCGGACCCAACTAGAATATTTGTATCCGAAGCGCCAGTCAAGTTCCAACGCATGTTCATTTTGAGACCAACCTTCATAAAAGCATCAGGCAGAGCTTTAATCGTTTTCTGGAGACCCTCAAGAGACTCGGCAAATAAGATTAGGTCATCAGCAAATCCACCACACCGTTTATTGTCTCTGCATGTGTTACTTAATCCGTGCGAGTGATTGTATGACGTCCTCCAAAACTGCAGGAAAGAGTTTTGGTGAAATGGTGGCGCGCAAATGGTGGGTCTTTTAATTTTTATTGGTTCAGTTAGTTTAAGCAGACGCACTTGCATAGTTGCCGAAATATAAGTGGGTGTGTAATGTATAATATAACAACTTATCGTATACTTATCGTGACATATACAATCACATGATATAATTTGAAAATGCAGCATGCATATTGCACACATAGGTTCTGTCACGGCTCCGGCGGCGCTGCGGGGCTCTGGCGCGGCGGTCCCACGCAAGCTTATCGTCGCTGTTTGAATTACACTCTAGGGGTACGGCAGACAAGACTACGTGCAGCGATTTGGTTTTGTCACATCAGTTTTGTAGCAAAAAATATTACCTATCTGTATTTGACACTTTTTAATTTATAATGTTAAAATACGATTTCAAGCAGGAATTATTCAAATGAAATTTTGCCATGTGAAATTCTACCAAATAATCGTTCGACTAAATAAATGAAATTGAGCTCTAGGAAATTATACCAATTGATTGTTATATTATATGAAGTAAAAATTATATGCATTAATTAATATTTGAAACGTTATTAACTTAAATGTAGCGTAAATGTAACAATAATTATATAAAATAAACAATATATGAAATGAGTGTTATTTCAAATGGCTTTATTCTAAAGGTTATACTAAAGGGTATTATATAAATAGAATATTATATGAAGTAAGCATTATAATAAACAAAGTTATATTATTTATTGTTATAACAAATAATTATTCTATAAAATAAACGTTATTTAAATTCAATTATATCAAACGTTAATATAACAAGTAATGCGCACCCAATATGGCTAGTGTCTTTAAGTAAAATTCTAATTTTGTTGTAGGTACCTACTTCTAGTTTTAACAAAAGCATTTAGAAAACACTAATTCTGACTGGGGAAAACGCGTTCTATCTATAACTGATTTTAACTGTCACTTAAATATTATAAGATATAAAATATCGATACCGAGTGCAATACTGTCGGTAAATAAGAAAATTAAGTATTATAAAACTTACATTATACTTAAGAAAACAATCACAATAACTTTACCTTCACGTATTCGTCACTTACCATGTTACACCACCTCAGAGTAAACAGAACTGGAGTAGCCATTAGTAAATTTCTCAAACATTTTATTCTGCCATTTCTTGCGGGGGGTGAGGTTACCACTACACTCAAAGCCAGCACAACGCACAACGTTTTTACAAATGCACACATGCATAATTCGACACACAAATTTAAATTTCACGCACACACACGCTTAAAACAGTCACGTGGGGTGTGCGTTTTGACAACGTCACAGCCGCACTCCCCACGAGACTAGCGCTCGAAATTTGAAATCGTAGAATTCTAAAACATGAAATAATGAAGTAAATAATCATGAAATCTTAAAAAATATAATTACAAATAAAAGGTGACACCATCTTTTAGCATACTCGATGTTTTCTATTTATTTTTACAACAAAAAACAGCACAGGCAGGCATTTTTGCGGGAGCTCTGTTCGCCGCAACGTTTACAATGTTATGGCTGTCAAAATGGCGGCTCAACTAGTTTTATTAAACGTGCAAGCATCCGATGCTTGTGCATTTGGCAGAGGGGAATGTTAGACAAAGGCTACTCCAGTTCTGTTTACTCTGAGTACACCACACACGTTTTTATTATATTTATAATACATTTTTGACAATAAAAAGCAAAGCGTGATATAAATATTATGATAATTATGGAAAACCACAATTTTACAAAGTTCAATCACTTTAATTACGAGTAATAAATAATCAAGAAATAGTACATAACAAATACATAATTTATTTACCAATAAATAATTTTGCACAAAAAAAACAAAAACTATTATATTTTATATTTAGAACCACAGAACGAAACCACTAATTGGAATTTGGAACCCTGTAATCTGTGACGTCCGACACGCTCTTGACCAGAGATTTTTTTATTAGAGGTGCAAATGACAACGTCATCATTTTTGTGTTTTTGTTGTATTATCTATCTTTGGATTGAAATTGGCTGGTGAAACATTCTCTAATGTCGAACTTCTTATTGTTAAAAAGTTATTATCCTAATTTCAAATAACAATAGAAGAATTAGGTATTAATCAATGATTAGCTTTGACAAGTAAATACGTTAACAAGTCACCGGTCGTGCTTAATATTTCGACGATAGTTGTTTATCGCTTCAAATTCTATATAAAGAGGTCTGCACGCATTACTTGCGGTATTTGTGATTGCGCTACGCCCACAGTTTGTCGCTTCGTGTTGCATATTGACAAACAAGACAAGAAATGGCTTCCAGAGATCCTGCCTCAGACCAGCTTGTGGAATACAAGAAATCCGTAAAGGTACGTGATTATTTAACATAAAAATCAAAGTAAAAGATTTAATTTTAAAGTGTATTATGTCATTAAATCTATATTGTCCTTTTGCTCTTCAAATACTTTGTAAATTTCCAGTCTGAGCATTAATGTCCTTATAAATTATTCAGAAGAGTGTGGCGTTTCAAAGTACTGCATAAATTATGAATACATGTGAATAATATTTAACAATATCTAATTATATATATTTAACAATGTATGGGTATTTAGTGTGTCAATGTACTGACCTATGGACACAAATTTATCTTATCACATAAGCGCTTATGTCTGCTATGCAAGATTATTATGACATTGCAAAATTGGATGATATTAATAACAATTTCAAGGGTTTGGAGGAATCAGATTTTAGAAACATTGTAGCTTTGAGTATTTAATTATGTGGATTTAAGTAAAGTTTAGAAATTAATACTAAGTGAGAAAGGTGTTTGCAACCACTCCTAAATAAAGACAATTTTGTGATGTTTATAATATTATTGTTGTTTTCCTTCCTTAATCTTAATATGTTCAGATATTTCAACTTGAGGAAATAGCTTAGTCCATTGGGCTCCAAATCATTTTTAGTTTAGGAAATATTTTTAGCTGTGCGAATACTACTTTTCATAATTAATATAACTGTAATTACTTAAATAAACATCTTTTTGCTTTGTTTACTTCACATTGGAATACACTGTTAACTGTTACTACTAACAGAGAAGGTGCACAATATAAATATGACTATCTTAATACTGATTTGTCACTCAAAAGAAAAATGTATTTAGTTTTGGTTTCATTTTAGAATACAAGATATGTCATTTTAAAAATTGTATCACTAAAAGTCAATACCTGCAATCACCATTATTATTTTATAGATTATCATTTTTATATTATTACTAATGCTTTGATATATATTTATGAAGTTCATTCTACTTTGTATAATAACAAACAATAGCGGTTTTTGCCTAAATGATATAAATATTATTCTCTTTCATTAGACTGATTATTTTAAATTCAAAATGTTTATTTTGAATTTAAAATAATGCGGAATCAGTTGCAAAATTGTGATTTAACAAGGAATCATCTACAATTTATTTAATATATTAATTACTGATCATGATATGCTGCAATTCTAACATTCTCAATTATTACACACTTTTTTTTAATGCAATGCTTTTGTCTTTTTGAGTTATATAAATATGATATTTTCTATGTCTAAATATCTGATTACTATTGATCCTTTAGTTTTTAATAATTTTTTATATTGGTTTAGAGGATTTTTGTGATATCATAGTGTATATGGGTTTCATTGCTGGACACAGGCTTTAATTTTTGTTTGAAACAATTTATAAAGATTCATGTGTACCTTACTTTAATAATAGTCAATTAAAGTCCCGTATCTTATATTAATGTGGCGTCCTAATCGGGGCCAATGCATACCATAATATATATAACCATAATATATGATAAAACATGAGTGTGGTTTTAGTTAGTTAGTGGTTAATAGTATCACGTGAGTGTTTTAATACCGAGTTTTGTGCAGTTACATACACTACTTTATCTACACTCATTATTCAAGGAAATAAAACAAAAAATTTAATAAATTTTATTTATTGTTGGCTGTCTGGAAAAAAATTGCAATAGTTTTGTGCATTTTTAAGAAAAATAAGTGTTGCATAATGAGTCCAACCTGTTGCATAATGGTCATTATGTGACAGTTACCATTTTAAAATTTTCGTTTTTATCTTTATGTAAAAAAGTATTTCATTATGAGTTCGAGTCTGAGTGCATAATTTGAACATTGTAACATGAGTGTAGATAAAATATTTAATAGGTCACTTATATTTCACGGATTGTAATACTTATTTCCTAAATAAATAATTTATTAGCAATCAAAAAAACCAAATTACTTATTACGGAAAATATTAATGGGACAGGAATTTTACTTAACGGGTTCAATTTATAACAAAAGTTAATGAAACAAAGTTATGATTAAGAATTATAGTTCCTGTTAAAAGTTGTTCACAATCACAAAAAAGTCATTTAAAAATTTGTTGATTAATTGTTGTTAAGTTGTTTGTTGTTATCTCATAATATATTGCATCTAACAATAATATTTAACAGTTTTGTTCACCTCACTATAAAACTAGGTTTGACACATGTCATTGTGTCAAACCTAGTTTTGTTATAATCACTGAAGCTCTGCTAAAGCTTTGATAAACCTATTGATATTGACAGATTAGAAACAACAACTACTTCTATTTACATTGCATTTTGTACAAATTTATAGTTATGACAGAGTGTACTTGTATTAAAGATGCAACTCTGTTGAATGTAAAAATTACATTTTAATTGGACTTATTTTTAAATATTTTTTTAACTGTCAAACATTTGTAACATCATGCTTTTCTCCTGTTTCAGGATTCGCCGGGATTCATCACTACTAAGACTGGTGCCCCTGTAGGTGTGAAGACTGCCATTCAAACTATTGGGAAGAATGGGCCTGCCCTTCTGCAAGATGTAAACTTCCTTGACGAGATGTCTTCCTTTAACAGGGAACGTATTCCTGAACGTGTTGTACATGCTAAGGGTGCTGGAGCGTTTGGTACCTTTGAAGTCACACATGACATTTCTAAGTATACTGCAGCCAAAGTTTTTGAAAGCATCGGGAAGAAGACCCCTATTGCCGTAAGGTTCTCAACTGTTGGTGGAGAAAGTGGTTCAGCTGACACTGTACGTGACCCGAGAGGATTTGCTGTCAAGTTCTATACTGATGATGGTAATTGGGATCTTGTTGGAAACAACACACCGGTTTTCTTCATTAGGGATCCTACACTTTTCCCGAGCTTCATTCATACGCAGAAGAGAAATCCTGCTACACACTTAAAAGATGCTGATATGTTCTGGGACTTCTTGACTTTAAGGCCTGAGTCAATTCACCAAGTTCTTTATCTGTTTGGAGATAGAGGTATTCCGGACGGGTACAGGCACATGAATGGCTACGGTTCTCATACATTCAAACTTGTTAATGCACAAGGAGTGGCACACTGGGTGAAATTCCATTACAAGACCAACCAAACTGTCAAGAACCTGCCTGTTGATAAAGCAGCAGAACTTGTTTCTACAGACCCTGACTATTCTATAAGGGACCTTTACAACGCTATTGCAAAAGGCGAATACCCGTCATGGACAATGTACATCCAAGTCATGACCATGGCTCAAGCTGAAGCTTGCAAGTTCAATCCGTTCGACTTGACTAAGATTTGGCCTCATAGCGATTACCCGCTCATTCCTGTTGGTAAATTTGTTTTGGATCGCAATCCGAAGAACTACTTTGCTGAAGTGGAACAATTGGCATTCAGCCCCGCTAACATGGTGCCAGGCATTGAACCTTCTCCTGATAAGATGTTGCAAGGACGCTTGTTCTCATACAGTGATACACATCGTCATCGCCTGGGAGCCAACTTCTTGCAAATTCCTGTCAACTGCCCATACCGCGTTAAAGTAACTAACTATCAACGTGACGGACCCCAAGCCATCGATAACCAGGACGGTTGTCCCAATTATTTCCCGAACTCATTCTCCGGACCCCAGGAATGCCCGCGCGCACAACGTTTGCAGCCGCGCCAGCACTTCACCGGAGATGTGGATAGGTACGACAGTGGACAAACTGAGGACAACTTTTCTCATGCAACTGCGCTTTACAAGAATGTCTTCAGTGATGCTGAGAAGCAACGCTGTGTTGACAATCTTGTTGGTAACCTTACGGGAGCGGCAGCGTTCCTGCAAGAAAGGGCTATTAAAATCTTTTCTAATGTTCACCCAGATTTGGGCAGTAAGGTTGCAGCTGGCCTAGCTCCTTACAAGAAGTATCACGCTAACTTGTAAATGCACGGTGACATCACAAGGTGCTATTTTACATGCTAAGTAATTTTGAGACGTATATTTTCAAATATTATGGGGGAATGCATGGTTTTGTAGCTTTTATGTTGTTATTATAAGGCTTTTGTAAAAAAATTTTTTTCGTACTGTCATAGTAATGTTGTTATATTGGTACCTACATTTTTTGTTGATCTATTTAAGGTTTTTTAATCGTTGTAAGTAGCTTTTACAAATCTGCAAATTCGTTGCATTTGTTACACACGCTGTAGTTTACTACTGTTCGACTGATTTACAATTTGAATAGAATTTTGTAATAAAGCTGCAAATCGTAAAATTGACTTTCAATATGAAAAATTTCACTACCTAGGAGTTTATTTTGCCTTTAGGGTCGTATTCCAATAATGAATGAAAGACATGAATTGTTGTTTTTCTTTATTTATTGTAGTATTGTCAAAAAAAAAGATTTAGGAAAATGTGCCATCCTGCCGCTACTAAGCTATTTTTATTTAAACTATCTTCACCTGCTCGATTGAAACCTGTTTCTGTGATTGGATTTCATCATTTTATGCTTTAGCGAGAAATATACTCATGCCTTGTTTTTCAAAATATTTTCTAGTAAAATAAATGTCCAGATGATTTTCGTCTCTATTCCGTAATATATTCAATGATGGAGTCGATGTTTTCAATTTAATTTTAATATTATTGCCGTCTGATTCATATAACATTATAATAAAGGAATACCTACATTTTTGTTGTCATGGAAATTCAGAAAACATTACAACAATAAAATAAAATCAAATATCTTTACAAAATTAAAAATGTTATCTGTTATGGATATAATAAACATACAAAATATAAATCAATACAAACTTTCTCCACTTAAAACCAAAAGGAATGTTTTCTTATCATTTAAAAAAATCCTTGTTATTAAAAACAAAAAATGAAATTGCCTAAATAACCACTAACCAAGATCATCTTGAAGTGAAGCTGTACAGTCGAGCACAAAAATATGTATATGCGTTCGACAGTAAATGACTCTTATTGGAAGGGAATAAAGACTGTCATCTGTCAAATGTGCATACATATTTTTGAACTCGACTGTACCTACATACGACAAAAATAATTATCTCAGGCTAAATAACGAAGGTTCTCAACAGGAAAATCAAATTGTTCTATTTGACTCACTTGAAATAGTACATTCTTATCCGAGGCGCGTAAGGGCCTTAGTCCAGAGACGAATAGTGAAAGTTCCAATATTGCCAGGGACTAAAGGAGTCTTACACCCGAGGGAAACACTGGCTTTTTCTTACGAACACGACGAAAGTAAAAATAATAACAGCGTAGCGATATTCACAATAGAATGAAAAAAAAAAACAATATCCATTAAAAAAATCTAATAAACGTAAATTTTTAAAAACATGAGTTTCCTACAGCGCCTAGCTACTGCCTGAATTTGCACCAAAATATTTGATACAATCCGTGCGTTTCAAAATTGCTTATCCATCACTCCAAATGACTCTGCGTCATTTGGGGTGATGGATAAGCACCCACGTGCAAAGCTGTGTAAATTTGAAATTTCCTATGGGTTTGGATACAGTTGTTTTACTGAAGCAAAGGTATTTGGTTTTGGTTGTAAGCAAATTGTTTTCCAGCTATTTATTGTTATGTCCTTAGTCCATTTTTTTCTATTTTATGTAAATTATCCCAAGTTTTATCGTCTTAAAGTGGAGAAGTGTGATCTGTAAATATCAGTCCATTGTCCTTTTTATATTTGTCTTACAAAGTTCTTTGATTTGTAAAATAGGGTCGGACGACGAAGTTCGCGCGCTCCGTCCTGTGGCTCAGTGTGGGAATCGTCTAACTTTGGAAAGAGATGAAGGAGGCGAAATTGTTCTACAAGGTTTCGGATTTATAGTACGTTTAAATATTTTTACTGGATTCAAAGAAAACATTCCGAAATTCAATCACAGTAATACATAAACCTACATAGAATACTAACATGTAAAGATAAAACAACAAAAAAAAAATCAAAAGACAACCAATCAACACAAAGAACAGAAAAGAACCGCAAGAAAAAAATTTCAAGGCAAATTACAAAAATATTGTTTACCCCGGCTAATGGAACGAAACACCTAGGTACTCGGGTGAAAATAACATAACTGGTCCCGAGCACCAAAAGTTCACTAATTAAATTAAATCTTCAACCAGAGGTAATCACTCGCTCTCAGTACAAGGAAAGTAAAAAGGTTTGTTCGGTCTTCAGTGATAGCTGATGCTGTGGACTGTATATTAGATGAAGGAAACACCAGCAAAGCCGTAAAAGTTATAATACACACAACCACTTATTCACAATGTTAACAATTTAGTATTCAAGAGCAATTATTCAATGAATAAAAACAAAGTATTAAAAAGGGGTTGATGTCTATCAGTCGCTTACGTTTCCCATTCCTAGTGGAACACCAATTCTTGGCAGCGACTGACTGACTATGGTTAACTATGTGAAAGAGTTTACGGACTGGTCCGCGCAGTAGGTATACCCCGTTTGGTAAGGACGTCTACCACGCGAACCTTTCCTTCAAGTTACAACGTAGGAAGATTCGTAAAGCAACCGTACCCAAAAATGTTCGACGCGTCGAAGCGTACGGATCATAAATATTCACTGATACACATCCGGTCCACGTCCGGGCCGTCACGGTCCACGGGGCTACCTACGAACTCTTTAAGATGATTTGGAATGGTGTGATGGCTTGGTGACTATCAGCAGATGACGAAATGTATGTCGTAAATTGATGATTGCCTCTACTTCGATGAGCAAAGTTGTTAAAATTTCGTCTGTGACTACGTGGTTGTAGATGCAGGCATCCAGTGCTCTCTTTACAGAGCGAACCACTCATTCCCATGAAGGGCGATGCAGGCGGGATAAAACGCCACCGAATCCTTACGTTGGAGACGTATTCGCAAACGGGTTTCCCAAATACAGATGCAGATCTGGCATAGGTAGGTCAGCACCTTCCTGAACTTTTGTTTTTCCGTCTTTTTTTCTCAGTTACATAGCAGAATTTAAAAATCCGTTTTCTACAGATTTGTCTATTTCCTATCTAAGCTAGATAATTAAATAATAAGCTCAAATTGCCCAAATCATAAGTTTGACCTTGTACTGTATTGTAGGTGACGGTCAGTAAATCAAGATAGGTACTTACCAGAGTTTTTCCACAAAAATTTATTTATTTTAATTCGATAAGCATTATCTATTCTAATTTACCTTCGATAAAAATCTTTGTTGGGACACGGTCGATAAGATTTGATTGTTTATGATAACAATAATTGGTTGGCCGTATACTCCGCTTCTATACATAGCGCTATGTATTAACTTTTAGTATGAAGTTTCATTGCTCTGAATTTGTTCCAGTTTGTCAGCAAGTTTGCAGGAAATTTAAATCGAGACTTAAAACCGATTTTGTTTTTTTGAAAATTTTACTATGCTTCTTATGACAAAACTAACAAAAGGGTCGATTTCAACATAATGGGAATTTTCCTCATTAAAATTTCCTGCAAGTGGCCCTAAGAGATTTTCAGTTACGCGTTTTAGAAATCTGTGTGTTTCAGCTGCAGCTGCAGCTTTATACCTTTTGCACCTAAGCCATACAGAAATCGAAACAGACAAATATTTTATTCTGCACGTCAATTTCGAAAACTCGAAAACCAACAGATGAAAGTTAAACAAGCAACAACATTTTAGTAATATCGTGGCAGGAGCTGACGCGATGATTTAAAACTTCAGAAATTTCGTAAAAGAGAAGCGACAGAAAAATGTATGACGTATTTTATAAATTAAGGATCTTTTCGACGTTGAATTAAACATTTAAAAAAATTTATCAATTCGGTTTTGAAAAAACTTTAAAAATTAACAAAGCGTATCAAGTTTTTGACTTTTTAACTAGTGCTGGCCACTATTTGATTACGCGGACTTATTACTAAGTAAAAAGTCCGCGTAATACTGGTTTTTTGGGTTTTCTTGGATGTGCTGCTGCTCTGAAATTATTATCGACAATAACTTGGTAGTGTTAGAAAAAATCTGCTGTATTTCTTGCCTACAAGTTAAGTCAAGAGACTATATAGCGTTATTTTTCGGTAATATACCGTCAATTCGCGGCGGCATACAAAAGAAGCATTTAATTTATATTGAAATTAAAAACTCAGATAAAGCTAATTGTACTTCGTTAGAAAAAATATTAATATAAAATTGTTCTTCGGCGGAAGACCGTATTAATACTACATGTGCACCTGAATAAGTACAAGAAAATGTGACGATCCGCTTCATGAAACATCTATATCGCAGCATACGTTGTGCGTAGAAAATTAAGACCATATTGTTTTTTAAGAAAACTTTAAAATTACCTTTTGTTGGGACAGTTACTTAAGTGCAAAACAATGTTACCTAAGAGACAAAATTAGGCTGCGTGTTAATTGAAATTAGGTTGTACAATACAATTGTCTTTACACTGAACAATCTTAATCAGTCATTAGAATCAGTCTTCGGTTTCTACGTAGGTTACAGTTTTGCATAACTTTAAAAAAACAACATGTAATAACCAAAATATTATGTTTCTTGCTTTTCAAAATTAAAAATTTTTTCATGCGATTCAACCATTTTTTAAAACAGGAGGACAACAGATCTGACTGCTGGTTTTCTACGTGCTGATTGAACGCAATCACTGCTTCTTCAGAGTTGGTAAAAGTGAAATCTCAACAAATCTTTGAATTTGGGGAAAATACAGAAGTCACAAGGTGCTAAGTCAGGGCTATGTGCTGGATGGGTGAACAAAGTCATTTTTAGCTTGCGAAAAAGTACAACTCTACTTTTTAGTAGTTATCATGATGTAAGAGAACGCGGCTTTTTGGTCGACTTTCGCGAACTTTTTCCAACACCATGGGTAAACAAATGGTAGAATAGGGGAAAGGGTGGAAAGTTGGGGATATTTAAGCTTTAAAGGTCAATAATATAAAAACTACATCGTAAAACAATCACGTCTATTTTTTAATTAACAACTTATTATTATTATTCTAATATTTAGTCTCTTTACGAACTTTTGGTAAGACATTTAAGAGAAAAAAAAATGTGTTTTACCCCGTCTTGCCCCCTGGAGCTGGTAAGATTACCTTTTACGCCTGTCACGACTTCGCTCCCATGACTTTAAAACTTCCATCGGAATGGACGATTCCACCATGGGCAACAACATTGCGGCATATTTATCAGAGGTGACGCCGAGGCACTCTTAAGCGTTAAGCTGTGACGACAAAGTATCATACAGGTCTGTAAGTGCCATTTCTTTTTTCTTATAAATGACCAACTGTATCAGATTTCTAACTGTCTTGCCTTTGACAATGGTTCCGTGGACTGAATCAAGTATCGAAACTTTTGAAAATTATCTATCTGCGTATCTTTATGTATAGATTGCCCCCAAAAGGATATCCGGCTAATAGCTTGACCATAGAACTTTTTAAACTCTAAAATAGGCAATATCAAATTATTATACTAGTCTAAATTTCTTATGATGCCACCGCTAATCCTTCCAGTCTTCATATTAACCAGTGGAGACTGAAAACAGTTTCATAATCTGTACGCACCTTATAGTATCGACGTTTGTATCCCTCTGCTATTTCAAGATCTTTAAACACTTCGTCCTCATCTTTGACACCGTAAAAAAATTGTTATATTTCAATTTTTTTTACCTTCTCGTCGATTTTAAATAATTCCTCTACTTTTTCCTCGAAGTACTAAAATGATGCAGAGATATTGGTCCTCTCCTTGAACGCAGTTAGCACATCCTTTTCTGCGAGGCTGAAGAAATATCGCAAGACGGTTCGTCGTTTCTTTAAATCTTCTATCACCGTCGCCACAATGTCAAAACTAATTGAATTAGTAATATATTTACGAAACAAACATCTTGTAAAGCCTTTTTGTCTTTCGCAGTTATTGTGCATTGTGACTGAAGTAAACAAATTTTTAAAGAATAGATTGCTTTCGCCATCCAGCGTGCTTGATGCATCGCTCCGGGGGGCCTTAGTTTTAGTTTTTTCTCTGTGTCTCCTCCCAAAAATATTACGCACAGTTCGACCAATTCGCGGTAGTCATCTCTTACAAAACCTTTGTCTAAGTTTGCCTTATAAAACATTAATAAAGCTTGAATGTCTGTCTCGGCAACAAGTCCTTTTACGAAAATAAGAGGTGGTTCAAAGTTACTAGAATCGATGTTTTTCCAATTTTCTCTGAACTTTTTGAACAGCGGAATATCAGGGCTACTAGTAACTTGCTTAATCTTGGTTTCAAAGGCAGCTTTTAGAACCAATTCATAAACATGATGACGACGAAAAGCAGCAATCCTCTTCCTAAAGTTTTCTCCAAAATAGCAGAAGCTCCATTGAAACGACCAGTATGTCCAGCATGTCACAGCACATTATTTGTTGTTGGTTGTCTCGACGCTTTTAAATTAAATTGTTGATAATAAAATTAAAATGCATATTATTGTTAATAAAACTATAAAGTTAAATGTTCATATAACTTTTCCAAGGCTATTGTAAGTAGCCCTACCATTTATATTCGTTTTAATTTTTCCTTAGTAAATCCGGGTTTTTATCGACGAAACTGTACTTATCGTTAATGATGAACACAGAAGAATATTACCATCTTGGGATTTTTCCAGTTTCACTCTTAAAAAGTGGTTTTTCTTCTATTTTAATTTTATCTAAAATTTTACGAACTTCGTTAATGACCCATAAATTTTTGATAATGATGTATTTAAAATTTCTTGTAGTCCATCAACCTTTTGAGATTAAAGTCGCTACTCGTACATAAGTACGAGTAGCGATTTATCTTTTCAAACCAGGAAATGAAAACTTGACGTTGAGGTTAAGCCTCACAAAGAAGCTATTGGAGGTTTAGCTTGTATTGAGGATTAGCAGGGGTACAAATTATGACAGAGCTATGAAGACTGCAAGTCTTATACCTATCGTGTATTATTGTGAACCATTGAATAATATTATTGATAAATTTCAATCTAGCGATTGACACTCAGCATTTAGACAGGTCTCCTTCGTTATGTGTGTGTTTATTGCAAAGATATTTTACAAAGGATTGATAAATCCCTCAATAATCTGTGCCAGGTATAAAATAATTTTTGTTTTTCATTAATAAAGTAAAAGCAGATAAATGTTTAGTATCGACTGAGACCCCCTCTAGCTAAAATCACAGCTTGAATTCGTCTGGCCATGCTAGCGAGTATATCCCGGATACTTGCTCGCAGAATACGTTCCCACTCTGCAGTAATCACATGCTTCAGCTGTCTGATGGTCTGCGGAGCCGGTTGTACTGATCTCACACGCCGTTTCAGAACTTCCCAGATGGGATTGAGGTCGGGACATCGAGGTGGCCAATCCAAACGATGAATCCCGATCTCTTGCACATACGCTTTAACATCTCGAGATCGGTGGGCGCGAGCATTGTCGTCCATAAAAATCGAGTCTTCACCTAGAGCGGCCAATGCGGGTTGTGCATGAGGAATTAGAACTTCCGTTATGTATGCCCAGTCAGTGAGCCCTTTCAATGATGACTAACTCTGTACTGTACGATCCATTGAATTTATTCCTGTCCAAAACATAACAGAGCCCCCACCATTAGGTGTGATTTCTTCGAAACATGCCTCTGCAAAGCGTTCTCCTTGTCTTCGCACAAAGCACTCAACGCAAAGCACTCGCCGACGTCGATCTTCACCGAACAGAGATATCCTGGCTTCATCAGAGAACAAAACCCTATTCCAATCTTCTTGAGTCCATGATTCACAATTTCTAGCGAACCTATGCCTGTGAACTCGGTGCTCACGGAGTAATTTGGGGCCGCGGGCCGGGCGGTGACTGCGTATATTGGCAGCGAGAAGCCTCCTCCTGACCGTCCATAGACTAATATGCACATTTCTTACTTCTTGGAGGTTGTTCTTAAGATCGCCATGCGAAGATTTGCGATTTCTGAATGCGCGACTCACAAGAAAACGATCATCTCGTGGTTGGGTACATGGTTTTCTTCCAGAACCAGGCCTTCTCTCGACGGAACCAGTCTCCTGATATCGCTGCCAGGTCCTTTGGACCGTCGAGCTACTAACATTTAGCCTCCTAGCCACGAATCATTGGCTGCAACCCTCTTCAAGCAGCGCGATAATTTTGGTAGCTTTAACCACTTTATCTACCATTTTTGATACAGCCAAACAGCAATAAATGAAGCGTTGACAGTCAAGGATATGAAATTAATCGATGAAAATTGAATAAAAGTTATGAAAGTCGATGTTAACTTCTGGAACTTCGCGCCAAAAATGTAGGATAAAAGGGGTTTTCTGTAAAAATGAGAATCAAATGAAAATTTACCACGGCATTTTTAAAACCGGCCAGTAATGTGTACAAACGATTGAAGCCTTATTTGTATTGTATCTTTTTAAAGACGAATGAAAATCAAAACCGTCCGTTTTTTTTGCGAATGAGTGTATAATCTGATAGATATTAGGGTAAGGTTATTCTCTCTAACTTATTGCTACCTCATATTGCATGTTGCTCAGTAACATTTGGAAATGTTGCTCAACAAAAAGTAACTGCGGTGTGGATGCACGGTTAATAATTTATTAATTTTTTATGACCTTTAATAGTTTTCTATTGCAACTAGTTTAAAGTCACCACTTTCTACAATATTAAAAAATATTAGTTAAAAGTTTTCAAGAATATTAAAAATAAGTCAAGTCCATAAAAGAAAAACGTTTGCATTGGGTTGTTTTAATGAATATGAGATCTCTAACATTATGTTATAAGTCAAGGATTTGTATCCTCTGAAAGCAAACCTAAACTATTTACTATAACTTTTAAAATGTTAAGTTTAGGAATGACTTGGGAATGAATGATTCGCGAAATTAATTTTTTTTTTTTTTTTTTTTTATTATCTTATTTATAAAAGGGACTTTTATATTAAATACATGTCAGTCCCATTGTACCCTTACCTTAAGTATTACATTCTTAATACACACTATGAGCACAGACACAGACTTACATACTATGGTGTCTGGGTGGCGAAGCTGGCGAGCATGAGTCTGAACAGCATCTCTGCTTCCGGTAAATTTGGATACGAGAGTATTTTATTGAAGTATCCTACATCTTGTCTGTTCAATCCCAAACTCGCCAACAGAACCTCCCTAGACTGTCGAAAACGGACACACTCCGTCAGCAAATGTTGCACATCTTCAATCGTGCCACATGTGTCACAATTTGGGCTTTCGATCTTCTTCATTAAGAACCCGAACTTATTCGACGGAATATGTCCAGATCTCAATCTGTGAGCCAATACAATAAGTTTTCTATTTAATTTACTAAAATTTGACCATGGTATACACAAAGGTTCCGGCTGTATCGTTCTATACCATATGCCTTTATTTTGAGATTTCAATATGAACTCCTCTTTCCACTTCTCACTCATCATTCTTCTATACTTCGGCAACAGTTCGGAATAATTTGGCAGGATGTTCAGTTCTTTTCCTATGTGCACTGATATCTTGGCTAGATTATCCGCCGCCTCGTTACCTCTTAGGCCAATGTGTGATGGAATCCATTGCAGTTTCAGAAGCTTTCCGGACGAAGATATTTCATCAATTATCTTAATAATTTCGTAAGCAACGGGTACACCCAAAACCCCCGTGGTGCACAACTTTAGGTGTTGCAAAGCACTTTTGCTGTCACTACAAATAAGAATCCTCTCATTTGCAATATTTTTAGAGTATATTAACGCTTCCGAAATTGCTACGAGCTCCAAAGACATTATTGAAATAGGGTTGCCTATCTTAAAACAATTTTCCATGCTATTTTGTCCGTAAGGATCATAAAAGGCTGCTCCTCTACCATCAACACTCTTTGACCCATCCGTGTAAAGCACATGGAAGTTTGCGTATTTAGTCGATAATTCGTGAATTATTTCATACTTAAGATTATTTTGCTCTAACATTTTTTTTGGCTCTTTTATACATTCTAAATTAGTCTCGACGACATTTTCTAAATTGAAATTTGTAATCCATGTTCTTAGAGTATACATAATTAAAGGATTGTAAGAACTCACTTCATCATTTTTTAAAATATCATAAGCTGAAACTAATAAAGGAATTTTTTTATTTCTCCAATAAGCATTATCTGAAAGTGACAGAAGCTCCGCTAAATATTTTATTACTAGGTTATTTGATACTGATTTTGATTTTAGACAAAATTTGTAAGCTAAATATCTTCTCCTTAAATGTAATGGTAAAATTCCCAACTCACTTTCCATCACATGTATTGGCGTGCTTCTAATAAATCCGCCAATAATTCTTAGTGCATGATTTTGAACTTTATCCACTTTGTATAAATGTGATTTTGCACTATTGTCATATAGGTAACTACTATAGTCTATTCTACTTCTAATGAGAGCTATATAAAGTCTACGTATGTGTTTGGGATGCAATCCCCAGCTGGCGCCTGATAATATCTTTAGCAAATTAACAAATTTTTGGGTTTTTTCTACGATTTCATTAATATGTTTTCCCCAGCGGAGAGATTTATCCAACCACAACCCTAAATATTTATAGCATTCTACCTGATTAACGAGATTATTGTTAATTTTAAGTTGAATTTGTTGTCTTCTATATCCCCTAGTAAATAAACATACTTGAGATTTAGTTGTGGATAATTCTAAACCTAAATTATTCAAAATGTTTGTAAAAATATTTAGAGCTTGTTGCATTTGATATACACTATCATTTAAATTTGCAAGGGAACAATACAAAACAAAATCATCTGCATATTGGCATGTGTAGACAATTTTGATTTCCTGGCATATTTTTAATGTTACAATATTAAACAGAATTGGTGACATTGGATCCCCTTGAGCTAGACCTTTATAAGCAAACCTAGTTACCTTTTCATTGATGTTATCTTTTAAATCTCCATCAATCATTATATTGCTTTCAGATAAGAAATTCCATATGTATATACATATAATTTTACCTATTTTAAGTGCGTCAAGTATCTCAATGGTTTTATTTATTAGGACGTTGTTGTAGGCATTTTCTATGTCCAAAAAACATGCCAATGTGTTATTCTTATTCGTGAAGCCCAACTGAATTTGCGTTACAAGTTTAACCAAACAGTCTTGACATGATTGTCCTTTCCTGAACCCAGATGTATAGTCAGATAAAATTTTATTTTTCTCCAGATACCACTCCAAGCGTTTTGTTATCATAGCATGGAAAATTTTACAAGGACATGACATTAATGAGATTGGTCTCAACTTAGGTAATGAATTAATGCTGTTTCCAGCTTTAGGAATCGCAATCAGTTTAATTTTTCGCCATTGATTCGGAATCTCCCCGGATCTGAGGACTTTATTGTAAATGAACAACAGTTGCATTTTACCTATCAACGGGAGATTATACAACATAGAGTATGTGATGCTGTCTTCCCCAGGTGCAGTATCTTTTAGTTTAAGGCACCTATTCATTTCCTGTAAGGAGAATTCAGATTCTAAAAACTCATTGGAAGATGTGATATCCGGTCGACAGCATTGAACTAAATCAGGAGTAAGGCTATGTAATAGATTTAATTTATTTTCTAGAGACACATAATTTTTATTCGATTTATATCCCTTAACCCACCGCATTTTACGCCACATATCTGTTACCGAAACCGTCTCATCTATGGAGCTACAAAATCTTTGCCAATTTTTAGATTTAGCTTCCTTAATTGCCCGCTTGGCCATATTAGTTTTTAATTGAAGTATGTTTAAATTCTGTGGTGTGGGGTTTTTACGGAAATTTTTAAGTGCCAATCTTCTTTGGGCGACTAAGTGGGACAAATTACGATCCCAATATTCTTTGGGCTTAAAATTACTATTAGGGTCATTACACACTTTTGTTTCAGGGGTACTTTTATGTATAGCTGTAACGATACAATTATGTAATTTATCATATATTATTTGAGTAGAATTCTCCTCAATGTTTTGCGATATGTTATCTTCTATAAACTCTCTATACATTTGCCAATTAGTTTTCTTAATATTAATTTTTTTGGTCCATTGACTGGAATTCTGGCAACTAAGCTTAATTTTGATAACCATGTGATCACTGCCTAAATTTTCATTCATCACACACCACTTGCAATTTAGTGCGAAGTCTGCAGATGCAAATGAAATATCTGGCGACGTACTTTGTAAGTTTCCGTCCACTAACTTGATCCTTGTTGGTACACCATCATTGAGTGATACAAACCCAAACTCTAAAGCTGATTCATAGATTTGCTTACCCCTAGTGTCATTTTTGGTTGACCAGTTGGTGTGATGGGCATTAAAATCGCCTAAAATTAAGCAATTTCTTTGACATAACGAAAAAATCTCATCCCAATCAGCTTGCGACGTTCTAACTGACTGAGTACAATACACCAAAATACAGCTTCGTAATTGCTTACAATTAAAAAAATTAAGATGTAAAATTTCAATACCTGGATTCCTGATATTTGTAGCTAGTACCTGTGCCTTTATCGATTTATGAACGATAACTGCCACTCCTCCATAAGAATCGAACCTGTCTTTTCGAAATATATTGTATTGGCTCACATTCAACGAAGATTCTGGTTCTAACCAAGTTTCGGAAATACAAGCTATACAAATTTTTTCTTGTGACATAAGTAATTCTAATTCATTAATTTTGGGCCTTACACTTTGTGAATTCCACTGTATTATATTCATCGGTAAATTTCTTTGAATGTTACCCCCCATTATTTAGAAAAGATAATATTTTGTTTACAACTTCACCATTGCTAATTACACTCATAAATAAAGATAAACATTCTTTCATAGTTAATTCAATTATTAATTTCATCTTATCCTCTATTGCTTGATTGCTTAAAAAAATTTCCCTTAACTTGTTTGCGATTCTTTTAATGCTTTCCCAAAAATTATTTTTGTCTTGACTTTTACTACAATCTGAGTTTTCATTCAGCAACCTCGTTTCTTTAACTTTTTCATTGTCTATCTGAATCCCTTCTCTGTTTCTGCCTGCATTATTAGTGTTGTCAATTAACAGATTCTTATTGTTTCGCAGAGTTTGATTTACAAATGTTTTATTTCGTTCGGATAGCTTTGTATTTGTATGTACCACGGCTTTTGTTACCACGGAACTATAGGATCGTTGATCATTATTCCCTTTTTCGACCATCACATTTTTATCTTGACTTGATACATCTATTTCTTCACAACTTACAGGCATATTCATACGTGATTTTTCTTTAGTTGTCTTCTCTATATACATTGATAAAGCTTTTCTATAGGTACAGTTCTCTGAAGCCATGATCTTGCTTATCTCTTTTTCCTTTTGAAAAATTGGACATAGTTTATTTAAAGTCATATGTTTGCCTCTGCAGTTTATACAGTAGAATTTGTCTGTTTCACAATTCGGGTGATCTTGGCCACACTTTGGGCAGATAATTTTCTTTGAAGGGCACGATCGTGCTAAATGTCCAAATTTCCACCACCTTGAACATTGAGTCACTGGAAATGTATATGGTACCACTTTGAACCGACACCCGTAACTGTACACGTACGGGGGCAAAGTGGAACTTTTAAAACAAACCCGAATGGTTTCACTGTCAATCCATTCGCCTTCATCATTTACCTTTTTAAGCCTTTTAAAGGCCATAATTGGGCAATCACACTCAAAAGACTCAAGCATCTCCTCTTCTTTTATGTCCAAATCAATCTGTTTTATTATTCCGTATGATAAATTGACTTCATTTATCATTAGTGTCCTATATCCCAAATCCTGAAACTTTGTGCATTTTAATAGTTTATCTGCATTTTCTTTATTATCAAATTGGATCAATGTTTTAAATGGATTTTTGTTTTTAATCATTAATACTCCTTGAATATTTTCAGATCGTAATAATTTTGCCATTCCGAACTGCTTTGGTAAGGTTTCTTTACTTGTCATACTAACAATAATCTTATCTTCAGAGTAAATATCACTCTGTATATTATTTTCATTATTTTTCTTTGGTTCTGGCATGATAGAAAAACTTCTTGCTAAGCGTTTACGTCTACTTACTACTGTATTAAAACCTTCCTCATTACTCAAACTCTCCTCACTGTTTTCTTCTCTTC
Source organism: Parapoynx stratiotata (assembly GCA_910589355.1). Lineage (NCBI taxonomy): Eukaryota > Metazoa > Arthropoda > Insecta > Lepidoptera > Crambidae > Parapoynx > Parapoynx stratiotata. Next base: position 11,996,287 of record OU342457.1, read on the forward strand.
CTCTTTTCTCTAAATTTCTTTCATTTGTCATATTCACTTGTGGCCTGCAAACGACTTCTTCTTCGATGATATCACTTCCACCCGAATCAGAGAAAACATCAGTTTCACACGTTTCAATCATTGGGTATTATTAACAATCGACAATGAGGGTATGTGTAGAAAAAGTTTACAACGTAAGTAGCGGACCTGATGATGCGTGCGCTCGGCTCGCCTTCTCGCGCGCGACTTGCGAAATGACTTAATGGTCTAAATAAAAACCACAATGGTTACTGTTAACCAGCGACCACATAAGTCCATGCTGTTAACACATACTCTGTGCTGTTACCGAGGGAACTGTTCTGAGCAATAAAGCGTCGTTTTAAACCTTTGCATAAAATTTTGCACACCAAATAAAACAAGAAACTGAACGACAGCAATGAAAAGTAGTAGACCTCAGAGTTAGCACAGATAAGGCATCCAGTCTCCTTACTTCTATGACAGCTACAGTGGAGTTTTTGGCGGCATTTGACTAATGGCGGACGTGATTTTTATTTCGATGATTGTAATTTTAAGATGTTTTGTTTCGGAGTGGATATTGTTACGTAAAATCAGTGTAGTTTTGTGTAATAAGTGTCTGTGATGTTGTGCAATGTGGACGATAATCGAAATAAGCGTCAAGTGGTGTGAAAAGTGATGAGTTTTTTATCGTGGTGATACACCTCATCCAAGTCATCACAGTGTCTGCCATCGATCGTTTGACGCCAAACTCTCCCAACATGCATTTCAATGCAAACTACTGAAGAAATAAAACACTGAAGACTTGGCTGTACAGTATGTATAAGTGAACAACGAGACCAGTCGATAAAAAGTCGATAGAAATATTTTTTTTTTTTTTTTTAGATTTTACTATGTCTCGTCCCTGGTAATTAACATTCTAGCTACGCTGCGGGGCGCACCTGAAAAGTTTTGAGCCTGTGACGGGGTGAAGCCGGGGATAAAGAAAATACAGTTGGGTCGTCACTTAGGTATGGTATTTTTTATATTGAAGAATTAAGGCACAAAAAAGTGCCTTAAAGAAACTTATAGTCTTTGTTATTTATCAGGAACTGATCATGTGGTTTGTTGTAACTTTTAGTTTAAGCTTATAAAAATTGATCATCACTTTATAAATATATTACAATTATTGTTAGAAGGGAGTCAACCGCTCTACGCACTGACTCTGGTAAGAATGAACTTCGAGAACAAAACAAATAAAAAGAAACAGACAGCAAATTTAAAAACGGAAACCAAGATAAAAATGGCCAGAGAAGAGCGTAATGACAGCAACGAGGCGCTAATATAGCTATGGCGCCTCGTTACAAGCCTAAAGTATTAAAATTACCTACTGATAGAATTGTATTAAAAAAATTCTATATAATCTCCCTCTAATTCAATGCACTTCCTACATTTATTAAATGAATTTTTAACCCGGTGAAAAAATATTCGCCGTCTTTGCCTTCAAAATGTTCATTAACTGCCGCTTTCATTTCCTCGCCACTTCAAAATCTCCGTCCTCGGACATCCTTTTTCAAATTGGAAAAAGGAAATAATCGCTAGGGGCCAGGTCTGGACTGTAGGGTTTATTTCTTCACATCCTGTTTCGCCGAGGGTACGCCTTGCAACTCTGGCCGTGTGGACGGGCACGGGCGCATTGTATTGCAAAAATGGGACTCCTTTTGCCAGTTTGCTTTTTCTTTTCTATAATAGTCGCCGTTCACTGTAGTATTTTGGGAAGGTAGTCGATAAACAAAATTCTTTCACAATCCGAAAAAACAGTGGCCACGAGCTTGGACGCCGTTCTTTCCACTTTGAATTTCCGTGGCGGCTTTTCTCCCTTTTCTATCCACTGCATTGATTCTTGTTTTGACTCCGGATCGTATTGTCTAATCCATGTTTCATCGACAGTGACAAGGCGAGAAAAAACATCGTCAGGATTATCGCCACAGATGTCCAAAAATCTAATAAACTGCAGACACCTCTTCAAATATTTCCGTCAGCGTTTTGTTTTTCTTTGTGAGGAATTTCATGACAGCTCTGTACTCCAATTTTGTAGAAAGCACTGATGAGTCAGACATGGTGATGTTTGAGATTCAATAACTAAAAATGTAATGATGCTATTAATGACTTGAATCTTGGTATTTATATTATTTAGAATACCTTCAATTATTGGTGTGCAGCGCTACTCATTTCACCAAATTTCACAAACATGGTAACAAACAAATAAAATATATTTAAATTGGATTTCTACAGCAATCCCTTATTTATATTTATCGAACTTGGTATGTTTCGGACCCTTGTACTAAATTTATGTGAATGACACATTATTTTCATTTCTTTTGATAAGAGTCAACTAGCCTATTAGTGGTGTGCTACTCATTAGTGATGATGTACCTTAGTAAGTAAGGTGGGCTCAAAACTTTTTAGCCACCCCTCGTATGATTATCACTGCAATACAGTTGCTTGCGGATCCCTTGTCTTACATTGTGCCCGATGCAACAGACTCGCCAGTCGCCACCTGTGACATAAAGACTCTACGTATCAGGTGAAATATCGATGTTTGTAACAACATAGAATATTGGTTACACCTCTTTTTACTCTTTCAGGGATATACGAGGTGCGGCTAGAAAAAAACCGGACTGATGCTGAAAAAAAAAATTAATTTACAATTATTTACAATTTCATGTTATCTCCTTCAATGTACTCTCCTCCTCGGTCTCTACACCGCTCCATACGAATTTTCCACTGTTCATAGCAATGCTGCAGATCATTTTCGGTAAGTCCATACATTACTTCCGTCGCTTTTTCTTTTACTGCTTCAACAGTCTCAAATCTAGTTCCTTTCGAAGCTGACTTGACTTTAGGGAAAAGAAAAAAGTCACAGGGGGCCAAATCAGGTGAGTAAGGTGGATGATCTAAGATGGGAATGTTGTGTTTTGCCAAAAACGTCTTCACTGACAACGCACTGTGAGCTGGGGCATTGTCTTGGTGAAGGATCCATGACTTTTTTCTCCACAAATCGTTCCGTTTTCTCCGTACTCGCTCACGTAGGGTAGCCATTCCCATCTTAGATCATCCACCTTACTCACCTGATTTGGCCCCCTGTGACTTTTTTCTTTTCCCTAAAGTCAAGTCAGCTTTGAAAGGAACTAGATTTGAGACTGTTGAAGCAGTAAAAGAAAAAGCGACGGAAGTAATGTATGGACTTACCGAAAATGATCTGCAGCATTGCTATGAACAGTGGAAAATTCGTATGGAGCGGTGTAGAGACCGAGGAGGAGAGTACATTGAAGGAGATAACATGAAATTGTAAATAATTATAAATAAATGTTTTTTCCAGCATCAGTCCGGTTTTTTTCTAGCCGCACCTCGTATGTATATGGAGATGTGATATGTCATGTTATGAATAACCCATAGATTTAATTACGAACTTACCTACTTTTGATTTGAAGTGTTATCGATGACATGACAAAAGATGTAAAAAATTCATGTCATAGACCCTTGTCAAAGATGTGATAATGAAAATATAGTTTGTAGGGTCTTATTTTATTATTATTTTTGTAATAATGTTCATTCCATATACCATATCCGCGGTGAAGTTCTTTTTTTAAAGCCATTCTACAATCTACTAACGCTGGAATTCATAGATATGATAAATCGTGTGATTTTCTACCTCAGATATTCATATTTAGATGTAAGTATTTTTATTAATGCAGGTAGTAGTGTGAGTGAGTGTTGTACTAGCTACGAAGTTGTAGTAAAAGTGGACCTTTCATACTAAAAGCTATACTCGTATTGAAAGTTATACTCGTATTAATTTTTTTCTGAGAGCTGAAATGTGATGTCATTGACAGTAACTTATCACCGAATCTTAGAAAAAGGATGATATAGAATATACATACGCGTACACCCGTAAAGGATAGAAATAAAGTATGTGTCAAAACTATGTTGCTATGCTAGTAAACATTTTCCCAATAATCATAATGTTAATAAATAAGCAGTAACATATTTGGAAAAATAAAACCACTTTTGTATTGTTGTTATTATTTATTTTTTATTTTATTTTATTTTTCTTGGGAGAATAAACATTATCACAGTAGAATAATATTACTTAAGATTAAAATACATATAAAAAAAAGCGATTGTGGAACCCACAAAAAGTTCTAAATAGTTCTAAATCTGTTAAACCGTCAAATATGTAAAAATCCATTAGTCGCCTCTTACGACACCCAAGGGAAGAGAATATTTTAATTTTTATAAATACTTACAGATTTTACAATAACTACAGCTTCCCTTTCTTGAACAGAACTACTGGTGTTATCAGCTGTACTAGGACTCTGAAAACAGTTTTGAACAAGCAGTTTAATAAACAAAATATATCCAAAATTTTAATTCCATAACGCTATTTTAATTGTAATGAATTTACCACAATCAGAATATCTTGTTGAATCGTAGCAGCTTGGGGTTCATTTAGTACTTTATCATCATAATTCTGAAAATCAGAAAACAGACATAGAATTCAAAATATATTCAGTTCATTTTTAGTTCTTTGTTAAATACATAAGAATTTATTTTAAACTATTTTTCAAAAAAAAATGTTGAAAGCAAAGAACTTACATGTATCCACAATTTTGGAAATGCACTTTTATCCAAAAATACTTTGCGTAGGGTCTTACGAAAGAATCGGGTCTCAAAATGCTTAGAGCATATGCGCGTGTTTGCGGTTGGCTTCCAATTTAGCCTACCAGTCGTTTTAACCCATGCATCACGCACTTTCTCATCGTTGGGGAACCTTCAATATAGATAAATAATATTAGCATTATAATGTTTGTATTAGGGTGCAGTCCAGCATACGGTGATAGTTCGATTCCCGCCTAGTGGCAAAATAAAGTTTAAAAATATTTTTAATATACCAGGCTATGTTTCTAGTGTGCAAAACGTGCAACGTAGAAAATCTACAATTATTTGTTGTTATTTAAAAAATATTGTGAATAATAAGCATAGATTACATACTTTTCTAACAGACGGCGTAACCCAAATGTAATCTTACTTAAAGAATCCATAGGAGTTCTTATCACACCCAGGATTAATTTATAAATATGCAATTTCACAAACAACCTAAATGGGGCTAATTAATATCTAAGATAGTCATGTTTCAAAAAGTGACTTAGTGCGGAATTTACCAATTAAACAATTATTTGCGATAATTATGTATAAATCAAGTAAATTGTAAAAAATGGCAGGTAATCTATTAAGAATATTTAAAATAACTAATTTTAAATATTTCCCTTTAAGTATGGGTAATTTACATTTTCTTCGACAGGTATCCCTAAAACACATAAAACCCGGCTAAATTCAGATAACACTTAAAATGGCAGCCTCCCTTGACTTTCGTTGACATGTTTTCTTAGTCGGCAAATACGATAAAGCAACAAATTTTCATTAGCTATTTATCGTATTTTTCACGCTATTTTGTACACGATTTAATGTAAATAAGCGGTAACTATTAATAGTACACTTAGTGATTTAGATAAAACGATGAAATATGGGACTTACGTGTGAAACGTTATGTTTTCGTGTTTTCGTTCACTGCGACTTTTGCAGCCGATAATACAACACCGTACCATTACTTATAAAGGTAGTGGAGTAAAACACAATAAATACAAGTATGATTAAGCAGTAAACACAGTCCAAAACGTAATATTTCACGACGACACAAAGAAACACACATTACTGTTTGGCACATACGGTACGTGTCAGACAAATAAAAACACGAACTCTAATAAGGACAGAAAATAGTATACCTATCTCTACCGCACTTAGGAAAACACTGTTTAACTAGCTTGTTCGCTCTTGACATTGACATAAGCATGTCAGTTCTATATCATCCTTTTTTTAAGCACCGAATCCACAAAAAATTATAATGGATTTTGATCTGGCAGTATTAAACTCAATTAAAATGGAATTTTCGGATGCAACTAGTAAGGGTTGTTTTTTCATTTTGGGCAGTCTTTTTTGCCGAAAAACTACTTACAGAAATATTGACCCGGTTTGATTCCTGGTTGAATATTGGGTCCTTACCTATGAAATTTGTGTTTTTTTTCTCTCTTAGTATTTTGTCTGTAACTATTAAGATTCAGAGTATTCCTAAAAAATAATTACCTCGTCTAAAAATATACTATATTTTTGAGCTCTTTTGATTTGTTTTGATAATTTGTTGTAAGTTTAATTGTGTTAAAATTGGACACGGAGACAACTCTTTTTAAGTGCCTCCCGAATACATCATTTTATTTGGATTAACTTAAAAACGATAAATTATTTTTATGAAGTGTGATATTACACATATTATTAAAGCTTGTCTAATGATAGATGCCAAATATTATTATCTTTGGATTTGTCGTTGTGAAGAAAACTGAAAAAATTTTAGTATGGAAAATGCAGAATTCCCCAAAATCTCCATACAAAACACCAATTTCATAGGTAAGGACCTACTATGAGAGTTGGGAAAAAATGAATGCCATTGTTAAATCTCAAACCGGCAGGTGTCGCGATAGTATAGGAATATTTATCATAAATAAATTACATACTGTTTTGATGGGTTACATTATGCAGTAAATAATAATATATACATGTTAGATTTACTTAATAGTAAAATTGGGGTACCTAACTAAAGGGTCAAGCATATATTTTTTGTGTTTATTTTGCGATCTTATCGTACACATAAGTAAATAAAATTATTGTTATTAGGTCGTGATTAGTGTCACATCTCAATGTCTTACGAGTATGCTTTTCTCTGAAATTCCATGAGTAACGGAACCTGAAAGTAATTTTCTTTGTTTGAGCTAAAATGAAATTTTGGGAACAAAAGTTATTTTTCTGTTGCTGTTGCAATCTTTTCTGTTCAAAAATCAGCCAGGCAGCGTGGTAGTGTTACGGCCACCCTTTTCTTGTGTTACTGCCCGTAAGAAGCGAAGCAAACAAAGCTTTTCCTTGCCATAGTTGGACCTTATATCTATTCGAGGCAAAACAACGAGCTCGCTACAAAAGGACTAAAATAATTTCAGGCAAAAGTCATCTTCCAACATCTTATATGTTATATATATTTATAGAGAAGATTATATGAAAATGGTTGGTTTGCTTAGTTTAGTTAGTCACCACCCTTTATCGTAAATAATTTACACGTCGACTTGTGTGCTGATGTAACCTCAAATAACAAATCTATTTTTTTTTAGGTATTAAAAATGTTGTGCCAACGTTGTCAGCGACATCTACGAAATTGTGAGGGCCTTAAGTGTGGTACTTGCGAATCGAAATATCACTTAAAATGTGTTAGCGAGTCCGTAAAAGATCTTCGGAACTCCGGCGACCGAGCATACCAGTGGCAATGCGCACTATGCCAAAACTCTAGAACAAAAATTAATTTGGAAAATCTTACATCAAAAGATGACACATTACTGAAAGCAATCAACCTTATTAGTGAAAAATTTGAATTAGTCAACAAGATACAATTACCAAAATTAAGCAACGAGTTAATAAACCTTAAGTCACTAGCAGATAACATATTTCAACAAAATGAAAACATATTGCACAAAATTGAGGAACGGGAAATGAAAACTAAGAAACAGAAATATTCTATAACAGCCAATTCACACACATTTCGTAGAAGGAGCATTAAATTGACTTCTTCTAACGTAAAAACACAAGAAGATAATGAAAATAGTGATGCACATGCACTTTCGTCTACTGAAAAGACTGTGCGGTTCAGACCTCGTAGAAGATCTTATGTCTTGAACAAAATGTTTCATTTATTAAATAGAAAATTGAGTAAAACCAAATCATCAAAGAAAATCATCTAATGAGTATAATGAGTGGTTTTATTTTTCCAACCCCGACGCATAAGGCGAGTTTTTATAAGTTTCACGTGTAGGTTAAAAAACAAAATGAACTTGAGTAAGTTGTGATTTTTTATATTTTACATTGATTTACTTACTACTGTAAATAAAATAAAAAATATATTAAATTATATATCATAGAACAACAAATTTAAAAAACATTCTAATGACAACATTTGTATAGCTTTTGTATAAATTGGATTTAAAAGAGATTGGAAGTAAAACCGGAATTGGTTTGCCAAAACGCCTTATTGGCAAAAATGGCTTTCAAACCCAAGAGTTCATCATAAAAATTTATTATTTTCGATAAACAACAATTAAAATTATTTTTTAGCATTTTTACTCGACAGCCGAAGGGGGCCGTTTAAAAATGAACCAAGTAATCTCCTGGCAACATTCAGAATCGTAATCTGCAAGCTTGTCTAACTTCAAAACTATTCACAGAAAGCGGTCCTCATATTTTGCACACTCAACTTCGAAGAGAGGAGAAATCGCGGGGAGTCTTCTTCACACAACTTCTTCAAAATATTTTGTCATCTGGTAGATCATCAGTCTTCATTGTGTTCTATAAAATTGTAAATAATTTGTGTAATGTATCTTCATACATTACAGCATTCTGGACGACCTAAAATATAATACAATAATTAAGTTGATACATACAGAATCTCTCCCAACCAGTAAACGACTCCCAGCAAATTTTTTAGAAGAACACCAAGTTATTTACTTGTTCAAATAAATAGCCCTGTCCTCATCTCTTCTTCGGTCTTCCTCTCCCTGCATTACACAGCCGCTTTTCTCTCAACTTCTCTATCACTGGAGAAACTTTCAGGCATCCCCTGATATCCTGATATATTCATTCTTCACTCTATCAATCATCATCACCCCACACATCCACATTAATATACGCATTTCGGCCACATGCAATCTATATTTATCCATCTTTTTCATAGTCCAACATTCCTATCCATACATAACAACAGGTCTTATGATTGTTTTATATATTTTGCCTTTCAATATAAGGGAAATGCGTGGGTCGCATGTAGTTCCCGTGACCTGTCGCCATTTCATCCATCCTGAGCTAATTCTTTGCTTGACGTCTCGATCTATTTCCCCGTTTTCCTGCAAGATTCAAACTGCTGCAAACGTGTTCCGTCAAGAGTAACCGGACAGGGATTGAAGAGATCGCCAAAATGCTGTCGCTACCGAAACGATAGGGTAAGCTTCTACGTATTTGCTTAAATCACATTGAAGCGTATATATGCATTACTATCACTATCCTTAACTAAGGGCCCATCTAAATCTAAAGATATCATATCAAAAGAAGAATTACCTTTGTCCGTTAGGACCATAGGATGCTTTATATACCAAAAATGTTTCTGTCGCAAATCTCGCCCGACGGAACTCCGGCAGACCTCCATAAATGGCAGGGTCGCCATGTATAGATGGGAGATTGCGAGAACAAAGTAAACAACTCTATCGTAGGTGTCTCCGTTTAATAATGAATAATAAAATAGACATCATATATCTTTACATGTATGGGCTGGCTTGAAAATTACAATTTGGTGAGATGTACCGTATGATTAAAAATGTAATTTGTTTAATTGTTTTCAACGTAAGGAGATCATTATGTAGCCATTTGGTAACAGTATCAAGGCCTTTGGCAGCTAGTGCATATACTTATTCCCAACTCTTTCCGTAAAATTAAACAGCTGTATCATCGGCATATGAGACTATTTTACCATTCAGTTAAATTCAGTTCAAGTAGTTTCAGCGAGGTCATTAATATATCTTAGAAATAGGGTAGGTCCAAGAACACTACCCTGTGGCATACCGTATTGTGTACAACATTCCTCAGAACTATAGCAATCATCATCCACGTTAACTCGCTGTGTTTTTTGCTGCAGATAATTGTAAAGAAGATTTAGAAACTTACCTCCAACACCAATTATTTCCATTTTACCTACAAGGATGCTGACGAACAACACCTTTCTAGGGACAATCTTCTCTCTTGACAATCGCCTTCTTAGGTCTTAAACACACACAACCTTTTTCTTGCTGTCCAAATGTTTTACTATGTTGCTAGTTAATTTAAGACTTGCATCTTCAGTGCTTTTCTTTTCCCGAAATAAGTATTGAGAGTCTGCCAGTAAGTACTATTTATTTAAGATATATAAAATCTATATAATATATATAATCTTTCATTCATTGTTTTATCCAATATTTTGAAAATAACATTAAGAACAGAAATAGACCTGTAATTATTGACATCTTCTCTAGCCCTATCGATAAAAATAGGATGTACAATAGCTTGTTTCAATGTGCGTGGAAAAATATCTGTGGCATAACTTAAAGAACAAAAAAAAGTGAAAGTTTGATCTCATTCCAATTTGTTGCAACTATCTTACTTTTTGATGATAATTCAATATATTGTTTTCTTTTCTTTACATAAGAAGAATGGTGCCTCGAGTTTTTGTATTATTCAGTATTAACATAGACATATAATTTATATTATTAATAAAAATATCTTGAGACATCAACTAGCCCCATTCTGAGCAACTAATGCTGCTTGTGTTAGGTTATGTCCGTATGAATCGAGGAGCCACTTTTCGTATCTTATGTATTACTCAATGTTACAAAATATAACATTCAGTAGTACATAAAAAAAAATGTAGGTTCAACCCTCAATTTAGTAGTACAAACTTAAAAAGTTATATCAATGTAAAAGTGGCTCCTCAATCTAAACATCTGAATTGAGGAGCCACATGGAATATGGAAAGCACTTCATAAATATTTTTGAAAAATATTGTATCATCATCAACAACCTCTGCTCGTCCACTGCTGGACATAGATCTCCCCTAATGCACGCCACCGCTCACGATCTTCGGCCGTTCTCATCCAGCCCACTCCAGCCAACCTACGAATATCGTCATCCCATCATGTCACACGGCGTCCCACACTGCGTTTGCCGAGTCGCGGTCTCTACTCAAGAACTTTACGACTCCAACGGTCGTCAGTTCTACAGCTAATATGACCAGCCCACTGCCACTTCAGTTTGCTAATACGGTAGGCTATGTCGGTGACTCCAGTTCTCTGTCGGATCACATCATTTCTAAGACGGTCCTTCAGAGTTACTCCGAGCATCGCCCTTTTCATAGCTCGCTGAGCGACTTTAAACTGGTAGACTGGGAGGACGCACTGGTCGAAGACTTTTGTCTTGGTAAGCTTCGTAATATTGTATCATTTAGTGGCAATTGTGTACAACGCCTACTAAATATCTGAGTTCTGAGTCCAATACTATAGATATTCAAGAATATACTTTTATTGTGGCTCCTCAGACCATACACACAACTAGTCATTTTTCAAAGAAGCAATTGTTCCATTAGAGCACAATCCCTACATCATTTAGTATCAAGTATATTAGATTTGTAGGACAAGAGCCCGGAATTAAAAAAGAGGGAGTAAGTAGGGAGATATGGCACATTTTAACTGGCCACTCGATCCTGACGTTCTGCCTAACAAATGATTGACATTACCTACCTGAAATCACAAAGTAAACAAAAACTAAAGACACAAAAATTTTGTATATATGTCTACCCAAAACATATGTACAGTTCAACGTTGTGTATTATCGGTATATGAAAAACAAGTTACGTTTTGATATTCCTTAAGAAAGCGCTTTTAAGGGTGATATTATATGAATGAAACCAGGATTACTAGTTTTTGAAATTAATTTTTTTAAAAATCGACAATATTCTCTCTGTACAGAATTTTCATAATTTTACATTTCATAAGTTAAGGAATGAATAAGTATTGGTTGATTCGTGCTTTTATGTATTTTATAGTGAGAATCATTAGTGAATATAATACTAAAACAATACTTCATAACTACATGTTCAAAAATGAAAGACATATTACAAGCAAATTCACAGTGACTTTCTCTTGTATCAAAATACAGCACGCCGATTTCGGATCTCTTTTTATATATATTATAATCCTGTTGTTATTTTCCTTAAATTATGTCTAAAGGTATTAACGAGAAACTACGGATAAACCTGTTCTAACAACTATTATTACAAATATTGAAGAACAAGAGTTACACAATATTTAAAAAATCTTGTGTAACTACCGTGAGAATCAATAACATCCTGAAATCTTTGTTGCATTGATGAAATCAAGTTAAAGCATTCATTACTGCCTTTGGAACTACTCCATATTTCGGAGACATGATTAATAAGGCTTCGCGTGACCTGGCTCGGTTAGGTTCTGTCCCAGTGCTTGACTATCAAACCCCAGAGATTCTCGATGGGGTTTAGTTCTGGACTTTAGACGGCCATGGTAACGGTTCACTGCGGTGGCGACTGAACCATGCTTGGTTCAAACGCGAATTATGAAGAGCGGAATTATCTTTCACAAAAGTAAAAGGCTCAGACTCAGGAAAATATATCTCCATACTAGGTAGTAAAACCTCTTCTAATACGAGTATCTTATTGTATTGCTGGCTGTCCATTCTTCTACTTATTTCAGCCAATTCACCGGGACCACTGGATGTCATCCACCCCCAAACACCAAAACTTATTCGACCACTTCTCCTCGATGGTAGGATATTTCTTTCTAAATACCTGGTATTATCAGGTCGCCACAAAGATATGCGTCCATCAGTTGAAGACACAAATACTTTTTCGTCAGAAAAAAAAATGTTTTGCTGAAATCGTGTAATAAATATTCTCTTATCTTTGATATTAAAATTAAATTTAATTAGAACTCATTTATTTCGGGTGTGACCATGGGGTGTGACGCATATTGTGTTAGTAACATTGAATCCTTGTTAATACAGTAAGCGAATTCAAAATAAACATTATAGCATTATCATAAATAATTAAATTGTCATTTTATTATTAAAAACATATTTTGGGAGTGCGGTGTGAGATGCTGAACCATCCAGTGACGCAGCATAGGAATCTCCTTTCTCGGAGCCACAGTGTTCAGGATGCCGTTGGTGCCGCCCCTCACTCGCCGCGTCAGGGATGCGATCCTTTTACGCATTTTAGCGTGAAAGCCATCTTCTCGTGCCCAGCGAACAGGTTAGTTTAGCTCTTACCAGTACTTAAAAACAGAAATAAGTTCCCCAGGTAATTTGGTTTCTGTTGTCATTTTGTGCCACACTTTATCATAAGATACAATATCGAAGGCTTGCGACATATCAAGATAGCAGGCATAGACAGGCGATTTCTTGTCCGTATAGTATCGTACAGTCTGCTGGACGCATAAAATGGCAGCTTCTGTGGACAACCAAGGTCTAAAACTGTAAGTTTACATGTTCTCTCGACTGTTTATCAAGCAGACTGTCCAACATTCTACCGGTAATGGTGGCCAACGATATTGGTCTGTAGTTATTCTTTTCTGAGGGATCACCATCTCTATTCTTAATCACCGGCACCACAATAGACTTTATTATATCTTCAGGGAGATACGAGTAACCAATACAAAAATTAAACAATATATAAAGTCCTAGGTGAATACCAGCGTATTTAAGATGCTCAACACTAAGTGCGTCATGGCCGGGTGACTTGCCCCGCGACATGTTTTAATAACCAATTTTATATCTTTGGCGCTGAGAATAACATCATCCTCGCCTGTACGCGCCTCAATGTCGGGCTCCTCACACGCACGGCCAGCCGAAAATGTTCTTTAAATAGGTTTACTATTTAACAAGGTTCACTATAACCTCCAATATTTACAGTGAGGCCAGGCCTTGGATTCTCTGCATTTGTCATTTTCAATTTTTTTTTCCAAAAGGACCTTTTTTGTGATGACTAGCCAACAAGTTCATTTTTAATTGTTGTGCATTGTCTTGACACCATTTTTGTTAACTTTCCTTCATTCTGTTGTATAATATATTATACCCACTTGTGGTTTCCCATACAAAAGCCACATTTAACAAAGCCTGGCCTGAGGGTGTAATTTTTTTTACATATATATTCTAACCTGGGATATGTCTCTTTTTTTGGAATTTTGTAGGAATTACAGTTCCTGTCTGATTTTATATTCAACATTTCTAGGTCTACATTTACATTAGTAATGTAGTTTTTGACTCTCTTTATGTACGTTATTAATATAAATAGGTACTTTTATAAGAGCCGCTTTAAACTTGCTATCTGGTGCTATCACTGCGTTTCCTTTTTGACCATGACCATGCATTTATGCTGAGCAGATAAAACTGGTTTTCGAGCTGGAGTTCTGTAATACAACCCAGCTGAGTGTAGGCGCCGTCGAATGCTCGAAGACGACACTTGCAATAAATGTGATAAATTTTCAATTTGTATGATTCCTTCACTCCGGAGTCTGTTCACTAGTTCCCTGCTCTGCGTTTCAGTGGTTTTTTGGGCACGGCCTCTGCTCTTACCGCAAAACACATCACCTTCTTCTTCCCATCGCTTGAGCCAAAGATATACGGTAAATAACTATGAATTTTTAAACAGATATAAATACTCACTGTTACTTCTATTTTGTTTGATATATCAGTAACAGACGGACCCACCTCTTTTAAAACCACAATTTAATGTTTTTCATGCGAAGAAATCCGGTACGGCACATATTATTACTCATTATCTCTATTATAAACAAACAATAATTTTATTGCTTCGCTGTAGTGCATACATGGCCAAGCCGCATTCGAATAATAGAAGTAATGCTTTTTCTGTTCTTATTAATATCATTAAACCACGGTTTTAATTGTAAGGGGGACTGAATTTTGTAATAGCGGTTGCCCTTTTGTACTGAACTCTCACCCCAAAACTTTTCCCAAGAATCCAGCAGAAAGTATCTCAACAAGGGAACTAAACCATGACAGTAATTTATAAAAGGGAAGATATCACAAAACTTTACAGCGTCCTTTGCTAACTGATCGGCTATTTCGTTTCTATTAAAAGGAGTCTCAAGAGTACAATCACTAGGTTGCTCATTGCTAACTATAAACTGCTCACTAACCGAAGGTGGCGCTATACGATCTAAAAAAGCATGTGCTAAAGATGGAGACAATCGATTATAGGTTATGGAGTTGTAAGCTGACCGGAACCGTTTTATACTGCGCCAGACAATAGAAGTGGGCGATAAAGAGGCACAAAAAGATTTCCAACCTTCACGTTTTTTGCTTTAAAAAGCTTGCGCATAGATTTTATAATGTCACAAAGTATGTCATAGTTTTTAAATGACATAATTATCCTCTCTGTAAATTTTTTCGATCATTTTGCGACGTTTGATTGCATCAGTGCATTCTCGTTCTCCCCAAGGAGGAGAAGGGATACCTTTCGAATAGCCAGCCTTTACAGGAAAAGTTTCATTGGCAGTATCCAATAGGCACTTTGCCAATGCGTCAGAACAATCCATAGCTCCATTTTCAATAATTCCATAGCTCCATTTTAGTAATTCCGAAATTTTGAAGGAACCCAATGGATCTAAATTTATCCCAATCTGCATTAGACGGTAGGACTCTTTAATGGAGAAGAAATAAGCAGCGAAAAATGATCGCTACCATAAAGAAGATAAAGGGAGCTAAGTTAATGAGGAAGCAAGAGTAGGGGTGCAATAGATAAATCTACGGCACTAGCATTTTCAGTAGGATTAGTACGGCGAGTAGAAGCACTAGAATTTAACAAACATAAATTGTGTGTATCTATAACATCTAAAAGTTGTTCCCCGTAACTATTTGCATAACCACATCCCCAGGAACGATGGTGACAGTTGAAGTCTCCAAGAACAATGTATCGACCGGAAAAAATAAATAAATTGATTGATTTCATTGAATGTTATTGCTACAGAAGCAAGAGGAATATATACAAAAGGTAGTTCTTGAGAAGGGTCAGTTTAAATAAATTTTCTCTTCGACAATGGCTTAATCGATGACTTCCTGGAATAAAATAGTGACCTTTCTTTTTTTTAATTAGAGCTGGTTTGATTCCCGGTTTGGGTAAGCTTTTTGAAAAAAAAACTGAGAATGCAGTTAATTAATTTTTAAAACAAACGTCAGTTTCCCTGAAATGAATTTATCATTCCGGGACTGGGTAGTCAACGTGAAAAGTAAAGGGAATATCTCGGCGTTTATATTTTGGAGGATAGTAGAAATGATACGCGTGTTCTCGATGAAGTGAAGAAGTGTAGAAACATTTATTAAAACCAGTATATATACAAAAATCATTACAACTAAAATGTACACAAACCAATAATAAAATATAAATTATAACCAATCACGAGATATTCATGCTGTTTATTGTTGTTGTCTTGCTAACTCGGTGACTCGTGTAAGATCGCGCGTATTAGGTAATACACATAAATATTCGGAGTCTCGTAGACTTGTAGCATAACTGTCGCGAAATGACCTTCCGACCAAAGAACGAGGCAATCATCTTTTTTCCTTGACTTCTTCCTTTCTTTACCTTAGTTGGCCGATCCTCAAAAGGAAACACCCACTGAGCTGATTGTCTTTTGGTTTTGGGTTCGTAGGAATATATCCAGTTTTCATCACCTGTGACGATATATTTCATTAGGTTACTTACCAAAGAGTTCTATAATTGAAATATTGAAAAAGTTTTCATTAGCAATATTTCTAACTGGCCCGTTCTAAAAATTAGCAGTGTTATCTGTTAGCTATGGGCGATTTAATGTGACGTGGTTGCTAGGATTCGGAGTAACTTGTAACAGTAATGTCTTCTGATATATTTTATTAATAAAGGAATGCCTACTAAAGCTGTCCATCATTAACAGGTTATGGGCCGCATCACCCGAAAAAGTGCATAAGAGGATGAAATAAGGTAAAGAAATATATAATAAATATTAACTTTTATAAAAGTAGAAAAGAAATTTACTGAAAGTCAAAATGGCAGCTAGTTCGGCAAATTTTCCGCAGCTACAAGCTGAAAATTACAATAATTGGCTATTTAGAGTACGTTGCATATTAGAAGAGAAGGGCTTAAATGAAATAATAATAAAAACAGAAACAAAAAGTCCCGATTTTCCGAGTAAAGATGCCAAAGCAAAAAATATTATTGTACATTGTCTGCCGGACAAATATTTAAATATTATTAAAGATTGCGCTACTGCACATGAAATGCTGGACAGGATAAATGAGACATTCCATAGAAAAAGCGTCATAACAAAAATACACTACAGAAGAAAGTTACTAAATATAAAGCATAGTGATACAGAAAAATTAGAGGAATACTTTTCGAGATTTGATGATATAGTAAGAGAGCTAGAATGCGCAGATGAAAAGATAAGCGAGATGGATAAAATATGTTATCTAATGATTGGACTTAGTGATAAATATGATAATGTAATTACGGCGATCGAAACACTGAGTAATGAAAATCTTAAACTTGAATTTGTAAAATCGCGGCTACTAGACGAGGAATTGAAAATGACAATGTCAAACTCAAATTCAAATGACAACTCCACATCAGATCACGCAGCTTTCATCACATGCTATCGATGTAATAAGCACGGACATATAGCTTCGCAGTGCAGAGGCAGAGGTAGATATAGCAGACGCCAAACGAGTCAACGTGGTAGAGGACAGCACGAGCATGGAAGAAGTCAGGATTCTCCAGCAGCTACAATCGCTTTCAGCTTCATTACGTCTACAGAATATTGCAATACATCTTACAAATTCGGTGATATAGAATGGGTAATCGATTCAGGTTGTACGGATCATTTAATTCAAGACAAATTTGAAAATGTCATGACTAACGTCACAAATTTAGAAAATGAGGTAAAAATTCATATTGCTAATGGAGACTTTCTTATAGCTAAAAAGGTAGGTGTTATTAAATTATTGGCAAATGGTCACGTTGTAGAGTTTAAAGCATTGATTGTAAAGAACCTAAAGTTTAATTTATTATCTGTAAATAAAATTCTAGAAAATGGATATATTGTAAATTTTAACAAAGATAAGGTTTATATAAATGATAGAAAGACTGGTAAATTTCTGGTTGGTCTAAAGCAGGGAAAGTTGTTCACGATGAATACAGAGCTCGCTCTTAGTGCAGGAACCAAATCTGACTGGACCATGCATGCAGGGTAAAGCTACTAGATTGCCTTTTGTTCCAGTAGCAAGACCAAGATCTCGAGCGATAGGTGAACTGATTCATACTGACATAGCCGGACCAGTGAAAGTTCCAGGAATATTTGGACATCTCTACTATCAAGTAATTATTGATGATTTTTCGCATTTTTTAGTTGTAGGTCTACTCAAGCATAAAGGGGAAGCAACAAACAATTTGATAAACTATATAAACAAAATTGAAACACAAAATTGTACGACTGTGAAGAAAATAAGATGCGATAATGGTAAAGAATTTAGAAACAACACTTTGGAAAACTTTTGCAAAAATAAGGGCATAGATATTCAGTATACACAACCATATTCACCACAACAAAACGGAGTGTCAGAACGGATGAACCGGACACTGTATGACAGAACTAGAACTCTAATGGTAGAATCATGTTTGCCTCAACATCTATGGAGTGAGGCAGTAATGGCATCAGCTTATCAAATTAACAGATGTCCATCATCGACAATTAATTTTAGAACTCCTGCCGAAATATTTTTAGGAGGTAAAGATCTTAGCAGATTACGTGCATTTGGAAGTAAAGCATGGGCTGTAATTTTACCCAGGAGATCAAAATTTGAGCAAAGAGGTATTGAGTTGCGTATGGTAGGGTACTCTGGTAATGGATATCGTCTATGGGATCCAATAAATAACCAAATTGTAGAATCTCGTGATGTTCGTTTTGATGAAAATGATATATCATTTAGTGGAAGCAAAAATAACAAGAAAGAAGAAACATCACGACCTGAGGAAGAAAAAGAAGAAGAAATAGAACAGATAAATGAAGAAGTAACTTTACAGGAACAAGATAGAATAGAGAATGATAGAGAGAATGTTGAAGAGAAACCGGAAGAAATGATTGGCGAAAATGAAACAGAAACAGAACAATCAAAGAAAACTAGAACAGGAAGAATTTGTAAAACGCCAACCTATCTACGAGATTACGAATGTGATGAAGACATACTCAATGAATATGAAAGTAATATTGCATACTGCCTATTAACAGATCCTCAAACATATGAAGAAGCACTTAAATTCGGAAAAGACTGGCAAGATGCGATTGACAGCGAAATAAATTCTTTGAAACAGCTAAATACGTGGGAAGAAGCTACATTACCAAATGGACGGAAAGCAATTGATACTAAGTGGGTTTTTAGAACTAAACAAGGGGGAAAGAAAAAAAGCTAGACTAGTGGCAAAGGGTTTTCAAACAGAAAACAGGTATAATGTATATTCCCCTGTAGCGAGGCTGTCTACTCTGAGGTTGATGTTTTGTATAGCAGTACAAGAAAATTTACCTATGAAACAACTCGATGTGCCAACAGCTTTTTTAAACGGCTATTTATCGGAAGAAGTGTACATAAAACCACCAAAAGGAGTGAAGGTAAATAAGGATAAAGTGTTAAAATTAAAACGGTCGCTGTACGGTCTCAAAGAAGCACCAAAATGTTGGAACGAAAGATTTCACAACTTTATTATATCTCAAAATTTTGAAAGCTCTAAATATGATTTTTGTCTATATACAAGCTCAAAAACATGGATATTAATTTGGGTTGATGATATTATTGTGATGGGAGATTATGAACCAATAATAACAGAATTAAGGAGAGAATTTAATGTAAAGGAGATGGGAGATATTAGTGAATACTTAGGCATGGAAATATCTAGGAATGAAGGAGAATTAACAGTTAGACAAGAAAAATTAGTGAAGAAGGTTCTATGTAGATTTGGCATGGAAGACTGTAAGGGAGCGTTGACACCTATGGAAACAAGTATAAATGTAGAAGAAGAAAAAATAAATGATGTGCCTTATAGAGAGCTTATAGGATGTCTTACGTATATCTCAACAACTTCTCGTCCGGATATAACATTCGCAGTTTCGTTTCTTAGCAAATACCTAGATAAACCTACAAGATCTTTATGGACAGCGGCAAAGCGTGTACTTCGATACCTAAAATCTACAGCTAGTAAAGGGTTGCTATACACGAAAGGAACAGATGACAAAAATAAGCTTATAGCATATAGTGACGCAGACTGGGCTTCCGACAAAGTGGATAGAAAAAGTGTGAGCGGGTGTGCCATATTTTATTCGGGCAATCTTATTTCTTGGTTTACCAAAAAGCAGAACACCGTTTCTCTATCGTCAGCAGAAGCTGAATTTATAGCGGGAGCGACAACAACAGCTGAGATAATATATCTTCAAGGTATTTTGAACACATTTCGATGTAAGGATGTTCACACCTATCTGCTCATAGATAGTCAAAGTGCGATTCGTATGATAGAGTGCAATGAAAATAGTAAACGCACTAAGCATATAGACATAAAGTATCATTTCGTTAAAGATGCTTTTAACCAAAAGAAGTTTAGTGTGTCTTATGTTTGTACAAATGATAATGTAGCGGATATCTTTACAAAGCCTCTCAATTCTATAAAGCATGCTTACTTTGTTAGAAAGTTAAATGTTCAGCAAAAACAAATGCTGTATAAAAGTTGATTAAATTTCATGCTTATTTATAAGGTATAATTAATTAGTTATGTAAAAGGGTTTTTTATTTGAGAGGAGGACTTGTTTGTTTTTGTAAATATTAGTTATAATAATAATATAGATATATTAGCAATCTTAAATTCTCCGTAATTTAATATTGAGAGGAGGTGTTAGCTATGGTCGATTTAATGTGACGTGGTTGCTAGGATTCGGAGTAACTTGTAACAGTAATGTCTTCTGATATATTTTATTAATAAAGGAATGCCTACTAAAGCTGTCCATCATTAACATTATCTAGGCTGAGTGCCTAGATAACTAGTGCTTATTAGGTACATATTTTGCTTATCTTCCAATTGTTGTGCGGTGTCTCTCACCTGCACAGCTGATTTTTGCCAAAAGTGATTTTTACAACCATTGCTTA
The DNA here is from genome assembly GCA_910589355.1 of Parapoynx stratiotata. NCBI lineage: Eukaryota > Metazoa > Arthropoda > Insecta > Lepidoptera > Crambidae > Parapoynx > Parapoynx stratiotata. Next base: position 12,017,203 of record OU342457.1, read on the forward strand.
GAATAATACTCTTCAAATTTATCTATTGCAGCGGATCTGTTAGCCATATTAGAAAAAAATTCAGTCCATTCTTGTAATATTAGATCAGCGGGCAACAATGGCAAATATGACGCTAATTCAACTCTCTTTGTTGTAGACCCTCGGCTTTTCTCCATATAGCCCTGTTATAATGAAAAAAGCATCCACTTAAGTCGCATTCAGGGAAAACTTCTTTAAAAGCATTTATTGCGGCTTTTTCATAATCTGTTTTATATTTTTTAATGCACATGCCTAACTCATTTTTCAGGTAATTGAAGACTTAAATAGGTCTTTGTGGTTTTATCAGGAAGCAACGCATATAACATTGGTATGACATTGGTTTTCTCTTCTGTGCTATTTAAATCCATATTTTTGTCGCGTATTTGGCGCTGAATAATATCGCCATTACCATCCCAAATAATTTTTTTTGTCTTAATATAGATGGCACTTTGACGTCTTATAGTCTATCGAAAGACGTCGATTTGACCTCCAATAACTCCTTTCGTGCTCTACACCATGACCTTTTTTTATTTTCGAATAATGCAATCGTACAATCATCTGAGTCTTTATCTGTGTCTATATCCTGACTATAAACATCTTCGAATATTTTTTGTACGGATCCATAGGTCTCGCAGAGCCTTTTTCTGCATTTTTGATTGGCTAAGTGTTTTTTATTTGATGAGGATGGCTCACAAGTATTCTTTATTTGTTTATTTAAATGGGTTTACTCTTAAAAGGAATATCAACCAAGTACGGACTATACATAGCGGCACGTCTGGATTGCCGATGGAAGAAAGGAGATGGTGGGGCCAGCTCGTGGAGCTCTTGAGCACACTCTCCGAAGTACTACCTGTAAAAGACTGATAAGCATGCGACTTTGCGGCGGTGAGCGAGACTGTGAAGTTAGGTCTCCACCAACCGGTCGCCGCCAATGAGCTTCTTAGCTCTGCGTTCAAAAGAGTCGAGTGCGGCAAGTTGGTATTTAGCTGAGCCATCCCAAAGGTGTGAGCAGTACTCCATGCAGGATTGGACTTGTGCTTTGTACAAAACTAGAAGCTGTCCAGGCGTAAAGTACCGTTTGACTCTGTTGAGAATACCGAGCTTCTTAGCCGTAGTCTGGGCTTTCCTGAATTGTCGCCGAAGTTTAGATTAGCACACAAATTCATACCAAGAAGCTCAAGATTGTCAGAGACTGGTACAAGTGCACCCCGGAAAGTGGGAGCGAGTGCAAACGAGTTCTTTTTTGCAGTTAATAGACACGCTTAAGTTTTGGCGGCATTAAAACTGACCAGTAGGCCTAGACAAAATGCCATCGCTTCCTATCTATTCTATTACTACAATCGTAATAGACTTAACGTTTTCTATCGTAGATAGCTAGATAAGATGTTTCTACTGTCAAGATCGTTGTTTCCATCATGACAGTAGAAAGAAAAAAAAGTGTCCGTGGTTTTTCTATCGAAGAAACGTCAAACTTACTACGCGCGCTGCCTCTCGTCCCCATTCGGTTCTCCTCGGTAGTCGTCGCACGGTCCGCGCTTCTGCGTATGCGTGCGATACCATATGCAGGAAGCTTACTCGGAAGACTAGCATGCCATACCCTATCAAAAGCTTGCGTAGCATATACAAGAAGATCTCCAGTAGACCGTCCCCGGCGGAAGCCATATTGACGGTCACTGATTAGGTCGTTCGCTTTTTAGACTTTAGGTTGGCTTTTTAGGTACGCCAGCAATTTGTGGTTTGAAACTCTTTCCAATACTTTACAAAGTTCGGAGGTGATGGCAGTGGGTCTATAGGTGCCGGGGTCGGCTCGGCTACCCTTTTTGGGCACGGGCACATTGGCAAGCTTCTATGACTTAGGCACCGCTATAGTCGTAAGAGAGAGGCGGTACAAGCGCGTCAGCACAGGAGACAGCTCAGTTGCACAAATCCTCAGGACTCTTGCTGGAATACCACCAGGACCGCTAGTTTTGTTTACTTCTAGGCTGGTAAGGGCCCTTCGACGACCTCTTTTAAGTGGATAGTGACCTCCGGCATAGAAGAGTCACAGCGAGGAATCGTCGGTGGCACATTAGAGTCAGTATCTAAACGTGAATTATTCGCAAACAGAGATGCAAACAGACTTGCTTTCTCTGTAGCAGAAGGAGCCAGCGACCCGTCCGGCTTAAGAAGGGAAGGTAGTGAGGGACGACAGAAATTAGTTTCAACCGATTTGGATAGAGACCAAAACTGTCTGCTGCCAGAAGGGTAAGAAGCGAGTTTAGCCCCTATGTGACTGACATGGTCGAAACGTGCCTTCCGGATCACCCGCTTGCAGGACTTGGCTGCAGAATTAAAGGCTCTCTTCTTCGCGCGATCCCGCCTGGCTTTTTACGAGCTTTAGCGTCCGACAGCACGAGCACAGTCCGCATTGAACCAAGGCCGGGTTTTGTATCCGAGTGGTGTGTCGGAGAATGAAATAAAGTATTCCATTCCTGCCGGATCACGGCTTCATCAGCTTCGGCAGAACAGGTGGGGTCGCTTGAAGAGAAGCATACTTGCCACCAAGGGAAGGATGCAAAAAAGTACCGCATCTCGTCCCTATCTGCCGACTCGTATCGCCAGACTCGCCTCGTGCCACTAGAGCCGTCATCCACTTTATGACACTTGTTCAATTGGGCCCCGACGCATTTTAACTCCTGTCCTTTTTAACCATGCACAATTGACGTTCATTCTTTTTGCCACATAGACAGCCGGTCCGTATGGACATTTTTAACCCTGCACATTCCAACAATTGAAAATTTTTTCACGTTGGCTCAAATTTTTAAAATTTTTACCTGAGTAAAAATTTGAACTGATAGCCTGAATGAAATAAATAAAGCAATTTAAAGGTACATACTTGCCCTCCAGGGTCCATAAAAATTCAAAATTGTTAAATCGTAAATCGTAATCTGAATTATTCGATGACGACGTTGATTGCTGCTAATTTTAAGCAAAATCCACTTCCTAAAAACTAGTTGATTGGTTGAATCAAAATATGTAAAAAATCATCGCGTACACGAGTTGGTTGACACTTAATTGATAGATACAATTTTATCTTTACTAATAGGAATATTTTTGATATTACTAAGATGCAACACTGTGTTTCCAACGAAACCGGTTTTGAGTCAGCGGCGCTTACAAATTAATATTTACTTATTAGTTACTCGTCTACTACACAACGAAGCAGGGACAACCAAGATCTTATCATTATTAGATGAGTATAGAAAGTGAGACGCCGATATACACTGCGTAGTGCGTATATCTATCGCATCTTGCTTCCACAAACGTTTTAAGAACGCTTAAATTCGTTGTTGTATGTACCTAGTAACGTAGTGACGTAATTCGGTATAATACAATAATATCGGTACAATACAACGAGGTATTTAAGAGCTAGGTATGTACTAACGTATGTAATGTATCCTAACTTGTCCTATTTTGTGAACAATTTTGGAACTACTTTTTATTAAAATAGCACAATATACAATCAATTGAAAACTACATTCAAAAAGTTTAAACCTGTAATAATTTATTGTTATAGATTGTTGACTTTGTTATTATTTTATTTTTAAATGAGTGATTACGTTAAAAAGTAGGGCCAAGATTGTTTACTAAATAGGACAAGTAAGGATGAACACGCCTTTCTCCTAGAGGTAGGCAAAGATTACTTCTAACCACTTGCTATGGTTTTACGAACTTGAAGTTGGAGTTTGCCACTCGAGGTGTGTTGGGCACAAAAAATTCCCTTTTTCTCTGTACTCCTATAGTGTAATTGTGTGACTCGTTAGTTCTGCGTTGATTATTCTTCCCATTATTTTCATCATATTTCACCCATAATCTACCTCTTCTTTGATCTTCCACTCATTTTAAGTCTAACTACATCCACAAGCATTTTTCTATGCATGAAATAGCTGTGTTATATTCAGTCTTCTCTTCACAATTGTCATATCCTCCGTTATTCTCTTGAATGGGTATATCGGGGAAGCACAGAAAAGACTATCGAAGTGATTCCACGAGTCGAAACCAGGGACTAGTTGCGCACTAGATCGGGTATGCGTCAAAGGGGGATTTCCGGGTATATTCAGGAAATCCCCAGACGTAGCAGCTGGTGGAGTTTGTGCGTGGAACTCTCGGGGCAAGTAGAAGGACGGATTTATGGCGCCCGCCTTCTCCTGCCCACCCGCCTACGCCGGAGAGGGCACCATCAGCGTCCTCCTCCTTCTCCCTAATCTTTTGCAATCGGGGGACGTTATTATGAATGAAGATTGTTGGAAAGGAAAACCAATAGAAATCGCTGTTCCATTCGGAAAACCGACCGAACGTCCGCGTCTAGCTTGGTTTTCCTATACTGTTTAAATAAAATTGTTTCGCGGTGACGTATAACTAAGGAAGTAATTAGTATGTAGATGATTTATGATAAAGGCTTATGTAAGAGGAAAAATATTGGACCAAATCTCAATAAAATTTGAAAAAAATTATAGCCAAACAAACGTTGTAGAAAATGAAATATTTTTTAATCGTTTGATGGGCAGCAGCCATAGATGCATACATGATACTCGTATTTTCTACATCTATTCCGTGGATTTCCCCTCAAACAAGGCATCATATGTATAAACGGTTTTATATAGCTTGTCCTGTTTGTTATACTGTATATTGGATCCTTACCTATGAAATTGGTGTTTTTATTCTGTCTTAGCAATTTGTCCGTAACTATTAAGTTTCAGAACATTCTTATAAAATAATTGCCTCTTCTAAAAACAGACCATATATTTGAGCTCGTATTATTTAATTTGATAATTTTTGTAAGTTTAATTGTGTTAAAATTAGACACAAAGACAATTATTTTTAACTGCCTCCCGAATACATCATTTGATTTGCACTAACTTAAAAACGATGAATATTTTTTATCAAGCGTGTTCACACACGTATTGCTAAAGCTTGTCTAATGATACATGCCAAATATTATTATCTCTGGATTTGTCGTTGTGAAGATAACTGATAAAATGTTAGTATGTAAAATGCAGACATCCCCAAAATCTCCATACAAAAGACCAATTTCATAGGTAAGGACATTAGGTCCTTACCTATGAAATTGGTCTTTTGTATGGTATCTATACATCCATAACAAAATTGCGATGTAAGAAAAATATGGGACTTTCCATCTTAAAAAAAAGATATTTAGTATGTCTAAGGGCTGAGAATAACTGCGGGATTTTAATCAAAAACTTTAAATAAAAAAAGTGTTATACCGTTTCTATTAAATGAAGTGTAACCATGCCCGAGTTTAACCACCCTTTTTCAACTTCTGCACCATCTCCTGGTAGGTACTGTCTCCTGGTGCCTGTAAGTATGCTGCTTGTCCCTGGCAGTTCGTTGATTTTCAGCATCCTGGCTTATGCCAACTATCGCAGCGTACCTGCCGGGTGTCAATTTTTCGGAATCTAGCACATTCTAGATATAGATGCAATTTTACTCACAGAATAGTTAGTTATTTACTGACCCAAAAATACTGCAAAGAATGAGTGAGACATTCAGTAGAAATTTCCACACAGTGTTTGCAGTATCCATCGGCAGATCGGCAAAAAAAAATATAAATATAAAATTTTACTGATAACCTGTTTTTATTTATTGCGGATACATATTTAGATAAGCATTATCATTCTAAATAAATATACCTTGACATGATAAATAATGTTGATATCGCAAAAGAACGCGTGAAAAAGTTCTAAAACTTTTCGAAAAATGGTGGTGGAGTTTATCGAGAAATTATCATTTAACTAGTTAATCTACCAATTTCTATTATACCTACATAAATAGTACATGTACTACATGCATACATACGGTCAAGATTTTTCCCCTAGGGGTAAGCAGAAATTACTTCTTTCCACTTCTTCTTTTCGACCCTTAAACAGGCTTTTTTTTTAATGAATCGACAACCTCGAAGACTCGGTAACTAACATCTTTGTTCTACGACTACGAGTTTTACAGTACCTCAATAGATTTATGAAAACCTTATAATGTACTGTCGTGAAATTTGTAAGTATGTAGTATTCTTTTAATAATCCGCTACCACATGGCTCCAAAAAAAATTAGAAGAAAATGTTACCTATAACATAAGTTACACTGAAATATTATGTATATTAGGTAAATTAATTTTATTTCAGTACCTAATTTGTCAGTACCTAATTTCGATGGTCCCGCCTAATAGAGGCCAAGCCTATTGCCGTTAGAAGGCAGTATAAAACAATCCATAACCACTCTGTAACCCAAACTACTCGTAAACATCCAACAGACAAGGCAGATGTTACATGCATTAAATTAGTACTTTTTCGTTATTTCTTCTAATATTTTAATAAGAATTTATAAAACGTTAAGGCTAATTCATGATGGCAATAAATATTAACTGATCATCTGTTTGTGAAAATTGATTGCTCATGATCATGAGCCCATGAAGTTTGTTTACTTTACTAGATACAAACGCGATATATAAACCAACACTCCAGTGCGTCAATTTCATTTGAATTAGTTCTTTCGACGCGCGTTGATCCGCCTCATCCATTATCATAACATCTATTAAAACCTAAGGACGTAACGATGTTATATATTAACTCAAAAATATTTACTGTAGTCATTATTTTGCAATTAATATATAATGTGAACAGTGATAAGCTACAAAAACTGACTACTCCTCTCGGTCAGATAAGTGGTTACAGCATGACAACTCAGGAAGGAAGGCATATTTCAGCGTTTACTGCGATACCGTATGCTTTACCACCTGTGGGGAAACTGCGATTTGAGGTAAACATCTTATAAAATAATTTACAGACTGTCTTTTTGGGAGTTAAAAACTCTCGCCAAACTCAACATTAACTTTAATGGTTACGTTTAAACGCTTATTTTTTCAAATTCGTTAATGAACGTTAGGTTAAAAGACGTCTCTGAGTGCGGCCATAAGTGCTTAAACTTAACATAATAACGAACGCAGAGAAATGAATCAAGATGATCAAGAAGTAACAGGAAATTCTGTGATGGAGCAACGGCATTGTTAATTATTCTATTAATTATAGGCACGCTATTTCCTTCAAATCAGTGTTTAACACTTTAGTTAAACAAGAAATCCATATAAATGTTTATGACAGTAAATGCTTTTAAATACATTATTAAGTCGAAAGTGGTTAGATTTTTCTTGTAATGAAGATTTGTTTGTCTTTTTCCTCTACAATGTGTTTACCTTACATTACTAAGGTAGAGTTAGCCGCAATTTTTTGTAATGAACTAAACTTCAATTAAATATATTTTTTATGTAGCATAAGCAGTAGTTTTTATTATTTTATCACGAATTTTAAATTATGTCCGTGCGTGTCACTCTAGCAGGGTAATTTGTCTCACGTCTTTGATGATAATTAGATGGTTTTAGTAGCAAGTGACCTCTGTTTTAGATTTGCTTGTCATAAATAACTCATCTTCTTATTTTGAGAATAAATACTCAAGGTCTCTGTTAAAAGATATTAGACAACGCAATCACAATAGCAGCAATAAATTGTGTACAATTAATGTACCAAATATGTACAGTATTTTTTGGTTTTTCTTTAGACACCGTGGTAAAAACTTATTAAGGCATTCGGATGTGCGTTAGGAATATATTCTAAGAGATTCACCTTACGTACGATTTTAACAAGCATTTTAGCAGCTGAAAGAAAAAAAAAGTTTATAATTTTTTTTTCCGAAAGCTCCAATATTTTAAGGGTGATTTTTGAGTCAGGCTAGGATAGTCAAACAAATAAAATCCTAGTTAAATTTCAATTGTGGAATTTAATAAGCAGGAGTTACTGGGAACAAGGGTTTTGTACCCGTCTCCTTACAACGCTCAATAGGGAGAGGGGGAAATCTTGCAAGGTTGGTCCTGGTTCCAAATTCCGCAAATAATGATCAAGAAAAGAAATTAAAACTTTGGAATTTAATGTGAATTTTAAGTAAGACTGGACTAGTATCCCTTTAGAAAAAACAAAGCCACGAGGTATCCTTTAGTGGCATCAAGTAAGTCTAACGTAGTTAGTAATTGTACTAAAACGATTGAAACAATTAACCTTGGTATGCGAAATGCTAGAATAATTTTTATTTTCTGCTAGATTTATTTATTGTAACCTATATTTTTTACAGTTTCAAAAAAAAAGTTGTTATCTGAAGATCTTTTCAATTTAAATATTGTGTAAAAAATTGGTAAACTTGCTTGCTTTTCACAAAAAAAAGCGAGCTACGTAAAGGCTAAAGCAAGGTAAAGCAATTTTATTTAAAGTATATTGTTATGTGCATTTAGAATTTTGTGCCCGTCAAAAATAGCTTACAAAAGGCAAATGCTTATTTCTTTTATTTTTTATTTTTAAAGATTTTCTTTTGGTAAATATTTCTTTCTAGCCCAAGTTATAACACAAAGTGACCATTTTATTATTTGCAAAGTAATTTATGCAATTAATTCAATGATTTGTTTGAGTAGTTTCTTGTAGTTTCTTTCTAGCCAAAGTTATAACACAAAGTGACTATTTTATTATTTGCAAAGTAATTTATGCAATCAATTCAATGATTTGTTTGAGTAGTTTGTTTAACATATTGCTTAATTCACATATTATTTAGTACAAGGATCCGAAATATACCAAGTTTAATTATAAATATAATTATAAATATAATTATAAATAACGGATTGCAATAGATATTCAATTTAAACATGTTTCATTTTTCCTTTTTTTCATCTGCCAAGAACGCTATCTGTCATGTTCAACATGGTGAAGCAACGCGTCATGTAAACAATTACTACGCATGGTCAAAATCCGTCAAACGCCAGTCGCAACCAATCAAGCATGTTTGTCGGCTGTGTCGCGCATGCGTATTGATTGTTTACAAAAACCTTGACCACACGGCGCAGATAATTCATAGGCCGAAAGGGTTATGACAGTCAAGCAAACACGTAATTTAAAATTTTGTGTGTTATAGGCCTCAAAAAAATGTATTATCTTTTTATGGTGGTGGTTATCAGTAACGAATCATTTGGGGCTCATTAGAAAAAAGAGTCAACTAGCCTATTCTAGTTACGTCATATTACAAATATACGTACTTTCAAGCAGAAAAGGTTTTCGCGTATATATAGGTAGAATATAGGTATATATTTTAAAGCTGCTATCAGACTACATTATACTATAGTGCCTTAAAGCATAGCAAAGAAGGATAAATTAACACTAGTATTTATTGTATATATCAAGCTCAGTTAACCGCGATCTTTGAAGTGCACCGTTGCACAGCACACATGACGATCGATACAATGCATTTAATACTGGATCTTGAAAGCTCATCGAGAGAGGATGACAATGCGGAACTTGACACTATCTTGTCATTAATCCTACGAAAGAAGAAAAAAAAAATGCCAGATCCTGTATATCAAATCATATAAAGTTAAGAGAAGAACGTGGTGATTTCGAGTTTGCGGGACGGGACGGCGAGGGAGGAGGAAAAGGGCGGCGCGTGATATAGCTCAGCATGAACTCACCAGTTTATAGCTTATAGTAAGCCAATAATATATAGTACAGTGTGAACGTGTCCATAACAATGTAAGGTGCTCGATATTGTTGTGCTATGAGTTATTAATTATGTTATATTTTTATAGTGTAGTCTCAAACCTGCTTAAGGATGCAATAGCTCTCAGCACATGCGATTTTCATTAAAGTGATTCTTTAAATTCCTGTCTTAACTGCTAGTCACTAGTCTTAAGTACCAATAAAATACAATTTAATAAAGTATGTAAAAGAGGACTCTGGCCAGTACGGAAAATAAGATGAGATTTAATTTGTGCGTATAATATTTTCTTTGTATTCTGTTAAACTGGTTAACTACTCATTTTCATTTCACCTTTCTGCCTACCTCTTGGGGGAAAGGGCGTGATGATATGTTGTTGTGTTGAATAAATACAGGGTAAAAGGGTCAAAGTATGAAATTGCCGTGCTTGCATTATCGTTATCGCAATTTCTTTTTTAAAATGAGAGCAATAGAAATTAATTACAATATTATGCCATGAAAAGATGATCCCAGCGCACTTGTTTTGATAAATGTTGAAAAAATAATGTTAAAACAATTCGATTTCTAATATAGTTAAGACCTCTACTTACCCTTTCAGAGATGGGTAATTTTATTGGTATAAGGTGTAATGATATGTAATATTATTACATAATCATTTCTCCTCATTTATGTACTCCAAAGTTGCCTTTTTTATTGCGCCCTAAATTATTCATTACTGTTAAACACCATCATAAAAAATAATATAATTTTTTTGGGCCTATAATACATAAAGTTTTTGCTTCACAGTCAAAAATGCCTTCGACCATTACGGTCTATGAATTATCTGTCCCTAGAGATCACGATTTTGGTAATATACGCTTGCGTGAAACCGGTTGGACACAGCCGAAAGACATACTTCATTGGTTGTGACAGCCTTTTGACGGATTTTGACCATGCGTAGTAATTGTTTACATGTCGCGTTACTTCACCAATTTCACGAGCAAGATGTATAGCGTTTTTATAAAACATGGCATTTCTACAGCAATCCCTTATTTATATTTACTGAACGTGTAATATTTCGGACCCTTTTACTAAATGCTATGTGAATTAAACATTATTTTCATAACGTTTAATATGAGTCAACTAGCCTATCCTTTGGTTTATATAATTATTAAATACTAAGTAGTCATTTTCCTAGATATAGGTACATAATTTTTACAAACTCTTCTGAATGTCTCTCTACATTTTTTGCTATAAGGTCAACAGCCTGTCTGTAGGATGTTTTCGTGATGTGTTTTCGTGTGTGTGTATTTCACTAAAAAGTATTGTATTGTAAAAAGTCTGTTTATTTAGTATTCATGAGCACTTTTTTCTCCAGTCAGTATTTCGAAGAGACCTTCAAATTATGCTATTAACAATTATGGGGATAGCGGTTCTCTTGCTTTCTATACAGAATTCCGTACCGTCAGGCTGTAGTAAAATTTTTATTATTTATTCTATGTTTTATTATTAATATCATGGAATCCAAGTATGCTCCAAAAGTACACGCCAAAGGCCACTTCGTCAAACAGGTAAATTGTGACTGAATTCCCAGCTAACGAAATATTTATAGCTTAAAGATGTTTACAATCGTTTATAGAATCTTAAATTATTATTAACATATCCGATTTTTGATTACATCACGATATCAATAAGGCCATTGTGCGTGGCATTTTTTTCGATCTCCGCGTATGACATCAAAATAAATTACCAAATTATACCTTTTTAGAATTCACGACCATACTGTATTAGCATTGGCAGTCATGGACGCTATGGGGCGTTCGTAGTTCCGTATATTAGGTAGATTATCATTATAATCTTATCATAAGATTTGATTTAAATGTCTACAATAAAGAATACTCTTAGGTGCGTATTTGCAATTATTTCAAATAACGTGAATTTCGTGGATTTTTGACCACAATGTCAATGGAATGGCCCTTTGCTACATTACTAACTTAATTAAGTACATACTATTTTTCTTGGGTTTAAAAACAGTTTCGGAATCGACTCACGAGTTTTGGATACTTATTTTGTTATTACTATACTCTCAAATATTTTTTATGTTATAAATAAATTTTATTTTAATTGATTCACAAACTTTTTTAAGTCTTAATAAACACTTAACAGGTTGAGCGTGTTACTCATCACATTAAAAAACTAGAGGTCGTAAAACACGTAAATCAAACTATCAGTTAGTCATCAATTTTTAAAATGCCTTAAACATGTTTGATTATAATATACTTTTGTTATATATTACGGAGGTCTTCTTTCGTTATATGTAATACCATTGACGTAGGCTCACAGAAGGAACGTGTTTCACATTTTTAGTTTTTCATACTTAGATTAATAATAAGTCTATTTTATCTGTTTATGCCGCAAAAAAGCTGTGATGGTATCGCTGTGTTCAGGCTTAATGAAAGAGAATAATGGGAGAGGATTAAGCAGTAGTAATAAATAACATCTTAACTTGTTAATTAACATATATGTCACAGTTTGACAACGCACACCGTTATTTATTGAATCCTATCACACGTTATAGGGTATTATACACATTAAGTTAGCAATCTGTTTGTACTCAACAAACTGATTTGAATAATGAAAGTCTCACCGGTTGCTTTTAATATCAAAACTAAAGGATTCGTGTCTTGGGGCTTATCCCAAGGATATAAAGATATCTTCGATCCTTGATATACCTACTTCACCTATAAAAGTCGCTTTAAAAGAAAATAATATGAAACAAATAGTATTTATGCCTCAGTAAGTTAAGATCTAACAACCAGGTTGTCAAGGAGTTTGAGGTTTAAAATTAGTCTATATTTGTCCCCTTCTGGACAAACGCCACCGGGATCTAAAACATATAGTACTGTTGTAAAAAAAGTTAATAAGTTTTGTTATGGGTTCATGGATATCAATTGTCTTTTTAAGGCTCCAATACCAGTAGAGCCGTGGCCAGAAGTTTTGGATGCCACCAAAACAACTCCCAAATGTGTGCAAAGGAACCCGTACACTCGACAGCAAGAGATAGTCGGCCAAGAAGACTGCTTGTACCTTAACATATACACACCTTATACGAGTGACGTAAGTATCATTATCATCCAGCCTAGAGACGCTATTTGTTTTTCTGAAATTGGCCTTCCTTAGACCTTATGGATCTCCCCAAAGATCGGTCTTGTGCTGCATTCAGCGACTTACTACGACTTTATGTTATTTGCAATGAGAAGAGAAGTATCCTTCCTTCCTTCAATGAAAAGTATTTAGTTGTTAATCATTATCATCTTTAGCCCGTGATTGTCCACTGCTGAGCATAGGCCTCTCCAACTCCTGATCCTGAATCAAACGAATCTAGGTGTGACCGGCAACTCTACGACTATCCTCGACCCATCTAGCTGGTTGTCGACCAACACTCCCTCCCGAATCATTCCCAAAGAGTGCTCACCCACCCATCCTAGTAACATGCCTCGCCCAATTCCACATGAGTTTGGTTTTAATATCTCCAACGTCTCCTACTTTAGTGCGACGTCGTTTTTCTCCGTTCCTATCACTCGAGCATGGCACGCTCCATCCCGCTTTCTGCAGTACTCTTCATTTGTAAGCGTCCACGTTTCGCCACCATACGTCATAGTGGGCAGAAATAATATAAGAATAAATTCAAATTAATCTGTTAAGTACAACTATATATTATTCTATATAATAAGAGAGAAAAAAATATATGTATGATATGTTCTTATATGTGATAATTTTGTAAGACTTAATAAATTGGCGGCACAATTTTTTTTTATTTAAAAATTCTGAAGTCTCTTATAAAATACGTAGGTCCTCATGTTTGAAGTTCATCACCTCATTGTAAGACAGAAATACAACATCTCTGAGATGATTCTTAAATTTTATGTCGATGTTTACGACACACTCTGTTGTTTCAAATTACAATTTTTTTATTTTTTTTTGTGACGCGTGGTTATTATTTATAGGATATATTGTTGGGTAAGGTAAAACTACTGCCCGTAATGGTATTCATTCACGGTGGAGGCTGGATGTGTGGCGACTCCAGCACACAAATGTATGGACCTGAGTATCTGCTGGATCATAATGTTATACTAGTCACTATAAATTATAGATTAGGTAATGTATGAACTATACTTCTTCCCTTTAGAAATTACTGTTCGTTGAATCGTAATCAAGTAATCCAAATCGTTAAAATATTGACTAATAGCGTAAACGTATGTCACCAAACTGCTACGTCAGCTTGACCAATAAGCAAATTTTCAGCTTTTACTATTTATATAAATAATTATAAATGTCATTATTTTCATCGCAAATTTAACTTTTTATCAAGCTTCGTCACGTAATCAGTTGTTGTGATAATCAGATACCATTGGTCAGGTCAACTGGACTTCATATTGTTTTCCTGAAGCGATGAGGTTGCCTGTTCTGACCCTTCGGAAAGTTTATTTTCTTTGTCTCTGTTTTAAAACTTGAATATGTATAATCATTATAATTGTAATAACTATAATGTATTAAAATTGTATACATTAGAAATTTTATCTAAGATTGAGTAGATTACAAATATCAGTATCACCAGTTACCATCTATAAAACTCATACCTGCTTACTTATATAAACAAAAAACAACGTATGAAATTAAATATATACATGTACTAATTTCAGGTCCCCTTGGATTTTTGTCTACAAGAAATAAGCATTGCCCAGGAAATAATGGATTAAAGGATCAACAGGAAGCTCTACGGTTTATTCAGAAAGTTATTAAGAGTTTTGGCGGCAATAAGAACTCGGTCACAATATTTGGAGAGAGTGCTGGAGGTGCCAGCGTGCATTTTCATATGGTGTCTAAAAACAGTGCTGGTAAGTTAATGGTGAGAATGGCCGATAAAATGTATGACTTATCTATTACGAGTACTAACCGCCCAACCAGACGTTTCAACTAGTTGGATGGTTTCCATCACATAATCTATCCTTTTACTTACTTCTTCGTCCCCTTCGTTCCTCTCCCTGTATTACTATGTACCCACTTTCATATTTTATTAATGTTTTACAAAATTCATGATTAAACCCGTTAAAATGAATCTTCAAAATCATCTTTCTTTGAACATATGAATCTTAGCATGTTTTCACACTTGCCCATAAAAAGATTACAGAATGTCATAATTATGAAGTCAATTTGTTTAGTAGCGAATATTACGCAGCATTTTAAAGCTGCTATGCTTCAACCTGCTCCAGCGAGCCTGAATCCTTAAAGAGTTGTTGAATCCATTTATAGGCTTGGGACTTGGAGATCGATAATGGAGGATTAGATTCTGTGCTCATACTAGAAATCTTTGTGTTTTTACTTATAATGTCTTTAATCTTCTCAGGCCTGTTCCACAAAGCGATATCACAGTCTGGAACCGCGATGGTCCCGTGGGCTTATGGTAGTCCCGTTGAGGCAGATTTGCACGCTAATCTGCTGCGGAAGTTCTCAGGATGCGAAGAGGCTACTTCCACAGAGTTACTTTCCTGTCTCCGAGCTAAAGATAGCTATGATATCATCGATACGGAATTTAAATTTTATGTAGGTAACAGAAAAGTAGGCTTAATATATTGGGTCCTTACCTATGAAATTGGTGTTTTTATTCTGTCTTAGCAATTTGTCCGTAACTATTAAGATTCAGAGCATTCCTAAAAATAATGACCTGGTCTAAAAATAGACTATATTTTTGAGCTCTTTTGATTTGTTTTGATAATTTGTTGTAAGTTTAATTGTGTTAAAATTGGATACGGAGACAACTCTTTTTAAGTGCCTCCCGAATACATCATTTTATTTCCATTCACTTAAAAACGATAAATAATTTTTATGAAGTGTGATATTACACATATAACTAAAGCTTGTCTAATGATAGATGCCAAATATTATTATCTTTGGATTTGTCGTTGTGAAGAAAACCGAAAAAAATTTTGTATGGAAAATGCAGAATTCCCCAAAATCTCCTTACAAAACGACAATTTCATAGGTAAGGACCTAATATTAGAAGGAGTACTGAATGCTTCGCATTTTTTTCGTAGCAACGCTTGCAGTAAAATTATTTGGTACGTGACCACATATCGTATGTAACAGGGTGGCCACGTTTACTGTGATCTTTGTAGCAGTTGCCTGGCGCTGTAACACTTACTAGCTTCAAGTGAATCTTTTCTATGCGGGCTGCTGCTATCAGGTGAACACTGTTTGCCAAGTTGTTTTGAAAGAAAAATAAACCCCTACAATTTGTTTAAACTCTCAATGGCCACTAAACCAGCTAACACCGGCGTGGCCATCAAGGGGCTAAAACACACAATCAGATAATGTCATAACACTAATATATTGCATTAATTTGTAATATAAAAAGGTTAGAATTCCTGAATTTGGTAATTTTTCTTGATAAAGTAGGTATTCACTTTGGATTTCAGGCTTGGGACTATGAAGCTATGACTCCCTTTAAGGCGATTGAGGAGCCTGACCTTCCAGGGGCGTTTTTCACTGAACCTCTGCGAGACATAACAGAAATAAGCCAAGTTCCTTGGCTCACAGGGTTGACAAAGAATGAAGGATGTTTGAAATCAGTATGTACGTATATTCGACTGAAGTAGAACACTATGTGTCCGTGGTCCTTTTTTTAACCCACATTGACAATTTTAATTAAAAAAAAAAATGCATATTTCTAATAGTTTAAAAATTTTAGGGATAACATCAAATACAACTCGATTACAAGAATTCCTGGAGAAATTCTCAGATATAGCACCAGCCACTTTCTACTATGCAAATGATGATCGCAGAATTCAAAGTGATGTCACAAAGTTAATTTATGAGAAATATAACATTGGAAGTAATAAGGATAACGAAATCAAGAATGGAATACTGGAAGTAAGTTGATCTTTTTTAATACTGCTAAAATGCGAAATATTGGCAGGTAGTGTATTTCGCAGAAAAATTGCAAGCAATGTTGCATTTCGTTAACATTGTAATTAAATAATTTTACGAATGTACAAATACAAATATACTAAATATTTATTTGAGAAAATATTGTTTGTTTAAAAAAAATATTGAATTCGCGACTTTGACGTTGACCCCTAAGAGGAATAGAAGAGTTTATATATTTTCCTCTTAACATTCATGCATATCGTAGCCTGTAGGTACCTACATCTTTTTTAAAACACTCGGCTTTGAGTTTTATTTGCTTCTACCTTTTATTTCAGAAATCTGATAATCAATTTTATTAATATTTCCAGATGTTTACAGACGCGTATTTTGCTTACCCAATGGTGGAGGCTGTCGAAAATGTTATGAGAAATTCAAAATCTCCAGTATATTTATACGAACTATCATACAGAGGCGCTAATAGTTTTTCCCAGATATTTGGAGATCCAGTAGGAGATTATGGTAATAAATATATGTTCTAGTTAGGTGTTCATAATAATACCTGGATGTTTCCTTTGATTTAGTTTGTTATTTTGTTGGATTTTGAAATCTTGGTAATAACCTACTAGTCCTACTACAAATGAAAGGGTAAATTTTTAGACTCACATTAATTATGAAGACGTATTTAATTAAGTGACCTAACTTTGTAAAACAAACGAAGTTGACCTTTGCTTGATACAAATATACCTACTTATTTTTAATCCACTAAAGTTACAAAAGATTTGCTTCGATGATTATACCTATTTAGGGAAGATAATGGAAAACATTCACTTATATCTTATTGGTTGTTTATTTGGACATTTTCAGTTAGGGTTCTTTCATTAAATTTTATAGACAATAACAATTTTTGAAAATTAATAATGAATTTTATACATTTCAGGCGTCTGCCATGCCGATGAGCTGATGTACCTCTTTCCAATACATTTTCTGAAATACAATCCCACAAGCGATGATCTTAATGTAGCCAAATTGATACGGATAATGTGGACGAACTTTGCCAAGACGGGGTTTGTTTAAAATCCTTAAAAGAAATATTTATGATAAAAGATTGGCATTCTTATATTTTTTATATACGCTTAATGCAAAATAATAAATGTACTTTTAACTTTTTACAGAAACCCCAACAAGCCTGTTCCAATATCTGTGAACTGGAAAACAACAACTGCAAGTATGGATTATTTGGAAATTGGAAGTCAATTGTCCATGAAGACTGATTTGGGCTCCAGATCAAGATTTTGGGGTACATTGCCGATTTGGCGTCAAAAGATCTCTGAAAAAGATGAACTGTAGACTGTAGTATATTGGAGCCTATGAATATATAAATATGTGATAGTCACTTTAGGAGTCAGATATTATGAGTTATTTTTAACTACATATATTAGGTATTTTGAAAGTTTGCTATATAAACTTTGTTGTAAGATATCTTGAAACCGAGTCACCAGAAAATTATGTCGATACAAGATATTATAGTTCTGTATAACAATCAGTAATAAGTAACAAACGGGTTTGTTTATTGCAACTAATAAGTACATTGAAAAAATGAAGATACATATAACAACTAAGGCGCAAGCTAAATCCAATAGGCGTTGGGCCGGAACGGTGGCCACGACCTGGCGCCGGTGCTGTACGGCGATTACGAACCGGAACAACGGCGTGGTAAGGCCTCGATAACGTGGAACGACGATCTGGTAAAGATTTCTGAAGATGTCCGAAAGCTGCTAGTGCACATGTTACGGGTAAAACTAGAGTTGTGCATTTGTAAGTTCTCATAAGTTTTTTTGTTCCGTAAAATGATGCGACACCACCATTACCCAGCCAGAGTTAGGTAGACCTAGGTGAGTATGGGTATATTCCGAATTTTATTTCACTTTGGTATTCGTACTTTACCAAAAATGTTTGGGTAATATTAAGTAATCCCGGGTAATCCTAGGCTAACTACGTGTTTATAGCATTATACGTAACAGATATAACATTGTTAACGTTATTGTTCAATAAAATAATGTTTTTATAATAAATTCTTAAATACCTTTTACAAATGTAGTGTTCTTTCAAACTTAAACAATTATCGTATTTACCCATTATTACTTGCATAATGATATACGCCTGTGTGTGTACTGTTTATGTTTACCTAGTCATGCTTACTGTTTATGCAGTTGAGAATAGGGAGGGAGTAAACGTTGTGGGCGGGGGGTGTGTATTAGTTTGGGGGGCAACTGGTTTCCTGCAGTTCATAAGACTGGTGACAATCACTTGCTTTATCCAGTAGTGATTTTCCTCATCAATGCTCATACTTATTATGCGGGACTGGAATCATTTCAGTTAACCAATTTCTAATAGCTCTATTACAGGATGACAAATACTGCTGAAATTGGCTCCTGTCCACCAAACATTAAAGTCGTCGTAGATCGTGGTGGTTCGCATTAGTTTTTCGTCGTTAAGCATGCCACAAAAATTGCAATAATCATCTGTTTCTGGGCTTTCATATCTAAAATGATATGAATAATATTTCTTCCACTTAAAAAAATTATAATATTCGGTAGGACTCTTTAGGATCTGGTATATTTTCAGTGCTAATTCTGCAGGGCTGAATTCCGCGGCATTTAAATAACTTCCGCTTGGTAGGAAACTGTACCGGAAAAACATAATTATTAGTCATTTGTTCTATACAAGATGTTTTAAAACCAAAAAAATGCTGAAAGGAGGTTGTAGGGTCCCTTAAACATTGGCAAAATATGTGGACCGTAGCTGGATATTTTGAATAGCCGAAAAATTTATTACTTTTGCCAAAAAATATAAACTATCGACATTAAAACGTAACTCTATTAAAGGTTTAGTTAAGTTTATCAGTATAAATTACTTCCTAAATTTTCAACTCTGTTACTACTCCTAGCTAGTACTAGGCGGTAATTAAAATTGATTTTTAGGGGCCGGGTGAGTTTTGAAACACAGTGTATAAGTGAATAAGAAATTTATCAAAATATATTGGATAGTGAATACAATCCAAATATAATATACTACCAACTGCAAATGAAAGTCACTGTCAACACTTGTGTTCACCTACTTAAAATGCCGTGGTTCTTGAAATGAGGCATGATGATTAAGCTGACAAGATAAGGGTGGTAAATGTAGACAAATTTTTGTAGCATCTGTCCAGGTGTACCTATTATAAAGCCTTCACCAGATGAGGTGACGAGATTTCTCTGATTTTCTAAAAAAATACTTTTTCTCTGAACATACCTGGTATAATTTGCTCCTCCATAAACAATTGGAACTGTGTTATGATTGAGAGCATTCATAACTTTTTCTGTAACATAATCTTCACTAATAGCATTTTCGAACGCCAAATAAAAGTAATAAGTGTCCTCTAACATATTCAGGCAACGAGGCATCAATTCAATTGGACAGTCATACTCTCCACATTTTCCATAAACATGAATCATTAAACTATATTTCTTTAGTTTTTTTTGCAGCTGAAAAATGTACTTTTCTCTTAAACTTGATGTCATGCAGTTAGAGGCAAACCATGCAACGGCTCTAGATTTACTCGTTAACTGCAGTTTTAAATCATTATCTATGTCATCCATTTGATGCGGACTTAGCCAATTCATTTCTTTGCCGGGTCCTATAACATGATTACTAGAGTTTCTTATCACAAAATAGCCCCACATTGCATCAGAATTCAATTTATAAGTCCAAGTCCAATTGAAAAATTCATTCCAAATATCGGTACAAATTGGGTAATTCGCAGACGATTCAATATTTGCATAAACATACTTTTGTAATTGTGATCTCTTTTGTGGAATTCTCTTATAAGTAACCATTTCAATTAGCTCAGGACCGTTAAATGCTATGACGTCAAATTTCGTAATATCTCCCAGATAATTGGCATCACTCGTTATGTAGCAGTTTTTCCACGTGCAATTTTTCTTGATGAACTGAGAATTACCTGTACCAAGATATAGAAAAGGTGTTGTGTTTGGGTTGGTCCAAATGAGAATGTGTTTAGATTTGTTTTGAAATGCTGACAAGGATACATTGTTTTGTTCATGCTTGCTGGTAATATTAACATAACTTTTTAATTTATAGTCATCCTTGAAAATCCACCAACATGCCACTAAAGGCAGCAATAAAGGCCACAAAAATTTAAATTTTCTTTTTCGTGTGAACACTTTCACTGTCATGTTAATTCTGAAACATTGTAATCTGTCTTTAAAAGTTGGAATTCGTAAACTGAAGCATCTGAATACCTCAAGTTGGTAAACAAAGTGAATAATTGACAAGATTCTGCAGTTGGCTTCCTGTTTGTTATAGTAAATGGTACGTACCTTTGTGCACTCACTATTGTAGGTAATCTGTGAGTTGCTCATTTTTTTAAATGATGATTCGTATTCCAATAAAAGGTTACTTTGTACAGTCAGATAATAGAATATAAACTTTCAGAATTTAAAGCTAGGAAAATAAGTAGCCTTTTCCTTTAATTTAGCTTTCTTTTTTAATCTTTGAAAAAAGGTGCGTACAAACTATGAAACTTAACATTTTATACAATATGTTACGTAGTTTATACGCCCCTTAAGAGTGTGACAGTGGTTTACATCATTATGATCACACTCACATGGTCTTAAAAATTTACTTTTATCCTTCCCTGGCTTTTTTAATATTGGGTCCTTACCTATGAAATTGGTGGTTTTTCTCTCTCTTAGTATCTTGTCTGTAACTATTAAAAATCAGAGTATTCCTAAAAAAAAATTACCTCGTCTAAAAATAGACTATATTTTTGAGCTCTTTTGATTTGTTTTGATAATTTGTTGTAAGTTTAATTGTGTTAAAATTGGACACGGAGACAACTCTTTTTAAGTGCCTCCCGAATACATCATTTTATTTGCATTCACTTAAAAACTATAAATATTTTTTATGAAGTGTGATATTACACATATTACTAAAGCTTGTCTCATGATAGATGCCAAATATTATTATCTTTGGATTTGTCGTTGTGAAGAAAACTGAAAAAAATTTAGTATGGAAAATGCAGAATTCCCCAAAATCTCCATACAAAACACCAGTTTCATAGGTAAGGACCTAATATTATCATTAGCAAAACTATTAGTCATGAACAGTATAGGCAGACCTTAAAGGCACTTGAATGAGTGATAAAAAAACTTTTAATTAACTTGCAATCATCACATTCTTAAATCTGTCATAGCTTATCAAAAATATATTATGGGCGAATTCGACCAAAGGATTAGTTACACTGGTGTAGGGTAATACCAAAAATGCTTCAGCTGTCAAATGCGTACACGTACAAAAATCGGGCGTGTGCGCAGAACTCCGTCATTACTGGTTATCTGATTCGAACAATCCAATTCAAGCATTTATTGGTGTCCATACCCCCTTGTCAGCAACACGGAATTTGGTCAAATTCGCCCTAAGAAGAAATTCTATGGAAAATAAATATTCCGTGTAGTTTCAGCATTTAATTGAAAAGGTATATAGGTCTTATAGTAACAGCAAGATAACTTCCTTTTGGTGTTACTGCACTAAGTAATTTCATTGTATATTATGTGGACTTGTAACCTCAACCCCAGACTCGGACGCTCTGGTCCCAGGAGCAGCTGGCAAGGGCCACACCATTTGGAGCGACAGAAATAGAAGTCACGCGGTTATCATGTCCATTTAAGGTACCTGGAAATAATGCCATCATTAAGATTAGCTACTTCGTTACCAGCTTATTCTTAACCTTCCTACGTGAAGCAACACAGGAGGTGCCGTAACACCACCAAGTCCGGATTGGTGGGTAACGGCTGTAATAGCAATGGAAACTTTTGCCTTCCGTCCGAAGCAAAGGGGAATCAAGATTTCAAGTTTTATTCAGCCATTCAAGTTAAACTAATGAAAAAGTAGTTTACATACAAAACTAGTCATCAGTTATAATCAAGGCGCTAAGTTTATTGCTATCTACTGATTTGTTGACCGTGTCTTACTGCAGCAGTCGTATTATGGGGCCTTAAATCTTTAAAATACGTACCCGTATGGGATACCTTTAGTGTATCCCAGGAATGAACAGAATTGTCATCTGAACCAGCAAGGACGTATCTGCCGCTTACAGATAAAGCTGCAAAAACATTATATGATTTATATAGATATTTATTTAGCTTGTTTAAACAAATAAGATTAACCCTCCGTATACTAGGTTACTAAAAATTACGTCCGATATAGTGTGGGGTATGACAAACCATAAATATAAAAGTGATACAATGCATAAGCTTTATTCTTGATAAATTTAATGATGAATATTAATAAGTAGATACTATTATTTTGATCATCATTTCTATCTGTTTCGGACTCATACTCAGAGCCTCATTCTGTCCTTTAGATTTTAACAAAAAGTGTTTATAATATTTCCCTTTTCTTGAGATGAGACGTACATTACATTAAAAATATCAATACTTTTACAAATACTTTTAACCTTCGTTCAGATTCTTACCGCAACTGGTGAATCCACTTGCCCCTGGAGGAGTGTAGTGCCCCAACTGCTGGTCGCTACGGATATCGAACAAACGCGCAGTTTTATCCTCAGACGCCGTGGCAAAGGCCTGTCCACCGTTATGGAACTGGAAACAAATACTCTTTTACAATATTGGCAGCGGTAGCCAAATTATGAAAAAGGGTTCTACTCGTGCAAGATGCCGCTCGCCCGCTCGTAAATATTGCCTGCCTGACATTATGCCCGGTGCAAAGCAACGGGCTCACCTCCTGTTTACTAGGAACTTAAAAATATCAGGAGAAATGTGACTGCTAACTCTTCAGGTGCCTGGTGAAAAAAATCACACCAGGTGCCTGGTGGGTCTGTGGGACCCGTTAACAAAATTGTACTTTTTTATGTATGTTTTTATTTGTTTTTTAATATGTTTTAAATAATACGATTTAAAAAAAAGAACATACCTTTACGTTTGACGGAATTAAAAAATAATTAAAAATATCTCCAAATTTACGTAACGAAAATTAACTTACTTTTCATGCAACAATAAAATTTTCTTATTGAGATAAATAATAAGACTTCCCAATAATTATAAGCGCAGATGAATGAATTTACTAACTGTAATATTTAGGCCAAAAATAATAATAAGTTACCTAATTATTGTAACTATTCTGTATCCAGGTGACAATTATCGGCAGAAAAAATAGCTTGTTCCAGGAAAATATGGAAGAAAGATAGAAAAGAATGCAAATGAGTTTTGTCTCTAAGGAGTTATGGCTCTGACAATTATGCCATAAGAGAGCACATAAACATTCTGATTCCTTTTTGGAATATGAGGTAAAATGGTACTTATCTGTGAGATAACAAGATAACAAATTTTTCAACACACTTCCTTATAAAGTGGCTCTAATCCCATGGCAATTAGGCACATAATGACACCTATAATCAAACTGTGACTTTTTCATTACTATTATTCACGAGTGAGTAATAGTTTTTTTTAATATTATTGGTTGAGTTACGGTTACATTTGCGCTAAAAAGCTATCCGCGAAAAGCCCAAAAAAAAGAAACCTCATTTTTTAGTCTATGGCCGATGCGCGCGCATTGGAAAACTAATTAATTTTTCCCGCCATTACGAAATTTGTTAGTCTATGGCCGATGCGCGCGCATAGGAAAACTGATTAATTTTTCCCGCCATTACGAAACATTTTTCACAACTCGTCTCGTTTTCTCTTTTGAAGTTATTTAGTTAGTTATTAATTAAGATGTCTGCAAATACATTTATGAAGAAAATGATTTATGTTGTACACCGCCCGATATAAGATGTGAAGCCCAGAACGTTATGGAAAGTTTACTACCAGAAAACTCAAAGGAAAAATATCTATTATTCAGAAGTGTGTTGAAAAACGTTGTATGATACACGTGTGTATTGATGATTACCGTCCTCGGCTCCTTAAGACCCTCGCCTGACGGCTCGGGCCTCAATGCGCCTCAGTGGTAATCACCAACATTACACACTTGTACCATGAAAAAAGTGAGAATATTGTTTACTTAATTAATTTACCAACAAAATATAACAAACAAGAAAAATCTATATAATTACATAGTGATTGAAAGAAACGCCGCGTGCCTGGTCGGGTACCTCAGACCCGAGCGCACATAAAACACTTGTAATTTTGTAACTTGCACATTGCGGAATGCGTATAGAGATACAAAATGGTCACTAGTTCGTTTCATGAAGAAAAATTGTATTTACTAAGACAATCGGTATACAATGTTTACCTTGTATACCGTAACCTTGTATTTTCAAAATTCCATAATAGATTTTTATTTTTGAACGTAGTTTAGGCCAGCATCGTTAATCGTGTTACTAGTAATAAAAGGTTTCAAATATCGACTACATATAAAATACTAGGAAGCCATACCAAAGTGAAGTAAGCTAACTTTTTTTACACTCAGCAAAATTGCTGTCAATAATAATCGTGCAGTTAGAACAAAGAATCTTACTAGAGATAAGTAATGGCTATAGGCAATACATTTGTCTGTACGGGCTTATTATACACACCAAACCTGTGGAGTGGTCCACTTCATAATTTTTAAATAAAAAGTGAAATGTCATAAAATAAAAGCCTAAATCTGTCAGTGGCCTTATTAGGTCCTTACCTATGAAATTGGTGTTTTGTATGGAGATTTTGGGGAATTCTGCATTTCCATACTAACATTTTATCAGTTTTCTTCACAACGACAAATCCAGAGATAATAATATTTGGCATCTATCATTAGACAAGCTTTAGTAATATGTGTAATATCACACTTCATACAAATTATTTATAGTTTTTAAGTGAATGCAAATAAAATGATGTATTCGGGAGGCACTTAAAAAGAGTTGTCTCCGTGTCCAATTTTAACACAATTAAGCTTACAACAAATTATCAAAACAAATCAAAAGAGCTCAAAAATATAGTATATTTTTAGACGAGGTAATTATTTTTTAGGAATACTCTGAATCTTAATAGTTACAGACAAAATAGTAAGACAGAATAAAAACACCAATTTCATAGGTAAGGACCCAATATTATTAATGGCTACGATGATACTTGCAGCCAACCTCTAAATGAAGTATTGTAACTACTTAGATTACAGCTGTAAAGCCGATCATTGTTACAGCTTGTACAGTCAAGTTCAAAAATATGTATGCAGATTTGACAGGTGATAGTCTTTATTGCCTTCCAATAAGAGTCATTTACTTTCAACAGTGTTTATATATTTTTGAACTCGACTGTACACTTACGCAAACACTGTTGACATCCGCTTCATGGCCAAAAAACGTTTGCTTGGCTTTATCCTCGCGCACATCCCAAAGCTTGCAGGTCCTATCTACAGAACCTGTGACGTAAGTCTTCATATCTGAAATGAAGAGAAAAGTGGAATTTAAACAAAAAAAATAATACTTGTTTGATTATATAGATAAAAATTCTAAAATCTTAGCCATTTTTGTTTTAAGTTGACGCTTATGTAAATAATATTTGGTTGTTATATTACCTGGAGCCAAAGAGATGCTAACGACGTCTCCGGCATGGGCATCAAATTCCATATTTCTTTTACCGGCTTCCAAATCCCAAACGCATCTGCCGGTAATAACAATTAAGTAAATATAAAAAAAATTGTATATTTTCATTTAAATTGTAGTTTGTCAACATCAGCCTTTTACCAATCGAACTGTGTTATATTTTATCATATGTAGACATTTTACGTTACAGCTACGATATTTTTTTTTTGACTCGGGGTAATGGCCAGCCCTTAGCCGCCTTCTTGGGAATAACGGGATATGTGGGGCTCGGACCCACTAAACCCCCCCTTTATAACAGGGCATTCTCCCGCCGCGTTTGCATCGGCATCGGAATCTCGGGTAGGCTCCGATCGATGCCATGAATCCAGCGCAATGTGCTAATGTACTGAAAGCACGACGATGGCAATGTTTTGGTCACTCATCTAAAGTCAAACATGGAAAAAAATTTGAATTTGTTTGTTCAGTAGTATGTGCAGACTTTGGTTCTGATTTCTAAGATTTTTAACAGAAGAGGCGATTGCGCCGCGACTCTTGACGCGCGAATTCATACGCGTCTGATAGATAATGACTATATACATAAGGTATAATACATAAGGCCTTTGAAAATTACATTGTTTCCGTAAATAAGCTGCAATGACTGATTACCATCAGGCAAGTCGTATAAATGATTGCCTTTCAAATTTAAGAGTTTCCTGACGGTTTGCTGGGTGGATGAGAAAATATAAGACTAACATTTTCATGTCACCAGAACCGGTGAGAATGTGTGTGTCGTCGAGGAAGCGGCAACTGCTGAGGAAGCCCTCGTAGCCGGCCAGTTCCCTCACCATCTTGGCTGCGCCAGTGGAGTCACGGTTGTTGACGTCGTACACCGTGCACATGTTGTCCATACCACCGCATGCTATAAGCCAACAAATCTGTGTGTTAATAGTAGATCAGTGTCATATGTCAAGGGCTGCATGTTGAATCCAGAGCGTATTTGAATAATTCTGAATTCATTTTACCAGCGTAAAATAAAGGCTTATTAAAGAATATTTTGAAAAGATTGGAAGGTGTATATATACTTACTAATATTTTTTTTAAATATAGACTACCGGGGACTACCCGCGGACCGCAAGTAATTTACTTAAGCAGCGATGTAATTACATACAAAATTAAGTTAGATGCTGTTCCATGTACAGTCAGGGTAGAAAAACTCGTCAGTTTTCAAATTGAATCATTCCTTAGTCATAGAAACCTGATATCTTTGAAGCTGAATCGCTAGGAGCATGACCGCATACAAAATTATACTTAATTGTATAATGTCAAGGATTGAAACAACTTCAATCCAGAAATTTAGTTTTATATTTGTTAACATACAACCTTTTGCATTTTATTGCATTGTGTCGCCTGTGTTGCATTATATATCTGTCTTTTTATTAGTTGCAATAAAGAATTTTATCTATCTATCTATAAAACCATTTCGATTATAGGTCATTAACTAGCTTATTGCAATTGTCAATGCGACATCTTTTCTTTTGAAGTGAAATAATGGCATGACTAACATTACCTCGTGCAAATAATTGGGGCCTTTAAGATGACGAACCTTTTTTACTCCGACTGCTTAATCCGACCAACGCTTAATCATTATTTACTTAAAATAAACTTTAAAATTCCACTTTCTGACAATGGGGCCAATATTAAAATAGAAAAAAAATAACGAAGACTTATTCAAGTTTCCAATAAAATAGTTCAACTCTGTTTAGAAACTTACCCACGAAATTTCCCGACGGTGCAAAAGCTACGCTCATGACCCAAGCGGACCGTAATGGTATAACCTGGACCTTATTCCCACTCCACGTGTCCCAAATTATGAGCTTGCCATCCAGAGAGCCCGTTACGCAGTGCCTGTCACAAACATTTCCTTTCAATAAGACCGACCTATTTATGTTTTTGACGGGGAACTATATTGTGGTTACAGATAATGCTCGATAAATTGTCCGTTTTAATAATCTTACTAGTATAAATGTTGAAATCGAATTCCTGGTAGGTAGGACCGTTTATATTAAAGTATAATTAAACTCCTGGAATTCACTATAAGATGTTTCAAATAAAAGTTTTGCAATTATTTCGCCAGCTACTGCCTCTTAATATCTGTTTCCGAGTTTGGTATTTGTGTGAAGTTACTGATTGACATATTCAGCTCGTATTGCATTTAATGTTATGATTATTATTATTCATCTTAATCACTAGGTCTACATACATACAATATGGTTGTCGCACGTCACAAATATACTTTTATTATATTGAATAAATTAGTAAAGAATTGTTTAATTCATAATTACGTACAATTATACTGGAAATGTATTTAAGTGCACATTCGCAAAAGCAGTACAGTAATATAAAATTATTTAAAAAAATACTGTCCTACCTGGAGTCACCGCTGTAATGCACAGAATTGACTTTGTTGATGTGGCCTTTCAGCGTCTTCTTAGTGCTGAGTCTTATTTTAGGAACATCCGACATATCACTACATTTTTCTCCCAGTTTTGCATCAGCACCTTTTTCGTGTTCCGCCTGTAAAAAAGACACGTGTGGTACATACAAAAAAGGGTTGAAAAAAGCATCATAGAAACCCTAACCTTTAATTGACCTAAATTTAACGGTTCATTGGTTCATTGTGTGGTGCATTATTAAAATAAATTAACCTTAACTTTGGCGATTAAATCCGTGAGTTCTTTCTTGAGAGCAGTGGTCTCCGGGTCTTCCTTGGGCATGGTTCCTGGGTGCCTCCCTCAAAACTGACTGGTAAACGTGTGGCACCAACGATGCCTTACCTGTGTCTGAACCTTCTATTTCGCTATCAAGCTCCTACTCTTAATCGTATTATAGAAATTGGATTTCAATTTACTGTTCAACTGAAGCTTTACATGTGCCAACCACATATGTATAGTTGACATAGTTTCATAATTATTGTTTTGTATAAGATGTGCATTATGGTAAATATTGTAGTATAATGGTTTTACGTTAAACGAATCGAAAACAACGTATGCGACAATTGCAAAGACATTAATCACGGCTTAACTACAAGGTGGGTAACTAATCTAATTATAGCCTTAATACCTTTTATGATAAGAATTCAGCGAGATGGGATCATACATCTCGCCTTGCCGAGGATACGACACACTATCTGCCAGCACCGTTGTTATCCCGGTGCGGTGAAAGTCAGTTAGTCAGTTACCGGGTCCTTATAGTGCATCAAATGGACCACTAAGTATGTCCGGATATGTGATCAACTAATCCAGGAATATATTGCCATCCAAAATTCCTCACAATATCGTATTCTTCACAGGATTAAAAAGATTTTAAACAACCTCTAGAAGCGCCAAGTTGCTCATGAGACTGCAGGAGGTAGAATATCTGAAGTGTGTCAGTCATGTCCCGGGAAACGGAGAATTCACCAGTTCCCCTATCTTAATAGAGATTGACTACTGAAAGACTGACCCAACTGCTTTGTACAGTGGTTTCAGAGAATGCAAAACTGCAAAATGCAGAACAAGTATAGGCAAGTACTGTAAACTAAAAACAATAAATGTTTTATCTTAATTATTAGAATTCAGTATGCGCTAAGTACATACCATTAAATTACTGTTAAGAATTATACAGTTTTATTGTAAATAAAGAATGCATCAATATATAGATTAGGCCGGTTTGCTGCGCACGCCCCATATATACGTCTACCTCAGCAACAAGTGATAGTCTTTCTTGATTTATAACAATTAATGCTCATAATCTATTACTCATTACCTATACAAACAAATACCTTATTTTGGACTTAAAATGCTTGAAGCATCATCGGGTTGATGCCAGCCAACCTCAGGGGTATGTGAGACTTCGATACAGGTTTTCCCTGCTAAACATTTCCTCAGCTAATGTCTGTGTAAAAGTAAAACTTAATTTCATTTAACCTCCTTCAGCGCTCGCCCATATATTCCCCACTGTTAAGAACATCAGAGATGACGTTTTGAAACCTAAGTACATTCTCTCGGCTACGGAGGTCGTCCTCAGTAAGAGACCAAACGATAAAAAGAAAAATTCATAGAGATGTTGGATTTAGTTAACGGTAACATTGGCAAAGATGACTCTCTCAATTTTTGCTATGTGAATCAATCACATAGCGAAAACTGAGTGATAAGTAAATGGGAAAGACTATTGCGCGCCGATCTCTGATAGAAATGGAATTGAGTCAAAGGAATGGTGAATAATGATTATTATTGGTAAAATCTTAGTTTTGTAAGTGCATCTGAAAGCTGGTTCTAATAGATTTTATATAAAATCTCTTCGCGGTTCATTGGCACTGGTGTCATTGTCCGCGCTGGAGTCTCACTTTCACTCCCAGACACCTATTTCATGTCAGAGCCTTACTTATTATTACCTTACTTCCAAATTACAATTGATTAACTACATTTGAACTAAATTTGGTTAAAAAATCTTACCAAAGTTCTTCAGCCAGCAGAAAATTACATGACGATTGTTTAAGAACAGCATAGCGTACAGGGTTAGGGATACGGTTTGTATTTTTATCCATTTGTAATGAAAATATATATATGTATAGAGTATAACTAATATGTAACTATGTATATAGGAGCTCGGTGGCCTAGTGGTTAGTACGCTTTGGCTTTCGATCGAAAACAAAGCTACATTCGCTATAGTGCCCAAAACTTTGATACGTTTCTACCACCAACCCGCATTGGGAAAGCGTGGTGGTGATACGGCCCATACTCCTCATGTGTTTCTCTATGAAGGCCTGTGCCCAGCAGTGGGACGTATGTAGGCTAAGGACGACGAACTATGTATATTTTAAGATATCGTAATAAGTACCTAATAACGTCACTGCTTGGTGAAGCGCGGATATGGCAGTGGACTGCTTTTGCGGTGCTTTTGCCTAGTCTCTGACTAACCCTTGGGGGGTAATAGACATGATTATATGTATGTATGTATAATATATATTATAGATTTGTTACCAATGCAACAAATTTCTCTCTGATGCAAGGCAGGTCACATCGCCCCTAAATTTATATGGACAAAGGTTTCTACACGTGTGAACATGATTTATATACATACATAGTTGGAGACCACCGATGAAAATATTTTCATATCAACTGAAAACAATAATTATGTTATAAAATTGTTGTCAATGTCAAATAATAACAGTTACAAAACTACTTTGTAGGTACTTGTTTGATGTCCAGCGGTTCGTACCACGTAGTACTTGTATAGTTTGTCAAATATTGGGTCCTTACCTATGAAATTGGTGTTTTTATTCTTTCTTAGCAATTTGTCCGTAACTATTAAGTTTCAGAACATTCTTATAAAATAATTGCCTCTTCTAAAAATGGACCATATATTTGAGCTCGTATTATTTAATTTGATAAGATTAGATTAGACACAAAGACAATTATTTTTATCTGCCTCCCGAATACATCATTTTATTTGCATTCACTTAAAAACGATAAATAATTTTTATGAAGTGTGATATTACACATATTTCTAAAGCTTGTCTAATGATAGATGCCAAATATTATTATCTTTGGATTTGTCGTTGTGAAGAAAACTGAAAAAATTTTAGTATGGAAAATGCAGAATTCCCCAAACTCTCCATACAAAACACCAATTTCATAGGTAAGGACCTAATATTTTACTTAACCACGTCTGCCAAATTTATGTATCCATCAAACTGTGGCAAAATTAAGTGAAATAGATATTTCTATTCTATGTTTAAGTTTAAACACTACAGTATAATTATTGGTGTTCTATTTGCTATATTCTTTCATTTGGTGGAACAGAAAGAATGGCTCTCATCTTCGTCATTAACTCTAAGTGCGTTATTTAAAAAAAAAAATTGTCTAATTCAGAGTAATATAGATCAATGTAACCTAAAAATGCACAAGTCGAACGACCAAAGCTGGCGAAGTAATGACTTGCAGATATTATACAGTTGCTTCAATCTTCTCAGCCACTTCAGATCACGAAGTAAATAAAAAAAAAACATAATGTGCTACAACTAATGCTAATGAGTTGGACTGTTGTTACCTTGGACTATGTTGCAGTTTGAGGAGGCATGAGGTAATTATGTGATCATAAACCCTAAACTTGTCTATCATTGTTATATACATTTTAATTTCCCCTCATACATATTACACGAGTCGCTGTGCTGTTTGTATTGCAGTCAGGTACTTTCGCTATAGCATTATCCTAGGCTTTACAATTCGTGGAACATGTAAGGTACATTCTTTATGTTTTAGCGTCCATCTATTTACTAAAGTGTTAAACAGTGTAGAGTTTTGTTTTCAATTTTAGATATTACTCGTAATTAAATTACATAGAAATAGGAAGAAATATTTTTCATGTTTGATTTGTTTACTCTTACTTGCTAAAATTTAATTATATACTGAAAACTATTTCACTAATCGTATTATGCATAGGTACCAGTTAACATTCAGTTACTGAACTCGATAAGTTTTGCCAAAAATCAGCACAATCACGAAAAATTAACAAATAAAACTTCAATCGTGCTCCAGTAAAAATTTACAGTTACCGAATATAAGTTACCGGAGTTTTCCCTTCCAATCGACTTTCATTTCACGGTAATTCTTTTTTTCTAAGATTGAAAGGCAGAATAGCTCTCACATTTTCCGTTATAATCAATTTGGTAGCTACTGTTGGCATTTTAGATACAGTCGTTGTTGGGAAGCTTCGGAGGAAACATGCCTTTACTAGGACGCCGGTGTTTTCTATTGATATTTTGTTGTTGGGTTTTGCTGATTACGTTGAGGAGTGGCACCGCTCAGGAGTACTGTACTAAGTCGGAGGGTGAGGACTGCAAGCAAACCAATCTTTATATCGAAGGTAACACTTACAAAACTCTATCTTGTTTCTTGCTATGCGATTGACTTTTACTTGTATGATATATTAGTATGTTACGATAAATATAAATTACAGTCACAGGTCGAATAGTAGTAGTGTTTTCAATAAAACATAATTATAAATATTTAGAATTGGATACTTACTTAAAAAGGCGACGGTAGCCGAGTTGGGATGGACGGGGTACTACTCGTTCGAGAGCTCCCGGGACTCGCGGTTTCGATCCCGCCGCCTGTACCATTAACTTTGAATAGAAACATTGTAAATATCGCTTCCCTCATATTGTGACCGGTACATGGCAACAGGCTCGCCACCTGTTACATGGGGACCTGGCGAAATGTGGGTGTTTAACACCTCTGCCTAACCCTTCGGGGAAAGAGGCGCAATGATATGATATGTTATGTTACTTACTTAACATTCTGAAAAATGTATAACTCAGATATCTTTTGGTGTACTTATTATAATACTTTAGGTAGGTTAGGTAAGTGTAGGAAATTTACTGTGTTAGATATTAACTTAGTTTATTGTTAAAATGGTAACTTTTAACCTAGAATTATTTTTATTTACGGAAAAGTATATTTTGTGATAAATATATCTAAATCTTATGCACAATTTACAACCTGTTATTTGTATTTTTGTTTTTGAATTGCAATAAAGAGTAGGTATATACAATTTATTATCACACAACACAAAAACTACACTGTAAAAAAAATATAATGTGATAATGTCAATATTGTAACCATAACTATTGGATATTCGTCAAATAATTTGCGATTGCTTAGCCTTGCTTTATTGAATACTTTTGATTGTTTTGTATGCCTACTATGATGTGCATTATTTTCAATATCGGATAAGTAAGTAGGTACCTAATTAGCCAACATTATCTCGAGCAATCAAAGCCTAGTATACCTAGAGGTCTTGAACAGTCAAACTCGCTATAAATTTAGTACCTACAAATTTACCTACATTATTATTATATACCTGTTTTAACATATTGCATGCTTAAATGCCTAAACGGTTGTATGTGCCTAGGATGGCCAATCAATATTGTACCCAAATATTGTAATTAAGGTCCGCTGTGCAAGAATGATCGTACACTCTGATTTCATTTTAAGTGCCACCGCAATGACGAACCAATAAAGATGGAACCGTTATCTAGTTTCGAAAGGAAAAAAGAGAATATTACGTTCAGTGCAATTCAAAAATTATATATGTATACTCACTACACGATCAGCGATACAATGCTTAGGTACATTATATATTTCGGTACATGGGTACCGACATAGTAAATTATATTTATAAGCATTTGATGTTTTGTTTTAACTAGTCTACGGTCACAAAACGAGATACAGTAGAAACAATGTCTATTGCTTGTGAGCCTCGTTGATGGCGGTGCCCGCCAAGGAGTTAGAGCGGAAAAGTATGTAATTTTACATCAAAACTGGGTTTCCGACACGAATGATGATGCTGTTGAGGACATTCTGACGATACCTATGGATGAACTAGTGAAACATTAGCATTTGGCTGTATACCACGTTTCAATCCAAGTTGCCAAAAAGGTAAACAAAACGAAGGTAATGTTTCATCTCTTAAATGTTTTGTAATGACTATAGGTAATTAAAATCAATTGAAACGGACAACAATTGTTACCGGTAATTATATTAAAGTGTCAATGTACATGTAAAAAGTGTGATTATTGAATAACAAATTCGGTAAGTCAACTTTTTTGTTTACCTTTTTGACAACTTTGATTGAAACGCAGTATAGAAATCAAATGAAAATGAACAGTGAATAGCCAATGAGCCCCTCTAACGTGACCACCGAATCACGATAATGATGCTAGAGGAATTTATCGTATTGCACTGTGCGTTAATTAAAAAACATCAATGTGGCGGCGGTATCCATTAGGATTCAGGAAATTTCTGTTTATATTGAAGCAACGTTAGATTTGTTCATTGGTGTGACATAAAACCCTACAAAATATTCAACATTCTCTCATACATTTTCAACCTTAATACCTAAGCTTTTCCTGAGCCGTAATGTCAAAATGATAGTTTGTGTAGCTGGTGACTAACTAAACATCTTCACACCTTCCAAGATTTTTTGGAGTCGGCGCAGAATACCTACCTTCTTCTTACATTCCCTTGTATTACTTGCGATATCAGTTGAGCTTGAGGAGCTCAGTGGCGTAGTGGCAAGAACGCTTTTGCATTCGATCGAAAAAAACATCCTTCGCCATGGTCAGGCCGTGGATGGGTGACCAAAACTTTGTGATCTCGAGCTCTTCCGTGTTTTGGAAGGCTGTTCCCACTGCCCACCAACCTGCATTGGACCAGCGTGGTGGTGGTGCCCATACTTTTCATGTGTTTCTCCATTAGGAAGGCCTGTGCCCAGCAGTGGGTCGTACTTATATAGGTTGAGGACTCCCGATATCAACATGCACTTTTCTCCCTTCCTCGTTCACATCATCAATCTATTATCCATCAGTCTGTTTCTTCATGCTATCCACCCAGTCTCATATTCATAGCTTTCCTAGTTGACCGTCCAATCCCTAGTCTTATTACATGTCCATACTATGATAGTGGATCTTGGAGGAATTGACTGTACAAAGCAAAAAGATAAGGCTAGAATTTGTTTATCTTAAATGGAATATAATTCTAAGTAGCCTTATTTATTTGGTAACAACTTAAATACGTGGCATTACCTTTCGAGTAAACCTATAGCCTACCCTAAACCACAGTTTTTGGCTTGACTGTATGTTTTACCTTCCCTCATATTATTTTCAAGCAAAAATGTAGATGATAAAATTATTGAAATAGGCAAGTTGACTCATATCAAAAGTTATGAAAATAATGATTAATTCACATAATATTTAGTAAAAGAGTCCGAATTAGGGTAGTTCAATAAATATAATTAACCCATTCACTGCCTCCCTCAAAATTAACACAATTACTGCCATGCCGCCATACATTGATAATATCTTTATCGAGATGCCGCCCAACAAACATTTAAGTCACATAACAGCAACTTTTTGCGGCAACAGGCAATTTAAAGCTTCAAAATATTTGTATTTCAGCTGACGTGAGAGCATTATGTTGAATAACAGAGTTTCTGAACAATAATAATTCTATAAGCTTGACAAATTCTGTATACGGTTGATAATCTTTATCCAAACTGAATACTGGTCTTAAGTAGTACTGTTAAATTAACTATATTCAAATTGAAGCAAATGAGACAGCTTACATCTGAATAGTAGCTGGAGGTTTCACATTGCTCTGTTTAACTCCGACAATCATTTCAATTATAAAGATTATTTCTGTATATGCGTTTTGTTGTTTGCTGTAAGTTGCACAACACATTGAATTATTCTTATTATACAGAAGCTGGATATTTTCTGATTTTTAAGCTTTTATGCAGCAAACGATTGCATAAATTGTAAATAAGTACGGTCTTTTACCTAACTTTCAGCGATAGAAGCGCACAACACCTCTATATCCAGCTTACAGCATTAACATATATTAATTCAAGGTTTTTATGCAGATAGTACCTGATTATTGGAGGAATCAAATGGTTTTATCTAAAACGAGCCAATTATATGTGATTAAATAACAAAAAGATTAAATAAAAATGCCTCAAATTCATAGAAAAAAAAAAAGAACGGGAGGGATAAGAAGAATGTATTTAAAGGAGTACCACATGATAAAAAGTTATATCTGTTCAACAGCAGAAATAAATCTAGCAATAAGTGATACCTATATACCGCGCCCAAGCATGAGTGGAATTAATGAAGAGGGTTCCGTATGTCAATATTTTGAACAAAGCGATTCAAGTTCTGGTGGTAAAAATGTTGTTAAGACATGGAAATAAGCCATTAATGCAAGTTGCAAAAAGGTTAATAGAAAGCAGTGAAATGGGTTGTTTAAAAAAAATGTAAGGGTACTGGACTCAAAACTAACTACCCAATACTACAAAAAGTAGACTTTACAATATAGTAAACTTGGAGACATTTATAATTTCACATAAAGATCGTGACAAATATTTTACAGCTACGGAAGGAAATTATAGAAATGAAAGAGATATCTGAAAAAAGTATTAAAGGCTATAGATTTGAAAATCTATCCGAAGTTTTACAAACTCCTCTAAAATCGTCTTATCTAAATATACTCGTATTCAAAGCAAGTTTACCTGACGCGAACCGTACAATAGTCGATATAGACTTTGATAAAATCAGTCATAAGTTGGTGGTCACCTCGTACAAAAATAATCTATATTTTATTCCTCTGTTACATACACTAGAAGCATAGTTATAAATTTTCTGCCATTTGACTTAGTAGGCATAGACATCTCTTGGAAACGATCGATGTAAAATAAAACGAAGTAAGTTTTTATTAAGTATAAGTTTTATTTGCAATTCTTATAAAATCAAACACTCCAATAAATAAACGAGATATTAAACTTATATGGAATTAGTGGGTATTAAGTATGTATTTTGAAATTTAATATGGTTATGCGCACTTCGTCCCATTCGCACTTCGTCCCGCGTTCGTAGTTGGTCGTTTGATATGTTACTTTGACCATTGTCATGTGACTGTTCGTGCTATGAGTTTCAAGTAAAGGATGTTCTGTCACTGCACACGTACTTTCGGAATCAATCTGTAATTATACAATACATTATACAAAGAAAAAACAAATATTCAATACCATAATTTTTCAACATTTAACGGTGAAAGAATTTTTAGTATTGGTCAGGTAGCAATTTCAATTAAATATTAATTCTAAGAATCTAAATTCAAATCATGTTACCATCAATTAACTGTTAGAGGAAGGATCATTCCTCGAAGAATTATCTCATAAGTGACATGGTAACTCAACATGACACGGACATCATGTTTTTTCCAAATGGTCCCCAATAAACTGTGTAAAAGTTGACATGTGGGTAATTTTAGAACTGTTTTTCAAAAAAGTTATGTTTATTGTACTTTTAACTATATTATACCTGAATAAATAGCCACAAACGAACTATTACACAGAAATAAGCAAAAAAACCACTGAACGAGCGGATCTTAATCAAGATAAACATATCGCCATTACCTAACCTTTTTTTATAAAAAATAATGCAAAATTACTCATCAAACACATAGATTCCCGATGTAAAAATACTTTAGGTTACCAACAATATAGCCTCATTATTTTCCTGTACTAAAATATTAAGAATGCATGGAAAATATTTACCTTATAAAAAATAATAATTAACTTTAAAGTAGTTTATCGTGTGGCCCATGAAAATTTTACAATAAAGTTATATATATATTCACCGTAAAGTAGCATGCGTTTACAAATTCACTTCTAATTCATGGAATACGTTAAATAAAACTACTAACCAGTTTTCGCTGTTAACTGTTGAACATTTACTAGAAATCCAAATCACACTCGCAAAACTGTCATTTTCTTAATTTTATTTGCACTATTTCTTTATAAAATTACAATTTACATCTGAAGTCTTAATATAAACTGAATATCTGAGGTCAAATATTACTTACTGGATAATTAAGTTATAGGTGCTGGATTAGAGGTAGTTCAGCATTTATTCAGAAGATATCCAACCTGTTGTACATTTATTCAGATAGTATGTGGCCATTAATCAGCGGTTATCCAAATTAAAGCAAGATAAAATGTGCCCAAACCCTTTGAATATCGTCTCTATAAGCGTTTACACAGACGTTATTACCTCAACCCATGCAGCTTAAAGTCAGTCGAGTTGCTTTTATACAAAAATTATTCAGCCAATAAATGTTTGTTGGGCGATCGGCGGGCTCGGCATCTCGATAAAGTATTCTTGCCCGCCCTTCGGCGTTTTCGGCATGACGGTATACATTTGGTCATCAGCTCATTTTTATATGCAGTTTACAAGACCTGTGCTTCGAATAAAGAGTGTGTGCCTACTTTTATGTGTTGTATTTATCAACATTTATATCAGTTTCTTGGTAATTCATCTAAATAGTAATGGCGAATGAAGGTAAGTATTAACTTTCATTTTATTGCTTTAAACCAAATCTAAATTATGTAATGCTGTGTATTAGGTGGAATACAATCTAAATTTAAATAATGTAAATCTTAATCGTGTTAAATTTTTAAGTTAATAAAACTTTTTTTAAAGACAGGCGTAGTAAACCTTTTTATATGTTTAATAGGAACTATTTGCATTATATTACTATTATTATTGGTCATTAGCACAAAAATTGTTTTAATATGTATTTTTATATCTAGGTACTTGATATTTGTTTGTACTTTTTCAGAAAAAAAAGCTCATGACATGAAAATAGAACTTATGAATTGGCGAGAGGAAATGACTCCATACCAAAGTGAAGATGAAGAGGACACGGCTAAAAAAACTATTGATCAAAGTTCTCTCAAAGGACTGTAAAAAAATTTTTGTTGTAGTTGTTATCCGACGTCTAATAGAAGATATTCCAGACGACCGGCTTTTGCAGTTTTTAAATGATGTCGAGGTTATTGTAAATAAGTACAAATAACGTAATTTGCGTTTAATAGTATTTTGCCGTTTATAACACCTATTGAATTCAATTAAATTTTGTAACTAGATTAAAATAATCTTGTTTGTTTCATTATCTTTTATTTATAAATCAACTGCCATAAATTATTTAGATACAATAGGTATAGATGACTGACAAAATATAATTATGTAGGCATACATCACTATTTTTTAATTAGTACTGTGACGTGGTGGACCCGGAGATAAATAAAAGGCCTTCTTTATCGTCACCTATGTATTTTATAGATATATATTAAGGCACTACTGAAACAATTATATATTAAAAAAGGTAAATTTCACTGAACACGCAAAACACTTTCACATTTAACACTAAAATATATTATAAAAGGTAGGGCTACTTACAATAGTGCCTTAAAGAAACTTATAGACTTAATTTAGCAGGAACTGGTAATAGAGAATCTTGTGGGTTTTGTATCTTTTTAGGATAAGCTTATCTTAAACTATAAACTTGGCCACCACAAACATTCTGTAAAAAACTAGCCAAGTTTCGATGGAGCTGCTTATCTCTAAAAAGTAATGAAATCTAGACAAAGTCGTGCCAAATCTAAGGTTCCTTACTGCGATTTCTTTATTATTATAGTTAATATTGTGTGACTTGGCCGTTGAACATTCTTTAAACGTTAGTGACTTCATCAACCCTACAATTAACTGATTGATTTTCTATATACTACATAATGTACGTCGCGTGTAGCCCCGGTGTTATAACTTTTATATACAATGCAACGCAAAAGTTTAAAATGTTATACAATTGACTGGTTAATGAATCAACGTTTTCCAAATGGCTATTTTCCATCGTCAATAGGTAGCGGTTCTGGCGACAGATTGGTGCAATGGTGTCATGCAGCACCTGGTTGTGTACCCTTGTATACCCTTCAACGGCCAAGTCGCCCAACATTAACTATAATAATAAAGAAATCGCAGTAAGGAACCTTAGATTTGGCACGACATTGTCTTCATTTCATTACTTTTTAGAGATAAGCAGCTCCATCTAGACTTGGCTAGTTTTTTACAGAATGTTTTGGTGGGATTTCACTTCTTTTTGTAGAAACGTGGATATATTGATTTATTTTATTATATTTTCTTATTTGACACAGTTTAACCTCACGAAATAGCGTTTATGTAATCTTTACTCTTTTTGGACAAAACGCTCCACGCTTTCTTTTTGTAATTTTTTGTGTGTGTTAAAAGCGTGTTTTTTAAACTATTATTTTTATTTTATACTTTTTTAGTCTTCTTATTATTTAAACTTAAATTACTACTTGGGACGGCAGCCATGTTGAATTATATATATAATATAAACATTAAAGACTGGAGATGAAGAACAAATGCCTATAAATTCATCACCCAAACATTTGCCTCCACAAGGGATCGAACCCAGAACCTCTCGAGATGGCGTACCGACCACTCGACCACACTGAGGTCGTCGAATTAAAGAC
This sequence comes from Parapoynx stratiotata, assembly GCA_910589355.1. Lineage (NCBI taxonomy): Eukaryota > Metazoa > Arthropoda > Insecta > Lepidoptera > Crambidae > Parapoynx > Parapoynx stratiotata. The sequence goes on from OU342457.1 coordinate 12,058,217, forward strand.
TAGTGGTGTTTAACTGCAGGTTCTTTCTTTAGTATTCATGTATAAGTCATATGAAAAAACATTAATTATATTATATTATTTCTAAAAACTTAGTGTACCTACTTCTATTTGTTTTCTGCACCACCCAATGGTTGACTGGTAGAAAATGCTTTTGGCATTAAGTCCGCCATGTACACCAAATGTACTGAAGTTTTAATTAAATTATAATAAATAAATAATTACGAGTCTGTAAATGTTGCAGTTAAAATATGAATAACGTCGCTGGTGGACATATTTCCTTGCAACCCGAGCGGTACTCAACAGAAAATACCATCGACTATGTCTTGAAGCGGTCTCAGACGTAGCTATATATTCGCAATAATATTTATTATTTAGCATCGTTAAACAGTGAATTTTTTGGTAATTAACAACCTCGCACCAGTTGGTAAACAAAATTAATATTAACAATTTTACAAATTATTCTTTCATACAAAAATAAATATTAATTTCTGATGTACGCAACGCGCGCGCGAGTTAACATAGACTTGCTAAATTACGACAGTATATTATAAACATGAAAAATAGTTTTTAATTACTGTATTGTAAAACTCGTAGAACAAAATAATGTTGTTATTTATGCTGTTAGCTACCTGCTGCTGCGAGGCTGTTGATTCATTTAAAATAACCCTGTATCATCATCAGCATCAGCTTATATTTGTCCACTTTTATTCTGATATTATTTATAAAATATATATTACCCTATAATATTATTATAATATATATATAATAATAATATTATTATAAAATATATATTATTATAGGGTGGGGTGGTAATATTTCAAACCATATTTTCTATGCAGCATTAAAAATAAATATGTATATATACCAATACTTATAATTATTATACTTATGTGTAGTGCTAAAAATCTTAAGTGAAGATGAAGATAATTTTCTTTAATTTATGTTTGTTCATAATATATATATATATTGTACGTACCTAAAATAACATTGATATATAATTATTACCAATTTAAAGCCCAATATGTATCATGTAATAAAACAAGCGCAAGGATTGTTGATTCATTAAAAACAATCCTGTATACACGAACAGAGTTACGGTAGGTACATTGCTATACTGTTCTGTTGTATTTATTTATTTTAAATAAGTACTACACAATTCCTAATAGAAAATAAATAAATTCTTAAAAAAATATTAAAAGTTTGTGATACCTGAATTCACGTGGTGCCCGCCCATGGGCGGGCTCGGCGTGTAGCATCATATTTGTCTTTTTTGAAAATTTTAGATTTCCACGGGGCCGTTTCGGTTGTAAATTAATAATAATCAAAGGTGTCTGTACACAAAATATTATAATTTTTTGATGATTATTGATCGATTAAATCAAGCTTAAAATCCACCCGCCCATGGGCGGGCTCGGCGTTAGGAATAAAAACGGTTTGCCCGCCGATGGGCGGGCAAGGCACTGAATGGGTTAAAGGATTGCTGTAGCAATTCAATTTAAACATGTTTAATTTTTCCTTTTTTTTCATCTGCCATAAACACTATCCACCATATCTGTGAAATTGGTGAAGTAACGCGTCCTGTAAACAATTGTCAAAATCCATCAAACTTCAGTCGCAACCAAGAATTTTGTAGGTACTCTACATGGATTGTGGATGCCAAACTCCCATACAAAAGCATGAGGCAATGTTCTGTCTCGATCAGTAGGTGTTCCCTCTCATTCTAAGACTATTTATGAATGAAGGCTATCCGTGGGATATCCACTTCCTCTCTTTCTATCCATAGTTTCTGTCTCACCTGTCATATTTACGCCATTTTGACACCTAGATTGAAAATTGTTACAAAAAAATAGGGCCCAATAAAAAATAGGGTCAACTAGCCTATTCATAGACCATCATAACCAAAGAGTATACAATAACTTCGTAAATCATAACCTACAGCGTTTGTCGCCTGTCAAGCAAAAAAGTGATTTTAAGTTTATTGTGTTAAAGGCCTCAAAAAAAAGTTTGATTATTTTTTATGGTGGTGGTTAACAGTACTTAATAATAGTGAGTCTAATAAAAAATGGTCAACTAGCCTATTATAATTTATTATTATCGTCTGTTTTGTTCGTCTACATTATTTTGCATTTTACATGTGAGCTTATTACATGAACGCACCCTCTAAAATTTTCATAACCTTAGAACGCACCCGCTGGTTAGTTTGACAGTTGACATTTCACAGTTGTATCTGTGTGTCCCGCGTCCGTCCGTCAGTATGACATGACATTACTGTTGTTGTTGACTTGTGTAATGTGTATTGCTAAAAACTTCCAGAGCGATCTTGTTAGTGTTATAACTATTATTCGTACGATCATAACATAATGATATATAAAACCATATGCGCCGCCTCAGTGAGCTCACTTGTTTAAATAGCGCAGTGACATCGAGAGATAGGAAGTCCAGCCTCTATCGGTAGACGTCACATTCTGAAAACTTATCGCTTCGGAAGCGGGAACGCTTATCTGGAGCACCACGGGCAATAAACGAGTCTTTCTTTAGCCGGCACATAGTTTCAACGAGCTTCAATTTAAATAGCAGTGTATGGAAGTCCATTGAACCGCGCGAACATGGAAAAATATGGATTGCGCGTTCATATTTTATTTTCAGTAATTCTTTTGATAGTTATTCAAGTAAATGCAAAAGGTAAGATTTATTTTTATAAAGCTGGCGTTTCTTGTTTATGCTGCTCTTGTATGTGCTCACATGTTTATTTACACATTTATATTGTCTATTCCTGTTGAAATTTATTTTTTTGGGTATTATATGATTGTCTTTCGCTTTTACAAATAAAACAAAATGACTTATGTAGTGTTTTATCTACAAAGCTATGCTTTTAAATTACCTACCTTATAAAATATGTATAATGTAGGTATGTTGGTTTCCTAATTTTTAGGTAAATGTTATGATGCACTCGGCTATTTCATTATTATTGTCATATTTTTCTAAATATTTTTAGTAAGTAGCCTGCCATCTATGTTCATTTTGAAGTATTTATAGATTATTTTATATTTTTGCAATATTTATATCTTTTACATTTTTAGGAGTGTACACATTTAAAATTTATATTTGCAGAAATTACCAGTATTCTTCAATTTCTTCACATTATTTAATGCTTAGTTACATAATTTTTATATTAAGAGAAAAGCGCTCAAAATCAAAACTGAAAACCTAATAGGGGTGAGCCTGGTGCCCTGCACTGCGGTCAATCTGTTGTATGTTGTACAGGAATTCAAATAATTGTAAGCAAAATTATTGAGGAAATTCGGGAATCACTTACCTTCATCACAGCTGGCTAATGCAATACATAAATTAACATGATTTTACTTGTATTAATTTTTATTTACCTATCCAAAAAAAAATATTGTTTAATTTGTATTTAATTGTAATATTTTAAAGATTTTCCCATAATAGCCTTTATTTTTTATTGCAGACAAAGTAAAAGTTCTAACAGTAGCCACAGACGAGAACCATGGACTAGAAAGATTTCTAAGGTCAGCAAAAGTCTATGGAATTGATGTTGAGATATTAGGAAAAGGGAAAGAATGGACTGGTGGTGACATGAACTTTGCTGGTGGGGGCCAGAAGGTGAATCTCCTAAAGGATAAGTTGAAAGAAATGATGAAGTCAGATGAGGATCATAATCAGATAGTGTTGTTCACTGATAGGTATGCTATTTGAATCTATGTTCACTAACAAATATATAAATATATAAATGTGCTAACTTAACGACTGCTTGAACAAACGTATAAAATTATCTTATAAATAATATCTTTCAGCTATGATGTAATGTTTCTGGACAATTTAGACAATATTGTTAAAAAGTTCAAACAGTTCAAGGATACACGGGTCTTGTTTTCTGCGGAACCATTCTGTTGGCCTGACAGCAAGCTGGCAAGTCAATACCCTAAAACTGAGGTCGCCAATCCCTATTTGAATTCTGGTGGTTTTATAGGTATGGATTTTGATGTACAATTTTAATTTTTTCCTCATTAAATTTGTAAAGTCCAGTCGGGTGCTGGCAATGGTTTGATAATTTTGATAATTACTTGAGGTTACATTTTACTATATTAGAAATATGAGTCAACTAGTGTGTCATCATTTTTTTTTCAATGGATTGTATAAACAGGCATGTTTTTATAACTAGTATTGAAAAAAAGTCATGTGGTTCATATTTTTAAATCCTTATTTAATGTTTTAAATTACTTTTTTGTTTTTTGGTTTACCTTTTTTGTTGCACAGTGCTTATATCTTCCTGGCTAGTCATGTATTTGAGAAAAAAATCAAGCATGAAAGTCAGCGAAACCATTAAAAAATCATAACTGGCTAACTACACAAAAACATAGAACATACATTGGTTATTTCTAGGTACATCTTGGTGTGCTCTGTCTATGGGCTTTACCATACTTTCTGAGACATCTGTATAATGTTGACAATATTTATAATGATCAAAATATTCCCAATGTGTTTGTTATACCTACACTTAGCATTGCAGTGAGACTGTTTGAATGTTTTTGTTCTGGTTAAAAAAGTTTATCATCTTACTGAGCAATGGCATGATTATAATATAAACAATTTAGAAACCCATAGGTAAGGAACAATATTTTTTGTGATAACATCAAGTATCTTATGAAAACATTCTTTGTTAAGGGTATCTTTCTGAGCTGTTTGAAGTGGTCAACTACCAACCTATTAATGATAAAGATGATGATCAATTGTACTATACCAAGATTTACTTAGATAAAGAGATGAGGTCAAGTTTAAAAATTTCATTGGATCATGATTCTACAATATTCCAAAATCTAAATGGGGCATTGTGTAAGTACTACCATTATTCAAATACATTTTCGAATGAATTGCGAAATATTTATTTTAGTTCTGTTACATCTATAATATCTTATCTTATTTAACAGCTGATGTACAATTGACAAACACTACACAAGAATGGCCTTATGTGGAGAATATCGTTTCTAAGCATAGGCCCGCAATTGTCCATGCAAATGGTATGTCAAAGCTAACACTCAATAATTTTGGTAATTATTTAGCCAAGTCTTGGTCAGTAAAAGAAGGTTGTGCACTTTGCAAAGAGAAGAGAATCAAATTAAAAGTAAGTTTGGTTCATAATGAAATTGTTTAACCCAAGTTTTTTAAATGTATTTTTTAACAATATTTTCTGTTGTGTAGGATGAAGAATTGCCAACCATTATGATGGCTATATTTATAGAGCAAGCTACACCATTCTTGGAAGAGTTTTTGCAACAAATAACGGATATTGATTACCCTAAATCAAAAATTCATCTTATCCTGAGAAATAATGTAGAGTATCATGAAACTGAGGTGGATGATTTCTTCCAAGCTAATTTGAAGAATTATGCTACTGCTAAACGTATCAAGCCAAGTGATTTTATATCTGAAGCAGAAGCAAGGAATATAGCAAAGTAAGTATTGTCTGTATTTTATTAAGTTTGGTGGGTAGTGTAAATGAGTAATATTACTAATGATGTTTATTTTTTAGGGACCGATGCATTAACAGCGTGTGCGAGTATTTGTTCTCGATTGATAGTGTGTCTCGAATCAAAAGGAAATCTTTGCGTCATTTGGTGACCTCTGGATATGATGTAATCGCTCCAATGCTCGTGCGTCCAGGCCAAGCTTGGTCCAATTTCTGGGGTGCTATTAATTCAGCAGGATTCTACGCCAGGTCCGCCGACTACATGGATATCGTGTATCATGTTATCAGGTAATTAACCATTTATTATTATATTACAGAGACTTTAAGTGTTGGTGCTCTTTTTGAACTTACTTATTGTTGTCCTTTTGCACAAACAGCAATCTGACTCTAAGTTTACTTATCGAGGAATTTATTTTGTATACTTTTGATGCTATTGTTTTTCATTAATTAATAATTATTAACATTTAGAAGTGTTATATATTTTTATGCATGCCGAAACTTAAAAAAATGCTTCGTAAGATGTTGTAAAATATTTATTACATTTACAAAAAAAATATGTTTTACCAATGGTTGAATAAAATTAAACCTACATTGCCTAAAAAGTTATTGTATAATGTTGTCTGCAACATAGTGATGATGTATCAGTCAAAGGCAATAGAGAAATCAGTTTTGAATGAGCGCCTGTCTATAGAATACATATTGTCCGCTGTGCACTCGTACACGCCCGCGTCCATCTGGGTCGCGGGGTCGATCTCGATCTTGGACTTGACGCGGTCCTCGCCTATGGGCCACTCGTGGATCTGAATGGTTAAAAAAATATATTAGAATTTTTACTTCTCATATTCAACTTAATGTTGCACTTAGCATTCCAGTGCTTTAGCAACGCAGTAGCGGATCTTGAAAAATATTATAAACTAAATCTATAACAAGATGCTTCAGTCTTATTTTAAACAATTTACGTGTCGGTGCGATTGACGCGCGATCGTCGGCAGATGACTTGAAATTAGCCTCAATGAGACTGTCCTACACTCCCCCTCCATAAATTTTGATTGAAATAAACAACAGCTGAATCATTATAATTATAGATGATATGAACAAACCAATACAGTCAATTGATTTTAGCAGATTGAGTAACTCGTACCTACTTATTCTGATTTGTAAAGAAGGAAAGTTAGATGAAGTAGGTATTGTTATGCCGTCATTGGCCTATAAACGTTCTATTGCTGGGCCCAGGCCTTCCTACAGGTAGAAATATGAGGGTATACTCCTCATGTGTAACAGCACGGTATCACGACCAAACTAAGCAGGCCACAGTTGCAACAGTGACCAGGACCAACGGCTTAACGTGCCTTCCGAAGTAAGGAGGAATTCGAGATCACAAAATTTTGATCATCCAACCAAGGACTGACCATGGCGAAAGTCACTTTGTTTTCAACGTACAAACAAAAGAATATTCAGCACTCACATGCAAATAATGATGAGCAAAAATTTCCACTCCGTCTTTGAACCAAGTAATATGGGGCCTTGGTGATCCTTTTGCGATGCACAAGAACGCAATCTTGTGGCCGAGAACGTACTCGAGATCAAAATGAGAAGCAAGTAATATTTTTGCTCCCTGAAATATTTTAAAACATTTATGTGTAAATAATCTATATCATAAAAATTGTCAACAGTATTAGAATAAATAATTCGCCACAGCCAGCATGATAAAAGATTTGTTGTCTAGTGATTTATTAAGTCATTAATATACTTACATCGTTGTTGTTGTAATATTGGTCTGATTCAGGATCCCTGTATTTACCGGTAATAGGTAGTCCAATTTGTACCTATAACACACAATAAATATATATATTTTTTATTTTGACAATTGTGAAAGCTTAAGTAACCTGTACCTTTGATTTGGTTCTGCTTCTGGTGCGAGTTCGCCTTGCCTCGGCGGGACACGACGTAAGGATTATTAATAAGAGCAAGCCCAAAAACAAGTTGAATCGCTTTAGCAACATTTGTATAGGCTCTGCCGGGTTTCACTGGAGGCCCATGAACACTCGTCCTGCCAAGGTGTGCTCCGGTTTGATCTTGTGCGGAGTCCGATTGCAACTGGTGGTATCGCCGATTCCTGTCGCGCCAATCTCTCAATTGGCTAATGACGGAGGTGATCGCAGGAGGGCCCTTGTCTCCCCCTGGTTGATATAAAGCACTCGTCATTTCCTTTCATATTTCGTATGGCGTACCAAGAATGTATAGGTTCGATGCAAATAGAATCAATAGACCGTTGATGAAATCAGAAATTAGAATTAGAAGGTTTAAAATGTTTTCTTTTGATAAAAGACACGTGTGACTTATTGCTAACAGAATCCCTCATAGTTCACGTGCTATAGCAGAAATGGCCCCAAACAAAAAAGTCGTGTTGACTCTTATTATGCAAGAAATTGTAAGACCAATTAAATGTCTTGTTCTCCCAATTTTATTTGAAGTTAACATTTTTTTTCTTCCATTCCCTTCTATCTCAAGTCGCCTAAACATTCTTAGGTCATCTTTATCTTATTATGAACAGTTTTATCTTTGTTTTCTTAAAATAAGTAGACATATTTTTAATCGAAATTACTTCTGGTTATATTATTATATGAATTTGAATTTAAGAGTTATAAAAAAATTACATCTTGTTTTTAATTGAGAGGAATAAATCTTTATGATTATATACATATAGTTAGCATAGGTAAGTAATTAAAGTTCTCTAAATAATATATAATTGTAAAATACTTAATTCTCTAGGTAGTCTTAAAATACTTAATATTATGGTGCAACAATTACAAAAAGTTTATAGTGGGACCCCAATTTTTATAGCAAAGGTTATCAGCGCTTAGTGACTTAATCAGTTACATATCGCCGCAGCGAGTTCACACATCCGTAGTGAGTTGTTTTTTAATTACAGAGGAGTATGGAACGTGCCTTTCATCACGAACTGCTACCTCGTCAAGATGTCGGTGTTGAGGACCTCTGCGGCTAAGGCCGTCACCTTCACCAAGGAAGATATGGACGCTGACATGGCTTTCTGCACCAGCCTACGAGAACTTGTATGCACATTTCTAATACATATAACAATAAAATAAAACAAGCGGACACAATAGAGAATGAGCCACAAAAATAACAAAAAGTGCTTTTCGGTATAAAAGTATTTTGGCATAAAACCCTCATAAACTTTACTAGCTCGGTCAGTTTTTTAATAGGTTCGGTTAGGATTTGTATGTTGCGATACAAGTACATATACACTTGTAGAAATTTTACTGTCGTTAAGTTTTTATATGAGCAGTAAATTGGTAAGCATACCGGACTCCAGAAACACAGATTTTATTAGATAGACAACGTAGACGTAGTTAATAAATATCAATTAATCGGTTATATATGTTTGCCGATCGATAGTATAGATCAATGACTCCAAGCTTCCACTGTAGGAGTCATTTAATTATAACGACATTTACATGAAGCCTTATTTACCTTAGAATAAATAATTGCATTTAGGTGCCATGAAAATCTCGTAATCCTTACTAGTTTTTTTATAACTTCAATCAACTTAATTTTGAGTTTCACGTTACCAAGTGTTATGATGGTTTCATCATATTTCTGGATTACTAAATTAATTAAGTGAATTTTTGTAATGAAATGAGTAGCAAAATTTTACGATAATCGGTTTAATAGTCATGTAATCATAATGCTCTGAAACTCACTATCACGTAACATTTCAATTTTCCTACAAACTAAGAAACTGCTGACAATAAGTTATAGACTCTGACAAACTGTTAAATTGTAGGTATGAAAATTCTGATAATCTATGCGATTTATTAAAAAATAAATACGTCTTAAGAACAAAAATCTGAATATGTTTGTGGGAGAGAACGTATGTAAAATTGTTACCATTTAAGATTTAAAATAATTCAAAATAATTTGCATTTCAAGTTATATTGATTAAGGATAGAAACATAAATGAAAAGTTGTCTCTACGAACGATGTATTTTCTTCCTATGAATTGATCAAATAGGTACCTAATCAATTTTATCAAGTTCACTGACCTGTAGATTTGGGTGTCTCTAACTGATGTTTAGATAGTCTATATGTTTTCAAGTGTTTGATATAACTTTCTTAATAATATTTTCTTTTCTTTTTAGGGCATATTTATGCATGTTAGCAACGAGGGGGATTTCGGACATCTGGTGAATCCGGAGAGCTATGACATCAGCCGCACTCATCCTGATATGTATCAAATATTCGACAACAAATTGGAGTGGGAGCAGCGCTATCTAAGCCCTGAGTACCAGAATAACTTTGCCGAAGGCAAAAATCACTCAATGGTACGATAATAAGTATAATTTTATTATTATACAACTCATACACGAAACTTTGCTTATAAGATTTTTTATAATACGTAAGTATATAAAACGTAGATTGTAGTGTGTATCATTGTTAATGGAAACCGTTTATAAAAATCACTTTTATGTCTAATATAGATAGTGTTATTTTTGGTAGTTTTATCTTTTGAAATAGGTACCTACATAAGTAATTGTTATTGTTAATATATTTTTTATGAACTATTATGGCGAGACCTGTGTTTGCCTGACTTTGCTCAAATAATAAAACCATTCCAAATAACCCATCCACACATGGACTGTTATCGATCAAATATCTCAAACAATCCTTTGTGTGATCAAAAACCAGCAGGTCGACAGAAACGCATTCGTGCAAATACTCAAATAGAGTGTCCACACATGGCCGTTTTCGGACAAATATAACAGATACGTGGACTCGAACCCTAAGTGAAGTGCCAGCATTAGATTAATAGTTGCTTAAAAATATTTATGTATTCTTCCAGCCTTGCCCCGACGTCTACTGGTTTCCACTAATGTCAGCGAGATTTTGCAATGAATGGATTGATGTGATGGAAGCGTTCGGGAAGTGGAGCGACGGAACCAATAACGTGAGATAACAATATTTAATTCGTCATTTAGTGTCGAGTGCACTGACTGACCTCAATCGTTCTTCGCTACAAATGTCAAGTGTTTTTACACATCAGAGTTAGGATGTTTTTCGTGTAATCATAAAACATTTTAGTTAAAATAAAATTTGTAATAGGATCTGATTGGGTGTTAGGGAAGCGATTTAAAACTAGAATATATCGCAGTAGTTTTTTATTGCTTACTAGCGACCTGCCTTGGCTTCGTACGGGTGTTTATATTGTCCATGTGCATCCTACATATAAACCTTCCTTTTGAATCTTTTTATCGATTGAAAAAACCGCATCTCATTGCATTGTTTCCATATAATATAAAATATAGGCTCTTCAGTTTTATACTATGAAGTGATTTAAAGTTTATTATTTTACTTTTTTCTTTAACTAGCCAAAGGGCACAACACAGTAGGCAATCTGTTTGCGAATACCGGTGTTGCCTGCCAAGGGGTTAATCATTAATAAGGGGAATGTAGGCATTCAATGTTAATTTCGATCGGCGGCGCAAGAAGACTCTCCTCTCCTTGGTATATTTTTTTTTATTCGTCAATAACACTCTTACATACCATGACGGTATTGACAACGATCTATCAATCTTTTCTTAAGTCTTCCTGCGCCCCAATTCTACTATAAATTTACAATTGAAGGAATGTAAAAGCTTACATTTCAATCATCAATGTTTATTCTGCTAAGCATTATTTTTCAAACGCATTAGTTACGCAATTGTAAATTTATAGTAGAATTGGGGCGCTGGCCACGTTCTGAAACCATCCACTCACAAATTGATGACTTTTTGGTCACATTCTCTGTAATGTTATTTTTCTGGTTGGGTATTAGAGTGTCGTTCTTTTTCAATTATATCTACCCTAGTATATTGTTTTTAAACTATGAATAGAAATACTAGGTTTATAGTACTACTATATTCTTATTTGACACTCACACTCAGTTACACAAAGATTTTTTAAGGACGACATTTGTTAATGAGACATTAAAACTTTAAAGTTAATTAAAGTTAAGGTAGCTCATGTCTCTTTAGCATTGGCAGGGTGCTTATGTCGTTTTGTGCAACGTAAAACTACGCTAAGGTGTTCTTTTGACATTTCAATAAATAAATTTAATGGAGCATTAGAGATAATGCTGACATTAAATTTTAAAGTTCGTTTCTGCAACTGGGTGTTTGTGGCTTTTAATTCCTAGGGAAATTAAGTTCCTTTTATGTTTGTTTTTCATATTTTCGTTAGAAAATAGACACGTTTTAGATTTAATAGCTAATCTTTTTTATGATAATACTATCTGATATATTTAGGCACTTACATTTACCCTCAATACTATGACTATTGAAACTTACAAGTATGAAATATTTCTTATAAAGTTAGAAATATAAGTCTAAAGATTTTACTCTCCGTTCTTATTGACCTCCTTTTTTTGCATGGCAAGAAATCCTCATTCGTTTAAGGAATTCCATAAAGAAGAAGCTGAAATCTATACTGGTACACTTATTAAATACATACAAGTCTGTTGTGATCAGTAATTCACTATTCAGTAGTGTTACCCAATAAATTGTGTCTTTGTGTGTTTTGTTGTTAGATTTTGACTCTTACATACTAATTATAAAACAATAAAATATGTTACCATTTATGTTATTCTCAATGTATTTAGTTTATTATTTTAAAACGACTACGTCATTCTTTCCTTAGTTAGTCAATAATTAATTAATATAATTAGTTAGTTTTTAAAGTGTTTCTTTTTCAATATGTGGATTGTTGTCGTAATGTTATTTAGTTAAATTTTAGTCTGATTGTTGACCTTTGATTTTTATGCACAAGTCAAATATTTAAATAATTTTTCCATCAGGACAAACGCCTTGAAAGTGGCTACGAAGCCGTCCCTACTCGTGACATACACATGAACCAGGTTGGGTTGGAGCGCCAATGGCTCCACATCCTGAAGGAATATGTGCGTCCCTTACAAGAAATGGTGTTTATTGGATATTATCATAATGTAAGTCAGATAAATTCTTATTTAATGATAATGAATACTTCACTTTTCCTCTCACTTTTAACTCTTCTTCATGGGGAAGTAGGGAAGGGTAGTCGGGACTGAAGTTTAGAAGCAGACCTTGCACGGCTCGTCCTCCACTTATGACACAGAGTTCTATAGGAAAGTCCGGTCTTTGCGAAGTCGGCACCGATGCATTCTCGCCTTCCCGATTCATTCCAGGGGAATGGTCCCCGGGACCTTAGTGGGTTCGAGCCTATCTTTAAATGTTGGCAGCGACAGTCACTGTTGTAAGACTTGGTGACTGCTGCAGACAGCCCGTATGTTTGTCTGCTTTTTGTTTACTTTTAAAATAACATGAAATAGAAGATTATATAACAAGGGAGCAAAGTAGAATTTTTACGGCGAGGGATTCAAAGTACAACGCCCGAGGTAGAATATAGTTTGCTCTCGAGTTATATACTCTACAAGCCTACTCTTTATCCCCTTTCTATGAGGAAATAAATTAGGATCACTCATTTGATTACAGTAATTTCACCAATTCCATTATTGATATCATTAAAATAATTAATATCATTAATTCCGGGAAAGAGGTGTAAGCATATTATATGTAATTATGTATGTTTCATTAATTTTATCAATGTCATTATTTTCATTCATATCATTAATTTTACTCATTTATTTCATTTTATAGTTATGTCTCACATACAATTTGTGTTCAATTTCATGTTCTAAATTCAAATATCTTTTTCGCCCGCTAAAAAGTTTATAATAGAAAAGAGCTATTTTGCTCCCTCTTATCGAGGAGCAAAACGTCACTTTTGGAATAGAAGGGATGAAAATTCATCTGTTTCCCCAGCCGCCTGTCTCTATAATGAACTTCGTGGTCCGATACCGCCCCGACGAGCAGCCTTCGCTGCGGCCTCATCACGACTCCTCCACTTACACCATCAACCTGGCCCTGAATACACCTAGTAAGTTCTACTCTTTTTTTTATCATCGTCTTCATCAGACTACCTACGTAGGCCTTACCTCATCTTCGGCCTATTGCATCGAGCACCTGTGAGCAGAGTTTCGCAAATCATCACTCGATCTTGCCGGAGAACCTTTTACAGAACGTACAAAACGAAATGAGTAAGAATAATAAGAAGTATGTTCCTGTATGCTCCTGACTTTTGCCGCAATGAAGTGGAGCTTGCGCTTGAAGAACAAAAGCAGTTAAATGGGCCGAAACACCACCACGCTGGCCCAATGCGGGTTGGTGGGTAGAAACGGTCACAAATGCGACCGGGACCAACGGCTTAACGTGCCTTACGAAACACGGAGGAGCTCGAGATCACAAAGTCTTTGTCACCCATCCACGGCCTGACCATGGCGAAGGTAGCTTTGTTTTCGATCGAAGCCAAAGCGCACTGACCACTACGCCACCGAACATACCATAACACTATCTCAAAGTAACTATTCTACGCGGAAAAAAAGCTAGTATTCGATAAAGATATTCGGGTTCAAATCCCAATAATAATAAATAATATAATATAATAAATAATAATAAATAAATATCCTCAGACATTCCAACCTATCAACTAGTCCCATTTTAAGCAACTAAATGCTGCTTGTGTTACGGATACTAGATGACGGACAAACATATTTAATAGATAAATACATATAATTATTGAGAATATACATAATATAATACATATATAATGAACATCCAAGACTGGAGAACAAATGTCTGAAAATTCATCACCCAAACACTTGCCTCCACTGGGGATCGAACCCAGGACCTCTCGAGATGGCGACGCCTTGAGACCGGCGTACAGACCATTCGGCCACGTAGGTCGTCAATAATAGAATGAATGTTTGTGAATGCGAATGTAAGAATACTTAACTTCGTGTGGTGGTTACAGAGGTGGACTTTGAGGGGGGCGGCTGCCACTTCCTCCGATATAACTGCTCGGTGGTGGACACGAAGCGCGGCTGGCTGCTGATGCACCCGGGCCGCCTCACGCACTACCACGAGGGCCTGGTCGTTACCAAGGGCACTCGGTACATCATGATCTCTTTCGTAGACCCGTAAATTACTAATTACCACTTTTATTTAATATTACATTCAGGTCTCCGCACACTTGTTTCTCCACACCGAAAAACAGACTTATTTCTTTTTATTCAGAAAGTAATTTTCGTTACCAGTCAGCATTGACACTGGTCTTTCTAAATGGGACAATACATGAAGAGAACCAATCTTTTTTGACGGGGAAAGATCTATTTACAGACCGGGTATACCGCTGGCTAGGCGATAGACGTGTGTGGGACTCCAGTGATACAAGCACTACCCACTAAAACTCCTTTGAAGTTTTATCTCTTGATGGGATTGAGACTACTCAGAACACTTACTCTTTGGGATCTTTTGTGCTTCCCTTTCCCTAATCGAAGCACGAAATCACCAATATCGGCCATTCGAGCTCCCCAGACCGACCAAGCTCTTTATGTTAATCCTTAGATATTTGGTATGTTAAAGTAATTTTCATTGTTAACTTAGACAATTCCAAACATTATGTTCGGAGACCTGTATGTATTTTAGACTTTAAGACAACTCGAAAGGATTATTCTGTATGATTTTTTCAAAATGTTAACTGTCTAAATATAACGACTATACTCATTTATATACCTACTTATATTTCGTAAGATTAACTTGTGAACTAGTTTATAAGCTATTCAATAGAAAAAATAAATCTCAATAATGCATTTTGTAACTGTAACATTTTATGTGATTGTGATTGAAGTTTTCGTGAATGATATTGTTGGCAAAAACCAAAGATTTATGAATTTTTTTCGTGAACCAAACTAACAATAATGAATAATATGTAATATTCAATAATGTAAGGAAGACAAATACAACTGAATAATATAACATGGACATTTTATTATCTACCTATTTCCCTAAGTATTGTAAATTCTTGGGTATAGTTTGTAATATCGTTATGAAAAATCCTGAGATCCCATTCTCAAAAGATAAGGGATGGAAGTATGGGGTACTGGCAAATTCATCAGTTTTAAAATTCTATTCGCAGATAACGTATAGTCTGTTCTCTTAACTTGTGCTATTATGTTCTATAAAACATACTAAATAAGTCTGTCTCGTACCAAAGCACAGTCACGTGCAAAAATATGTATACACATTTGACAGACTCTTATTATGTTCGCTTCCCAATGTCGGTGATATTGGCAGAAAGATGCAGATTCATGGCGACCGGCCGACGACTCCAGACAGAGACGGATGGCGGACGAGGCTCTTCCCACGGTCGGCTACACTGCCAGACCGACGCAGATTCATATCGCGCGGACGACCACAGACAGACGGGCCACGCGTATGAGGCTCTTCCAACGGTGGTCAAGCATCTCGTCATTCTACCAATTACTACCAGTTCCCATTGAATCTTTAACTTTTGATCTTTGTCTTCGGTAGGTCGTCATAAAATTGTCTCGTTTTTTTATTTCGTTAGGTGGAATCGTTCCATCCTTCAATTAATTTTTTTTCGGATCCAGACATCATAGGTATCGTTTCAATTTTGTGTTCTCTGGAACCCAAAAATTCCATAATAAGGGTTCATTTTGATAAAGGTTAATAAAATAAAAAAAATTACGTTATTTGTCCATTTCGTTTTACAACAAAAGATGCGTGCACGCACCACCGACGTGTACCTACCGCCGACGCAGACAGACTGTAACAGACGAGCACGTACGCGCTCGCACCGCACCTTCGAAGTTACCGCGGATCGGCCCATCACGTCTGTGCGCTTGCAAAAGCCACGGACGCGGCTTGTCTTCGTCGATCTGCCAGTATCAAGCGAGCTTTAGAAGGGCATAAAAACTGTTACTTGTCAAATACGTAATATTTTTGCGCGTGACTACCTAAATAGAGACGACTCGCGTGTGAGACAAGCAAGACAAGACAAGGTCCATGGTAAGATTTGATAGTAAAATTTACTAATCAACAGCCGGAAACGTCTTTCTTCGTACAATTACGTCAGTTCTATATAGTTTCCGATAGAGGCGCTGGTAGTAAATGTATGGAGAGAAAGGTTTACGATTGTCGAGTAGTTTTACTGTTAGAATTTATTCCTACAACGGGCAAATCCTATCTGCAGTTTTATGAAGCGTATAATAAGCCTTACCTTTAAGTTAGGCCATAGACTCATAATATTCAGATCAGGCGAGTAGGGAGGCTATACTTTTGAACTAATCAGGAAATTTCTTCTTTTGCACCACTGTTGAATTCATAAGGCCCTGTGTGCTGGGCCAACCTTTTAGGGAATGGGCCTGAATATTAAGCTGTTGATTTTAGGGAACATAATTCCATTTTGTGTATGGCAGTGCAAACTGCATGGCAACAGGCTAGCCACCTGTTATATGGAGACTTAACATATCTGGCCGAATGTATGTAGCACCTCTGCCTAACCCTTCGGGGAAAGAGGCGTGATGGTATGTATGTATATGTTATGTAATGCCACGGATTCTAGGTTGTATCGTCGGTAGTTTTCTTCCCTCACTGTTGATTTTCAGCGCTCATAAAATAAAATGGCCAAGGCGAATGTTACTAAAGCAATGAAAGAGATTTTTTACATAGAAAATCATGATAATTCGCTATTTACACTTAAAGTATCCTTACAGTATATGTCCCACATAATAAAGACTACTAAGCAAGATTTCAAAGAAAATATTCGTCTAATGTGGTAATTACAAGAAAAGCAGGATCATTTACAGTCATTCAGGGCGTCCCACGGCTATGCCACATAGAGGGAATAGTACATTATTGCAAAGGCAGCGAAATAGGCAATTGCTGGTCGAGTATGAGTTTGATAATGATACGAGACAGGCAATGTTACGAATAACCAACGAAAAAGTCAAAAAAAATCTTTATTAGTAATCCTAGCTACATTATGTTTTTAAACATATTTTATGTTGAATTCAACATATGTTGAATTCTTAAAGTTTAAGCGTAATTATATCTGAATTTATAAATACCAACAAATATCAAGGGTTTAACATCGCCCCGCCTTAGATTGAAAATTATACTCAAAAATGAAAAGAGTATTTTTCAACTGATTTAACAAAGAAACTCTTGATATTAATATTTCGCATATAAAGCAACATTACTTATGTAAAAATGATATTAGTTTATAAAGTATATAAACAGTTTATAAAGATTAATGTATTATATAAAATTATTTCTTTTCTTTACTTTACTAACTAATAATTCAAGATGTTAATCATCTTCTTCAACATGACTATTTTTAGTACTACGTATATTTTCTATTGATGCATAAACTACATCTTCCTGATGATGTTTAGAAGTGATTCTTCCTATTGGTGCAGATTGCAGCTCGTCGTCATCATTATTGCGTCTTCTTCGACGACATCTTAAGCAACGACAGTGTGCAGATATAATTGCTGTTCTTTCTTGATAACAACTGCGGTAAATGATATAGCTTACTATAATTATAGCTATAACGTATAATAATATTGAATCTGTTTGCTGAAAGTTGCTTCCTTTGATTGTTAGCTTAGCCAATTCCTGCTTGATACTTTTCATTTGTTGTACTTCCGAATGTAAGTCATCTAGTTTAATGTAATTATTTTTAACTTGCTGTAACTTAATTTCAGGTAATTTTTCTATTAATGGATGATTATAAATTTCCTCAATAATATCTATTTTGGTTTCAGGTAGCTAAAGGTGCGTTTCGGATTCGCTTTCTTCTTTTAACTTCGTTGAATGTAGTGTTGCGGTACATTGTGCTGAAATAGTCAGTATACCAGCTAGTATTTTTTTTATTTTAAAATCGGCAACATTTTTTCTTTACGATGGTAACACTAGACAACTGTAAATTTTTTTAAATTAATTTGCTCAGTGGTTCTCGGAAGGGAAAAAATTCGCATTATTAACTTTTAAGTTTAAGTGTGATAAAGTGCTGTTTTACGTTGTTTGTTGTGTTGAGCACACTACATATACATCAAATAATCTTTATTCATTAAAGGTGAGTGATAGTTATTTATAAATTTGTAATAATTTGTTAGAATTTGGATGCATGTATTTTTTGGAATAAAATGGGGTTAATAGACGCTCTTGAGGGGTGAGTAGAATGCTGGTTTGGGGTTAATAGAAACAGTAAAGGGGGCAATAGAAACCCTTCATGGGTGTATAGAAACGATTAAGGGGTTTATGGAAAAAATATTGTTAGGGTTGGCACAAATCATTAATTTCTAATTTAATCTACAAACACGTCCATTGTTACAGTTTGTTTAACCAAGTAAATTAAGCTATACTAACTACCAATAATAATTATATATTTTTTATACTCAATGAAAGATGTCCATAAACATTAAAATGAATATATTTTATAAATATGATAACTAATATGATAAGATAGAATATAATAGGATATGTATAGCGCGATCCCATAGCAACCCGAATGTTGCTTCTCCACCTGCACCCCGACAGCGGCGCCTGCCTGCTCGGCTGCGCTCGTAATATGTCGGTGCCATGCGAGTGCGTCGTGCGAGGCGCCGAATCGCGCACGCGCAGTAAGTAGCCGCGAGACCTAGTAGCTAGACGTGCGCGCTCACGCGCCGTGCTCGCGAGTGGAAGTACTTACCTTGTAATCTTGTCATCTTCACTTGTCTTGTTCTATGTCCTCAGTGGAGTAATAAACGCAGTTTAATTGTAACAGGGCTTTGATTTGCTTAATTCACGAACCCGTGCGATAAGTGGCGTCCCAACGTTCGGCCGTGTTTTAGTTTTACCGGTAACATAAACATTAAACTGTGTAAATACATAGAACTAAGACAGTTGGTTGTGTAGTGTTACAGTGCCGAAACAGTGACTTTCCAGCGTTCTTATACGAGTTGTGTGTACAAAGTGTTATACCTCTCGCCCCGCTGTGATTCGTTACGTTATTGCGCACAATACATTATTATTGTATCGAACAATATTTCCACATATGTACGAGTATAATATTCTTACACTTTGCGAATAGACTTTATATTAGTGCATTGAATTCTGACTTTTAAATTATAAATTATTTCATGTTAATCGTTCTATTACGTCGTGAAATTATTGCGCGTTATTTTCGCCATATTTGAATAGAAGTGAACATTTTTGCAGAAAGTACCTATTCGTGTAGTGCGTAATAAATAGATACCTATCGGACTGTGTTTAGTTTATAACTTTGTGTTATAATAATTACGCTCAATCCTAGACAATATATTTTGGACAATTTTGTTTTGCCATTTTTTCTCTTTAGACAGTGTTTAATCGTACGTTACGACTTCTATACCTATATAGGTATAAGTGTAAATACTGTGTAACGAACATTGCAAAACCCTTTTATTTCGTAGATATTGTAGTCTACTGTGTTAATAGTTAATTTTAAAGTATCGTAGACTATGGTGGCTGGTTACATATAGAGGCATTAGACTTTTATAGTGGTGTTTTCGTTGTGGACTTGTGTAAATAGACATGGTATTGACGCGGTCACGTGCTAATAGTGCAACACGTAAAAGAGAGCAGACGGAAATGTTCTCTGTCGCTGGAGAACAGTCCGACGGTGCAAGACCGTCGACTTCAGATGGAGGAGCCTTTTTCGTCGACGTACGAACGTCGACGCCGCCGTTGGCTGGACGCCCAGCGTCCGCCGGCGCCTCGGCCCCATCATCTCCGCAGCTGTACGGGCGTGAGCCGCCCGATTGTCTACACTCACCACCACTGCACGGGCAGGCTCCGCCCGTCGCCTCAGCTCATACACCGGTCATTATGTACATACACCGGTCATTATGTCGGACCAACAGCTGGTATATCTGTTGCAATCGTTACGGGCAGTGCCGCCTACACCAGGCGCGCCGCCGTATCCTACGATGACTGTAAGTGCAAATCTTTCTAATTGCTCGGCGAGATATGACGGTACTAGTGATGTAATTGCTTTTATAGACTCTGTGCAAATTTATAAAGACTGTTTAGGGGTTAGTGATGATATCGCATTAAGGGGACTACCTATGCTATTCACCGGTTTTGCTGCTACCTGGTGGCAAGGGGTGAAACATTCGGTGGATGTATGGAGCGAAGCGCTAACCCTGCTGCGTCAGACATTCGGCCCGCGCTTACCACCTCCTAGAATATATAGGGAGATTTTTAGTCGCGAGCAGGGTGAGGAAAGAACAGACGTCTTCATTTGTAGAATAAGAGCATTGATTGCGCAGTTACCACCTAACACACTAGTCGAAAATCCAGTACAACTAGATATGGCATATGGTTTACTGCATAGAAGAATAAGAGAGAGGGTGGTTCGTAGTTCGTTCACCTCATTTAGCGAGCTGCTCCAGTTAGCACGTTCTGCTGAAGATGTCCTGGAAGAGGGGCGTGCTGCTAGCATGCAAAGTAGGAAACTCAATTCGATACCTACCTCTCCACCGTTGGTGAGCGCTCATAATTTGCCGATACAAACCCCAGCAGCTGTCTGTTCTTCAACGGATGATGGAACGAATGCGTCCTTTAGCGGAAAAAAAAGACCTAGATGCACATTTTGTAAGCTATTCGGTCATACGAAAGAAAATTGCAGAAAGCTAATGAACAGAAGAGATAATGATAAGGCAAGCGTGAAAAGCGAACCAGTTCCAGCACCATCGGAGCTGCGCCCGTCCTTGTTATGTTTTGGATGCGGCGCGCCTGGGGTGATTAGATCGAACTGCACAGCGTGCAAGGAGAAACGATCTACATCATCAGCTGCTATAGTGTCGAGTTTCCAGTCGGTATCCGCTTGTGGTAATGTGTTCGATCCGCGAGTGAGACCTATTTTTCAAATCGAAGTGTACGGTACTGTAGGAACCGCGTTATTAGATACGGGAGCAAAACAATCTGTTGCTAGTGAAAGTTTAACTAAACATCTGCGCGCAAATCGACAACATTTTGAGACTGTAACAACTGAATTAAAATTTGCGGATGGGTCACAGCGTGTGCAAACCGTAGAGACAGCCGCCGTTGTTGTTAAGGTGCACGGAGTAGAAGTAAATACTCTTTTTATGGTTTTACCCGGGGCAACAGAATCTTTGCTTGGTATGAATTTTATTAGGGATGCGGGCATGGTACTAGATTTTAGTAAGAACATATATCGTTTGTCTTCTTCGAGTAATTATTCGTTGTGCTACGAGCAAGATCAACATACCGTAGTTAGTTCGGCGATGGGTCTCCGCGAGTGCGATGGTGTTCTTTTGTCTATGCCGGAGAAGGAAAAGCTTGCCGCCCTATTACAGCGTAATGCTGACATCTTTGATGTAGGGGGAGGGCCTACGCCTTTCGCGGTACATAGGATTGACACGGGGGATGCTACGCCCATTTCTACACCTCCTTACCGCGTCTCACCTATTAAGAAGGAAGTCATAAGGCGTGAAATTGATCACATGTTGGACCAAGGTGTAATAGAAGAAGCGGAGTCAGAGTGGGCTTCGCCAGTTGTATTGGTTCCAAAAAAGAATGGGGAAACCCGTTTTTGCGTAGATTATAGGAAATTAAATGCGGTAACTCGAACGGATAAATATCCACTACCTATAATAGACGATCTCCTAGCCTCCGCTAAGAGTAACTGCATCATGTCAACGATTGACTTAAAATCTGGATACTGGCAGGTTGAGGTAGCTCCAGAAGATAGACACAAAACTGCCTTCGTTTCGCCTTTCGGGACTTTCCAGTTTCGACGAATGCCGTTTGGTCTGAAGAATTCACCGTCAACATTCCAAAGATTAATGGATCGGTTCCGTGCTGGATTAAAAGATAAGAGCTCTGAAGACGGTCCAGGCTCTAAGAATTTAGCAGTCTTCGCGTATCTCGATGATATTCTGGTGGTGTCTGATAACCTGGAATGTCATCTCCACGATCTACAGCAAGTGTTCGAGCGCCTCCGTCAGTTCAAACTTAAAGCAAACAGAGAAAAGTGTGTTTTCGCCAGAGAGAAGGTAAGCTATTTGGGACACGTGCTAACGACCCAAGGTATTGAGGCAGATCCTAAAAAGGTACAAGCCGTAGTAGATATGAAGCATCCTACGAATTTAAAGGAGTTGAGAACCTTCTTGCAAACCGCAGCTTGGTTTCGAAAATTTATACCACAATTCTCTGAAGTTGCACAACCACTTACCAACCTGACCAAGAAAAATAGACCCTGGAAATGGGGAGACAAGGAAGGTAAAGCCTTTGAGGAGCTCAAGAAGAGACTTAGTAGGAGTCCAGTACTGCGACAACCGGATTTTGAGCAACCTTTTGTTCTGCGCACTGATGCTAGTGCACTCGGTGCCGTACTTATGCAAGGTCCAGATCCAAAGTCTGAGCAGCCTATAGAGTATGCGAGTCGCTTGTTATCCTCAGCAGAAAAAAATTATTCTACCACAGAGCGGGAAGCGCTGGCTGTAGTGTGGGCCCTCGAGAAATTCCGTGGATACATCGAAGGAGCCGAAGTTCACATTGCAACTGACCACCAGCCTCTGAAGTGGCTTTTATCCTTAAAAACTCCAAGTGGCCGCCTGGCGCGGTGGGCCTTAAAAATTCAAGCATTCAATCTGCATATTGAATACAGTCCTGGAAAAGTAAACGTGGTGGCGGATACGCTGAGTCGTCCCGTATGCGATGTTACGACGGATGAAAGCCCCACCTGTAGCCTATGTCCTGTTTCAGTCGACTTACCTCATCGAAGTCCCGAAGAGTTACGCGTAGCTCAGTTAGAAGATCCTGAAGTGAAGAAAATACTTAACGACTTCGAGGATAATGATACTGCTGCACGGTGGACTGATCGTGGCTATTACGTTTCTCATGGAGTTCAGTTTCGCTTTGATCCAGATAGTGAATCCGAGGAGCCTCAGCTTGTTTTACCTGAATCGATGCGCCAAGAAGTCATGAAGGAACTGCACGATTCACCTACAGCTGGTCATCTGGGATTGGAGCGCACTCTAAAGAGACTCAAAGAACGGTTTTATTTTCAGAATATGCGACAATACGTATTTAAGTACCTCAAAGCATGTGATCTCTGTCAGAAGTTTAAACCAACTAATTTGAAACCAGCAGGTCTGCTACAAACCCCTGTCCCGCAACAACGATTTGAAGTTCTTGCAATGGACTTGTTCGGCCCCTTACCTGAAGGCGCCAAGGGCGAGAAATGGATTTTATTAATCGAGGACACGGCGAGCAGATGGGTTGAATTATTTCCATTGAATGAAGCTAATGCTGAAAATTGTGCTTAAATTTTAATTGATGAAGTTTTTCTACGGTATGGATTCCCGCGAAGAGTAATATCGGATAACGGAACGCAGTTCGTATCAGCGGTGATGCAGAAGGCGATGCATGTGTTAGGAATACAACAGAACCTAACGCCCTTCTACCATCCAGAGTCTAACCCTGCAGAAAGAAAGAACAGGGAGATGAAACAAATGATAGCAATGTTGATCGATCCTGAACACCGCCGATGGCCAGAAGTATTGCCAACGGTGCGGTTCGCATTAAACACTGCACCTAATCAAGGAACAGGACATTCTGCCGCTTTTCTCACTTGTGCGCGAGAGTTTCGTTCACCTGTTGATGTAGTCAATGACTTACGAACTGTAATTGAGCAAGAAAATTATGTTCCGCAAATTACCCCATACCTACGAGACTTCGCACGCCGTCTTCAGGAAACAAAGTGGCGTGTAGAAAACCAGCAAGATGTGCGTAAAAAGGCATGTGACAAGAACCGCCGTATAGGATCGACCTATAAAGAAGGAGACCCTGTTCTCGTGGAGAGCCATCGCCTAAGTCACGGAGCTAAAGGTTTTAGTAGTAAATTTGCACCGAGACGGGAAGGTCCCTATGTCATTACCAAGTTAGTATCTCCTACCACCTACGAGGTGTCTGATCGAACGGGTAAACTTCGCGGAAAGTACCATGCTAGCCTCCTTAGTCCATATGTAGGGAACGCTGATGTAGTAGTTCACCATCGTAAACGAGGAAGACCACGCAAAGAACCGGTTGCCAAGTCGAGTTCATCTTATTCTACTGACTTGGAGGGGGAGGATATAGCGCGATCCCATAGCAACCCGAATGTTGCTTCTCCGCCTGCACCCCGACAGCGGCGCCTGCCTGCTCGGCTGCGCTCGTAATATGTCGGTGCCATGCGAGTGCGTCGTTCGAGGCGCCGAATCGCGCACGCGCAGTAAGTAGCCGCGAGACCTAGTAGCTAGACGTGCGCGCTCACGCGCCGTGCTCGCGAGTGGAAGTACTTACCTTGTAATCTTGTCATCTTCACTTGTCTTGTTCTATGTCCTCAGTGGAGTAATAAACGCAGTTTAATTGTAACAGGGCTTTGATTTGCTTAATTCACGAACCCGTGCGATATATGTAATATAATTATTAAAATATTTTATGACATCTTTCATTAACACAACTTCATGTAAAGGGAGGAACAAACTTGCTGAGTTTCTTGCCCGTTCTTCTCAGAACCTGCCAGAAGGCCTGCTGGTAGTTTGCGAACGGATGGTGTAGCTTATAACGTTAAATATTGGAAACTGTTTTTCTTTTCGTTTCCAGTGTTTAATGTTATTTCTTTGACGATTCATGAGTGTATGTAACCGTATATGAATAAACCGTATTTTCATTTTCCGTACATTCGGATTAAACAATATGCCTCGTACGTTTAAACCAGATCCTTGTAAAAGGCGGTACAAAAAATATGACCCTGAAATAATAGAAAAAGCTCTCGAAGAATTTTAGCTATAAGATTGATTTTCCAGATGTGGTGGTGATTGTTTAAAGTTAAAATATAATATGTTCATAATGATGAAAATTCTTGAAGATTAACCTATTTAATTTTTTTTTATAATGTTTAAAAGCTTTATCTTTAAAGTTATTAAAAAAAAATAAGTTTGTTTATAAAACATATAGTTTTTTAAGTTTGTTTTTGTTTAAACTGATATGAAAATTGTTTATCCTGATGTGGTGGTGATTGTTTAAAGTTTAAATAATTATATTCATAATTAAAATTCTAAATAATTTATTTAATACTTTGTTTTTTGTGGTTTTTATATAAACGATTATCTACATCCGAGTTTAATTAGTACCATGTTCCCATGTATAAATTATTAAAATAGTGTCAAAACCAACATTTTTTTTTTATCTATTAATTGGCAGCCCTGACGGCTTTACACAATTCTATTAACCCCATTAGCCGGGTGAATAGAAATTATGAAAACTTTTGCGACTTTATTAAATACCTGTGCCTTAAACTTAATAAAAACAATATGAGGTTTGTCTTTAATATACCGGACCTTATAATAATACTAAATAATCAAAAAAGTAAGCAATCAAAATATTCTTAATCAAAGTCAGAAATTGTTGCTATTCACCCCGTTTTACGGTATCAAGGGTTTAACAGCAATTGCCATTTCGGCAGGGGCATATCTTAAAGAGGCTTTTCTTAAAAACATGCTAGGAAATAAAAAAAATACAAAGTTAATCACATTAATTAATATTAAAAGTTATTTCTTTTGATTTCGCTGGAAGCAGGTTTTCCATCGCTTTTTAGCTTCCGATCTTAAATCAGGTGGAGTGCAGTCAATGTCGATTTCATTTTCACTATTTTATTTTACTTTCATCGGAACTCATTTTAATTTATTTTTATTAACAAAATAACAACGAACTCCGCCAGCTTTACCGTTAATGTTTTATTTTTATTTTTCACTTTGTGCCGAAAGCTGAGGCCGAAAGGTAAACGCATCTGTTCTTTATTCAAAAGTAAGGACAATATTTCCGCGCATGTTTACGTACCTTAAATACCATAAATATTGCAAATAGAACGTTTTACTGAAAGAAGACTTTATTTGAAAAATTCATGGTCTTTCTTTTATTGCTGATATTATGTTATTTAGCAAATATAATCCTCACGATGAAACCTTTCGATCGGTATGATAAAGCTACAGGTTAATTATTTTTCTGGTGTTACGGGTTCGATTCCCGGTTCAACCATGTAATAATTTAAATATCTATGAGTGCAGTTTAAATTGTTTTTGAAATTCAAATAATGTCTTCTTTCAGTAAAATTTTCGGTGCAATATTTAAGATACTTTCGTTCCATGTGGCATAACCGTGGGACGCCCTGCATATTTTCGAGACAAACACACTTAAACAGTGGCAAAAAGTTGTCTCAAAAATAAAAAAGTACTTTAAGAGAAGAACGATTAAGGATTGTCGAAGCTGCTGCAGCTGTTATTATAGTGGACATCCGAACATCGATAGTTCAAACCCAGTCTTAGCAACTCCGCGCAAAATTTTTGATGATATTTATGAAGAAATTCCTAAATCTTTATTACATTTACTTACATTTTATTACACGAAATAATATTGAAAAAAGGAAATGGAGGAACGGCTCAGTTAAAAACACAACTGCACATCGATAAGTCATGCAATAATCATTTTCATCAAAACTACTATTAGGGCTTTCTGTATTTCTTCATAGAATATATGGATCCAAAAGACATGTTTTATCCAGTTTAGGACTTGCAGCTTCGTATAGTGATCACACAGCAGTGATCATGACAGCACAGCTTGAAATTTCAGCAGTTTACCAACATCAACCACATACTTTAACATCTGATACAGGTTCACTAGTACAGTCGAGTAAATTAATATATATTCATCTCAAAGTTAATCATTATGTATCTACTTCTGAAGTACTCCCTTTAAATTTCATAAATATGTAATCAATCACCGAGACAGTGCTATGTGAGCACTCAATGCTTAGGTAATATTATTATTATGTATACTGTTTAGGAGAAATAATAATAGTACAGTATGATATAAGTGCGGTAAGTTGAAAATTACAGCCGTGGCGATATTGCTAGCCCGAGCCGTAGGGGTTATGAGGCTGTAATTATCAAACCGCACGTATGTCATACGACGTTTAACACATTTGCGAGGAAATAAATAAAGACATTCTTAAAGTAATAAATCTTTAATCACTTGTTAAAGCAGTTATAAAAATTTGAACAATTTGTAAAATTTATTATTATATTACGTTGCCAGTTGGCATCTTTAATGTTGTCATGTTAATTTTATTAGTTACAATGTCACCAGTCTCTCTCTCACTCTCTTGAGTGAAAGTAGATAACTTTTATCAGACAAATTCTGATCATTTCAATTGAAAATTACATAAAATGATTGAATATTGTTTTTATAAATACCTAACATTCTAAATATACAAAAAATGGCCAAAATTAATATTCAGCAAATTAAAATCTTTTAAGATACCGGTTTCTTTGTGAAAAGTATACTGAAGTATAGTGTAAGTATATTGAAGTTTGAAAATTTATCAATAAATAATTTGACTCATGATTGGTATCATCGGCCAGTAAAAAGGGCTCCATATAAGGACATCGTAATTAAAATAAAAATGTTTAATGTTGATTAGAATTTTATTTATTTACCAGCAGAATCACTAACAGAATCTTCATTTTCTACTGTATCTTGCGTCAGTTGACTCGCATAGTTATTAAATATTTTAGTTGGGTAGCGGTAATGTTTACCGAAAGCGGGTTCGGAGTATTTTTTGAATTTCTTCATCTCCCACTCTTCCTTTTCCCATTCTTCCTTCTTTACGTACGGAAACAGATATCTCATCCATTTTGGCATAAACTCATCCATGTAGTAGAAACGTCTACGCCAGGTCTTTGTAGTCTCGACGAAGTTACCGCCATGTCCTCCCAACCAAAAGGGAATACTGTCAAAAAATAATTAAAATTGAATAAAGTAAAATTAAAAATTTGATAAGAGGTATTAAACACTACTTTAATTCGAACAAAAATATGTTTGCTGTTCTATTCGCATTAGTACACAGATACGTTATGATACTACAGATTTTTTTATATGTTACACAATATAAAGTTCATTTCGTTACAAAGAGACGCTTTTATTCCATTCCACCTTGTTGTAAATTAACCCTTATAAATATGGTGTTCATTTATGTAACTGAATATTGTAAATCAATTCAACATTATACGTAGTAATAGATAGTTGAAAATTATTTAATTTTATAAAAATATATTTGTGTTGTAACATAGTACGCTACAGGTTTAATATGTCTGCATTATAGGTATGCCTCGGTGTCCATAATAAAATCTTACGTTTTTGTGGTTCAGAGCCCAACAAATTGCTAAAAAACCTGCATACTAAAAAGCGTTGTAGCGATAACGACAGTTGAAAATCTCGGTGCAAAATGCCTTTTTCTCGAAATGTCATTTCTCATAATGTCCTTTTCTCGAAATGTCCTTTCTCAGAATGTCCTTTCTCAGAATGTCCTTTCTCGTAATGTCCTTTTCTCATAATGTCTAGCATTGCGAAAGGTCACATCAAGATCACAACCCCTCAGAATTGCATATTATCATTTCTTTTCTACCGAATGCAAGGTTACGATATCGGACTTTTAAAATATCATGTAACTCCTAACCGATAACTTATGGCATTACTTATGATAGATTTTATGTATTAAATACTCTTTATTGCCCACACACAAAAAATATACTTCATTACATAGACAATACTTGGCAAAGGCAAACTTATCCCCTGTAGTGATATCTTCCAGTCAACGTAAGACTCAGTCATAAAGTACTGACGGAGGAGCCGCACATAAGCCTGAAGGGACTGCTCATCTGTCTAGGGTATAGGGTGTCGCATTTTGCCAGCGAAAAAAGGTGTTCATTATAAATGCACAAACACAAGAGGTAATATAAAAAACCTTAAAACTAATATACCTACAAAATAAACGTACAAAATAAAATAGCAATTCAACCATGGATTTAACAAGAACCTATTTTAACCATCTCAATAGTGCAAAGAATGCAGAACTCAATGTTATGAAAAATGCTTTATTACTCTCAATCTGAAAGACCCGACGGAAGAACTCTTCTGCATGATAGTAGGTAGTTTATTTCATATATGAAATGCCCGTAAAGAGAAAGAACGACAGAAAAAATACAGTATTGGCCTTGGGCAGAACATTTTAGTATAGCACGAACTTCTTTTTTTATTTTCTTTGTTAATTATATAAGATGTATGTACAATAAATAATGATTAAATAATAGGTCTTTACCTATGAAATTGTCTTTTTTTATCTCTTAGTATTTTGTCTATAACTATTAAATTTCAGAATCTTCTTATAAAATAATTACCTCCTCTAAAAATAGACCATATTTTTGAGCTCTTGATTTGTTTTCATAATTTGTTGTAAGTTTGATTGTGTTGAAATTAGAAACGAAGACAACTCTTTTTAAGTGCCTCCCAAATACATCATTTGATTTGCATTCACTTAAAAACGATAAAAAAAATATGAAGAGTGATATCACACATATTGCTAAAGCTTGTCTAATGATACATGCCAACAATTATTATCTCTGGATTTATTGATGTGGAGAAATCTGAAAAAAATGTTAGTATGGAAAATGCAGACTTCCCCAAAATCTCCATACAAAACGGCAATTTCATAGGTAAAGACCTACTTATTATTTAAGTAAAGGCAACAAGCTAAAGTCAATACATGCATGGATTTACGTCAGGAGGGTCTAGATCCGACGATTTTAATTCTGTTCACATTCTGTTGCATTGCTTCATTTATCACATGTAACGTTAAATTATTTTTTAATTTTTTTAAGCATTCACACAACTAAGCAACTAATGCTGCTTGTGTTACGGACACTAGATGACAGACAAATACATTTAATAGAAAAATACATATAAATATCCTGAATACATATAAAAATATATAAACATCCAAGACTGGAGAACAAATGTCTAAAGATTCATCACCCAAACATTTGCCCCCACCGGGGATCGAACCCAGAACCTCTCGAGATGGCGACGCCTTGAGACCGGCATATAAACCACTCGACCACGGAGGTCGTCAATTATTATTACAATTAGTCATGGTACAAGGACTGGTTATCGCAGAACGTGCATAAAATGGGATTTTCCTAGATAAATATTTAAGATTTGATCCCTGTATAGGTGACGCAATATGTAGTTCCTATTTTATAGAGATAGGAACTACATATTGCGCTCCGTTACATTTTGAGCATGACCCAAATATCCTCCATATCGGTCTTTTCACACGTTAGTGAGCTTGCGATGTGGGACACGTGCTTTTATAATTTAATATCGAATATTATTTTTTAATAGAATACACTTTTTCTCGATAAACAAAATGTTTACGAAACAGCAGCCTTTTTCATAAACGTTTTTTTATTACTATCGTTAAAAACTTGATTAAAACTTAAATAGCGTTAATGAATAATGGTAATAAAGATTAACCTTTAGTTATTATAAAAATCGTTGGTTCCATTCTAGTATCGTGAACAGTTCTGCCTACTCCTTTGCAGAAAGAGGCGTGATGAAATGTTATATATGTAGGTATCATTCTAATTGAATTAGTGTTTTGTTTTCTTTAAACTACCTACATAGAGACATAATTATCATTAATGAGTTTCCTGTACAGCTCGTACAACAACCGGATGCAATAAATGTGTAAATAATATACCTCTATGTTGAATTAAAAATAATGGTAAACACGTAGCGAATTCATTTGTGGCTAGATAACAAGAATTTATTTGTTCTTTTAGTCGTAACTATTATTTATTCCATTTACTTAAATAGACAATTATAAAAAATCCAGAATATTTCTCTTAGAATAAAATTGTGGTGTAATTAAATTTGAATCATACGAGTATATCAGCTGACTATGACGATAAGGAATTGAACCAGAATAATCCGGATTTGTGGAATGAACAGAAACCTCAGAGTAAACAGAACTGGAGTAGCCATTAGTCAATTTCTCAAACATTTTGTTCTGCCATTTCTTGCGGGGGGTGAGGTTACCACTACACTCAAAGCCAGCCGTTTTTACAAATGCACACATGCATAATTCGACACACAAATTTAAATTTCACGCACACACACGCTTAAAATAGTCACGTGGGGTGTGCGTTTTGACAACGTCACAGCCGCACTCCCCACGAGACTAGCGCTCGAAATTTGAAATCTTAGAATTCTAAAACATGAAAAAATGAAGTAAATAATCATGAAATCTTAAAAATTTTAATTACAAATAAAAGGTGACACCACCTTTTAGCATACTCGATGTTTTCTATTTATTTTTACAACAAAAAACAGCACAGGCAGGCATTTTTGCGGGAGCTCTGTTTGCCGCAACGTTTACAATGTTATGGTTGTCAAAATGGCGGCTCAACTAGTTTTATTAAACGTGCAAGCATCCGATGCTTGTGCAATTGGCAGAGGGGAATGTAAGACAAAGGCTACTCCAGTTCTGTTTACTCTGAGACAGAAACCCATGTAAAGATTCTCATAGTTCGTCAAATTTTTCCAAGGTTTGACATCTAAACAAGATGACATACTCCAACTTAATTTTAGATTTATTATAGTGGTAGAATGGACAGAAATGTTGATATTGAATTCTCGTATATTACCTGTGATACAGCGCTACGTACTTACAGCAAAGAAGTTTCCCAAAAAGAACAATGTATATCGGGTTTATTAAGAAAAAAAAACAACTGTAACATAGTTTCTGGTTGTAACTGAAGATTGAGTATTCAATTAACTTTCCTGGTGATATCATCTAAGAACGACATAGAAAAAAAAAAAATTCTCCTTTCAAAGAAACCTCTTGAGAAAAATAAGAACGTTGACCCAAAGGAAAAATGATACTCCCTTAAAATGTATGTGAAACAAAATCTTGAGCCTTGTGAAAATCTGTCAAGAAAGTTTCTGCGTGCCCGTGTGAGAAAAATCGTCGAAAGGTTTAAGGAAATATTAGGTCCTTACCTATAAAATTGGTGTTTTGTATGGAGATTTTGGGGAATTCTGCATTTTCCATACTAACATTTTATCAGTTTTCTTCACAACGACAAATCCAGAGATAATGATATTTGGCATGTATCATTAGACAAGCTTTAGTAATATGTGTAATATCACACTTCATAAAAATTATTTATCGTTTTTAAGTGAATGCAAATAAAATGATGTATTCGGGAGGCACTTAAAAAGAGTTGTCTTCGTGTCCAATTTTAACACAATTAAACTTACAACAAATTATCAAAACAAATCAAAATTTTTAGACGAGGTAATTATTTTTTAGGAATACTCTGAATCTTAATAGTTACAAGCAAAATACTAAGACAGAATAAAAACACCAATTTCATAGGTAAGGACCCAATATATCACAGGAATTACCTGCGAACGTGTTCTAAAAATAGTTCGTTTCATTTCTTTGCAAAGAAAATCCTGGTCCATAGTCCATCTAATCAAGAAGTACGTATTGACGTTTTATACTTTTCAAGCAGTATTTAGTTGCGTAACTCGCACAATTTCAATTACCATTTTAGTAATTCTATTGAAATTATGAATCTTTTTTTACTTTATCACAAAATAAACTATTCTTAATTTTTTATATATAAAGCTAAATGTACAAAGTGTAAAAATCCATGCGCACTGGAGGACAAGCACCTTAAATATTTAAAATAGCTAAATTTACTTAAAGGAAACATTAAACTGTTTTTAAAAAGAAACAAAACTGCATTCGTTTATTTCTCAGGTTTGCTTAAGGTTATTTATTTAATAACCTTAACCAACAAAAAAAATACTACTAACCGATTCGAATTCTAACCTAAAAGGATAAGAAAATATTAATAAGAGCATGCACCATAAAACACATAAGTCTGCAATTGACTAAGTGCAGGATTATGCAACAGATAATAATTTCTTCCAACCAACCTGCAGCAGGAAAAGTGCTCAGGGATAAATTTTACTGCATTTACCTATTAAGAAATCATTAGGGACTTATAAAATTTTTGAAAGTAATCCCTTGCTTTTAAGTAAAGAAATAATACACATTTTATTTTTAATCAGTAAACACTATTAACTACGCAGATATATGAAATACTGTCACCAAAAAATCATTTTGAAAAAGTCTGCTATAATTGTTAACTATTATTCTTTGATTTCATGTAGTCTGTAATCATCTTAGAATGTGCGCGTGGTTTTTCTATTTGTGTGTTTTATAATAATTTGTGACTTAGCTACTCGTATTACTTTACTGATTCGTTCACCAAGGCATATTCATACTGGACTCTAATTAGGCAACTGATTATGACGTCATAAAGAGGACGTACTTTAAACGGCCAGATACGTGAATTTGTGGTGGAAACTGCATGACTATTTCCAGCGAGAGGTGTCAAAACGGTGGGCCTCCATTAAATTGCCAGTTACACAAGTGCTAGATCGTGTTGGTGAATCACTCGGTATTGGTAACCGTACCGTGGGAAAAATTATAAATGAAAAGCCTTAGAGAAGTCAGGATAACGATACTTAACTCTCAGAAAGAAACGAAAAAAAAGTAAGTATTCATCAATTTCTGGCAAGGTTACGAGTAACTTTGCAAGATGCCGGATTATACAATGCTAGCGTAGAGTCATTGAGAACAATCTTAATAGGAATTCAAATTTAAAGTTTGTATCCAATTATTTTTTATAAGACCATCAAATGTGTTTAGTCGGGATAGTTTATTTGACATATTATTCCCATTTCTTCATGGAAAAATCAGCCAATGTCAAATAATTTATTCTTGAGATATTTTTAAAAATTGAAATATTCCTGAATATTTCAATTTTTAAAAATAAATATCCCGACATGCAAACTTACAATATTTTGCTAAAGCATGGATTTTTAATATTAATGAAAATGTAATAGAAAATATAGTTTATTTGCAATACATACTAATATTATAAATGCGACCGCGAACTCTGCGAATGCGAACTCTGTCTGTCTTTCTGTCGGTCTCGCTTTCATGTTTTTATGTTAAGACCAATTTAACCGAAACATAAGCTACCTAGTTATGGTACCCCCTCGCCCTACCGCTCTAGATTAGAGACGGCACACGCAGCATTTAGTATTGTTATCAGAGCCACATCCTTATGGATACGGGGAATGCTGCGGTTGCTGTAGGTACGAGCCTTCATTATAACTTCAATGAAAGCTCGCACCATTACTATTTGGTTCGGCCTACACATCGGTCGTCCATTTTTAATCACTAGTTCTTAGAGCCTCAAAATCGGCTACATAGTTTTAATATATAGTTAATAATTAAAGTCTTGTGAATCTTTTTAAAAAACTAATTAAACGCTTCCGAAACTTGACTGGCGCAGCCGGAGCGGATTTTTATATAAGCGATTTTCACTATAAATTTGGTGTCCAAATTCGCCAAATTAGTAAAAGTACGCGATTAAAATCCGACGAACCAAACAAATTAGTCAAGAGGCGAAAAACCAAAGAAAATGGGAGTCATCGGTTGGTGAGTAAATCTTTTTGCCTTCCTTTCAATTCCATTTTCCCTTTGTTTTTTTAAAAATTGTTACAAATTTGTTATATGTGAGATAAAACTTCGCTCTATATAACTTTGATCTGGTTTATCGTATAAAACTCTACGTAAACTATAGTATATAAGAAAGTTTATAAATGAAAATAAATAATGAAATATTGATATTGAAATATTGGAAATAAAATATTAATTGTGAACATTTGATATAACTCTCAAAGTTCTTTGTTTAAACAGTATAATTTTGATAAAGCCAAACTGGCGTAATTTACTTAAAAATTTTAATTTTTTTGTTTTAACATTTACATATATTTTGTATTATTGAAATTGTGTTTAGAAATAAGTTTTATATTTTACGATTTATAAGTTACAAAAAGTTCTGTGTAAAGAGTTTTTACATTTTTCTAAATCAAGCTCGTACTCAATTTTGCTATATCATTATAGTTAGATTCAGTAATATTCGCTAATTTTTAAAATGGAAGCCCAACCCCAAGAACAAGTTATCGCTATTCCGAGCGAAATGTTAAAATTAATTCCCACATTCGGTGGAGACAAAAGACAGTTAAATCTATTTTTACGTAAAAGCGAGTACATAATAAGTAAATACCGTGGTAACGACCAACAAAATTTATACGTATACCACGCTATAACAAGCCGTCTTGTAGATGACGCCGCAGCCCTCTTATCAGAACGGGAAGACGTA
Source organism: Parapoynx stratiotata (assembly GCA_910589355.1). Lineage (NCBI taxonomy): Eukaryota > Metazoa > Arthropoda > Insecta > Lepidoptera > Crambidae > Parapoynx > Parapoynx stratiotata. The sequence continues at coordinate 12,093,841 of OU342457.1, forward strand.
ATTACTTGGTCAGAACTTAAAGCCCTATTAGAGCAACATTTTGGAGACCCGCGTAGCGAACAATGCCTATGCATTGAGTTAGAATCATTAAAAATTAAACAAAGCGAGTCATTCTTAGATTTTTGTAACCGAGTTCAAACAGTAAGATCCCTGTTAATTGCCAAGGTAAATATATTAAACGACAACGAACTCAAACGCGCTAAGATTTCTATTTATAACAATACATCATTAAATGTTTTCTTGTATAACTTGCCCGCGCATTTAGTTAGAATTGTGAGATTAAAAGCTCCTACTACATTAGAGGACGCCCTCAGTGCAGTTTTAGAAGAAGTAAACTTTCATGAACAATATACGTCACGAAATAAGATTTATAATAATAATCAGAATAATATTAACAAACCCCAGAGTTCTATGGAAAATACTAAACCTAATTTCGTAAATTCCCCTACACAAAATAATCATAACTTTAACAAATTTAAATTCGGTGTACCGCAAACTTCGCGTCAACCACAACAATTTAATAGAAATTTTAATTTCAATAATAATAATAATAGTCAGCAAAATCGCCCACAATATGGATACCGTCCGCAATCAGTAAATCGTCCCCAACAATTCGGATATCGACCACAATTCGGATATCGACCACAGTTCGGATATCGCCCACAATTACCCCAAAACGCTAATAAAACTATGACTCCACAACAGTTTGGACAAACTAGACAACCTATAAACGACGTGTCTATGAGAACCGCTATTCCAAGACAACACGAAATAAATTTACTTAACGATACGTACGAAGACAGTATCGAATATGATCAAAATTATGACTTTTATAACGAAGAAAATTACGTTGACTATGACGAGAACTTACCTTTTGAAGAAAATCTCGATGAAAATTTAGTAGCTCAGGATTCTCCTGAAAATTTTACTATACCAGCCTCGAAAGACCTGAAACCATAGAAATTAATTGTGATCCAACTTTAAAATTGCCCTACATTTATATCCCTGAAATAAATGCTAAATTAATGATCGACACAGGTAGCACTCGATCCTTTTTCAGTCCTAAAATAGCATATGAATATTTTTATGACTATATTCAACCTGAAAATTTCCAAGTAGTCAGTACGCATGCTTCTAGTTTTCACAATGAAGTAATAGAAATTCCATTGTTACCAACTTTTAAATGTAACGAATACCATAAGTTTTATTTATATGACGTCGACTCACGTTATGACGGTCTTATAGGCAATGACCTATTAAACCAATTAGATGCCGTAATAGACTTGAAAAATTTAATATTAAAAACTAGAAACTCTATGATACCTATTATTAACACAAACTTAGATTATCCAATTGTAATTCATCCACGATGCGAACAACGTGTCAAAGTTCCAATTGACCAGTACTCAGGTGAAGCTATCTTAGAAAGTAGAGAATTTAGCCCAGGCGTACGAATGCCTTCTGCATTAATTAATTGTCATAATGGATATGCTAGTACTGTTATACAAAATGCCACAAATAAGAAATTCATAATGACATTTGCAAAACCATTATCTGTAGCAAAACATAACACACAAAAGTGTAAAGTAAATTTTACTAATAATTTATCAGAAAAACGCGTCGATAACCTATTAAATAACAACTTAAAGAAACTACGATTAGATCACACTAACTCCGAAGAACAAATAAAAATAACTAATTTATGTAAAGAATATAAAGATATTTTCTATTGCGACCAATTACCTTTAACATTTTCAAATCAAGTTAAACATAAAATAAGAACTAAAAATGAAGATCCAATTTTTGTTAGACCATATAGACAGGCCCCAGCGCAAGCTGAAGAAATTAATAGACAAGTAGAGAAGTTACTAAATGACAATGTAATCCAGGAATCTCATTCCCCATGGAATGCACCTGTGCACTTAGTCCCCAAAAAGATGGACGCATCAGGTGAAGTAAAATATAGAATGGTTATAGATTACAGACGTTTAAATGATATTACAATCGACGATAAGTACCCTTTACCTAACATAACCGATTTATTCGATAAGCTAGGTAAAAGTGTATATTTTAGCACCCTAGATTTAGCTAGTGGCTACCATCAACTAGAAATTGAACCAGAAGACAGACAGAAAACTGCCTTTAGTACACAGAATGGCCATTTTGAATTCCTTAGAATGCCATTTGGTTTAAAAACAGCGCCCGCGACGTTCCAACGAACAATGGACAATGTATTACGCGGCCTACAAGGACTACATTGTATGGTATACTTAGATGATGTGATAATATATTCAGCTAGTTTAGACGAACATATTCAGAAACTAAGAACAGTATTTGATAGACTTAGATCTACTAACCTTAAAGTGCAACTTGATAAGTCAGAGTTCCTTAGAAAAGAAGTTCTTTACTTAGGACACACTATTACTAAAGATGGTCTAAAGCCAAATAATGATAAAATTAATGCCGTTATTAACTTTCCTTTACCTAAAACAACTACTGAGATAAAAAGTTTCCTAGGTCTCGTAGGATATTACCGACGATTCATAAAAGACTTCGCGAAAATCACACAACCACTAACGTCTTGTTTAAAAAAGCGTAATAAAATAATTATTAACCAGAAATATATAGATGCCTTTAATAAATGTAAAGAATTGTTAACCCATGCACCGTTGTTGCAATATCCTGATTTTAATGAACCATTTATCTTAACAACGGACGCATCAAACGTAGCTTTGGGAGCCGTACTTTCCCAAGGAAAAATTGGTAGTGATAAACCCGTAGCTTATGCAAGCCGTACGCTTAGCGATACTGAATCGAGATACAGTACCATTGAACGCGAATTATTAGCCATAATATGGGCTACAAAACACTTTCGACCATATCTCTATGGTAGAAAATTCTATGTTTATACCGATCACAGACCCCTGGCATGGCTTAACTCATTAAAAGATCCAAATAGTAAATTAACTCGTTGGAGATTACGATTACAAGACTTTAACTTTGAAATTATTTATAAAAATGGAAAACAGAATACTAACGCAGATGCACTGTCGCGAATTAAAGTAAACGCATTAGATGCCTCAGATAATCAGTCTATGATAGTGAACATAGATAAAAAGGACCGTAATAACTCATCTACTATGTCCATATCAGATGAAAGTAGAACAACCTCAGTTATCACTATTTCAGACTCTGATAATTCGAACAAAAATATAGAGTATCCCGTTAGATCTCCCTCAGAGATAAGTAACGCTTCTCAAACTATACATTCAGCATTAGATATGGAATCGTTAGGAATACCTATATTACACGAAGCAATCGATACAAAACCTAATCAAATTTTAGTATTTTTCTGGCATAAAAATGAACCACAGATAAAACATTTTAATAGAGAAAAACAAAAGATTATAGAAGTATTTTTGCCATTAAATAATGAAACCTTAATTAAAGATTTCCTCAAAGAATATATCAGACCTAAACTTAAATATTTTATCTATTTTGAACATCAAGAACACCGTAAGCAATTTAGCAACATTGTAACACAGTTATTTAAAAAGAATATGGTTCAACTTTACGAATGTACAGAACGCGTTGTATGCATAGAAGACGAAGGCGAACAAAGAGCCGTTGTTCTTAAACATCACGAAGGTAAAACTTGCCATCGTGGAATCAAAGAAACCCTTGTTCATTTACGTAGAAATTACTACTGGCCTAAGATGCAAGAAACAGTAACTGCTATTATAAACGCATGTGAAGCTTGTAAAAAAATGAAATATGATCGCAAGCCATTGAAACCCGTATTACAATTAACACAGACTCAAGAAGCCCCTTTTCAAGAAATCTTTATCGACTTATTTTCTATAGAAGGAAAACAGTACTTAACTTTAATAGATGCTTTCAGTAAATTAGGACAATGTATTGAGATTAGTAACAAATCTACTCCAGAGGTAGTTAGAGCTCTTGTTAAATATTTTTCATTTTACGGAACCCCTAAACGAATTAGTGCGGACCCCGGAACTGAATTTAATAATGAATTAATGAAAGAATTTTTATGTTTACACAAAATAGATCTTCACATCGGAACCCCAAATAACCCAAACTCTATGGGACTTATAGAAAGATTTCATTCCACGATTATTGAGATATATAGGCTTGCTAAATATGAACAAAAGTGTACCGACGCATCATCTGTCATGACATACTCTGTGATGGCTTATAATCACACTATTCATTCCGTTACCGAATTAACACCATTTGAAGCAGTTTTCGGGCATACTGACTCAGAAAATCCATTTAATATTAATTTTGAGAAAACTTATATACAGCAATTAGTTAAAGATCATGCAAAGCGAACAAAGTTTTTATATCAGTATATAGCAACTAAAATGTTAGAAAAGAAAGAAAGCATTAGAAAGCAACGCGGAGGCGAAGAGAATATAAGCCTTTCGCAAGGAAAAGTAGTTTATGTTAAAGATACTAATAAGCGTAAAAGCAAAGATAAAGAGCGATATCATAAAGCGGAAATAACCGGCGAAATAGATAGAAATATTGTCCCTATTAAAACGCACGGACGTATAACTAAAGCCCCAATTAAAAATATCAAACGACCTCCACAGGTGGAGTGTACTGATCGTGACGCCGGTGCTGGCCCTTCATCTGCACCGCCTTGACGAAAACCCAGGACTTCTTCCTGTTAAGGAAGGTCAAGCTTATGTTGAAATAGATAACTGGACTATTATAAAGACCTTACATTTAGATAACATTTATAACGACTTAATTTTTGTAATTTCTAAGTATACTGAATTTAAGAAAATGTTAGATTTAAATAAGCCATTTCCACATGACTTTATCAATATGCTAATGCACTCTGATTATATTCGCGATTTAACTATTAATAAATATAGACAATTAGTTCCACAAAAACGTTTTAAACGAGGTATTTTAAATCCTTTAGGCTCTCTTATAAAAATAATTACAGGCAATCTTGATCATGAAGACGCTTTAAAATATGAGCAATTAATATCTCTCGCTAATCATAAGCAAACGTTAACTTCAAACAAACTCACGATAGTCTCCAAGATGTTAGATAGCCTTATTAACGTAACTGAGAAAGTAAACGAAAATACTATCACTTTGGATACACGCTTGAAAAAGGTGGAAAGTTCATTAAAGGATTTAATTAATAAAGAGAGTAACTCTATATTAGCTTCGTATATTTTAGGATTATATAGTTTGTTTATAAGTACTTTTCATACAATTTATATTCATTTGAGCGAAATTGAGACAGCTCTAGCATTAAGTAAAGCTTCTATATTACATCAGTGTATAATTAACTCTACAGAGCTGTTAGAACATTTAAGGAATATATCTATTACAGAAAATCTTGTTTATCCTGTAAATGAAAATAATCTTGTTAGTTTAGAGGAAACATTTACTGTAAAATCTTATATAAAGCAAAACCAGATCACGTTTATCATAGAGATTCCTCTTATCGAGAATAATACTTATAATTACCTAAAATTGTATTCCTTACCTATTTTCCATGAACCTGAAAATAAAACATTAACTATATTTCCTAAATACCCCTACCTTTTGGCAAAAGGATTGAAATACTTACCGATCACGAAGCCGTGTCGCCCTCTTGCTGCTGGCGACCACCTCCTGTGCTCTGATGGAAATAGAGCAATGAATCCAGAGCTTACCTGCGTGGAACAGCTGATGAAGTTCGACAGCAACCTTAGCCGCTGCCAACAGCATCCTATCAACATAGAAGATGTCAAAGTGCAGCGAGTCAATACAGATAACTACATCCTGTACTCCCGGTTGCAAGTTACACTTGTCAAGCACTGCAACGGCGAAAGGAGTAACTACCAGGTGAAAGGCACCTATCTGCTTACGCTCGAAGATCTCTGTGACTTCGAAATACAAGGCATCCAGATTCACCATCGTCGTGCTTTCACCGAGATAGAGGACATCGTACCGATTCCAGTTATAAACCTACCGCAGTTGCGCACGAACACGTCACTATCCAGTTCGCGTGCACTCAACATGAAAGATGTCGGCTTGGACGAGATCAAGTTTATGTCGCACGCCTTGAAAAACAGTGAAGTGATCAATAGTGCTCTTGATAGAGAAACAGACTCTAACTTCAGTGTTCTAGTATATGTAAGCCTATGCATAATTAGTATAGCCATTTTTGTATTATTATATTGTAAATTCCATAAAATTGTAAAAATTTATATTGCTTCTAGGCAAAATCATCGGAATCCTGAAATCGGACAACCCGATAATTTTGCTCTTATGGAGGGAGGAGTTATGGTACCCCCTCGCCCTACCGCTCTAGATTAGAGACGGCACACGCAGCATTTAGTATTGTTATCAGAGCCACATCCTTATGGATACGGGGAATGCTGCGGTTGCTGTAGGTACGAGCCTTCATTATAACTTCAATGAAAGCTCGCACCATTACTATTTGGTTCGGCCTACACATCGGTCGTCCATTTTTAATCACTAGTTCTTAGAGCCTCAAAATCGGCTACATAGTTTTAATATATAGTTAATAATTAAAGTCTTGTGAATCTTTTTAAAAAACTAATTAAACGCTTCCGAAACTTGACTACCTTTTATCCCGATATTCCCATGGGAACGGGTACCATGCGGGTGTATGTTAGAAAATTCAACACCTCCCAGAATATGTTTCGATTCCACCAATTGAGGCTATTGTTCCAATTCAAAAAAACTTTTAGTGTTGAATGCCTATTTATTGAGTAAGGCTACATACCATCACACTATCTCAAAGTAACTATTCTACGCAGACGCTGTAGCGGGCAAAAGCTAGTATGAATTTACCACCATATTCTATTGTCAAAAATACGTCATAAACGACCTGAAGGCACCAAAACTCCGGGACAAGGCATTATGTTCTATATATGTTCTATGTGAAAACATCTTAACTGTGTATTTTGTAATTCGAATTTGTTACATGCTTAGCTTAATTACATACTGTTTGTTTTCCTACAAATAAAAATTGTTCTCCAATACTACCACTTATTACGGCAGAAATTTGTTTGAAACAACCTAACATGCTATGTCTCGGTGGTAATTTAGGAAGAGTTTCTTTGTAATAAAAATGTTATGTATGACTTAACGCCCTTCCTTATACCAACCGGTGCGTATCAGTAGAGATAATAATATATGGAACAGAAGATTCCATATATCCCTACCGTTCGCGATAATTGGAAAAAATCTTAGTATCTCACTATCTGTACCGGTGGGGATATGTCATTAGGAATATGTGGAATAGAGGGGAAAATATGTGTGAAGGCCCAAATAAATGACTTCACTATTATGTCACAAAACATTCAAATAACGTGACTGCGGTTTCCATAAAATAATACTTACAGACTGAAATACCGTAGTGCCCATCTGTAACTATTTGTGTAGAAATAAGCAGATATTGGATTCAGTTGCGGGTAAGTTTGACCGCTGGATAATCCGGCGGCAAGGGCTATGACGGTTAATCCTGCTTGATATCCATCAACCAGAACCACTAAACCTTCTCTCATATTCTCAATCGTTGGTTTATTAATTGACATAGAAGGCTCTGGAATATAACCAGTCATGACATTAGTATTAAAATAATTATTTGACATGTCGCATCGATTTTTCTAGCATAATTTTAGACAGTGCCAGAATTTTAGAAACTTACCTGTAGTTGGAATAGCCAAATCGAGACCCAATCTTGGTTTCCAAAAGAATGTGCCTGGAATGGCACCCTGGAAAGTAAGCAAAAACGATTTCAATTTTAATACAAAATTGTAAGTTGGTGCGTTTATTTATTATACGCTACGTCAAATAGTAATGAATTTAAAAGGTAATATGTAATAAAATAATGTCACGGAATTAATTAATTTTATCACTTAAGTCATGAATAAAATAGGTTCAATTCAGAGTAATATATTAAATGTAAATATATTAAATGTAAATATTGATCTGATTCAGCTATTGTGATATTTAATAGGGCAGGGACTAAGGTTACCTCATTTTCTTATAAAATATGTTTAACTTAATCTTAACTAATCTCTTAAAAAGTAGATTTATGAGTATTGGCATAAGTTTGTCGATTATGACGTGATATTCTCATTTAATTTTTTTTCTAATTTTGGAGATATGGGATTTACGTTTTTTTAATTAAATAAACAACATGTATTAAGAAATATCTTTGACATATTTATTAATACTTCTATTATAGCACACAGACATATATCGAAGACCAAGACGCATTTTATTTTTCCTTTACCTATTAGCTTTTCCATTGTAGAAATTTGAAATTAGTAGTAGGTATAACGAAGCCTGTCATTAACGTTCACCACTAGTAATACATCGATGAAAACTGCATTTAGATTTTGCGATTATTTTGTGCCATAGAGAGTGCCAAAACAATTTTTACTCATATGAACGTCCGTTACGCAATGATCACCGATATTGCTCGAACAGTTATTAAAATAAAGGGTCCATCTTACTTTTATAATCTAACTTCGACATTGCTAAAACTAAGTTTATAATAAAAACATTAGGTATAAGTTACCTTCGCCTTGTGGATCGTCATTATTAACAATATGATTACGTAACTCTTCATTTTGACGGCAAATTAAAAAAATCTTCACGAAACTTCTGTCTCATAAGAGAACAAACGATACAGTGGCAAACGTTGATTGAATCGGATCTTAAAGATTTGTCTGTTATGAAGACGAAAAATTCCTTGGTGGTAAGGGAAATACAGAAAGAATAAACAAACAAAGACGTATTACTCTATACAAGGTGTCGTTAAAAATTCCATTCTGCGCATTATTTTGCACATTTGTTTTCTTCATTAAGTGGTAGGAAAATCACTAGGTAATCACTAGGAAAATCGTTCTCTTATAGTGTCAAATGTGACATGCGAAATGTATTTTAAATACATGATATTTGCCGATATTTTTTATTGGTAATTTTTATGTCCTTGTCTTATTTATCAGGCCATAAAAATTGCATTAATAATTGATGATGCCTCGGATAAAAGTTATATCTGACTGATAATAATGTATGTATGGTTATTTATAATATTTCGTACCGAGCTCACAATTAGTCTAAATGTAAAAAAATCCGTTAAACATGAAATCTAAAGTCGTTATAGATCCGACACCTGAACATTTTCTTTATTAACCTATGCTCGTCCACTTCTGGACATAAAAAATACTATGGGTCATAAATATGGGTTTCTATCATAAAATTAGCTCAGACAAAAACTGATCAGGTCTATCTATACAAAATTTCATAATACTTTACTTAAAGTTTATTTTGCAGAGAGTCATTTGGCATACACACATTTAACATACCGACAAAAGGCATAATTTTGTGAGTAAGAATCTTCTTATATTATAAGGTAGAAAAGTCACATCGCAGAAAGTTTACAAGCATAATCGACTTTTTCATATCGACGTCGGTGGAAAGGTAAAAACTCTAAAACGCCACTTTGGGCGAAAATGAGTTATATATACCAAACGAAAGGTCTGATTTCCCTAAGCTATGCCGATGATATGGTGCTGCTGAGTCCATCGATCAGTGCCCTGAGAAAGTTACTTCATATCTGTGAAGAGTATGTTACTGCTCAAGGGCTTAGGTACAACGCGAAAAAGAGGTGCTTATTTTTAAAGCTGATACAAAAACGTAGTCTATGCATCTTCGTTATTTCTATGCGGCACCCCTCTTAAGAGAGTTGATTTAAATACCTGGGTCATTTCTCAACTCGCCGGTTTGCAGGTTGCAGTGACCAGGTGAAGGTGACGCTTTTTAAAGTCTACTGCCAATTATTTTACACCTGCAGCTTGTGGGCGAAGTATACTCGGCGGGCGTACGGCGCTTTGCGCGGCCAATATAATAACGCATTTAGGTTCCTGTTCAGCCTGCCGCGTTATTGTAGTGTGTCATTAATCCTCGCAGAGAGACAAGTGGATGGATTCTTCGCCATCATTTGCAAGCGTTGCGCATCTCTATTAAGGAGGCTGCGAGCCAGCTCGAATATGCTATTCGCTATACCAGTATTAGCGAGTCTGCTGATATTGCGCTCTTCTATGGCCATTTCCGTCTTTGTTTCTTAAAAAAAACGGACCGTCCGTCTGTTCTGTCTCCTCATTGTTTTTGGTATCCAACAGTCTAACTCCAAAATATCCTAAATATCATTTCATAACTTGCAACTCGATAGTTGCATGGTGCTCTTTTACAACTAGCCTACTACGATTAGTAGGTAAAATAGCATCGGTATCTAAAAAACTTTGTTTTCATAGGCACTAGGCTACTAACAATAGTAAGTAAGTAGCCCTACTTCTATAAATATCTCTTAGTTTTTTAGTTCAGTGTTTTTGTAATTTACCTTTTATAAATTGTTGCAGAGTGCCTTAGTTTCTAATTAATATAAATATACCTTTAACTATAAGTGACGACCTGAGACTTTCATTTATCTCCGGGTCCACCACGTCACAATCTTAACCCTTAATCTACCCAGAGTCTCTCAGACTCCTCAGAAATTGTTTTTGGTTATAACTAATAGCATACGCGTAAATATGGTTCAAGCGCCTCTTTACCTTCCACCCTCTACCAGAAGTCCCACGTCTGAGCACGTTGCCTCGCTGGCTCTCTGGTGAGAAAATTTTTTCGAGTGTGAGTTACTCCGGGTAAGAGATTGCGTGATTTTTTTTACTTTATTATTTTTTTTATTGTTTTGAAATAAGCCATTGAATTTACCACTGACACCCGCCCCTTGATTACAAAAAAAAATCAATTTAATCAAATCACACAGATAAAATTTATCAAACTTTTCGACATTTAAAGCTCCGATACCACACTTTATATAGGTACCTAGATTTCTAGCGCACAAAATTTCAATAACATTTTTAAGAAACACTTATTGTGGCTAAACTATAATAGTTACAAAACCTAAAATCTCTCGGTGTCACTTGGGTAATCTTGACCACTAGCTACAATTGATCACAAAATATTACCAAAAAGCCAAACACTGGGAAATTAAATCCAGGCTTCTTGTAGATACAATAACGTCGAAATTAGCACGATACACTGCATACAAATCATTATATTCACCAAGGGTACGAGCAAATTAAACCTTAAGCTCATCGCTTTAGGTACACTATATGTATTTGAGAAGCGACGTTTATGGCTCCGCCCTAAGGTTATGGTTACCAGATAGGAAATTGAAAAGCTCTAAGAAAAGGATTTATATTGAAAGATATATTTTGTCAGAAAAGCAAGTCGTAATTGTGCAAAAAAACCCAACAAAAATTTTATTCACTCTCCTCGAGGAAATCATCAAGGGTCATGTAGAGTAAAATAATATGTTAAATGAGTAGATCTATTTTTATTTAAGTTTGGCTGTAATCCTATCCAAGCCATAAAGCTCACCGAAATCCTAAGATATGGTAACCTTAGTTTTTTAACAATAATTCTTAAACAATAAACATTTACTAAACATTTCAACCATATAAATCTTGGACTATAGGTTTCAAATACCCGAAATGAAATTAACACATTCTGTAACAAAAACACTCCATACTATTACCAAATAAGTCTACCTATTCCACAAATCATTCATGTCTCAAACTATCTAAAATATATTCCTGAAATTTGTTTTCCGAAGTCTATTTTACGGCATATTCTTTGTGACGTACAAGTCCAACAATAAAAGTTTAATAGTAGAGGAGACAAGAGCGCTACGATATTAATGCGGCAGAAAGTAGTACTAGCAAAGGGCACAGCCGTGGTTGCGGCATCGATCCGCCCGCCCCACCCGCTGCCATTTGCGCGCACTTCACTCCGATTTTCCCCCATGTTTCACTCACTTCACGACACCTTATGTATGAAACGTACTATCTATACGTTTTTATTGTTTGGCCACCCTCCCATTAACAAAACCTGATACTGCTTGGCGGTATAAAGGTCACTAGTCGAAACAGAGCTGTTATAATCAGGCTATGTTTTCGTTTAGTCGTCACCTGAAGCATTGGAATTACAACAATTGGTAACAGTGAGCAATCACGAAACTTCGAAAACTACACGTTTTTGCGATCAGTGAACAACCTAGAAGTAGATTCCTGGTGAATGTTTATTGTTGTGAATATATTACATAGCGGCAAATTCAAAATAATTAGTGACTTTTGGCAATAAAACGTTCCTAGTTTATGTAGTAAATAGTCTAAATACTGTTGATACTCTGTTGTTAGCATCTTTGATTTGAAGTGCAAATTAGAAGAAAGGGATATAGTACAAGAGCAAACTCATAACCTCAATTATTTTTTTATCTGATAGTATAAAGCGGCACCACGTTTCGTCACAGCAAGCTACGTTATTCAAACCATTTCCCAGCGAGAAGTTCACCATTGAATACTCGAGGGCAGTCTGTAAAGGCATCGTCATTGAGTCGAATCGAGGCTTCGTCGAGGCTGGCTGCAGGGCCGGAGTGCGGACACGACGGGGGCGGCCCAGCCGGCGGCGGCGGCGGCGGCGCCCGCCCCAGCTATGGCTATGAGGCGCTCTCGGCCGCGAGCGACGGCAGCGACGGCGAGCCCGACAACGCGCCAGAGTACACCGCCTTCGACATGGAGCTGTCGGCGGGCTGCGAGTCAGCCGAAGGCCCATCTTCCCGAGGATCTACAAAAGTCAATTTCCCACCGGAGGTAGAACTGGAACGCCGACCGACTGCCACCGCCGCCACCGCCGCAGCTTACCACCGAGGGCGTGGGCGTTCTATGAGCGCATGGAGCGATATTAGCCGTTCCAGCATACGCTTCGAAGAAAGGTAAGATAACTTTTTTAGATCTACAAGTTATTTTGCATTCGATGTTGCCATTTCAATAGGTTCACGTCTATTCCGATTTACCAGAGAAGCGAAACATTTATAGTTAATGGGACATGCTTTACGTAGGTTTGGTCTCAGAAGTGCTAAGAAAAGAGTATCGTGCTAGGCATAGGAGTACATCATGCCGTTAGAGGGCTCTTAGAAATGAGGTTTTTAAAAGGGATTCTAAATCCACTCACCATCAGATATTTTTACTGAAACGAATGTAGGAGCGCCATTCGCATCATGAAAATTGCTTGACGCATTCCGCCGTATCGGTCTACGTCTTGCCATGCGCAATCGGAACAGCGGTTCACTGAACGCTTACATTCGTAAGGTCTTAACAAGTACTGTAATTCCGTGTACAAAATTGTTTTCTTAGTACATTTATGTAGAGTTTAACTTCTTTTACATTCGTTTTTAGCAAGATCGGTTTAATTTATACGTTATATAGGGGTATGTATTAACAAGCAATATCTGCAAAAGATTGCTCCCTGAAAGCATCAAAATGTTAAATTATAAATTATTAAATTACTCGACTGTCTTCTGAATGTTTATCTAACATAAAAATGCAAAACGGTTGTAAATGTCTTTAATTTCAAAATATTATGACGATGACTGTCCTTACAAAGTAAAGGCACCTGAGAGAGGCTCTTCGCCATTTCCACTTTAATTGACTATTTAATCTTTGAATTGTAAAAGGTAAATAAACGTTCCAAATACCGCATTCCGTTCGGAACAGTTCTCGTCAAACTCTATCCGATTACAGATAACCTGATTAGATTATTGAACCATATCACGTACTCCCGGTCTTTAGATGAACAAAATATTCATGTAACTATTTTACCTTTAGTAAAATGGTTACAGGCCGATGTCTGTACATTAAATGGTTTAATTTCTTTTCGATCAATATACAGGATAGCCAGTTGATTGACCAAAAGAAAAAATTCTAAATCACTTCCATGTATGTTCCGCGGATGACGATAGTTTAGGAGCTAGAAACTATTAAAGCATTATTTTCGAAATTTTTACTCTACATTGGTTTTTATTTTTTATCTCTTTCTTCTTAACATTTCTAGATTTGTGCAATTAATTAGCAATAGTAGTAGCTACCATGTGAATAGATTTCCTTCGCCTAGGTATTGTAGAACTTACAAACAAAATTAGTCTTACGTATTAAATTTTCGTTTAAGCTTAATAATCCAGCTTGAAACATAATAGGTTGGGAGTACTAGAGGTTTCTAAAATTTTCAAGTATTTTCTGCAAACCAGCTATGAAAGCGAAGCATATTTTGTATAAGATATCCACATACACCCAGTTGCAGAAACGAACTTTAAAATTTAATGTCGGCATTATCCCTAATGCTCCATTAAATTTATTGATTGAAGTGTCAAAAGAACACCTTAGCGTAGTTTTTACGTTGCACAAAACGACATTAGCACCCTATCAATGCTAAGGAGACATTAGCTAGAACTATTTTGTGTTCCAATTTTAAATTTAATGAACTTTAAAGTTTTAATGTCTCATTACTAAATGTCGTCTTTAAAAAATCTTTGTGCAACTGAGCGTTAGTCACTTACATAAGCAATATTCATTTAAAATTTTCTTATAAAACTAACATTCAAATACTAATTATTAAGTTGCTACGAGTAATTTATTTACAAAATATCTTACGAGACTACCAGACCTTAGGAATAAGGTATAACTTTAGAGTAGACGAGTGGGCAGGAGGCCGCCACGCGGCGCCATCCTATTCGCCCCGCGAGCGACCACGTGTCTAGATGGTTTTAACGTACGCATTCCACCGGCCGCTACAGATTTTCCAAATATGCCCGGAAAATCCTCCATTTGTGCAAACCCTGACCGTGTCTAACTATGTTAGGAGGCCTTGTTACGGCTCGGAGAATCGCTTTATAGTAAACCGGATCGCTCCCACGAATCGCTCCCAAGAAAGGACATGTACATCGGGGAGTTTTAGTGGGTTCTCTCAGCCTACCCTGTGACGGGGTAAAGCCAGGGATAAATATAAGTACAGTTGGGTCGTCATTTATTGGGGTATATTTGATAGCAAAATAAGGCACTCTGGAACAAGGTAACAAGGAACACAAATAATAAACAGATAAGTATAAAAATAGGGCTACTAATTACAATACCTAGTGCCTTAACAACAAATATATAGTAATAATAAAGCTGCCCAGCTACTTCAGCTGCTCAAATACTTAAATTTCAATAATATAACATTTGGTTGCAAGCTGGAGAACAAAAAAAATGACAACACAGACAGACAGTGAATAAAAAGGCAGAACCAAAGAGAAAACGGCCAGAGAGGTGCGCAGTAACAGCAAAGAGTCGCTAACAGTGGTATAGCGCCTCGTTACAACCCTACCCTAGCGGTAGGTATTGTCTGTAAACCGGATTCTTTCCCGGCAAAAAAAGGGATGGTCAGAAAATATCAATAAGAGCATACACCATAACATTGTAAGTCTGCAATGGACTAGGTATACGAAGTTCATTTCAACGAAGATAACAAACACTAAAAATGTATAACAAGTATCATTAGAATGGGTATATATCGAGCCCCCAAATTTTTTCTACATCTTATTGGCAATGCCACACAAACGGTTAACCTACATTTTTTCTGCATAATTTCACTCTTCATAATCGTGTTTGGTCTAATTTAATTTCCACTAACATTGTATCGCCGTATTGTTCTTCACCAATTACGACATTTGACAGAACAATTCGTAAATCGTATTCGTATAGTCTTGTTGTAAAAAAGGTATAGATATAAATGTCATTTTGGAACAATTTTATTAAGAGTATTTCCTATAAGCGTAACCCACAAACACGCATTGAGCCAGCGTGGTGGTGTTAGGGCCCATACGCCTGATGAGTTTCTCCATGAAGGCCTGTGCCCAGCAGTGGGACGTATATAAGCTGAGGACTATAAGCGCATTTCCGCTAATAGACGCTGTTGGTAAATCATAAATATTGAAAAAGTTTAATAGCTAAGCAGTAAAGCTTAATTTTAAATAAAAAATATTTTAAAGCATCGACGAGATACAGTCAGCATTATTTTTATACGGATTCGGCTGCTAGGTGATGGGTGTTGATATATGGCTTACTGTTGTAGATTATGATGTATGTTATAGATAGCGTGAGTGTAATAATAATTTATGTTATTCGGAAGAATCAGTTTTATTGCTCGACATTTGGCGACCGTGACAGGACCTTACACCTGAAGAGAATAATAAGTGAAATGTGTGTTACATTTTCATTTATTCAGTGGCATCATAAATAAATATTATTTACTACTGAAATATCACGACACTGGAACTTAATTTTCCACATTTCAATGATGAAATTTCTGTTGGTATGCTGTTGGCGATTTTACTGTTATAACTATAGGAGCATTAACCAATGTTGCATTGGCGATAAAATTGGATCCGGAATTTTTGGACAGATTAACTCACCTCACCTCACGTAGCAGCTGGACACATACACAAAGGACAAGATTATGAAGCAGAATTTAACGCTCTCGTGGATGTAGAATCTTACCTCAATGTCGCACAGAATTCCAGACCAGACAAAGTTACATTCCTCCCATTTTCACAAGTCATAGATTCCATGAGAATATTCATTGAAGAGGCTTAAGTGATGGCACTTGGAAATTTTGATCTCAGGTGTTGGGTCACAGCGCCAGAGAAAACTAATAATCAATTGAGAACAGTTTCCGCGTTAGGTGTTGTTTGTGATACCGAGAATAATGTATTTAATTGTAATATTAGCGCAGTTTCGGAAAATACTAAAATTACTTAACGATGTTTGCTTTCGGTGGCTCAGAGAATTTTCGATCCGATAGGTTTATGTTGTCCTACTAATATCATACCTAAAATAATATTACAGAAAGCCTCGACACAAAATATTTCCTGGGATGAGGAGTTACCGAAAGATTTTAAATCAAAATTTTTGGCTTGGGTTAAAGATTGACAATGGGTAAAACCGTCCCCAACACCAACAGAAATGAAACGTCTCTCAACTGATAGACCTCGTCAAAAAATATAACTTTTTTACTATGGCAACGATCCCCAAATGCATGGGGTATTGGTATACCCATAGATCAACAAATATTTTGATGACTTAATATTGACGAATAATTCATAATACCTTCTCATTTATCTATTTATGAGTGTACAGTGGATGCATATAAAGGTAATCGGTACAATAACCCCCTCCCCCCGCTCTTACGCGGGCAGGCAGTCGCCTGAACCTTAATCTCAGTCAGTTCACAACAGATATGACATTTTTACTATGGCGACGTTCCCCAAATGCATGGGGTTTTCATGGTATACCCATAGTTCAACAAATATCTGGACGACTTAATACTGACTATTAATTAACTGATTACCCGCGTAAAAGCGTGAGTGGGGAGCGGGGGGAGGGGGTTATAGTAACCGGTTACCTTTGATGCGTCCACTGTACACTTACAAATAGATAAATGAGAGGGTATTATGAATTATTTGTCAATATTAAGTCGTGGAAATATTTGTTGAACTATGGGTATACCATGAGAACCCCATGCATTTGGGGATAGTCGCAATAGTAAAACAATGTCATTTTGCCAGGGTCCATCAGTTGAGATTTCTGTAGGTGTTGGGGACGGAGCCCATACATTTTTTGCCATTGTCCTTTAATAGCTGAAATAAAGATACCTAGGAGACGTAACATGGAAGATATATCGAAATGCAGGATTTCCGTCCACGTGTTTTGTGATGCCAGTCTGTATGCATATTCAACTTGTATCTTTGTACGTTCGGAGCATCAACGTCAAGGAGGAACATGGAGCAACATGTGAAAATAACTATGCCTCGGCTAGAACTGATTGCCACGACACTAGCTACAATAATGAGTACGTCCGTGATTCAATCGTTAAACTTACTTGATTATAGGACTGACTTGATTATATACTGGACAGATTCGAGTGTAGTGTTATCCTGGATCAAAGGTGATGGAGATTGGAGTGTATTCGTGGTCCACAGAGTAAGGGAAGTGAATAGTTACACTTCTAAAGAGAACTGGAGACATGTACCGGGTATGTCAGACTTACCGTCGGGAGGAGTTAGTGTTAGAGGATTATTGGAGAGCGGTTGGTGGAAAGCTCCATCTTGGCTGTTATCTCCGGCTGAGTAGAATTATTGTAGAAGACCGTACGATTTTAGAAAATATTATTCATCATTTCAATGAATTTTGGCTTTTGGCACTACCATTAACATATTTCTTTACCGAGAACCATACAGAAAATACCATATAATCAATGATTTACTATGAGAATACCATACAGAGAATCACAGAAAAAGATGAGGCTTTCGCAAATGACATTTCAATGTCACTTTAAAATAGATGGAAATTCTTATCAGCCAGTTGCATTGTAAGTATTTATCTTAAAGTAGGTAGGTACGTATTTCTTTGATCTTAATGCTACGCTAAGTATACTACAAGTAGAACGTTTTATGTAGTAATGAAAAGTTTAAAAACTTCACAATTCCTGGTAATGAACTCGATTACGAAAGTGGATAAATATATTCCTAATTAATAACCGGTTATGAACAGAGAGAAAAATTGCCGTTTTCGTAGCAGCTGGTTATAAGCCATGCTTACAAAAAGGACAAATAAATTCTCGTAACTGGTTATCAAACAAGAAAAAAAAATAACTTGAATAATGTATGAAAATTAATCACAAACAATTCGCTACTTAATCGTTTCGTTTGAATTTTATACATTGTTTACAAATTTAGACCACGTGGCAAATGATATTATGGAAATAAGGATACGTCGACAAACTACGTCGACCTAGCTATTTATCGTTGCCGAAATCACAAAACCCATCTTTTTTTTAATATTGACAGAAGTTCCGTAGTAATTTGGATGGTAAATCTAAATTTTCCTTGAAGCTTGGTGTACTCAATAGATCGAAGCGGTCAAACCGACCTGCATCTTTATAAGGCGCAGGTCCGGCCGCAGATGGAGTATATGACTCAAGGCGAATTCGACCAAACTCCGTGTTACTACGGGGGTTCGGACACCGATGAATGCGTAATCATTGGTCGAATCCTCTCTAGTGACGGAGTAAACGGTCGCTTTTTGGCCGAGTACGCATCTGTCAGCTAAAGCATTTTTGGTATTATTACACCGGTGTAGCTATCAAAAATTTGGTCGAATTTGCCCTTAGCCAGATAATCTGCAGAATTTCCTTGTTAATCTGCACTCTAACAGATTTACGTAAATTGACGGTATCCGAATACATTTATTCTTTAATGCTTTAAACTGGATACAATATCCGTTGTCTGAAGATTTAAGAACGGTAAGGCTCCGCTTTATCTTTCCTATCAAGTAGACATCACTTTATGGGCGGTCTGTACCACCTGTTCTAAGAAGCTGTTGCGTTGCCTGTTGAAACTTTCTTTTAAAACTACTAATTACTTTATGTCAAGATGTCTAGCTTGTAGAGGCTGCTTACATGAAAGAGTTATTACATGGGAAAGAGTTAATTAAACATCCAATTATCTTGTACGGTTACTTCTTAACATCTTCTTATCTTATTTTTGCATCAACAACCTTACAAAGAAACAAATGTACAGGAAGGTATAAGGGTAAATTGTTTGCTTCCGCTGAAAGGGGTTTTCTCCTCTTTCGTTGTCTTTTTTCAGACGGAGTTTTAAAAGAAATACAACGAATGTCGTTTGGAAAAAAACAATAGGTATCTACTGCTAATTTTAAAGAATGCTTGTTCAGTTCCCTTCTTCTATAGTCTGCATAAATCAATTGATTAATAGATTCCCATACCAATATAAATAAAGCTCATCTAAAGTAATTCCCGTGTTTGAGATTGGTGGAGCCACTGGGATGCATTGTTATCAGGACGGAAGTGTTTAACAGGTTGAGCATTTATATATGTAAATACAAAACATTGATTTCTTAATTGTATAATTGTATGAGTAGTTCCTATCATGCCCAACAAATCTACCCTAATAGATTTCGGTATAATTGCCTCCAATTACTAAACATGACGTTAATGCCTTACATCTGCCTACATTAGGGATGCGAACATAACCCTGTGCATATGTAGCGGCTCGATTGTGGGATTGATTACACAATGAAGCGCCAGTAATTTTGTGAAATGGTGGTCTATTGTTCGTGTGCATTTGATAGAACAATGCATTGTTTGATATGGCATGATTTAGATATCGCTGTATGAAAAATCATTGTTCGTCAATATACAACTACCACATACTATTGTTATTTTGAACGAAATGTTATTTTAATACTATGTCAGTTAACGTACCTCGTTCAATAGTCAATAGTTCAACGTTCTATAGTCTATTAACAAATTTATTATCGTCTTTAGAGAAGACTTGGCGAAGCTCAGATACTGCTAGAGGAATTATTAAATTATAGGCTCTCCAGCATACTAATTAATTCTAACTTCGGCATCGCTGAAACCTAGTTTATAATAATAGTTCATTGAATGAGGGTGCTTTAAAAGTTTTAAAACACATTATATGGCTTAAATAATCTTGTAAAAAAGCGGCCCATTCCATTCACGAATTTTTATGTGGATAAAATTTGATCTTGGATTTTCAATAACCACGCAGGCATTGTTCAATCATAATTTAAATTTTATTCAATTCAATCAGTAGTAGAATTATAACAAGTTAAGAGTTTCTTAGTCTGTCACTCGGTGACTTACTGACCGATTATCAAATCTTTATCACACGTGTTTGTATCCATAGTTAGTTAAAGAAATGTTTAAATATTGTCCGTTACCATAGTCCTCGCCACGCAATCATAAGACATTATAGGCCTAATGGTGTGAGCGTTATCCAGTTAGGTTTAATATTTATAGACATTTCACCCTCATGCATCCATCCCTGTTTTCATCATATTCTCGTGGGTATTCATGTAACGTGGTATACATAAAATAGCAACATGATATTATCACACCTCCCCAGACTTTAATACATACATTCGCTGTCCCTGTTAAAACACTCGCTGGTTGTGTTAGGCAAGCAACGTACAAACAACACTTGAAAATATTCGTCACACACGATTTTGGGCTCTTCCATATCATTTAACCTTGCTTGACCTTTAACTATTTGAAATACTTCACGTAATAACTTAGCGTACGATTTACACAGCAAATCAATATCGAAACTTGTATGACCCAAATTTCAGTGCTGACCTCGTTCAGTGTCTACTTGGTGGCATTTAAAATTTCGTTTGTGACCAATATGACACATTAACGAACCAGAAATAATGAACTGTAATTTATTCTCTTCATACGCATTACTATTATGATATCTAGTATATAGCAAATTATTTTTGATAGTCCGCTATTTATTTTTTATACGCTGTTTTATATTTTTGTGTGAATTTTTGCTTTGCATTAAAAAATATAATAATGTTCTTCCTAATGTTTTTGTAGTTTTAAATAACTCATCATCAGTGACATTTGTAGATACAATAGGATATCAACTGTGTCCGGCTGATTTCAGCCACCTCATAGATGCGGCAATAATCAATCTAATTATACTATTACCATTAAGATTATTTTTGCATTATCTTATTCATTTATAAACTTTGTATAATTTTTTACTGATGCCGATGTTTTCAAACTCAAAGAAATAATGTTCAACATTTAGAAAACTATAATCCGATGCTCTTCAAATAATTTCCAGCTTTACATTATCAATCTCACATTTGGGTTTTTAGAGAAAAACACTTAGTAATTATAAGGATTTTAAAAATAAATATATTAATATATCGTTATCTTTTATATTATTATATCGTTATCGTTTATTAAAATCCAAATAAAACACACCTAATTAGGCGATGTTACAATAAAAATCTCTGCTTACTCTCAGCATTAGATGGCATATAGTTATTTCTCGTCCTGTGTTTGTGGCGGAGACACATCAGTCGTAATTTGGGGTACCTAACTATCTACCAATTTCAAGCATTACAGTTGAGCGAATATCAAACTCCCAAAATATCCTTGTAAAGCGTATCAAAATCAAATCAAATCATTTATTTGCACAAATGTGTGTGTACTTATAGATGGAAAGTATTATCAATCTATTCAACATGATTTGATTTCCAGAAATGAAAATATTTTTTAACTAATATACTTATACCTATTATCTAGTGATACAAAGATATAGATTCGAACAAAATATGAAAATATTTATTACTTTCGCAATAATGCGCCTAACCAAATGTAAGATCTGAGTCTGAGGTTTGATTTGTTCTAACGAAAAGTATGCGGGACCGCAACTCGACGTCCGAGCATTAGTGTAATATTAGGTTGGGGAAAAAGTCTTTTCGCATTATAGTATGTATAAACTTGTAATAAAATCTCTTTGGCTATACTATTTGTATCTGGCTGGTTTTGGTATAATTGAAAGTTTAAATTTTAAAGAACATAATTCCAAATTCAAATTAGGAAAATGTGTGATTTTCATTTGTTTTTCCGCCAAGATGAGTGAATCTAATGAAGAAATTCGATACATTTTAAAATTTTACTACAAAAAAGGTAAAAATGCAACGCAAGCCGCGAAAAAAAATTGCGATGTTTATGGACCTAGTGCAGTGTCTGTGAGAGTAGCACAAATTTGGTTTAAGCGTTTTCAATCCGGAAATTTTGATGTCAAAGATGCACGTCGCTCTGGTCGCCCTATTACAGATAAAATGGATGCCATTTTTGAAAAAGTGGAGCAAGATCGGCATGTCAGTAGTTACGACGTAGCTGAAGAACTGGGAATTGACCACAAAACAGTTTTGGCGCATTTGAAAAAAACTGGGTACACAAAAAAGCTCAACATTTGGGTACCTCACGAGCTCACTGAAAGAAACCTAATGAACCGTGTACTCATTTGTGATTCTTTATTACGACGTAATGAAACCGAACCATTTTTGAAGAAGCTGATAACTGGTGATGAAAAGTGGATCACGTACGACAAGAACGTGCGAAAAAGGTCGTGGTCAAAGGCCGGTCAGGCTTCACAGACTGTGGCGAAACCCGGGTTAACTCGCAACAAGGTGATGCTGTGTGTGTGGTGGGATTGGAAGGGCATTATTCATTATGAGCTGTTACCACCAGGCAGGACCATCGATTCTGAACTCTACTGCGAACAACTGATGTGATTAAAGCAAGAAGTTGAGAGAAAGCGGCCGGAATTAATCAACAGAAGGGGTGTGGTTTTTCATCATGATAACGCTAGACCTCACACATCTTTAGCCACTCAGCAAAAATTAAGAGAGTTTGGCTGGGAGGTGTTAATGCATCCGCTAATTCAGACCGTAGTTTATTTTTTATTCTTTATCCATTACATACATAGTTTTCATGTGTATGTGTTTCAAAATTTATATAATTGACGAGCTCCGTGGTCGAGTGGTCTGTATGCCGGTCTCAAAGCGTCGCCATCTCGAGAGGTTATGGTTTCGATCCCGGTGGGGGAAAATGTTTGGGCGATTAATTTACAGGCATTTGTTGTCCAGTCTTGGATCTTTGTAAATATTTATACATATTCAGGATATTTGTATGTATTTATCTATTAAATATATATACGTCCGTTCTATATATCCGTCATCTAGTATCCGTAAACACAGGCAGCATTAGTTCCTTAAAATGGGGCTAGTTGACAGATGTGAATGTTTTAAGATATTTATTATATTATTATTTATTTATTATATAAACATCAATGTTTTCATGCATGGCGACTCCTGCAATATTTCTTCTCATCAAAAGAACCTATAAATACTCGTGTTCATCACTTAGAAACAAGTTCAGTTTGACAAAAAACACCCTAAAACAAAAATTAATTATCAATAAAAATGAAAAAATCTTTAAAGATATTCCATTTAATGCTCTGACGGATTCCTGATCGCAGTGGACTAATATCCATAGTATTACTTTGCACAGATAATACTTTTCCAGACAAAATAAATCTGCTCCGTGATTGAAGTACCGGCTTTCAAAGAGTAAGTCAACGAGCGGGTAACGGGCGCTCCCAATTACGATCCAAACTTTTTGTATTTCAATATCCTTACCAAAGAAACTTTGTTTCTTTGTTTGTTTATGTGATATAATCAAAACAATATATCGATCCGATATAATATCCCAAAGTCCAAATACTTCTACCATTACCAGCGTTACGAATTAAACTCGCAGTAGCAGTGAAGTGGCCCCGTTGAATATAATACCCACTCTGTAATTGAAATTAAACTTACTACAGCCGAGACAGACAGAACTGCACCCAAGGATCTATTCTTAACTTGCAACTTTATTTGTTCTTGACGTAATTCTTGAAGTAATCGTCATGGACTTATCTAAATAGATTTCAGAAGTATTATAGATTTGTACAATAATTTTATATTTCATACTTAAATTAACAAAATTTGCACGTAATTTGTGTTGAATGATACATTTTATACCAAGACAAAAGAATACCGTCGAAATTTTAAACATACAACTTTTAAAAGAGATAAAAATATTAATAAATCTCCCCTTATGCTAAACAATAGTGATTGAAAGAATATATAGGATTATGGACTGTTCTGAATACTTAACAGGTGGTGTTTAGTGATAACTGGTGATAACAAGCTTGATAAAAAAAAAACATTACAAAATTTTTTTTGGGAACGGCCTTGTATGGCGAATTTTATATAAAATAATATTACTGCCCGTAATAAGAATCAGGAGACAATTTGCTGCTCAATTCCCTTGCGACGAGAAGCGTACCTAGTAAACATTTTTTTTGTTGTTATCAATATGTAATTATTTATATGACATTATAACCTACTTCCGAAAGCGTGTATATGTAGTGAGTATTTGTTTTGTTGAGTTCTCCCAATATTGTGGACCTCCCATATGTTTTTTTGCTATTGTCTCTCAAACAGGTTGCCTGGCAGAGGCCGCCAATTGCTTTTTTGCTATCGTATCATAAGTTCTAAAGTATATATAAATAATAAATTGTGAAGGAAAAGGGTTCTAGCCCATATAGCCATCGTCTTTTGAAGATAATTTGACAAAATTAATATATTATACATGTCTGAAGCACAAACACATTTTTATAACTGTTTGTGGGATGTGTTAAAAAAATGCTTTGTATATATCATCATCATTAAATGTGAAAGTGATTATCAATGTGAAAGTAAAAAAAAATGCAATATAATAATTAAAGTAGGTGTTAGCTTCATATCATCGAAAAATAATTCTAATTTCTTTGTTGTGGCAATGGCAAACGGCATGGAAATTTGTCGATTTATTTTCATTTATAATGTAACGTTCTCCTTCATTCACGGTGAGAACTTTTACACTTGTTTTCTTATTAGTCTGAAAAAGTGTCACGCTATTGCATGCTGAAGTATTAATCATTCATATTTTTTTAACTGTTTTACTCAATATTTTTTTTTTTCACTGTCCATTATACAAGAAAAACAAATCTTAACACACAAAATACTTTTAAGGTTAAATATATACAGGCTGAATTTTCAAGTGGGCCTTCAGGGCCAAGTCCTGAACTAAAAAGAATATAGCCTCGTTAAGCGCCTGATTTAACGTCTCAAGAATTTTATTGTATTCAACAACACAATATTTCTTAATCCGTTATGAATATTTACAAATTTTAGCTAAACATTTTATTGAAAATTCGTTTCTTCCTTAAGTTTCCCGTATATCATTGCTTCCCAGAACTCGATCCTTATTTATTAACAACACTATAGTCTATCCATTTTGATCTAGGACAAAATGTAAACAAAGAATTTGTGGTTCTCAAACTTTTTATCCAATTCTGGGACAAAAAAAATGTGGACTCTAATAATTTCTAATAATATAGGAAAAGGTGTAGCCATTCTTATTATCATTATACGAATATACTTACTTTTAAACTTAATTTATTTTTGAAATGAAGTACCCCATGTTTTGCTGTGTATTATGTATAAAGTGTATTTAAACACAAGCTATATTGGTATCATCCAAATGATACAAATAAGAATGAAAATAAAACAAAGAGGTAATGTATTATGATAATGTTAGTTTCAGGTGTCATGAAAATGTCATGATTTTTCATCTTAATTTGGAAGTATTTTAAATGCATAAAAGTTTGAGAGCACCATTCATTTTAGGTCTTTTTCAATAGCAAATATTAACTTAGTAATCTAAACTTACATTTAAAAAATATAACTTAATGAAAAATGCCAAAAATGATTGAAGGTGACCAGTAATTGCTTAATTATCTTAATTTAAAAAGTCTGTATCAATAAAATATTGAATAGTCGTATTTTTTTGACAAAACCTTTCGGCAATGAAGTAATGACATCATAAAGAACCCTTTTTATGGTTTGTTTACCATTTGTCTCAGATCAAAATGGATGGACTTTAGAATGGTGCAACAATACAGGTGCGTTTTCTTTCAAAATCATTGGGTATGATTCTTGGCTAGGATTATTGATTTATCAAAAATCCAATGATGCAGTTTTGGTGTTCTTCAAAATCAGGCTCAAGGAATATCAAAAAATACTCAAACGAGTCGTCCTTTGAGTATTTTTCGATATTCCTTATAGTTTAGGATTTGGCCCTGAAGGTGCACTTGAATAATTCACTCTGTATATACTGAAAAGTTGATCTAACTTACTTAAATCAAATAATAAAGCATTAATTCATTAAATAAACATTTAAATCATATTGTGCAGGAAACACCCCTATTTGATATTATTTATGTTTTTATACTTTTTTTATAAATGACATTGTGTCTTTTGACGTTGCCTTCACTCATATATTATTAAAAATTGATTTACGGAGAAGTTGGTGAAAGTTCTTCAGCTGCCGCTAGACTTTACGAGGAAAAGTTTCTTCCTAAGCGTCATCCCTATCACGAAACCGTTTTCAAAATAAAGTGGTGATGGATGACCTCAGGTGGTGGATGAGGATATACTGCAAGAGGGGGAAGACGATCTAACGATATTAGTGAGAGCCATTCAACGGCGCACTGGTATACCGAAACTGATTGTACACACAGTATTTTAAGAGATATAGGCCCGTATTACGGAACTAAACTCAAGCGTAGATCTCTGCTTGAGCACTGTTAGAGAGGGATGGCGCTATTGATCCCACACAGCGCCATACCTTTTTAACTGCGCTCAAGCAGAGATCTACGCTTGAGTTCGGTTCTGTAATACGGGACACAGTTATCATCCGAACCACGTACGACGTGTGCAAACGTTATTAACAAGGGACTACACACCCCGAGTACAATTTTGTCGTTGCGACCTATTTTGTGGCCACCTCGCTCTCCCGACCTGAATCCACTTGATTTTTTTTTGAGGCTGCTTAATAAAAGAAGTTTATTCAAAAGTCATTCAGTACGATAAAGAGCAACGGTGATCATTGCATCAAGGGAAATATCTGAGATTAGATTGAGACAGCTAAAAAATCGTATCTATTAGTGTGAACGGCAAACAATTCGAACAATTATTATTATTTTCACATAGTAAAACCTAACAACATATACACTCTATATTGCACCAAGAAACACTAATACAATTCATTAAAAATAGTATGCAAAGGAGGACTTATCTTCAATAGAGATCTCTGCCAGCCAACCCAACAACAAATATGCCTGATTTATTATTTTCACTCAGTGTGTCACATCACACCGCGCATTTCAACGGTTTATTAACTTAGAGACAATCAGATCCCTTAGAAGTAAAAGTGAAGGACAATGGGAAGAATGGTATCGGGATCCAATAGCTAAGCTGGTGGCTGGTTGGAAGACGGACAAAATTTACTATTTCCACCAGTCGCAGATCTGGTTGCTCTCGGAGATAAATATACATCAAATATTTCTGAGTTAGGTCTCAAGAAAAACTGGCTTTGCACGTAGCGTCATCGGGTATCGGTGCGACTCTACTAGCGGAAGGTTGCACTTTTAAACTGCTTACCATCAGTTAGTAGGTATGCCTGTTTCCACCACCACAGAATAAATAAAAAAATTCAAGTTATCCAATACAATTTACGCTTCTTTTCGTAACGAATGAAAGATTTTTTACCTTGTGATTAAAAACCCCAGTGCAACAATGAGCTTATGGAAGTAATTCTCCCATTGTGGGAAGCCACCGACCCCTGTAATTAATGAAGACCGTATAATTACGCCTAGAATACTTCATTATGACTTTCCAAACAAAGAACAAGGCCAACCGCGCCACAGGATGATGCTTACAAGGGAGTGCGCAGAGGTCGTTTGTAGGGCCCTCAGCATCCCTCAATTTTTTTGCTTACCAGCGTTTGATACAACATTATAATATCTTTGATATCTTCGATTGGTATCTTCTCTATTACTTTAGAAATCATATTGGGTCCTTAACTATGATATTGGTGTTTTCATTCTGTCTTAGCAATTTGTCCGTAACTATTATAAGTTTCAGAACATTCTTATTAAATAATTGCCTCTTCTAAAAATAGACCATATATTTGAGCTCGTATTATTTAATTTGATAATTTTTTGTAAGTTTAATTGTGTTAAAATAAGACACAAAGACAATTATTTTTAACTGCCTCCCGAATACATCATTTGATTTACATTAACATAAAAACGATGAATAATTTTTATCAAGCGTGTTCACACACATATTACTAAAGCTTGTCTAATGATATTATGCCAAATATTATTATCTCTGGATTTGTCGTTGTGAAGAAAACTGATAACATGTTAGTATGTAAAATGCAGACATCCCCAAAATATCCATACAAAACACCAATTTCATAGGTAAGGACCTAATATAATCTGACAGAAGCAGGTAAGATCTGTTTCTGTGTTTTAATTTGAAGGACAAGCCAAATAATTAGGTACTGTGACTGTACCCATTGTTACAGTTTGGTTAAGAACACTGAGACACGTTTTGAGGAAGATCTGCAGAATTTATTGTACGAGTATGTAAAGACAACTCCTATGCCTTTGGATCATAGTCATGTACGAGTATTTTAGGTTCAACTACATTTAATTTTATGAGTAAAAATTATTTAGGTTCTTCAACGATTCCTGAAATATTGTAACGTAGTTATTTGTTATTCATATTATTGTAATAATTTTAGTATTAACTTCGGTCTAAAGGTGGCCGCGCTGGAAAGCATATTTTGGTGCGTGGTCACAAACAATGTAATATCTATTGACATGGTGCAGTACTCTTTTTTCTATGAAGTACTCTAAAGAAAACTTTCAGTAGCATCTACTATCAAAATTAAGCCTGTAGGCGAAAGTGGCCATGCCTCATCATAATGTACTGAAGTGTATTTGTCAGAATCAAAGCCTCTTATTAACCATGAACTTGTTATTCTTTAATAAGAGTTTCACGTTTGGACATAAACATAATAACTGTATGATGCATTCATGTCGTGTTGGTCCGGGACACAAAAATAATGTACCAACTGCCTTTCTTGTCTAGCATGTCGTAAACAGCGACTAAGGGCGTATTGGGTACTGCGTCTGTCTAGCTTGTAACTGCTCTTTTACGAATTTTCATCTGACCAAACCCAATTTTTGTATGGTTAATTGTAGTCTTAAGGAACACAGTGTTCCTTGGTCTCTGCCTACTCCTACGGGGATTGCAGGCGTGATTGTATGTATGTATGCTTTCAGAATATTGTCTGACAAAAAACCTATCCTAACCTTTCTTACTTCAACTAAAATCAGCGTCGCTTCAGTAGTATAAAATAAAAAACAATAATCATAACCGTCTTACAACATAACAACTATATTGTTAAAATGTACCTTCTCATTTAGGGAATATTACCAAAATTCAGATAGAATTCCTCGACGAACGATTTTGACTTGTCTCTATAAAAACGAGGAAAGGCAGTGTAAAGTTTATTTTCTCTGACGTAAATGGGACACGATTTCACCCTCACATTGTTAGATTTCGTAATAAAATTGTTTTATGGCCTGAACCAAACGGAGACAAACGTTAAACAATAACTTTTATATGTCACGTATGTATACAATGGCGGGAAGCAATCCTGCCTAAATATACCGATGCAAGGCACTAAAAATATTGCCAACATGGCAACTTGAAGCATAAAAAAGAGAAATTATTATTATCAGTCACAGTCTCGTAGTTTGTTAACAATATTGCTATAAAAGTTAATTATACGTCTAAAACAATTGTGCTTATGCAGAGTTAAAATTAATTTTACCTTTGTTAGCAGACATTTTGACATATTTCTCCAAGCAAGAACTGGTTTTGTTGCATAGTTTGAAAAATTTATCAGCTGAAATATTACCTAGATAGTTGTTAGACGTGAAAATTAAAGCAACTGTACATAAATAAATAGCTTGGTAAGTTGTGTTACACTTAATATTATAAGGCAGTCTGGCCGTGGACTTAAATCGATGGAATTAATTATTGATTTTCCGTAGCCGAGACGGCCACGCTCTGCCTCCTAATAGTACATATACATTCTTATACAACATTATGTGTTACTAAAATATAAAGGTACGATACTATTTTAATTGCCTTTTATCGTGCTCCTTGGAAATAAGGTAAGCATTTTAATTTGAATTCTGTATTGAACAACAACCAAATATACCAAAGTTTTGAGCTATGAATATTCAAAGAAAATTCAGACATTTTTAAAAGCCTTATATTGCTGACGAAACGTAATTCTTCGGTAAACATCTCAATTAGGAATATGAATAAGTAAGTTTTCAATTCAAAAGTTTTGTAAAGAACGACATATACATCGTAAAGAATTAAAAATATTTTATATTGAAAAGAATTGAGAACATGTGAAACTATTTAAAACATACAATTGCACAGAATTAAAATGTCACAACATATCATCAAGCCTCTTTCCCCGAAGGGGTAGGCAGACGTGTTAAATACCCACATTTCCCCAGATATGTTAGGCCCCCATGTAACAGGTGGCGACCCTGTTGCCATGCACCGGGCGCAATGAGAGGCAAGCGAAATTCACAATTAAAATGTATATATTAAAAAAAATAAAAGCGTTTCAGAGTCAGAATATAAAAATAATAATTGAATGTCACTTACACTTCTCATTAACTATGTATTATCATTAGTTATAATAATTATGCTATGTTGATGCGCAAACAAAAGGCTTCTTGCCTAATGTATAAGAAATACGAATACAGTTGGCCTTAATTTAAAATAGCCTTGCAGTATTCTATTCTGCCCTACTTCCCCATAGAAACTATTTATAACGCGCATATTTTAACTTGAGTGTACATTGCACGTGGATAGACTCATTTGTAGTGCCTATTCAACAAACAAAAATACATTTTTGATAAAGAAAATTATACATGTCAGTTTATATTATGGTTTATAGCTAAACGGAATCAATACACAAAGCTCCCCCAATTTCGTACTAACTACGTACGAAACGAGTACGTCAGCGTCAAATAGTTAGTGACACTCAGGGTGTTCAATTAAATAGACATTACCAAAAAGTCAATAATATCGGTACAAATAAACTATTTGACGCTGACTGTACCTACGCGAAATCTTTACGCATCTTTCGTGAGTTTTATAAATCAACATGAGTGAAATTGTGAATTAAAAATTCTTTTTTTGTTTTCGTTTATGTAATAATGGTAACAGCTATTACCAGCGACTTCGTCCGCGGTTACTATGGTTATTAAACTACCACACGGGAACCCTTTAATTTTCGGGAATAAAAAGTATCTAAGATATAAAAACAGCTTGGCCCTGCGTAGAGATGTAGCTTCACTTTGCATTCTTTATCGCTTTCACCATGGAGAGTGTTCTGAAGAGCTGTTTGACCTGATCCCAGCTGCAGCCTTCCGCCATCGACCATCACGTCAAGCCATCCATCCCCACCACCAGGATGCCTGGCTATCCACAACTGTACGCTTCTCGCGTCACTTCTTTCCGCGTTCAACTAAGCTGGGGAACTCCTTGTCGCCTGCAGTTTGCCGCCTATACAATAAAAAAAAGGAATAACCATGCAAAATTTCATTAAAATCGGTCCAGCCATTTCGGAAATTAGTCCGATTTTCTCTCTTTTTACATTCCCCTGACTTGATTTTAAGCCTTTTTCTTTATGTACAGACATTCGACGTCTACAGTTTTATTATACGTATAGATTTCTATTGATTTTTCGTGACCTTCTTGTTTTCTTTGAATATTTAATACATGATAAAAGTGGATCTAATTTAAAGTTTCGTCATAAACTGCCAAGCCAAACCGCCAAGGAAAGATTGCAATTTTAATTATTTAGTTCTACCTTATATATAAAGAATGTTCTGAATACGAATAGACATGCTTGTTTCAGTCAAATAAACGATTATTTGGATTACGTTTTCGAGTTTCAAGCTAGTTTCTTATTAACTCTACACCCAATTTATACTACCGCAGACAGCGGTGGCCGAGTTGGGACAGACGGGGCACTACTCGTTCAAGAGGCCGCGGGAAACGCAGGTTCGATCCCACCACCTGTACCACAGAGTTTGAATAACCTTATGTACACTTCATTGTGAATATCGTTTGCCTTACATTGTGCCCGGTGCATGGCAACAGGCTCGCCACCCTCACATATCTGGCGAAAGGTGGGTGTTTAACACTTCTGCTTACTCCTTCGGGGAAAGAGTCGTGATGATATGTTATGTGTCATCGATCTAACGATAGCTTAACGAAATTAATATTTTCTTAGTTTTATATTTACAACTAGTCCCAAAAATGTATATTGGGCTGTGAATTTACGGAAGCCTTCTCTATTATACTCTAGCTCACTAAGTACAATAAACCTAATTAAGTTTCAGTTCCGCTCTTCCCTAATAGTCTCCTTAAAGTCTATGTATCCACATAGTTCCTTCCTTTAATAATAGTCTGTCTTATCCATTTTATATTAGGTCCTTACCTATGAAATTGGTGTTTTGTATGGAGATTTTGGGGATGTCTGCATTTTACATACCAACATTTTATCAGTTTTCTTCACAACAACAAATCCAGAGATAATAATATTTGGCATGTATCATTAGACAAGCTTTAGCAATATGTGTGTGAACACGCTTGATAAAAATTATTCATCGTTTTTATGTTATTGCAAATCAAATGATGTATTCGAGAGGCAGTTAAAAATAATTGTCTTTGTGTCTAATTTTAACACAATTAAACTTACAAAAAATTATCAAATTAAATAATACGAGCTCAAATATATGGTCTATTTTTAGAAGAGGCAATTATTTTATAAGAATGTTCTGAAACTTAATAGTTACGGACAAATCGCTAAGACAGAATAAAAACACCAATTTCATAGGTAAGGACCCAATATGAACAAAATGTAGTTTTTCCTTACATTAAAATTTACTACACATTAAATAGAATTAGCGAGTATACCGCGAGTGTTTATTTAGTGTACACTGCTTCCATTTGTCAGTTTTTCATAATAATCATTATGTTATAGTTTTATATTTCAACTAGCTGTTACCCGCGACTTCATCCGCGGTTACAATGGTTTTTTAACTATCCCACGGAAACCCTTTAATTTTCCGGAATAAAAAGTATCTAAGATATTGACTAGGGATATAAAATTTCATTAAAATCGGTCCAGCCATTTCGGAGATATGTACAAACAGACAGAGAAACAAAAAATAATTTTTTTTGGTATGTTCCCAATTTTTTCATCCCCCTGGCTAAGTTTTCAGACATTCGCCCTCTACAGTTTTATTAAATGTATATATTATAGGAAAGTATATCAATTTGTGTTCAATTCACGATTATTACAACAATGAGTGTAGTATTAGAAAATTAAATAACTGACATAATATAGGTATTCACTCACTTTATATACACTTATTTATTCATCCAAATGACACAGCAATAAAATTATTCATCAGTAGCCGTTCAAAAATCTCAATGGTACAATTTTGACATTTCGTAGTCTTGATTAGCAATTGATTGATTAAAGCAATTGATTAGCAGACTGCATAATATCAAACATTATACTACTAAACCTCA
Organism: Parapoynx stratiotata; assembly: GCA_910589355.1. NCBI lineage: Eukaryota > Metazoa > Arthropoda > Insecta > Lepidoptera > Crambidae > Parapoynx > Parapoynx stratiotata. The sequence continues at coordinate 12,127,776 of OU342457.1, forward strand.
ATTTTTACACTTTGACGCAATGAAATCACCCCTATGAAATTTTGGAAAAATTTTCTTTATGTACACATATTTTTATTAAAAATATCCATTATTTATTACATATGAAATTAAAGGTTCTTTTAATACCTATATAATGATACCATGTGCGTGGTGCATAAGTTTACTCTACTTACGAAAACAAGATCAATACCAAATTTAAATTTATAACAAGATGTTTGTTTAACGAAACAGTTCGAAAATTAGGGAATAATTAAAAAAACGCATGGTTTACAAAAGATAACTTTATTCATATGAAGTGTTACCCCCTTTTGTACCATAGACCAGAGAACTAATTTCTTCCGACCTTATAATAAGCTTTCCTAAGAAGATTTGCTTAAAGTTTTAGTAATGAAATTTTCGAAAACAAATCTTCATTCTTCCACATTTTACTTCCTATCCTAGCGAAGTTTTGAATATCGCCGTTTTAATTTGAAAAACTGTCCGAATTAAAATGTATTGAGATGAATTGATACGGGAAGGGAAATTGTGTTTTCGCTTTTGAAGTCTATGGCAAATATAGGCTCGGCGTTATCGATGCGGACGTAAAGAAACGAAACGTCAGTAGGTGTTCTTTTTAATAATAAATACCTCCCGGTAGTGAACAGGCCAAAAAAATAGTATTGGTATTGTCAATTTTAGGATACTTACTTATAATTTATTTTGTTTTGACTTGTCAAAAGTGAAAGTGAAAGTGAAATAAGTGAAAGTGTAAAGTGTATTAATGATACCAATTTGATTAAATGACTTTGAGTTTGAGTTTTACCAGCTGTTGTACAGTATTTTAAAGTAATTCTTTTTATGACAGTTGCGATTAATAACATTTTTAAAATTTGTGTTTTTAAACTAGTAATGTACGGTTTGTCACAAAGAAACCAGTTTCAATGATTATGGTCCACATTATCCCTGTAGAAAATATTACCAAATAAAAATGCGAGTGGAGCGATGTAGCAATGACAACTATATTTCATCTATAATAAAAGTGACGTAACACTCCGTACGTCAACACACTCCCAACAAAAAAGGAAAAAGATAAAAATTATAAAAAAAACCCTTACTACAAAATTTTTGATGTCACTTCCAAAGGGTACAGCCGCTGAAAGGGACGGGCCTTTTTCCCAGTCGAAGTCTGGACTATGGCGGTCCTCGGAACCCCATCTCTACCGGCACGAATTTCGACTATCTTACCCAAAGGCCATTTGATCCTTTTTTCTGGCGTCTCTATCAGAACAATGTCACCCAACTTTAGCACAACTGACTTCTCCTTCCCTCTTTGAATCAAATTGGTTAAATATTCTGTCTTAAAACGCCGTCTAAAATCAGACCTTAATTTTCCTAAGAACCGTGACCTCGAGCTAAGTTTGGAAGCATCAATCTCGTCTAAATCTGGGGTGGTATCTGAGTGTGGAAGGGGATGTAAAAAGTTGGACGGAGTGAGTGGTGACAACTCTTTACCGTTATCATCTCCCACGTAAGTCAATGGACGCTCGTTAATTATTGCTTCACAGCTACATAAAATGGTTGCTAGTTCATCATAATTGATGCAGGATTTGCCTAAAACTCTACGTAAAAGATCTTTGATGGAGCGAATTAAACGCTCCCAAAAACCACCCCACCAAGGGGCCGAGGGTACGTTTAGCTTCCACTTTATACGATCAATCGACGACTGTTGCTGTATTTTATCCCAGTCTAAAGTTGCTAGTAGATTCCTAGTACCTACAAAATTGGTACCGTGGTCAGAGTATACTGTATGTACACGACCACGTCGCGCTATAAACCTACGGAAACACATGAGAAACGCTTCAGTGGATAAGGATTTTGTTAGCTCTAAATGTATCGCTCTGTATACCGCACAAGTAAAAATGACAATCCAGCATTTTCCATTATTGCGTAACAATAAGGGACCAGCTAGATCAACGCCAGTGATTTGAAACGGTGCAGAAGCCTCTAACCTATCTACAGGCAGCGGAGCTGCAGGAGCAGTGACAGGCCTTCCCGCGAAACGCCTGCAAATGACACAGCTGGATATAACCGATTTACTTAATCTTCGTAAGCCAATAATCCAATAATGGTTACGAAGGTTCGTCATTAGTATATTTAAACCTGCATGTTGAAGTGAAATATGCCGTTCTCGAACTAATCTGTTAACGATAGGATGTTTATTAGGCAATACTATAGGTGTCTTAATACCGGATGCCATATCAGAAAGTAACAGCTTAGTTTTTAGCCTTAATAAGCCATCCTTATCCATAAAAGTTGTCAAATTTTTACTTTCAATCACCTCCATGCTCTCTTGTTGAATCAGCTTAATCACACACATTTCGGCGTTACCAAACTCTTCATACGATATGACACCAGTTTTCCTCTTCTCAAAATTTTCACTGCGACTGTTGAATACAAATCGTAGAATATATGCAACCATTCTTATGATCATAGAATACCTTGAAAAATACAGAATATCAGAGAGAAAAAGACTCACATTCAAAGTATTTACGCAAATGGTGCTTCTTTTCACCTCAGTGAAGGCATCTTTGTCTTCATCGACTTCATAATTAGGCCACTGACTTTTCTCTTTTAACCACGCAGGTCCATTCCACCATTCAGATTGTAAAAGAACCTTAGCATCACAGCCTCTAGAAACTAGATCTGCTGGATTGATATTACCTGGAACGTAAAACCAGTTTCCGGGATTTGTAGTATTGCGAATCTCATTTACGCGGTTCTGAACAAATACTGCCCAAGGAGTGTTTTTCCTTATCCATGTAAGCACAACTGTTGAGTCAGTCCAGTAATACGTAGGGCAAGAAAACTCTAAGGAATCTAAAACTTGGCGAGATAAACGTGCAGCAACCAACGCACCAATCAATTCCAGACGAGGAATTGTAATTTTATCTTTAGATGGCGCTACTCTCGCCTTTGCCAATACTAGACGTACTGTAACACGTCCTTTCCATTCTGATCTTAAAAATACGCAACAACCGAAAGATTTCTGACTCGCATCGCTGAAGACGTGGATACTTTTTTCACTTTCATCTATCGGATAATCAGTTAACCGACGTGGAATTTTATAATTCTTCAAGAGATGAATATGATCTAGCCAATCGGAAAATTTCATAGCAATATCTGGTGGGAGACTATCATCCCAGCGTATTTTCTGTTTGCATACTTCTTGTAAGAGAATTTTCGGGATTAAAGAGGACGGCGATGTCAAGCCTACCGGATCAAATAACTTTTGAGCTATGGACAACATTAGCCGCTTTGTGAATTTCTCCTTTTTTATGGTTGGTAGACTTAAATTACAGAAAATGGAATCATCGCGAGTGTCCCAAAGCATCCCGAGGACTGAGACAACTTGCTTGTTTGTATTGTATCCTTCCATTGGCGACACAACCCATTCTCTAAGATTGAACATCCCTTTATTCATCAATGACTTTGCGCCTTCGACAAACTGATCCACCTCCCGTTTCTCTAAACTAATGACGGCATTGTCTACATAAAAGGATTTCAGTAATTTCTCGGCAACGTCTTTATGCTCGATTGATGGATTACTTAAGTGATGTCTAATGGTAGCACCAAGAAGAAAAGGACTACATGTCAAACCAAAGACAACTCTGCAATGCCTGTAAGTTACTATTTCCTTGCGAGTTTCATTTTTCCACCAAAGAAACTTTAAGAAATTGCGATCTTCATTATTGACAGATATTTGGAGAAAGGCTTTTTCAATGTCTGCCGTTATGCCTACTTCTCGCAATCTAAATTGAATAATCAATTTTGGAATTAACTCTAATAAATTGACACCCTTCTCAAGACGACTATTAAGAGATGCGCCAAACTTATCTTGAGCTGAAGCATCAAACACTGGTCTTATTCTTGTAGTGGTGCTCGAATTTTTCACAACAGCATGGTGACTAAGATAATGGCCCTTCATGTCGTCTTGGTGAATCTCCTCAATAATCCCAAGCTTTAACCAATCTTGAAAAACCTTTTCATAGTCATTCAAAATGTTTAAACGAAGTAAGCGATTTGTATTAGACATTAACCTTTTATATGCTAAATCAAAATTATTTCCTAAAGGTTTTCCCATTAATGCCACTTCTTTCCAAGGTAAAACTACTTCATATCTGCTGACTTCATTTATCTTAATAGACTCCTCAAAATTAGAAAGAATTTTATCTTCGACTTGTTTGCGGCTCTTTGTCTCAGCAGGATCTTTGATGCCAAGAAGTTCTAGGTCCCATAGATTATTAACATTATTTACGAATAAGCTTGTCAGTACGGAACAACTATCGGAAGTACTCTTCACACCCTGTAAAGTCCACCCAAGCTTGGTCTCTACGGCAGTTAAATTATTCCTCAGCTGTACTACTTTGTTAGTTAGCAATAAGCCGCAGTAATCAGCGCCAATGAGTAAACTTATGTCTAGTGTATCCTGTCCTATATCCGTCAAAAAGATGTTATGAGAATGAAGCTCTCCTAAAATGTTTTGTTCGCTGACTCTGGGTAAATAGCCACAAATGCGATCTTCATCAAATACTTCCATGTCCAAACTAAATGTATTCTTCAAGTCAGTAACTGAAATATTATATACCTTGTGCAGCTTATTTTTAGTCTCTAAACCTCCAAAAACAATATGCGATAATTCTTGTTCACCGATAGCTTGAATACTAAGTTTTTCAATCAAACTCTTTTTCACGTATGACCTTTGAGCACCGCTGTCAATTAGAGCTCGTACTGTAAACTCCTTAATGCCATAAACTATTTTTACTAGCAATGTCTGCAAAAAAGTAATATTTTTTGAGTGACTAATTGACAACTGACTGTCATGGTTTGACTTTGAAACATGTTCATCGCCTTTTGAACTATTTTTAATTTCAGGACAAAATAAAACATTGTGGCGTTTTTGACATGCTACACACTTTATAAACGCCTTACATTTAAAGGAATTGTGTCCCTGCCGTAAACAATTAGCACAACCTTTAACCTTCTTAATATATTTCTTTCTCTCATCGAGACTTAGGTTTACAGCTTTAATACAGTGAGCGCTAACATGAGAATCCTTATCGCACCAAATGCATCTCTCTTTGGCCTTAACGTTTTTTTGGTCACTAGAAGTAACAAAACATGAAGTAGTGGGAGTAACCTCTTTCTGGGCTAAACGTGAAATGTTTTCACATTGGTCATTAAAACCGAAACCAGATCTAGCCAGAGAAACTCGTTGATTACTCTCTACTTCCTGCTTTAGAAATAATAAAATATTATTAAGTTCGTTACTTCTTGGTTCCGAATTACCTGTACCCACACGAGAACGTTGCCAAGCTTTCAGTGTTTCCGACGGTAAAGCCGACTCAACCAGTGGGAATAAAATTAATGCGTACTTGTCGCTGGTAAATCCCATGGTTTCCAATGCACGTAACTGAGTCGTCAATTGGTCGTATAGTGAACTGAGAGAAAGCTCATACTCGTTCTTGGCCTGCGAAAGAATAAGGGTTAGCAAATCTCGAACATAAATATCTACTAAGAGATCTTCTCTACCGAAACGCTGCTTAAGGTGTTCTATGGCCTTTGGGTAATTTTCACCAGAGGGAGGAAAACTATCGATCAATTCCCTGGCGGGTGTACCCTTGGAAATGGCGGCAACTAAATATTGGAACTTATCACTATTGTCAATAGAACAATCGCAGTGAATTTTGGAAAACTGGGCCCAAAATGGTATCCAGTTCTTTAAGTTTCCATCGAACTTCACTAACTCCAGCTGGGGAAGTTTGAACTGGCGTTTGGCAATCACATCCGACTGTCCTTCTATCGAAGACTTCTCTTTGAAGAGTCTGTCGTATCTTCTTCTTATTAGTTTGTACTCATTTTGATACTTATCTGACAGCTCTATTTCCTCTTCAATATCGAGGTCTTGCTCTAGACACCAATTCTTCACGAGTTGATCTAAAGACGCCAATTGGTTGGCCTTTTCTAGAAGATTGTCACAATCCACTGCAACTTCGTCATTGAGCACATTTTCATCTAAACTCTTGGACATTCTTTTATGAAGTTTTGTGAAAATTGTCCGTATGACTGAGCGTTCCTTTTTGGCCTTAATTGCCATTTTTTCTCCAGAAATTTCCGTAGCCATTTTTTACAAGTATGATGAAATATTTTGATAATTTTCTACTGTTGATATCACTCCACCGTGTAATTCACAATAAATAATATTCTCAACTGTTAAACGGTCGCCACAAATGTAGAAAATATTACCAAATAAAAATGCGAGTGGAGCGATGTAGCAATGACAACTATATTTCATCTATAATAAAAGTGACGTAACACTCCGTACGTCAACAATCCCAGCATAAAAGTAAAAATTAATTTCCACAATTTATTATTAATAATCCTACATAATGGTCTATGGAAACTATGGGTTGCATTTATTCGTTTAAAAAATCTAGGCCTGTAATATTACGTACTCATATTTGGTGTAGGTACACAATAAAGTGTTGTCTACTTTTATATCAATATGTTTAATAAGTTTTGTTAGTTGCTTAGGAAATGAAATACCTGATAATATTGAAAATTCTTTTAAAAAAAGGGAGTGGTATGGCCACTGTCAGAAGATAATGGTGAACAAAAATGGTTTCGGCAACCCTATATAGAATTGAGGATAGGCCTGGATATCGTGTAAAAATAATACGAACGAGCTATTAGAGATTAAAAACTTTTCTAATTACCTTACTAAATCTCTTAATTATCACACCGCATAAAGTCTTTGCAACGATCGCATAAAATCCTAATAAAAACTTTTCCAGTAGACACTTTAACAGTAAAATGCGCGGCATGATAATGTTTGACGACTTTGTAAATTATTTTTCGTTATATTTTTTGTAAAGTACTAGCTGATAATACTCGTACTGCTGCACCTTCGGGAAAGTGACAATAAATGTGTATGTATTTTATTTTTACATTTATATTTTTCCCTTTAATTTAATTTGGTATACAGTGGCACTGAGAAAGTCATCGGCTACTTGTTATACCAATATTCCTATGGGAACGGGTACCACGCGGGTGAAACAGCGGGAAGCCACTAGTATAATGTAACTTAAATTTCTTGTCTTCTTCCTCAGCCTATGTACGTCGCACTTCTTGGCACAGGTCTTCCTTATGGAGAAACGTATGAGGATTATTAACACCACCACGCTGGTCCAATGCGGGTTGGTGGGTAGAAAAAGTCGCAATAGCGACCGGAAAAACACGGAGGACCGAAAACACGGAGGAGCTCGAGGTTAGAAAGTTTTGGTCACCCATCCACGGCCTGACCATGGCGAAGGTAGCTTTCTTTTTGATCGAATGCCAAAGTGTACTAACCACTACGCCACCGAGCTCCTCTTCATGTCTTATGTTAAAGAAATTTTATTGATTTTTATAATGATGATAAGCTGCAGTAGCACCTCTACATGTTAACCAAATAATCATCAGAATTTTCAAGTTCACAAACGACATAATAATGTTTCTCCATTGTTTGTTTAATCAGCCTCGTCAATCTTCAGTATGACCAATCTTTATCTAATAAGATATTTAATGATAACAATTAAACTGCGCATCTGAACTGCAAAACCATTCCGAATCATAATACCACTTAATCCAACTTAGAGCTTCGGCTTGAGAGTTGACTTTAATAAACAACAGTATATTGAGGGCAAAGTCAAGAGTCAACTATTGTATGGGTGTTGAGCATACATACTATTATTAAGATTAAGTCATCAGCTGTAACTACCGAAGAATTAATATTGAAATTAAATTTACGGAGGTATACGTTATAATTAGAAAGGAAAACAAGCAAAATTTACGTATAGGTAATAACAATATATTGGTCCTTACATATGAAATTGGTGTTTTTATTCTGTCTTAGCAATTTGTCCGTAACTATTAAGATTCAGAACATTCTTATAAAATAATTGCCTCTTCTAAAAATAGAAAAATTTGAGCTCGTATTATTTAATTTAATAATTGATAATTTTTTGTAAGTTTAATTGTGTTAAAATTAGACACAAAGACAATTATTTTTAAGTGCCTCCCGAATACATCATTTGATTTGCATTATCATAAAAACGATGAATAATTTTTATCAAGCGTGTTCACACACATATTGCTAAAGCTTGTCTAATGATACATGCCAAATACATCTCTGAATTTGTCGTTGTGAAGAAAACTGATAAAATGTTAGTATGTAAAATGCAGACATCCCCAAAATCTCCATACAAAACACCAATTTTATAGGTAAGGACCAAATATTAGGCTAGCGGCATCTCGTGATTCACGTAGAATGCTATTGACGCTTCACCTTCTAGTATACATGGTCGCCATTCCTTCCACCAGGATCCTCTAGACTAATCCCCCTAGGGATCCTGGTGAACTTTAGAGTTCATCAGGATCCCCTTAATGTAAAATGTAAAGTTACATTCACAATGCTGCAGTGCTAAACATCGATTTTTATCGCAATTTTTTATGTATTCGTTTTTATTATGCTAGTAGTAGTACTAGTAATATTATGTTTTCATTATTATGGACATGTTGTTAAGGGCTTTCTTATTGTTTTCATATAAAACCTTTATCGGTAGCGACTGGCTATAAATGCAATATTGTCATTCAAATGGCATTAGTTAGTACAAATGCTTTATTTAAGCACAATTCAGAGTCTCGGAGAACAATAATTTATTACAAGTAATAGTAAATCATGGCAAGATAGAACCACTGCACTTTTATTTTCACAAGCAGCGCAATAAAACACTCCCGTTTTTTATATTGTTTCTTATGGTATTTTTGGTCATTGTATAGCAGTGCTAACTCTATGTCATTTGTGAATATTTTGTATAGCAGTGCTATACAAAACAATGGTTAGCAGAGACAAATTTTGTTCACGTTTAAAATAATCGCAAATTGACGTTCACTATTATTCACCACCGATACTACCGAAAAGCATATTGTACTCGTATTTTTTTAGTTCTGTAGAGTATGTAATACTCAACACACAATCTTGTACAGCAGATAATACTCATGTTCAAGCACCAAAATTAGGTTCTTGTCCGAAGGAAACATAACGTCATCAACTTTTTACCTCACGAGGGATTCCTCTTTACTTACCCACGTTATGTTGATAACATTTAGCAAGTCAGCATAAAATATACCGAGAGTCCGTGCTTGCTCATCATTTTATTATCCAACTCATTGCCAAATTATGTATCAACGATTTCTATTTTCTAACATTTGACTTGAAAACGCAACTCACACGTTTTTTATTTATTATTCATCACGATTTCTTCACCCCCTGAGAGGTGGGCTGAGGTCCACACCTACATTTAGGAGCGAGCTTGTTTCTATGCACCGGGAACAGGGTTGATAAATCTATTTTCCTATCCATTATCGGCAAGTACTTCTTAATACTAGATTTTTTAGACAGGTACACTTGCAGGATATTCTAAACCTGCTTTAAAACCCGATTTTGTCAATTTTTGACGAATTCCCTATAGCTGAAAAGACAAGAAATCATTAATCTTGTTTTAAATCTCGATGGCACGATGGCAAAAACTAAAAAAAAATTTTACGGCCCATACTCCTCATTCATGTGTTTCTCCATGAGGAAAGCCTGTGTAAGCTGATGACGAACCGTAATTCCTCTTAAATGTTTTCAGCCTAGTTTACAAAATTTTTACTTGGAACTCTATTCAGAAAATAATGCATTATTTATGCATACTCAATTCCTAAGTTGTTGAGAAATTCAGGTGAAGTTCACTTTCACCTTTGGGCTTATCGTCACTTAGGTACCATCAGGAAAGATGAACGCCTTGAGCTTCCATGTCATAGTTAAATAAACATACACCTTTAAGAAAATATCTAGCATCTCAACTGTTTTAGCACTTAAAACACCCTATCGAGTTTTATATTAGACCGCTTTGCTCTCTGTAAAATCTTGAATGAGCTCCCCTCTCTTTCCCAGTTCCAACTGACACCCCCGCCCCCTCGGCGGCCGTGTGTATGTTCAGTGAGATGCTTGAATACTATAATAATTATTTCCTCCACTCATTTCCAGTTCTTAGCGCACTTCTTAACAATCGACTAATTTTAAAATCACCTGTATTTATATGTTCAATTAGTCACTTAGCGATTTCCATTTCCGTTTTGTAATATCCTACTCTATGCATTGATAGCAGTTATTCATTACTCATAGTATATGTAAGGAATTAAAAGGCAGCAGGTTCTTTTTAGATTAATAATTTTAAATTCCTCTCTTAAGATGTTATAGAGGTAAAACAAACTAATATATCTTATTAAAAAAGGTTAATTCCCAACAGTATAACTTAGACTAAATAGCGTATCATGTACACTCAGGTTTGTTTAAAACTTCAGGACTAGTCAAATCTAATAACGATGAAAGCCTTAGATATCCCTTGGACCATTTAAATTTTTTGTGTTAATGACGCTTGGCATATAGTATAATTCTGTTGAGATTGGGGCTGATGTCAAGAGAAGGCTAAGGACGCGGCCGCGGGATGCGGGCGGGGCGGCGCGGGGCGGCCGGTTGGGAAGGCAGTATCTCGCGGGCTCAAATCACATTTAGTCTTACAGCCGGTCTGAAACGCACGCCGACACGCCACGCGGGCTCGCGTGCTCGCGCCCTCGCGACCCATGTAAACACTCACCAACTAAACCACCCCACAGTGCCATTCATTACGAATCTATACCAAACTAATTATGCGTGCTGATAAATACTTCGCATACAATAATTACAAAATCGCATTTTAAACTTCATTCACATAAATACTATTGATAACTTTAAGTCAAACTAGTTGGATGGCGAGTAGCGGTTATGGAATTAGGGGACGAAATATTTTTCATTTACGGACGCAGTGGGTTTGTATTTCTTTCGTCAATATAAATAAATATTACAAGTATTATAATAAAATTTTTAAATCTATAAGTAGCCTTTTTGCACAAGAATGCATCATAAAATTATTTTTTTATCTGATTTTGTAGAATCACCGTAATAGTTAATATTAATCAATGTACGTACATTCATCAAAGGACCAAAAACATAGTGACATATACGTCAGCAACTTAGATTTTTAAACACCTGATTGGTATAATTCACGCATGCGGAAAAATATTCATCGCAACTCATTATTTAGCGTGCATGAAATAAGTAATATCGTATGTTTTTCGGGTCAAGTAGTATATAACACAATTCACTGTCGCCGGTGAAAATAAACTATTGTGCAGCGACACACTTAAGACACTAGCACTCGTCTGCTCTTCCCCTTCTCTCAACACTTCACAAAATGTTTCCTACATCCCTTTTGCTAATGATGCACTTACATGCATATCGAAAACAACATTAGCTAATTATAAATTAATTAATGGCCATATTTATCAAAAGTGTACATACAATGTCAGCAGCACAAATATAATCGTATAGAAAAGCGGACTCTTCATGAATTCATTGAAAGCGTTCACGTGAGTTTCAATTTATGGAATGCGAACGTATTTATGGAAGATCAAAGCCTAACCCGTACGTTGTATACTGTGTAGAACAAACAGTGTTCTGCCCTTTACCTACAGCCGAGCTTATTGTGAAATAGCTGTTTGAAATGCATAAACCAAACAAGCTACTGAGTAAAATTTACAAAATATTAAAAAAGTTACACGGTATTCTAACAATACGATACAGTATCAATTGTAGCAATAGAACGCTTGTGTTTTAAAAGCACTTAAAATTTCGTGTTGGTGTTGATATTGTTTGTTACACTTTTGTACGTGAAATTGCAAAATGTAGAAACAGGGCATTTTCTACTTTCTTTTTTATTGTGTTTACGTTTCCTTGTATTACTTTGGGTTCGAACAATCGATCCAAGCAATGCCGTAGTCGCGCTGTAGAGTAATCGGGTATACCTGTAACGTTTGGCACACAAAAGAAAAAAATAGCAACACAATTTTCCGACAGGCCTATATTGAGTTCGCTGCGGCACGGATACGCTTAGATCTACACAAATCCGCAACTCCAATCAATTATTCGTAGAATAGGTAAATGCCTTTGTTCAGGATCGTACATTGAGCTTAAAACACAATTTTCTTACGTTCAGGTCCGTCGCTATAACCTAAACCGGTATCTCATAATCTCTTTTACATATCTACATCGTCAGTAAAACAATCAAAATTTATTTTTATATTATAAAATTTTTGTTTTTTGATGATTATATGTCAATCCACTTTGTTTGCAATCCTTGAATCCTTTGGCAATTCTAATAAAAAAAAAAACTATTGCTTAACGACACAACATAAAAAGCAGAAGATAATTCTCCATGAGATTTTTAATGGCAATGTAAGCTCGAAGACAATTTATTACAATGAGTACTTTCATACACTGTGCCAAGTAAACAAACCAACATTCAACCAAGATAACGATGTATTGGGGATATAAACTCCACATTCCATTGAAGCCATAAAAAATAATCATATTTTAAAAATAAATAGGAATAAATATCATTCTAGTCAAATAAATCATTTTAGTTAAATGAATCTCTTTAGTATACATATAATACATACATCGACTCGCAAGACACTTTTCTATAATTACAAAAGTAAAAATTGTAACAGAGTAGTCTATAGATAACGCGGAAAGCACTTAATATGTCAAGACAAATGAGAGTAGAACTACTATGAAACTTGTTCTGAACAATATAAACAGATCATCGGAGTTCAACAAACAGAACTTTGTTCATTAGTTAATAATGTATGATGTATACTACGTAAGTAGATAAATTCGGTCAAAGTCGGGTCCAAAATTCTTCATCCACCCAACTGAAACAGGCTTATACATCTATGACGCGTAGAAGAATAGTCTAGTAATTTTGAAAAATAATACCAACTCCAGGAGATAACGGCTCTTGACATGTGAGAATTGTTTTGATTGAAGGAAAAAGATTACCCCAAATATACTCAAAAGGGTAACCAATACTCAGTTTAGTAATAGCAGGTATATAAAAAAAGAGTTTGGTTAAACCACTATTAGTTGATTTTCAAATTACTCACCTATGATATTCTTAACAAACCTTAAATAGTCGTGGACGTCAAACATACCACGGTACTTGTCGCTAATGAGAAATACGGCTGAGTGGCGACGAAGTCATATATATAAATAGGTAAAGGAAAATGGACCGGTCAGAATAGAGAACGGATTTTATGATTATTTTTTTGTGTTTTTTTACATAACTTCATTCAACAACTACAAACCCACCCTCCATCCAACCAGATTGACCCCAAAAAATTGTGTATTATTAAAAGTATAGAAAAGTAATTTTTACTCATTGTGTTCAACTAAATAGAAATCCATATAGGAAATAACCATTCAAATGCCCTACAAAAATAGGAAACCCAAGAATAGATATGGTCGTACATTATGAACGAGCTAATGCTTCCCGCCGAAATGTAGGTCATGAATATTTGCGAGAAGCTTAAATTTTAATGTTGTTCAAACAATCGTCACAAAAAATAAAAACTGCATATTTATCCGGAGGCTCTTATGCGAAACATGCTAGTTTCCACTCAATCATTTGGTGCTTACATGTATATAAAGACTTTACTATCATTCCGTACGTGATTGCACATCAGTTAACTTTAGTGATTTTCTTTGATTTTTCACTAGCAAATTTTAATCAGTTCATAAAGCACAGTGCATTCAAAAAGAATATAATGTCGATGTTCTTCTTCCGATTTCACAATCTACGACGTGCCGAGGAAAACCGAAAGAAGAGCCACAGAAATACGCAAAATAGACGGAACATGAGTTCTGACACGATAACTGCTCCATCGCGCCTGCTCGAACGCCCGCTCAGCGAGCCGGTCGACAGCATGGATGAAATCGCCCTACAAATACCCAGGTTCATTGAAATTGCTATCATTATGCTTTAGCTTTACCATCCCTTCTACTCTGTGCCCGCTCCTTAAGGCATGAAAAAACAAAAATCCATGACAGCTTTGCGATCTGTAAAGTATGCTGGTGAGTATAAATAAAATTTACGTCAATTAACTTGGCTTTGCTATTTTAATCTTAATGACAAGAGTATCACTGTATACATCTAAATACCTACTTTCATAAGGATTGTCGCGATGTGAAAAGATTTACACACCATGTAATATTGGGTCCATGTAATATTGGTGTTTTTATTCTGTCTTAGCAATTTGTCCGTAACTATTAAGTTTCAGAACATTCTTATAAAATAATTGCCTCTTCTAAAAATAGATCATATATTTGAGCTCGTATTATTTAATTTGAGAATTTTTTTGTAAGTTTAATTGTGTTAAAATTAGACGCAAAGACAATTATTTTTAACTGCCTCCCGAATACATCATTTGTTTTGCATTTACATAAAAACGATGAATAATTTTTATCAAGCGTGTTCACACACATATTGCTAAAGCTTGTCTGATGATACATGCCAAATATTATTATCTCTGGATTTGTAGTTGTGAAGAAAACTGATAAAATGCAGACATCCCCAAAATCTCCATACAAAACACCAATTTCATAGGTAAGGACCTAATATTTATAATAATTATTATATTGGACGGAAAATTAGGCTAAGTGCCTAATGATAAAATTAAAATTTCTGGTAGATGTCGCATTGATGCTCAACTATTGCTTCTTGGTGTTTAATACAAATTTAAAAGTTGAACTTGCAGTCATGGATTTACATAATTAACCCAACTTAAGACTAATTTGATAGTCCTTCATATTAAACAAATTTTCTAAACTAACTTATTGATTTCAAATTAGTACCTATATGACCATATCATTTGTGACCATGAAAACATTATTTTGTACTCTGTATGTTCCACACAAATATATTTGAATTTGAATGCTTTTTAAATTGAGCCAACAAATAATAAAAACATTAGGAAACATGATAAAGAAGCATGGCATGATTCTTCGCCCTCTTAGTTTAAGTAGATTATTGTAGTGAATTAGTATATGTAGGTAATCCTGTTGAATAACAATCTTGAGTGAGATATCCAAGATGGCGAGGGCACTGGCTGCGGGGAGTAAGAACCAGTTTTTTTACTAATTACCTATTTATTTAAAAGCTTTATTTTTGAAATAATAAAATTTTTGTGTGTCAAATGTTTTCTTGTCATATTAAATGTTTTTGCTCTGAAAAGGACATTCTTTTCATTACCAAAAATATAAATCCAAAGACATCAAATATTGAATTATTTAAAAATAGTTTTTACTCATTTCTTCCATAGGGCGAGCTTAAGCATAAGTGCCGTTTTTCCGTTATTACTTCTAAAGCTTATGGTTTAAAGGAGATTGTCTACTAGAGATTTGCCTACCAATGTTTATGCTATGCTTGCGCAGGTTCTTAATTTAGTTCTTTTTAACTCTGCAGTGGTCGAGCGGATTACATATGTAATCCAGGGTGGTAAAAACTAAATATTTCGCAAAGGCTTCAAATTTGTTAGCTCAGACTTCATGTACTTTAAGCTCGATAGTCGCCGTCCCTGCTCAGTTGCGCTCGCGCATTGGCGTCTGGTAGTTTTTTCTTAAATATGTAAATCGCGTGATCTATTACGTGAGTTTAAAAAAAAAATTACATTTGAAGGTAGTATTGTTTCTAGTGCAAAATATTGATTGTGTTGTTACGAATTCACATTATATCGACTAAGGGTATGGTTACACACTATAGTTCGAATCAAAGTAGTTGCCAAGGAGTCTGATATTCGATTATAAACAAAATCATTTTTCGACATTAATTAAGCCTCAGCTTCATTTTCTGCGTCAATGGCGCCTTGCGCGTCTACGGTTGGTCGCTGTATTTACTTTGCTTAAATTATCTACAGAAATATTTCTTTTCTTACAGTTTAAATTTTAATACGTTATAACAACACTATCATAAACTATTTGTGTTATTTGAAACATTTCATTGCGTTATTATTCATAAATCATTACAGAACATCCCTTAATTTGATACCTTACTGTGCAACGTGCAACCAATGGAAAGATTTAGGAATGATGCTTATTTTGAAATACCGCTTAAAAATTTGAGTTTTAAGATCTAGGTAATATGGAAAAACGGTTTGGTTTTCATTTATACAGAACCAAAACATATTTCTTTGATACTGTCCACACAATTATATGGCAATATTACATTCTTACCACTGAATGGTATTTAAATTCTTACCACAAATATCAGATGAACAAAGCTTCGTCAAGTATTTGAATAATTATTGGACGCTTTATTGGACGGATTTAACTCAGTTCGTCCTTTTCGAGATTTCGCTAGCGTATTTTACTTTCACTGGCAACTCAGTAGACAAATGTAAAAGTACTTCGCTTACTTAAAATTGTGAACGTAACAAATAAACACTTACATTGATAATCTCAAAATAAATCCCATTAATGTTTCTACAGTCTGTTTGATCGCGGATACAGATGTACGGCTCTATTTTGCCGCCGCATCACGATTATCCCCCACGATTTGTTACCATTTCGATAAACATTTTGTTTGCCCATAACTGATCATTGCCGCAATAGCAGCGTTGTTTATCATAGTAATACGATTATTTGCCGTTGCAAAATAACGTGAATTTGTAGTCTCATGAATATTTTATTAACTTCTATTTATTTATAAAAATAAGTTAGGTACCCATGTTAAGTTTAATTTTGCTATAGTTTTCAGTTAATAATTTTGAATTAAATATACAATTAGTAAATCAAATAGATTAAAGGCCAAAATACAGTTTAATGAGGTTATACGTTGAATGCTAACACTATGAAACAAAAAAAAACTTAACTAACACTAACAAAAATTATAATCTATTCAAATGTAACAACTTAATTTTAGAAAACAATGAATGCTATTCCTTAATGTGATTACATTGAAGAAAATAACCACAGTGCGACAACCACAATATTTATTGTGAATATATTTGACCCGGACATAACTGAAATTAAATATACCGGGAACCAAGACCATATATTTTTTAAGTATCTTACCAAGTAACCCATTCTGAGCACATAAATATGCACCCTTAAAACCTGTCGACACTTAATGACCTTTTCAATACTTCTCCTTAACAATAACAAAATAACATGAATTCATTTTATTCTATTTTCTTTTCTTTGATAGCTTGGCGTGCTCATAACGAAATTATTGTCAATATGTATTTTTTTCATTATTAGTCATTAAAACCTGACACACTTCAATAAAGGCTTGCGAGAGTTTGGCGCCAAATGAATAGCTTCTGTCGGCATAAAAGAAGCACTTATTAAATATCCATATCACCATATCCATATTTAGCTCGTTATAAACGTTTTTTTCTATATTTATAAATGACCAACTGCTTTTCTCGCCTAGCATGTCGTAAAAGGCGACTAAGGGCGTATTGGGTACTGGGTCTGTGTTCGTGTAGGCGCTGAGCTGGCCACTTGTTACTACTCTTTCACGATTTTTCATCTGACACAACCCAATTTTTTTTTGGCTAAATGTGGTCTTAAGGAACTCTCGAACGTCTCTGCCTACCCTTTCGGGGATTATAGGCGTGATTTTATGAATGTTTTATGTATAAATATAGTGTTATGTAGTAGTTTCATTAAAAAGGTGTTCTAAACATATGACCAAGCTAAACCTCTCAAGCTTCAATATGTCCGTTAAATCCAAGATTGACTGAGTAGCGAAATAACTATAAAGAAACGTGAATAGCGTTATTTTTTATAATAAAAAATGTGATATTTAACTGCATCTCTAACTTTAAAAAAAGAGTCAGTAAAAATATTGCTATGCATATTTACTGTACTGCAATATTTTTTACATAGCAAAAGCCCTAGGTGTTCTCTTATGATATTCTTATATGAATGAGAGAAATATGGACTCAGAGGCTTAGGAAATCAGTGGATACCTTCAAAATTGTAGACTATTTATGTAGAAGTCGTTCGTAAAATTAAATTTGAAAAAAATCGCTTAATCCATGTACACAATGTTGGTGGGATATTATTTCCCAAGAAAGGTTACATTAAGGTAGATCATTTAAATCTAAATTAGGTATCTAAATGATTACATTTACATGATTACATTTACATCATTAGATTTAGATCTACATCTAAATGATTTGCCTAATGTGCCCTTAAGAAGGAATATTTCTTAAAAAACTTCACACACTTCTTTCTTAATAAGCTTTTTAACCTTATCCCACCCTCCCCTCTCGTGCTAAGGAGCACGGGTGCCGGATTGCGGAGCCACGCATATACGGTGACCTCTTTGCCCACGCGTACTAAAAGGTTTAGGGAATCATACTTTGCTTGTACATCCAGAGCATGGAATTCTCTACCGGCACACGTGTTCCCTCCTTCCTATAGCATGGGTTCCTTCAAAAGAGGCGTGAAAAGGCATCTTATGAGCCAGCAAGGTGGAGGTCGCTTGCATTTTTAACCGCCTCTCTGGTCTAGTGGTTCACACCACCGGGTGTTGATCGGGAGGTCCGGGTTCGATTCCCCATGGAGGCAGAAGTTTTTCTGCTCGGTTTGGTTGGTGGTAGGGCTTAGAGCCCGCCTGGCTAGCCCCCACCGTCTTACTTAAATCTGTCGCCATAATAACAATGTTATAAGCATTGTTGTGTTCCAGCAATCAGACGTAAAATAGCCAGTTCCTCAGTTGTTGAGGATTACAGGTGAAGCTGGCTTCCACCTTCGGCCTTATAGTCACTTACAATCAGGTGAGATGAAGGCCAAGAGCTTGCCTGTCATATGTAAAAAAAAACCTTTGATGCTGCCCTAGCACCCTCCGCAAATGGACTTATCTACTGTTTCTTCTACCATCAGCTGGTGTTGAGTCATTTGCTGAACTGATTATAAAAAAACTGCAGAATTTGTATCACAGGGTGTCCCTCGGCTATGCCACATGGTGGGAAAGTACCTTAAATATTGTAGATGTAACATTTTTCTGAAAAAAGACATTGTTAGAATTGAAAGAACCATTTAAACTGCATTCATAGATATTTAAATGATTAGATGGGTGAACCGTAAATCGAATCCGTTACAAGAGAAAAGTAATTACCCTGTAGCGAAGGAAAGATTTCATCGTGAGTTTTTTTTCTTGATAACATAATAATGAATTTAACATAATAATGAAGATAATGAATTTTAACATTTGATGTAAAACAAAATTACCAATCGAGCGGTTTCCTGAAATCCTCAACTGAAAGACGGGTAAATTATTTTGTCTATCGCAATGCGGCTGACTGATTAAAAAGTAATTACAAAATGTGTTCCATTTTAAACTTTTTTGTTTCTTGGATTTTGATTGTAGGATTTTTGCATTGTTTTGAATTTTTTTCCGTAATCATGCAGGCGTATTAAAATAATTTTGATTTGATGGTAGCAAACTTTTTGAACAACAAAAACATTACATTAGCCTTACAATGGTGCTTCTGATTTTTATGAATATGATTCCTGCATTTATTTCGACTAATCTGGTATACATGATTTGTGACAGTAATGCGCAGTGCTGGGTAATTGGGCAGTCATACGTATGTACGGTCGGCCAAGAAAGTGGTGTACCACTTTTGATTTAGTTTGCTAGTCATCGAAAATTACAACAGGTTCATTTTATATATAGTGGAAAGAGATGCATAATAATGACGTAAACCTAATTCATAAGTATTCATACGTCATAGGTCACATAAAAATGCACAACATTTTAACCCTTATAATTAAAAAATAAGACATTAATAAAATTTTAATGTTTCTATCAAAAAATATACAGGCAGCACTGAATTTGGCCATTTGTAGAAATGTTTAGACAACTGATACATTTCAAGAAATCGTCAATTAAAAGTTCTTGTTATTTCGCGGATCAGTCATCCATCTCTATTTTATTGGATCGATGAGAGACTGTACAATCACGTTATTCTTTAGATACAATTAGAGAAACTTTGTTTGAAGAAAATAATTTCAATTTGATCTCCTCTACTCAATCCAAAATTTTTACGTTATTTCCGGTCACGCACGTGTAAACTAATTGTCGCTAGCAATATTTATGGACCCATAAAACTTTGGTTACTTTCTTCATAAATAAAGAGTGCTCCTTCAAATGCCTCCTCCGAAATCGTGTTTGCATATCCCTTGGTGTTGCAGATGAATGGCGACGAACAGTTTTCATCGGGAACACCATTTCATCTTGCAAACTCTTTTGCAAGAAATCCATACATAACCGAACTGAACGATATTATTTCATAGCATGTAAAGGATAAGCAAAATTTTACTTCAAAGTTTTTGCACTGCACTATATATTCAGTGTGCAATAATACGTAAGTACCTTTTTTAGTTTGTATTTTGTCAGTTTCATTGCCGCCATCAATTCTTCAACGTCACCATAAAATACCCGTTAAGGCGTTAAGAACCTAAATGAAAACACGTATGCTTCAGTACCAAGGAAACTGGATATTTATGTTTTATAAACATGTTTTTATATAGTATTTGGAGTAAAAGTTACCTTTTCCAAATTTTATTGTTGTTACCAAATTACAAAAAGATACTATCAAAAATAAAAAAATACAGTTAATAATAAATGAAGTTAACGAAAATCTGATACCTGTTTTCGAATTACATATAACCAGAAGATAAGGTAATATTTTACAAACATAACATATTATATTATATACAAAAAATCAAACTAAACAATTTCAATACGTTGCCTAATTGGCATTGTATCTTGAATGCCTCAATTCTAGACAAGCTGCCACAAATCTGTTTATAGTATTCCTAATGTGTTTCAAGCATTGTTAAAAGGTGACCCTATGGTCACATGTCTGTGTCGATGATAATCATGCCGAATTATTACTATTTTGGAACGGGTTCTAAGCTACAGTAGTTTTCTCACTCAACTTTTGCTAATCTATTGGTTCTAGCTCTGTTTGTAACATAATTCATCATTTATTCCAGATATATTATTTTATACTTATACTATTGATACATAACGTGTTTGCTTCAGTGTGTCTGTATGTCTACGGCTTCTCTTTGTGGGTTAAAAGGGCCCTGGAGTGGAAAGACTATTTAATTAAAATAGCTTAATTTACGTAATTAAATATTTTTACATTTAAAAAAGAACAAAACTGCATTTTCAAGAATGCGCTCGCGGGTGCTCTAGATCACTTAGGTGTTTGTGCTTCAACCTCGTTTATACAGAATTTACAGTTGAATTTTTTTACTCTTAGTGCCTTTGTAGAACTCGGCGCTATAGAGATCTTTTTTTTGTGTAGCTCTCACTAGTACCTAATTCTTGCAATGCCTATTAAAACTCCCTGATATCCGTACGAACCCTTTTTTTGATGGCGGAAAATGCATTTACGCATCCCCTACAGAAGTGGGAAAAGGACTTCAGGGGTATGTAGGACTCCACGGTGTAGTACGACTACCCACTAAAAATCCCCAGTATTCTAGTCTCGACATCTCGCCGGGAGTCAAGGGCATACCATATAGGTAGTACATGAGAATCAACTGGGGTTCTGCTGAGGCAATTCTCCGAGCTAATAATCTAGTACTGATTTTTGCTGAATAGCCATTTATTAGAGCATGTCCCGGCGACCACCACATTTATTTATAGTCTGAATTTTTGAGATCCTACGAATTGGTGCTGAACCTAATATGTTCTGCCTGGAATCAGGCATTTCTTTTTTTACGAAAGCGTTACCCACGGTACTTAAAAGTCATAATATAGTCAGTTACAATAAGCGTCATGCTCTTCTCATTAGAGTCGATTACTTAAGCGTTGATAATGGCATAAACTTCTCCTTCGATCCATCGGTGTTTCATATGAGGACACCTTTTCCACAGGACTAACGTAACGAAAAACCTTACGTAGCTCTAATCATACTAATATTCAATAAACAACCTTTTCTCTATCATAGTTCTATTTGAAATGCTTATTTATTAAAACGTAAAATAAAAAAGCAGCTTATGTCTCTACATGCGTTTGTTATGGGTTCCTACTACCTTGCAGATAATTGCATAAATTTTATTAGTATTATAAGTAGGTATACCAAAGAAAAATATAAAGCAGACCTCTGCTTCAATATGGATTAGCACCCGGGATCTTAGAGAGGGCGATCTTAGTAGCCACTCCACAGACGGAGGTTGTCAAATACATAAGCATGAGAGTAACTTATGGATGCGCCCATACATATTGATACGATAACGACAGCAGAATCAAAACCCGTTCTATCGTACACAATGAGGCTGTCTTATCGAACACGATAAGACGAAGAGACAGCCCTATTGTTTGGTTTAGAATACACGTAAGTCAATAATCGGCTAGGAGCAGCAAGGCACAAATTAAAAATTAACTTGCCTTAACGACCCACAAAATTTTTCGTAAATTGAATTTCGAATTGAAAATGATTGATTTTCACGAAGGTGCCATTTATTTTAATCTGTTTCATCTGTATTCCCGATTCCATTTAAAAGCTGTTTGTGGACGAATTTCTTACTTCTCGTAAATTGAAAGGCATTAATTTACAGTTCATATAATTATTCTTTTGCGGTCCTAAATTTACATAATTATCGGAGAGTGCGAGTAAAGGTATGTCTACAAAATATTTAACGATTGATAAAATATGCAGCAATGTTAGCAGTTCCACCAAAATTCTGTGCTCCAAAGCTGAGTGAAATGAAATATAATCTCTTCCCGCTCTCCAGACTCTTCATTATCAGCTGCAGTCTTAATTATTTATTAAGTTTGCATAGCTTAATCGTATACATACTGGTTCCTGCAGTTTTAGTGTTCCGTAGTCGCCAAGTCCGTCAGACTGTCTGTCTGTCTGTCCGTCCGCGGTTAATCTCAGTGACCGTTAGCACTAGAAAGTTGAAATTTGGTATCAAAATGTATATTAATCACGCTGATAAAGTGGTAAAATAAAAAGTAGATTTTTTTTTATTGGGGTGCCTCCCATACTCCTAAAGTTTTTTTTTAATTTCAACCCTAACGTGTGATATATTTTTGGATAGATATTTAAGGATAATAAGATTTAGGTTTTTTATGACCCTTATAAACAATACTTAATAGTGTCAATAATCGCTTTGTCCAAATTGAGTAGACATTATCAATAATATTTTTAAGGGTCATAAAAAAGTATTAAAAAATAAGATACAATTTGGCAGCAAAGAAAACATTTGTGTTGCTACCCAATTAGTTATTTTGCAGACCAATTAGAAATATCTGCTGCCATAAGTTGCTGTCCAATTAGTTATTTTGCTGACTAATTTAGAAATATTTCCTGCCCACAAGTTGTCCACCATTTAATGGTTTTAGCTGACCAATTGTATTTTTTGCTGACCAAAATTCGAATATTTTGCTAATCATTTAAATAACACCCATTGCAGAATTGTTTTAAAGTGTAAATTATTAATGAATACAGTCAAAAGCGATCTTACATTTGATTCTGTTACACTATTCAAAGTTAGGTAACACTTTCCGGTACTTAAATAAAGATACAAAATGTCATATCTAATACGTTAAAATTATAGAAAAGTTTTTATATCTTGCTTGCTTTAATAGCGATTACCAACTAATGCCATATCAAATTTGTTAATAATTTACTACATGCCGAAAAACCTTAGAACGCGCACTGGAAGTAATTTCGAATTGACGCACTAACCGGAGTAAATTATTTATATCGAGGGAATACGCACAGGTTCACCCATGTCGCAAAAATTAGCTTATATGAAATTCAAACTCAATTTGCATTGTTTCTAAATCCATCTGCCGGGGAAAAGATATGTTTTATCCTTTATAAGGTTATAAAATTTACGATGGATCGGGCCTAATTATATTCATTCTTCGTTTTGCTTATTTCTTTTCATAAATGAGAATTTAAAAGTTATATGCTATAAAACTAATTCATTTAGTACCTCAAGAAGTGGACCTTATATGCAGAAAACATCGTATGGCAAAGGAATTAATTACTAAGGAACTAAATTGCCACCACCCGAGAATATTTTCATTGTTCTTCTTTGTTATTTATGTTGAGTTAATACATTTTACGGAGTTCGAGCGGTCTGTAAAACTCGCGCATTTCGCGCAACTTAATTTCGCCTACTAGTGCGATTTGCAAAGATTAACTATTTGTCAACAGAGTGACTTGTACACTATCGCGTTTAATATAAAAGTACGTACATATAACTACAAAAGTGAAAAACGTATTAATTTTGTTTTGAATATGAAAGTTATTTTTGTTAACTATAATAAAAGAAAAACTTTGAAAAATAGTAGAACATTTTACCTATGTTTTTTTCTTCAGCGCATTTTAAATGATTTTTATTTTGTACTTTAGACAAATTTGGCGATAAATTTCACTCGCGAGACAGATATAGAGGGACTTATAGCGCACGCCTTCTCTTGCCCGCCCGTCTATTCCGGAGGGGAGCGGCCAGAGCATCTTCTTCACGCTCCCTCTCCGCTGCTTCCTTCTGCAATAGCACTTTCTCGCAGAAGGGGGCGACGGCCTCCCATAATCTCTTGCTGCCAACAATGTTCTCACCAAGGTTGTCAGCGAGTGGTATCCTCCGTCGAGCACCGCCGCGAACGCGCGCGCCTCAAGGCGCTCCCGTCGCCCGGAGTACTCTCCGGGGAGCCGCAGTGGTGACACCACGGCGACCTTCCTCCTGGCAACGCGGTGCAGTAAGCGATCGAAGCACCCATGTCCGGTCAAAATCTACACCAAGCGCTCAACCCACTCCTCCAACACTAAACGGATCGGGTCGATCGTCCAGTGGCATTTAATTATCGCCAAAGAAGATTATAATACCTTAGCTGCGAGTGACGCCGATGTTTCTGACTGCGATGTCTATACTTAAATACCTAATTGGCTATAATCAATCCATTGATTGCAGTAAGAAATTAGATCGTTTGGCATTTTTTTTATCATTCCAAACGACAGTTCGATTGCGCTCTATGTAACACCACAAAATAGTAGCAACACCAATTATCTACTTTCTAATATAAGTAAAGTCAATTAAAAAATTATCTTATTTCTTCATCTAAGCGATAGTATATAATGTAAGCGATAGTAAATAATAATAGTATATAATGATAGTTAACATACAGCGCGGTTGACAAATAGCTAACATTGGCAAATCGCACTAGTAGGGGAAACTAAGTTGGCGAATCGCACCAGTTGGTGAAATGCGCAAGTTTACAGACTACTCGAACTTCATTCTCTCTTGAACAACTGTCATTTAGGGGTGTCAAAATCCCATTAATTAAATAAACACACCTGATGAACTTAAATAGAAGAACCCGAAATAAACAAGTTAAAACAATATTTGCTTTTACACTTTTGGTGGAACACTAGGGACTGTTATGGTTAAATAAATAGACTTTCTGTTAATTGATCGCTTAATAAATATTAAGGTTAATTAATCAAAAATTATAGTAGGTAGATATGCGAGTATTATAACCGCATGTATAGCTTTTTTAAGTAAAATTTAAAATTTATGGGAAATAAATGATTTGATTTTTAATACAAAATTGAAAAACTACTATTATTTACTTTTTGCGCTGTATGGTAGTATTTAGTGATAATATTTATCCAATACACCTACGGTAATATTTTTTACTTTTGCGGCCTTATGTGAACTTTTTTTTTGTATCAGTCTCGTGAATAACTCACATATACCTACATAAATATACATTGCAAATATATATCTTTATTAACCTTGTTATTGTACATCGAGTTTAAGCACATACAAATATTTTATTACAGAAAAGATTAATAGAGCTGTACATATACAGGGTTACAGGTTAAGTCGACCTATTCCCGTTAAGAGCACGTAGTTTACATCATTCCTGACTACTTTCACTATGAAACACCCTGTCCGAAATTTAACCGTTATTGAGATATTTGAATTTAATTGATTTTTAGAAAAAAATTCCGATTTTCAGCTATCTGCTTTGATATCATAAAATGTGGAAGTGTTATCATTACTATTATTGGTTTTTATGTTGTACAATAAGATGCTTTATGACCTCAATAACTGGTATTGTACGTAAAATAACGAAATAGGTTGTTGTAAACGATTAAAACTTAAAAATTAATATTGAAATTCAGAAAATCTAATTTTCTTTTAACGATAGCTAAAAAAAATAAAATGAGGCGTGTTTTGCAGATGTGCTTAATAATATCTACGTTTCATCAGCTATCCAACGAGGTATAACAATCAAGGTTTTATCAAAAATTTCTAGACAAAACTTACGTTTCCTAGGCTATCGGGGAGAAAAAATTAAACAATAGACGAGTACAAAATACTAATTTATTAATCTAGAAATTACAAAAAAGTGATTATGTTTAGATCACAGTAAGTGTTCGACGTGTCCGCCCCTTTTCTGAACACATCTCCGCAGTCTTTTACGTAGTCCACTTTTCACTACACCAGTAGTTAAATTTCTTCTGATTTCATTTGCTGCATTAATTACTTTTTCTCTTAATACTTCAACGGATGAAATTGGGTTGGGCTCATTGTATACGAGACTCTTCATGTGCCCCCATACATAAAAATCCATGGGGGTAAGGTCCGGACATCTAGCTGGCCAGGGTAAAGGCCCGCCTCGTCCAATCCATTTATTCGGATAAGCCATGTCCAGCCATTGTCTGACACTTCTTCTGTAGTGTGCTGGGCAGCCATCGTCCTGAAACCACATGTCTCTAATCAAACTCAGCGGTAAATCATCGAGTAGGTCGTTTAGGTCTCCTCTTAGGAAATTTTCATAATGTTCCCCATTTAAATTGTCGGGTAAAAAGTAGGGTCCAATTAAACGATTAACGAGTGGACTACGTAAAAGACTGCGGAGATGTGTTCAGAAAAGGGGCGGACACGTCGAACACTTACTGTGATCTAAACATAATCACTTTTTTGTAATTTCTAGATTAATAAATTAGTATTTTGTACTCGTCTATTGTTTAATTTTTTCTCCCCGATAGCCTAGGAAACGTAAGTTTTGTCTAGAAATTTTTGATAAAACCTTGATTGTTATACCTCGTTGGATAGCTGATGAAACGTAGATATTATTAAGCACATCTGCAAAACACGCCTCATATTATTTTTTTTAGCTATCGTTAAAAGAAAATTAGATTTTCTGAATTTCAATATTAATTTTTAAGTTTTAATCGTTTACAACAACCTATTTCGTTATTTTACGTACAATACCAGTTATTGAGGTCATAAAGCATCTTATTGTACAACATAAAAACCAATAATAGTAATGATAACACTTCCACATTTTATGATATCAAAGCAGATAGCTGAAAATCGGAATTTTTTTCTAAAAATCAATTAAATTCAAATATCTCAATAACGGTTAAATTTCGGACAGGGTGTTTCATAGTGAAAGTAGTCAGGAATGATGTAAACTACGTGCTCTTAACGGGAATAGGTCGACTTAACCTGTAACCCTGTATATATATATAAAATATTTATTTACATTTAAAGACAACACCGAATTGTTGCAATACCAATATGAAACCTTAACTAACACCAAGCTTTGACATATTTTTATTATGACAGCATATTGCTAGCCAGCCACGTGACATTGAACCGAGTTTTATGTGAAACTTGGCCGGGAACTTGCCGGGAATTTTGTATTACGAATTTTATCTCACATCGCTTGCATTGTTTACCTTTCTAATTTTGTTGACTTCATGTTATTATTTCTGGTATTTTTATGAACTCTAATACAAAATAGCTAAACACTATAGATAGATATTTCATAGTTACTTAGTTAAAATTACAACTATATTACCAAAAAGGAACTACATATGTATGATGTAATAATAATAATAAAACGTACACCAGAAAGAAAATTACAAAGAAAATACTTAAAACTAGATGACACAATTGGCGGCGATATTGCTAGGTTCCAGACAACCTATATTCAGATGTAATGTCTTCCAGACAACCTATATCCAGACAAGCAATATCCAGATGTACCTAACTATTGGTAGTAGTTTACCCCAATTTGGATAATGTTGCCGAAAACGAAACCCAAATCAAGTTATTTCTACAAGAGGGAATTAATTTAACACACAAAAACAAATTTTGCGCTCTCAATAAATAAAATAACAATCCCTTCTCCGGTTTCTCTTCAACTGTGGTTATAATTTCTAAGCCCATGGATAGATCATAAAGTTTGTTTGAACAAAAAATGTTTAATAAGAATAAAGTTGTACTACACGAAAGGGTTTAACAAGTATGTTACTTTGTATTTGTATCACTTAACATTATCAGAATCTAATATTAAGTGAAAATGAAAAAGTCGTGATCTTGTCCCCTTGAAAAAATCTCTATTCCAGGGGATACATTTGGAGTATCAACGATAACTGCGAACCGAGACAAGCTTTAGTATTATAAGTAACTTGGTCTAAATATATTGCGAGAATTCATGATTGTTATTATGATATTGAAGAAGGTTATGCAGGAAAACCTTGAATATCATAATAACGATTATATGGTACGTTAATCCAAACACGCTTTCTTCTCGAAGCAGGCAGAGATGATCTCCACTTGGTGCAAACCTAACATGATTTATATATTGTAGTTGCTGAGAAACACTACGACACAGTACATTAATTACCAAATCCACTGTAACTCTTTTTGTTGCTGTTTGTTGATTTATTCATCACGTCTATACCTACGGCCAGTAGCATGAATTGCCAAAATATGGATAACATATTGTTTGGGCGTATAGCGCAAAGTTAGTCATAATACACGACAACATTAAATAGAAGAAATAATAAATAAATACAGTAGGTAAATAACTTTTTGCAGTTGGATCGTGCTGTGTAAAACTTTGGAACGTTGATCAACAAAAACTAGGTGATGTAAGAAGTAATGCAATGTTTTAAAACGGTTTCCCTACCATTTGTTTAATCTATTTGGTATGAAAAATCTATGAAGTGCCTACGATCGTAGTAGAAGAAATAGCACCTTTCGTATTGTGAGTTCAATCTACTGATTATTGTTGTTGTTTTGAACATTTGTTTTACTCGTGGAATGATATGGTAGGTCCGAGCCATTGTAAATTATTTAAGGCCGTTATTTCCCGCCCGTAATACAGCTGCCTGTCCCTATATAGGGCAACGAAACTCAATATATTTGCCAGTCCCGGCTCATGCGTTTTAACATCACTGAATAAAGGTATACGTATTACAATGGGTACATTAATACATTATCTTAAATGAATTTTATTAGTGGAGGTACTGTTCCAAGCTATGAATAAAATAAGAAAATTTCGTTTAAATATTGTAGTGGACAAACAACCTTGACGAGGAAAAAAATGTGTTCTCAGCTACTTATATTAATTTGTTTGGAAAAACAGTTAAAAATAAAAGAAATGGCAAGACAGTTAATAAAATGAAAGACTTCGAAAAAGTCTTCATTGGGCGACAGAAACGGTTTCATTTGCCGTTAGTATGACTAAAATCCATTTAAGTACTCAAACGTTGTTTTCAAAGTATTTATTTGTTTAGTTTCAATTTACTTATTTTGTTTAGATTTTAGTTTAGATTTTGTTTAGACTGCGGAGATGTGTTCAGAAAAGGGGCGGACACGTCGAACACTTACTGTGATCTAAACATAATCACTTTTTTGTAATTTCTAGATTAATAAATTAGTATTTTGTACTCGTCTATTGTTTAATTTTTTCTCCCCGATAGCCTAGGAAACGTAAGTTTTGTCTAGAAATTTTTGATAAAACCTTGATTGTTATACCTCGTTGGATAGCTGATGAAACGTAGATATTATTAAGCACATCTGCAAAACACGCCTCATATTATTTTTTTTAGCTATCGTTAAAAGAAAATTAGATTTTCTGAATTTCAATATTAATTTTTAAGTTTTAATCGTTTACAACAACCTATTTCGTTATTTTACGTACAATACCAGTTATTGAGGTCATAAAGCATCTTATTGTACAACATAAAAACCAATAATAGTAATGATAACACTTCCACATTTTATGATATCAAAGCAGATAGCTGAAAATCGGAATTTTTTTCTAAAAATCAATTAAATTCAAATATCTCAATAACGGTTAAATTTCGGACAGGGTGTTTCATAGTGAAAGTAGTCAGGAATGATGTAAACTACGTGCTCTTAACGGGAATAGGTCGACTTAACCTGTAACCCTGTATATATATATAAAATATTTATTTACATTTAAAGACAACACCGAATTGTTGCAATACCAATATGAAACCTTAACTAACACCAAGCTTTGACATATTTTTATTATGACAGCATATTGCTAGCCAGCCACGTGACATTGAACCGAGTTTTATGTGAAACTTGGCCGGGAACTTGCCGGGAATTTTGTATTACGAATTTTATCTCACATCGCTTGCATTGTTTACCTTTCTAATTTTGTTGACTTCATGTTATTATTTCTGGTATTTTTATGAACTCTAATACAAAATAGCTAAACACTATAGATAGATATTTCATAGTTACTTAGTTAAAATTACAACTATATTACCAAAAAGGAACTACATATGTATGATGTAATAATAATAATAAAACGTACACCAGAAAGAAAATTACAAAGAAAATACTTAAAACTAGATGACACAATTGGCGGCGATATTGCTAGGTTCCAGACAACCTATATTCAGATGTAATGTCTTCCAGACAACCTATATCCAGACAAGCAATATCCAGATGTACCTAACTATTGGTAGTAGTTTACCCCAATTTGGATAATGTTGCCGAAAACGAAACCCAAATCAAGTTATTTCTACAAGAGGGAATTAATTTAACACACAAAAACAAATTTTGCGCTCTCAATAAATAAAATAACAATCCCTTCTCCGGTTTCTCTTCAACTGTGGTTATAATTTCTAAGCCCATGGATAGATCATAAAGTTTGTTTGAACAAAAAATGTTTAATAAGAATAAAGTTGTACTACACGAAAGGGTTTAACAAGTATGTTACTTTGTATTTGTATCACTTAACATTATCAGAATCTAATATTAAGTGAAAATGAAAAAGTCGTGATCTTGTCCCCTTGAAAAAATCTCTATTCCAGGGGATACATTTGGAGTATCAACGATAACTGCGAACCGAGACAAGCTTTAGTATTATAAGTAACTTGGTCTAAATATATTGCGAGAATTCATGATTGTTATTATGATATTGAAGAAGGTTATGCAGGAAAACCTTGAATATCATAATAACGATTATATGGTACGTTAATCCAAACACGCTTTCTTCTCGAAGCAGGCAGAGATGATCTCCACTTGGTGCAAACCTAACATGATTTATATATTGTAGTTGCTGAGAAACACTACGACACAGTACATTAATTACCAAATCCACTGTAACTCTTTTTGTTGCTGTTTGTTGATTTATTCATCACGTCTATACCTACGGCCAGTAGCATGAATTGCCAAAATATGGATAACATATTGTTTGGGCGTATAGCGCAAAGTTAGTCATAATACACGACAACATTAAATAGAAGAAATAATAAATAAATACAGTAGGTAAATAACTTTTTGCAGTTGGATCGTGCTGTGTAAAACTTTGGAACGTTGATCAACAAAAACTAGGTGATGTAAGAAGTAATGCAATGTTTTAAAACGGTTTCCCTACCATTTGTTTAATCTATTTGGTATGAAAAATCTATGAAGTGCCTACGATCGTAGTAGAAGAAATAGCACCTTTCGTATTGTGAGTTCAATCTACTGATTATTGTTGTTGTTTTGAACATTTGTTTTACTCGTGGAATGATATGGTAGGTCCGAGCCATTGTAAATTATTTAAGGCCGTTATTTCCCGCCCGTAATACAGCTGCCTGTCCCTATATAGGGCAACGAAACTCAATATATTTGCCAGTCCCGGCTCATGCGTTTTAACATCACTGAATAAAGGTATACGTATTACAATGGGTACATTAATACATTATCTTAAATGAATTTTATTAGTGGAGGTACTGTTCCAAGCTATGAATAAAATAAGAAAATTTCGTTTAAATATTGTAGTGGACAAACAACCTTGACGAGGAAAAAAATGTGTTCTCAGCTACTTATATTAATTTGTTTGGAAAAACAGTTAAAAATAAAAGAAATGGCAAGACAGTTAATAAAATGAAAGACTTCGAAAAAGTCTTCATTGGGCGACAGAAACGGTTTCATTTGCCGTTAGTATGACTAAAATCCATTTAAGTACTCAAACGTTGTTTTCAAAGTATTTATTTGTTTAGTTTCAATTTACTTATTTTGTTTAGATACTACTAAAAATTTACATTACAAATTGTTGATAAAATTATTATTTATTTAATTTAAAAATTATTTTATCAAATAGGTATACACTTATGACAATACAAACCATTACAATTTATTTCTTTAAAAAAATGTAGGTATACCTGCTACAGATTTAGATATCGCTCATCCAAAAGAATAATGACATAATTACCAAAAAGTCAAAAATTAGTTTTTGATGCCATAACTTCATGTTTTGCACGTTTTATCTATGGTAAAAACAACAGAATTTTAGATCCATTAGTTTCCGACAGAGAGAGTCATTGCCGTCATGGTGTTGGCCTATACTTCGAAAGGATACGCGGAAACATCGACAAAGTTTATAAAATGTAGACAGATTTGTAAAAATAAAATTAAAATTGAATATAATGTTTTTTAAATTCATGATTTATTCCCATATCTAAACCTAGTTTAATGTCATAATTGTATTATTTCATGTATAAAATGTCATAAATGTACGTCTGGTTTGTTTTATTTCGTTTTTTCAAATAGTTATCTTAAGTTTTCTCGCAAACTTTTTATGTTATATTATTGGTAGTAAAGTAACACAACATAACTATTAAAATATATCAATAGAATGATTGGAAATACACAATATTTTCGATGTCAAACTTTTAAAACGCTCTCCTGAAAAATCGCAAAAACGTAATTACGTCGTTATTCTTTTGGATGAGCGATATGTATTGTCCTCAGCCTATATAGGTCTGATGCTGGGCACAGGCTTTCCTCATGGAAAAACACATGAGGAGTATGGGCCGTAACACCACCAACGGTTTAACGTGCCTTGCGAAGCACGGAGGAGCTCCAGATCACAAAGTTACGGTCATCTATCCACAGCCTGACCATCGCGATGGTAGCTTTGTTTTTTATCGAAAGCTAAAGCGTACTAACCACTACGCCACCGAGCTCCTCATGTCCTACTGCCTAATAAAAACTTACGTGTATTATGCACCCTTAGTCACAATTGAATTGAAAGGAAAATGTACAGTTGCAGTCAGAAAATGTTTATCACCCCATGTATTACAATTACTTTCATACATTGAAATCACAAAAGTCGAAATCACAAAATGTATATATTAGATTCATTTCAAACCTTTATTTTTTCACAAAAAATCCCAGGGTTTTAGTTTTTAGTAATTATGAATAATTTTTCATATACAAATAATAAATCATTTTCAAACAATCATTTTTTTTATAAATATATCCTCAGACATTCACACCTATCAACTAGTCCCATTTTAAGCAACTAAATGCTGCTTGTGTTACGCATACTAGATGATGGACAAATATATTTAATAGAAAGAATACACATACCTAATTATTCAGAATGTACATAATATTATAAATAATAGGTTGGGGAAAAAGTTTCTTCGCATTTTTTAAGAAAATTCATAACATTTTTTAATATAGTTTATTTACATTTAACTAAAGTATGTAGGTACCATTTTGTTCGATAACTTTTTGCCATCTTGTAGGTAGGGACATGATCCCATTGCTATAGAAATTTTGGGACTTCTGGTCAAAATACCGCGACAAGTGGTTTAGGCAGTCCTCTCGTGATGTTAACCTGACACTGCCTAAAGAATTCTGAAGAGACTGAAACAGGTGGAAATCTGAAGGTGCAAGGTCAGGACTATACGGCGGATGCATTAACACCTCCCAGCCAAACTCTCTTAATTTTTGCTGAGTGGCTAAAGATGTGTGAGGTCTAGCGTTATCATGATGAAAAACCACACCCCTTCTGTTGATTAATTCCGGCCGCTTTCTCTCAACTTCTTGCTTTAATCTCATCAGTTGTTCGCAGTAGAGTTCAGAATCGATGGTCCTGCCTGGTGGTAACAGCTCATAATGAATAATGCCCTTCCAATCCCACCACACACACAGCATCACCTTGTTGCGAGTTAACCCGGGTTTCGCCACAGTCTGTGAAGCCTGACCGGCCTTTGACCACGACCTTTTTCGCACGTTCTTGTCGTACGTGATCCACTTTTCATCACCAGTTATCAGCTTCTTCAAAAATGGTTCGGTTTCATTACGTCGTAATAAAGAATCACAAATGAGTACACGGTTCATTAAGTTTCTTTCAGTGAGCTCGTGAGGTACCCAAATTTCGAGCTTTTTTGTGTACCCAGTTTTTTTCCAAATGCGCCAAAACTGTTTTGTGGTCAATTCCCAGTTCTTCAGCTACGTCGTAACTACTGACATGCCGATCTTGCTCCACTTTTTCAAAAATGGCATCCATTTTATCTGTAATAGGGCGACCAGAGCGACGTGCATCTTTGACATCAAAATTTCCGGATTGAAAACGCTTAAACCAAATTTGTGCTACTCTCACAGACACTGCACTAGGTCCATAAACATCGCAAATTTTTTTCGCGGCTTGCGTTGCATTTTTACCTTTTTTGTAGTAAAATTTCAAAATGTATCGAATTTCTTCATTAGATTCACTCATCTTGGCGGTACGAAAAACAAATGAAAATCACACATTTTCCTAATTTGAATTTAGAATTATGTTCTTTAAAATTTAAACTTTCAATGATACCAAAACCAGCCAGATACAAATAGTATAGCCAAAGAGATTTTATTACAAGTTTATACATACTATAATGCGAAAAGACTATTTCCCCAACCTAATATATAAAGTACATCCAAGACTGGAGAACGAATGTCTGAAAATTCATCACCCAAACACTTGCCTCTACTGGGGATCGAACCCAGGACCTCTCGAGATGGCGACGCCTTGAGACCGGCATACAGACCACAGACACACAATCATTTATTTCTTTTTTTGTCCTTTCGATTCTAAATATTGTTTATTAATTTTCAAAGTTAATAAGTAACTTGAATTGTCATAGACTTTATTGAAAACAGTGTGATAAAGAATCTAATTTATTTGAAATTGATAAACATTATCTGTGTGCGGCTTATATAGGTGAATAAGTGAATGTAATATTTTATACCTCTAGTGTACTTTTCTACCTTCAGTTTCTACCGTCCCTCTTCAAAAACTTAGCTAACTTTTGGGTCTTCGTTTAACTAGTAACTTTCCCGTGCCAATTAATAGAATTAAATCTTTTCCGTCCTCCATGTTTTAAATAACTTCTAAATAGCTGACACAATTTTAAATTATTTTGTGGTTAAGTTCAGAAGGTTTAGATTTTCGTTAAAACGATACTATTATTTGTTCGAATCCTATTACTACTCGTACCTCTCTATTATTTGAATATACCGTTAAAGTTTATTTCTTTTTAGTGAAAGCTCGTAAAAGAAAGGAAAATGGCTGAAAGGAATCATGAGTTCTGTTCATCCCGTAGGTTAGGGATTATACTTCAGCGCCGGGATGATAGGATATTATTAAATTTTTTTCAAGTGCCGATTATTCATCTTTTTCTTGTAATCCCAATTGAAAAGCTGGATAGCCTCCATCAGAAACTGCACACAGTAGAGCTTAATTTGATTTGTTATAAGAACATGAATAAATTATTTCCTAACAAAATAAGCATTCGAATGAAACGATAGACAATTTAGTATTATTATTATTTTCAGAAACAGGGGCAGAACCGAGCACGACGACGGCTGGAAAAATATAAGTTATCTAAAACACATTTGATTCATACTGATACAATCTCAAACTGCGGCCTTGCAATGAAAAAAAAAAATAAAATTGCTTTGCTGCCACGAAGCATGTGCTGTATTGCTATTAAACAGGCAAGGATTTTAAATACAAGTTTACTTTTCTTTAGTAGGTACATTCTTTTGTACTCGAAGTCTCCATATTAAAACACGAGAAAAATATTAAATAATCATGGATCCGATTTCAGTTTCAAAATTTTGATTTATTAGCACCTCGGCTGATAATATGGCGACAATCCATATACCCTCATCTGTCGCTATTATTAAAGTGAAATAGACCTTGCATACCTGTTTAAATATCAACCTGTACAGGAATGGCATTTATTGTTACGTATCAATGGTTTGAATATTTTATTTATTTAAATAAGTTGCCGGTGAAATACATTCAGCAAATTTACTTCTATGTATAATTCAAAACATGAAATATTCATAACGATTTTGGTTTCTACCTCATCATTTGTATAGTTATTTCAATGTTTTATACGAAGGATAGTTGAATATTGATCGTATACACTCACTTGTATGTTTTTAAAGGTTACCGGGACTTGAATTACGCAATATCAAAATCTATTCTTTAAAATTTCAATAGTCGTTGGTACTAAAACATAACAATAAACAAAAAACCGTGTTATTCATAAAAAATAATGAAGTCATAATAAATATATTTTAGTTACAGAGTGTTTTGTTTTCTTCATTCAAACACAAATCTTAATTAGAAAAAAAGTGACAAATAACTTTTGAAGTAAAATAGGTTTTTAATAAACCCACGTTATACTTTAATATTTTTTATGAATAACACGGAAAGAGAAAAGCACCATTTGATGAATTTGATTGCTATGGCGGGTAAACATTTTCTGGCCGCAACTGCACATTGAATATATTTTAAAACATTATATTGGGTTCTTACCTATGAAATTGATGTTTTTTTTCTCTCTTAGTATTTTGTCTGTAACTATTAAGATTCAGAGTATTCCTAAAAAATAATTACCTCGTCTAAAAATATACTATATTTTTGAGCTCTTTTGATTTGTTTTGATAATTTGTTGTAAGTTTAATTGTGTCAAAATTGAACACGGAGACAACTCTTTTTAAGTGCCTCCCGAATATTTTATTTGCATTCACTTAAAAACGATAAATAATTTTTATGAAGTGTGATAACACATATTACTAAAGCTTGTCTAATGATAGATGCCAAATATTATTATCTTTGGATTTGTCGTTGTGAAGAAAACTGAAAAAAATTTAGTATGGAAAATGCAGAATTCCCCAAAATCTCCATACAAAACACCGATTTCATAGGTAAGGACCTAATATTAATACGCCACATGAGAAGTATAATTATATCAAGTTTTTAAAAAATAATAAGTACTTGTATGTAAGAATAATTACAAGAGGCGGCTGCCAAAAAGAGGCGATATAAATATAAATTTTGAGTTTATGAATTTTCATACTTTTATCTAGGTTGGTGTTGAAAGAAATACATTAAAAAAACTTTTATAGCAGACTTTTGTTTGTTGAAATCGGTGATTTTGAACGGAATAACAATGTTTAAACGTAATTTTGAGAGATACATAAATAAAATACCTTTATTATATCAAGGTCATAATGCCAAACTTCAATCGATTATTTTCTAATCGAGAAATAAGCAAAAATTGTTTTGAGACTTACGTTACCTTATTCCGACCTAAAATGAGTCAATATAATAGTCAATATCCTTTTTGGGCGCTACACCTGATGGAATAACTGAAGATATGGTAGTGGAAGTAAAATGTCCTATAGCGCCTTTAAAATTAGGAGATATAGAGAAAGCTATAGCTAAAAAAAGTAAATTTCTGGAAAAGCGACAAAAATGCAAAAGTATGTATTTATATATTGATATCACTTTATTTTGGTAGACGGAAAGCCCTCAAAAGGTAGCAGGAAGTCGCTGCATGGCGGCAGGGCAGGATCATTCATTATGGAAATCCTTGGAAGGGGCTATACGTATGTCTAAAAGTGTGCATCTCTGGGCGCATGCTGATATAGATACATTTATTGAATAATGCTGTTTATGAAAACTGGTGGCGGGGCTTAGGGTTGAGTTTATCCAAGCAGTTGATTATAAGATCTCAGGTATCGAAAATCAATTAAAAATCGCAACTGACAAATTATTATTTACATATATTATAATATTATTAGGTCTAAATTATTATTAGGTCTATTAAACCCCTGCTTACCCTACCAGGGTAAGCAGGGGTTTTAACACCACTGCTTACCACTTCGGAGATAGAGGCGTGATGTATGTTTATGTTTGTAATGTACTCTGTAATACAAACCACTATTCCAACTGCCAGTACCGGTGTTACATACCAATTAATAGAATAATCATTTTCAGATTATTAAAAAATGTTTTTTGCCGCATGGTGCAGGGACAGAAAATTGAAAATAGAATTTATAGAAAAAGATGACGAATTTTGGAAAAATTATATGGAGCCCCAACATGTAGCTTTTCATATGGACTGCCTGCTGCCAGAATTAGTGGACCCACGTTATCCGGGGAACAAAATGACACGCGATCCATGGTGTTAAACGAAAGAAATTAGAGTTATCAAGATTCTAATAATACCTTAGACTTAAAATGTTTCCTTAGATAAAAAAACAGATATAGGTTCAAATTGGTTATTTAATAGGCTTTACTCGTATTTTAATTCAACGACATTTGAAGAACGACAAATAATAAATGAAATGAAGTAATAATTAATCAACCGTCTAGTACAATAAGAGCAAAAAAATATGTAAAATTGCATGTTTTTGTCTCGAAACTTTTTTGAAGTATTAGATAGAAGTAGTAGGCAAGAATCGCAAAATATTTTTTTGACAACCGGGGTTTAATTATTATTTTTTTGACACTTTTGTTAAATTAATCAACGACCTTTTTTAATTTTGAATATGCTTTTAATTTGGGCCAATCGTGAATTGGACCAATCGCGGATTTTAACAAACACGAACTGGGCCAATCACGCATTAGGCCAACCACTCCTAAACGGCGCGAATTCTTTCTAATAAAACATAGTTAGAATTATAAAAAGACATAAACGTTCACATAAACATACGCGTTATAATCAAGTATTTGATAACCGTAGACTTTTGATGAGATTTGAAAAGTTTGAGCAACGCCATTATAAAAGAACTCGTATTTTCAAGGAAACAAGGATGAGAGATCATGAAGTAAAACAAACAGATTCTGAAACGGCTATCAAAATATTATCAAATTATATAATATTAGACGACGGTCGCATTTATATACAGGGTGGAAAAATTTATGGGCCCTGAAGGGGAAGTACAGTACACTCCAAAAATATGTAACCACTTTTGACAGTAAATGACTCTTATTAGAAGGAAATAAAGTTTATCACCTCTAAAATGTGTATATAACAAGTTACAACTAAGTAGAAGTGTACTACAAACAAGTAGAAGTGTATAATTTGGTTGTTAAGTTTTATTGTTTTTGACACGTCATAAGTGTAACTACTTGTTACCTTAGGCACACTTGCAGGAAATTTTAAACCCAGTTAAAATATTGATTTTGTCAATTTTTGACATTTCAGCCATATAGGAATTGTCAAAAAATGACTAAATCTGTCTATATATAAATTTCCTGCAAGACGCCCTTAATGATTAAATAAAGAATTTCTTTTCATTTCTTTTGATTCACTCACCGTTATTACTTTCCTGTTCTCATCCTCCTTCATAGGTTTTACCAATACCTAATTCCTTTACCTATAACAGTAGAAGTTCAAGAAAGTTTAACATTAATGTCAAAAAATTCACAATCAAAGTATTGCTAATACACGATAACTGAATTTAAAAAAACATATCTGGTCATTTCACTATTAGCTTCTTACCCAAGAAACAAGATCTCTTCTAACCTATAATACGTCGAGGGTAAGGTACCAATACCTATAACATCAATTATTTACGTAAGCTAGAGATATAAAATAATTACATTCGTTATCATCTTAAGAATTCAATGTAATTGACTTCAATGTAATTTTCGCTTATAAATTAAGATTCATAGATATTCTGGCTTAATAATGAAATTTCAAATATCTTTTGATCAATTATTATTGGTGCCAACACGATTAATCAATTTCTGATTTCTCGAGGGAGGTCTATGCGCATTGCGGAGACGCAACGAGTACCGTGCCAGCAACAACGCCCCTGAGCCAAGTGCAGGCTACATTGCCAGCGAGTGGGCGAGCGAGCTGAACAACCGTTTCTCCTCTTTTCGTACCTTGGAAGCTACGTGAATCAAGCGAATGTGTCGCCCAAAAATTCCAGCGAAGCCACCTTGTTCGCAATCTTCGTTCGCAGTCTCCATAGCTTCAGGTCGCCCGCCAGCCCGCTCGAACACAAGCCCATTAAGTAGTATCCATAGCAAAGTTTCATTTTCCAGTTTTTTTTTCTTGAAGCTTGACGTTTAATTGTTACTTTCCACAATGA
This sequence comes from Parapoynx stratiotata, assembly GCA_910589355.1. Lineage (NCBI taxonomy): Eukaryota > Metazoa > Arthropoda > Insecta > Lepidoptera > Crambidae > Parapoynx > Parapoynx stratiotata. The sequence goes on from OU342457.1 coordinate 12,168,265, forward strand.
ATTAGTAATACTTTGTTTCAATTTAAGACACAATTCCAGTTTTAGGCATTTTGCACATGGAGCAACTTGAAGCAACTATTGCTGATCAAACGAACTTCTTGAAGTGAAGTTCGTTTGATCATCAATTATAAATATTTAATTGCTTCATTCTTCAGATATAATATTAACCATGTAGATGTTAAGAGACCCAGATATGTACGGAGTTGATAATAAGAACCAGTGAATAGGAAGGACAAACGTTTATACTAATTTCAAGAACAATTACAAAAAACATGTTTTTACATATAGAAACATAATGCATAATGATGCTGAACTTTTTGTCATTATTAGCCTTGGAATAAAGTTCTAGCAAAGAGACTCATCGATGACTGGACCGTTATAAAACCTAGCAAAGGTTAAGGAAAAATTGGACCAGCTAGCAGTATTCCTAATAATATCAACGTGGATGAGTGTCTTGTGCCGTGCGCGCTAAACACGCTCGGGTCGACCCCGCTTGTCTAATCTATTGGCTAATAGTCTGAGATGTAGACTTTTGTTTTCTTGAAAGAAGAAAAAGTGATGACTGTGTTATGTCCTTATGTCCTAATAGATTGTTAAAAAATATGGTGAAAATGGTATTAACTGTTTTCTGGTTAGTGCTGAAGATTTTATTTCCAATATAGAAATCCTTAAAACTGAGTATGATTACCCAATCATACTCAGTTTTGATGTTAGTTACGTTTATAAGCAACATTGTTTGCACACGATGAGCAGTGCATAGAGCCAATATTATTATAATACGGAAATTTCTGTAATATTTTTTTCAAGGTTTAAACTTTTATTGGGAACAAATTTGACATAATATGGGCAATTACAATTAGTGGATTTCACGCGATTGCTGCAAGAGGCGACGTTGAAATATTTCTTTCGATAATCACTTGGCAACTACGTTCATCTGCTCCTACGTTATTCCTTAAGAATAAAGATAGGACAGATCGGTGGTTGTTGATGGAGCCATAAGAAGCTCTTTCATTATATAATCAGTAAAAAAAGGTGAATATATGAAAAAGTGAAGACGAACTCCGTCGTCGAGTGGTCTTTACTCAAGGCGTCGCCATCTCGAGAGGTTCTGGGTTCGATCCCCGGTGGGGGCAAATGTTTGGGTGATGAATTTTCAGGCATTTATTCTACAGTCTTGGATGTTTATATATATTTATTCAGGATATTACTTATATTATCTATTAAATATATTTATCCGTCATCTAGTGTCCGTAACACAAGCAGCATTAGTTGCTTAAAATGGGGCTAGTCGATAGGTATTTATTTATTATATATTTTAAATTGATGGTTCAATTATATCAAAGTTTTGTTCAGAAAAATACTGCCACCTTCTTCTTAGCATAGCCGAGTACTGTTTATTTGTATTTTGTTCGAAACAGTTCAACGTAAAGTCAAAAACTTGCCATGGGGATACTTCTTTTAGGGAATGTAATCCTGGGATCATTGCGGCTTTCTGGAAAAGGTAGCTGTGGAGTGGGTGAAGGGATCTGAAACCGGAACAAAAGAGATCTGGGTTAGATTTGAAAAAGACAATTTTCGAACTAAGCATATTTTTAAGTTGCGGATACCATGCTTGTCCGGGCTAACATCACCCAATCATACTCAGTTTTGAAGATTTCTATATTGGAAATAATAAAATCTTCAGCACTAACAAAAAAACAGTTAATACTTTTTTCACCGTATTTTTTAACAATCAACTAGTCCAGCCACAACACCGAACGATTATTTGGTCATCACATCGTTACTCCGAGTACACAAAGACACCACTTTTCTTACTTTCAAGAAAACAAAAGTCTACATTACTAGATGACTATTAGCCAATAGATTAGACAAGCATGGTCGACCCGAGTGTGTTTAGCGCGCACAGTACAAGACACTCATCCACGTTGATATTATTAGGAATACTGCTAGCTGGTCAAATTTTTCCTTATCCTTTGCGAGGTTTTATAACTGATGGCCGTACCGATGGATAATTATTTTTATTCGCACGTGAGTTTTAGAGTTTCCTTAAAGGTTTCGATATGAAAAGATCGTGATCCATAGTACTAATGAAGTACCTATCGTTTGCTCATTTCATCAAGTTCACACATTTTGTACCATTCGTTTTAGTTTCGACATTTCATACTTTTTGTGTTTTTGACCTTTTTGCCCTAATAATAGACCGCATGCCCTAGCTATCTCAAAACATTGGCTACGATTACTGGCTACAATACAAAATACTACAATGGAACTATTTATTTGGTATAAATTTGTTATGCTCGCGACTACTAACTACAAGTACTATTTGATGTTACAAACATTACACATCTCATCAAAATTCCCGTCAGATAGCCCTAGGTTATATTTATAGGTATCGTGGGTACGTAAAGTAGCTTATTTCTTAATTATATCTACATATTTAGTAAATATAGTAACTATTAGTCAAGACTCTACAATGCAAGCCAAGCTTTGTGCAGACTTCGCTAGTAATAAGTTATGGTTAACTTTATGGCAAAATAAATGATTATTATTATTATTTCTTCACTGTGATAGCTTTCCCAGGAATATGCTTATCTGATAAATGATAGCTGAGTTCCCAATATTACTTATTTAATAAGTAGGACTTACTCACATTTTGGAATATCATTATTAGTATCATTGTAACTTTAATCATTCAGTACCATAAATGAGTTTTCTACTCACCTAAATGTCTAGGATCAATTTGAATCTCTGACGGGTATTGTTGTTATTCTGTTCAGTGATAACTAATAATTAAAATTCAATTTGGTTGTTTAACAGGGAGAAAGGCGTGATGATATGTTCAAATTCAATAAAATATGTGACTATGAAATGTATGTTTATCTTTTATAAGATTAGGTTTGAATAATCCTATAAAGCTTGCATACTAAGATAATAGCATAATATTATGCACTTATTATATCCTAACGTATCTTTATATCCTTTTCTGAGAGGTTAATATTGCAACTTTGACAATAATACTGTTGGATTGTAAACATAATTGTAGGAGGAAAGGATGAGGGAATATACCTCCTAAATGGAAGGAATTTTTTGTTTGTGATCACGCCAAGGCAGGATAAGTGAAAGTAGATGAAAAAATAAAAATATCGATTCACTTACCTTTATTTATTTTCTCTAAAAATTGCGTACTTTGTCTTGTAGGTCTAAAGTACTAGGTACATGGTTAATATTATATCTGAAGAATGAAGCAACAAATATAATAAAAATTTAAAGGTTTCCTGTAAAAAGTTAATAGCTGCTGCAACGTTTACGGTTACCGAAATTATATGACAATATGTGAGCACCTTTCTAGTAATTGACTTTTGAAGAAACCGGCAACATTAAAATCCAGTACAATATTTAACACTGGTTAGTTGCGGCAACTAGTCATCATCGATCACAGCATCTAAAAACTGGTTGACGATCACCGGAACTCGAATTGCTGAGTGCGCAGTCCTATTTAAATATTAGTAAACAGCTTTGCCAGTTGCGGTAATATACGTGCATAGCGCCTTAGAAGGGATGTCAGTGGCTGCAAACAGTTCCGTTTAAACAAATATCCTTTAAAGATCAAGCGCCTGCATTTGAAGTTCAATTTGCGATCAAATAAATATTGTTACCATCCTTTTGTTTAACCTTCCCTTCAGGCGCACACTGAGGGATAAAACCACAAATATAGATATTGAACTAATCTTGATATTACTTAACTACTAGTTTCATATAAACCCATACAACTTTAAAAGCTTAGTGATTTATTAGTATTTACTATGACCAATCTTACAGGTAAAATGTTGCTGTACCTCTGTATACGCAGAGGTAAATATCGTTTTTATAGCACCTTAAAACTTAAATTTCCATATTTTTCAACAGTTTTTTATCAGACCGCTATGCCAAAAATCTCACCCCTCCTAGATACGTTTTATTCAACACTGTATCCACCGTTACCCTGGTGATATATTTCCATAATGTCTAAAGTTAATTGTTGCAAGACGATCGACGACGACGACAAGTTAATATTATTTTTTCATGGTGCGTCAATATTTCTCTTCATTAAAATATTCAACGTTCATTGCCTTATCTTGTCTCTACAATAAACAGAAACTTCCTAACAAACATAATGGAAGCCGTAGACAACTGAAACAAAAATAAACTCTTTTAGAATTACAAACCTAAAAAACTATGATAATGTTTATAATGTAAATAGAACTTAAAACAGTAACAATCGTAGTTGCCACAAATTAATGTCTTACTTTTCAGGCAGCTAGGCTTATAATTGATATGTTTTAAATGTATCAATTTAAGCCGAGCTATTTATATCGACACATTCGCACAATTTCATTGCACATTGAAATAAATACGTCGACCCGCTTTAGGCAGCATAGCTAGTATAAGCATCGTTTTGGACCCCCTTCTCTTATGTTAGTAGAAATGTCATTTATGTTTAATAGTACGCGTATTTAAAGGCTATAATAGTGTTTGAAATATTTGTATTTAGAATACCTTCGAGACAGAAGACCAAAGTTTCAGAGTTCAGAACTGTTGCCTTGAGCAAATTTGTAACACGGATTGGCGCACTTGGGCACACTGTTAGAAAGTCACAGAACTCAAACAAGGTTTGATATGTATCCATAGAACAAATTTTGTTTTGATTTAGTTGAGTTTGGATTTTATAACTCTGATTATATCTTATGCAGTCGCGTTTATACACATACATTGTATACTGTTACGCAGATCACATGTGCAGTCACTGCTTGGTGATGCGCGGAATACGGCAGTGGACTGTTTTTGCAATGTTTTTGCCTAGTCTCTGACTAACCATTAGGGATAACAGTCGGGAGTATTTGTATGTGTATGTACATTGTATAAAACAGTCTGTATGCTTTTAAACTAGATCTTGTAAACTTACGCAACGTATTTTGATACAGTTTTTTTTGATAGATGGAGTGATTCAAGCGGAGGATATATAAATATAAATAAATGAATCAGCATTAAGCCTTGCACCCGCGCGAGGCCGAGGCGGGTCGCTATACATTTATATATAATCCTGACTGTATATATAACTTTCGTAAAAGTCTACTCAAATGATTTAGAAACCAGTTTGATTAAATTTTTGGGTAATATTTTAGTAAACTTTCGACTAAAGTGATAAAAAGCTTTAAAAGCCTCCTTTTAGTAAAACGATTTAATACAAATTAATTTTTTTTTTTTAAATAACCTCGAAAAGTTTTAGGGAAAACCGGTACTTCTTGATTTATGATTGAATTGATTATGTAATGCGAAGTAATTATTTGGGCAGCAAAAAAATATTTTGTCAGCAATTGAGGCGGCAAAATAATAATTTGGGCAGCAGCGGAAACATTTGGGTTATGTTTTTATTCAGGCAAAAAATATCATGCTTGGTTGGGTTTTGTTTTTTTATTAAAAAGTCTTAGGTTGGCGATGAGTAAGGCGACGAGTGGGTTATGTTGACATAAACCATGCAAGAAGCAAATTAAGGGCGTTTCTCACATAAATATACATGTGCATCACTTTACATTGAAAGCGGCGGTAGCCGAGTTGGGATGGGCGGGGCACTACTTGTTCGAGAGGCCACGGGAATCGCGGGTTCGATCCCACCGCCTGTACCACAGAGTTTGAAAAATACTTATGTACAAGTCTTTGTAAACATCGCTTGCCTCACATTGTGCCCGGTGCATAGCAACATGCTCGCCACGTGTTACATGTGGACTAAACATATTGGGTCCTTACCTATGAAATTGGTGTTTTTTTTTCTCTCTTAGTATTTTGTCTGTAACTATTAAGATTCAGAGTATTCCTAAAAACATAATTACCTCGTCTAAAAATAGACTATATTTTTAAGCTCTTTTGATTTGTTTTGATAATTTGTTGTAAGTTTAATTGTGTTAAAATTGGACACGGAGACCACTCTTTTTAAGTGCCTCCCGAATACATCATTTTATTTGCATTCACTTAAAAACGATAAATAATTTTTATGAAGTGTGATATTACACATATTACTAAAGCTTGTCTAATAATACATGCCAAATATTATTATCTCTGGATTTGTCATTGTGAAGAAAACTGAAAGAATTTTAGTATGGAAAATGCAGAATTCCCCAAAATTTCCATACAAAACATCAATTAGGACCTAATATTTCGCGAAATATGGGCGTTTACACCTCTGCCTACCTCTTCGGGGAAAAAGGCGTGGTGATATGAATGTATAACAGATAATGTTTACCACACTAAGTATTAAAATTGCTTGCATACATTGAAGTCAAAAAGTCGAAATCACGAAATGTCTATTAATTTCGTATCAATTTGATTGATCATAGATTATACCCAAAGATTATACCTAACTTTTCTTTGATATTTCAGTATTTTTTAATTATAAATAATTTAAAAAAATAAACTCAATCTATATTTTTTTAAATAAAATTTTGTCATGTTATTCCTAAAATTTCTGATTATAATTTCACTTTTGTCTGAATGACGTTCAAACAATCATTTTTGATAACTGTCATTTCTTTATTTGTCTTTTCCATACTTCATATTTATTATTAATTTGAAATGAAATGTCATAGACTTTATTGAAAACAGAATGATACAGAATCTAATTTGAAAACTGATAAACATTTTCTAACCGCGACCGTACATATTTTTCATTTCACGATGTTTAGATGTTTAGGGATAAGAGCGTTATAAAAAACAACATTCTTTAGTGATATTATGAATAACAATTTGCGTAAACATCAAATATGAACATCGCCTGTACAGTTAACTAGTACAACATAGCGGCACAAAAAATAATGATTTACTTGCTTGATCCACAGTTAATTAAATTTTGGATAGTACTCAGCTTTTCAAAATTGAAGGATTGGCACAAGAGAGAGGAGGCTTATGCGCTGCAGTGGGCGGTAACGAGCTGATATGATGATGACTAGCTTTCCAAAATCTTATTAAATGTGGATCAGCAATATACTGCTTACATAGATATTCCCGCCTCGGCTACCTAAAAATATTGACTCCTGCTCTGCTTAGAATAATATAAATTGCTGACCAATTTAGAATTATTTGCTGATATGAAAAATGATTGTAACCAGGATTTTATCTATATTCTTAATTAGTAACCTCATTCATTTACTTCTGCAAAACAAAACAAAGTGCAAAACAGAACAAATAATTAAATCTAAATAGATTCAATTGTTTGTCCAATCCGATTCAATTCTTCCTTTATTTTAACGTCCTTTATTTATTTAGTCTGGACTGAACACATTTAAGTTCTTTCGTTAGTAGGGACACGTAACTTGTGTATCTAATAATAAAAGACTCAAAGTAAACCTAGACATATTGTTACAAACGTGTTAATTATAACTATTTGAAATAAATGTATAATTTTATAATTTAGTGGAATAATTAATCATTTAAAAATAATATGAAAGAATGTTTCGTTAGTTAATTTTCGTTTCATTACTGGGTGAACAATTGATCAAGCAATCGAACTTCAATTGGTTAAGAGCACAACACTAGTTTACGTTCTCCTTAAAATAGTATCCCTCTAAATGTCAGGCAGATCCATTGTATTAAAAAAGTTTAAATCAATATTTTGCATAATAGATCTAATAAAGAGGTCTCTGAATAAAGGCATTTCGAAAATTCTAAATTAAACAATATTTTTTTGCGCGTTGCAAAATAATTTATAATGCTAAAGATGCAAGCAGTAAATCTTATTAATGATAATGTTAGATTTCATAATTATATTAGATTCCTGAATTATACATTATTTTTAGTGTTGGAAATAAAGAAGACCGAGCAATCTTTTTACTAACAGTTTAAATAATGAAAAAATACCAGATAACGCCAAAAAGAATATAAAAGCCATTAAACATAAATATATCGAACGTTAAGCAATGGCAACCATTTCTACCATCCGCATTGATAGCCCAGTCAAATCAGGGATTTACCTGGGAATGAGAGATGATAAACTAAGACATGTTCTAAAATTTTTCCCGAAAGCCAAATAAAATCTAGTGTCTGCGTCAGAGCCAAATGTAAAAAAAAGACACGTTTTCGTGATTATCTCGTTTTCTACAATTCCAATGATGTTAACGTTTATGTAAGTGTTGAAAAGCACAAACTTTGCGACAACTTTGGTCATGAAATTATTTTCATATGCTCAATTGTTTTTGAATTAATGACTAAAAACTGATTGCAAATCACCGTCAATCCCGGAAGGGATAATAACCAAAAGATTCCTGTTATCCATAGCCCAGAGTATTTAGGATCCTTTAGGTTTTCTTTGCCCATCAACAATAGTACCGATATTTATAATTAAAAAATGTTGGGTTCAGAACGTAGACTGGGATACAGAACCGCCAGATGGCTGCAACAAATAGATTCACTTAGTTCATGTCAAATACCACGCAGGCTTAGTGATTTCGATTTATCGGTTAATCGCAATAGTATTCACGTGTTTTGTGACGCCTCTAAGTTTGCGTATGCTTGTTGTATCTTCTTAAGATCCGAGTATAAAAACAGAGTATCTGTAAGTTTGATTATGGCTAACTCTAGAGTAACACCCACTAAAGCCGTCACTATACCCAGAGTAGAATTATTAGGTGCTTTGATGGCTTCTAGGTTAGTTTGCGAAGTAAGAGATAGTCTGCAAATAGTTTGTGATGAGGTCTTTTGGGCTGATTCTACTGTGGTGTTAGCATAGATTAAGCGAGGAACAAGGTTTAATGTGTTTGTAAATAATAGGATTAAGGAAATAGTTAGTAGGACCAAGGTTAAGGATTGGCGTCAAATCAAAGGTGATATGAATCCAGCCGACTTACCTTCTCGTGGATGTAGTCCTCAGGTATTATTGGATTCAAAATGGTGGGAAGGCCCTCAGTGGTTAAAAGAATGTAGCGAAAATTGGCCCCAATATAGTGAAGTTGGTGATGAAAGTGAGGTTATGAAAGAGGTGACTAAAACTTCACTTTCAGTTCTCGAGGAAGAGTTATTTTCTAGCCGTTTGTTATATTTTAGTTCCTTTTTTTAAAACAGTTAGAATAATAGGTTGGTGTAAAAGATTTATATTCAACAGTAGCAACAAGTGTAAAAGAGATGGTCACTTGACGGCGGACGAATTACAGCAGGCAGAAAGACAAATATTTAAGGTTTTACAGCGTGAGAGCTTTGGTAGTGAAAAGCAAAAGAGCCTAAAGCTTCAATTGTATAGAGATGACAAAGGATTATTACGGGTAAAATCTCGCTTGACTTTCAGTGGATGTGTAAATACTTTCGTTTCACCTATTCTGCTTCCCAAAGGGATCATCATAGAGCGGTTTCTGGTTTACAAGCATATAGAGTATCTTCACGCCGGCTCTCAAACGCTTACAAAATTACGCGAATCTAACTGAATTATAGGTTGTAGAAAATTAGTTAGTAAGATAGTAAAGGCATGTATAGTATGTAAGAAATTTAGTGCGAAAGCATATAGTGCTCCCGTGCCTCCTTACCGGCTGATCGAGTGAAGTGTAGTGCCCCATTCGAGGTAACTGGCACTGACTTTGCAGGCCCCTTGTACCTTAGAAGTGGAGAAAAATGTTGGATTGCTCTATTCATGTGTGCTACTTACCGTGCAATGCATCTAGAGCTGTGTTGCTCGCTGTCCACTGAAGAGTTTCTGTTGTCATTAAGAAGTTTTTGAGCTAGAAGAGGGCATGTGAGAGTTATTTATAGTGACAATGGGTCAAATTTTAAAGGTGCTGCCAATATTATAGATTGGAAGGAAATGGAAGTGAAGTGTGGCAGTAAGCTTGCTTGGCGATTTATTCCTCCAGCAGCACCTTGGCGAGGAAGGTTTTGGGAGCGAATGGTGCGCACGGTTAAGGAAATTTTAAGAAAGCTGTTAGAGAAAGCCTCTTTGAGATTTAATGAGTTGGCAACTGTGCTTTGTGAGTTAGAAAATATTGTGAACTCACGCCCGCTGACTTATGTTGCTGATGACTCGGAGAATATTCAACCGCTTACGCCAGCGAACTTTTTGTTGTTTCCTAAGCTCTCTAATAGCGACTTAGGGGTAGAGCTTTTAGATAGTCAAACATTGTCATCACGATGGCACTATTTGAAAAAGTTATGTACGGATTTAAAGCAAAGATTTCGTAGTGCATATTTATGTTTATTAGTTAATAAGGATAGTAAGACACTACATACAAAGGTAATACCGGGCGATGTGGTGCTTGTGGGATATAATGATCGGAAACGTGTGGAGTGGCCTCTCGGCTCGTGATAGAAGTATTGAAAGGGGCGGATGGGTATAGTAGAGTTGCATGTCTGAAAACTGCATCTGGGGAACTTCTCAAATCTTTTCCGACAATTTACCCCCTAGAATTATGCTGCGTAGATGCGCATGTCATGAAACGGAGCAATACAGAGCAGCCGCCACTCCAAAAGGGTGTTTTGATGCAGAGTCGATTAAGACTCGTTCCGGTCGATCTGTCAAAGTGCCTGATAGGTTTACGTTTTAGTGTTATGTTGTAATTGTTTGTGTTTTTTGTATCTTGTGTAGGTATAAGTGTTTAAGTTTTACTTATGGCGCAATGTTAGTAGATATAGCAAAGTGATGCGTATGCGCCATCGTGGGAAGGATGTTGATAAATGAACCTCTTAAGAGTATTTTAAATGAATTGTCATTGATTTTTGATAATGACGTTATGAATTGTCAAATATATTGTATTAGAATTTTCCTGAACAAATGTGGTTTTATTGTTTGAAATTTTGTGCTCTACAACGCTTTCATCATCGTGAACATCATTGGAATCATAACAGAAGAGATAATTAAGAAAAACTATTTTTTACTTGGATCCTGAATAACTAATGATGCCGACTAATGTCTGAGTTTGTTAGACTTTTGAGACTACTTTTAACTTTACTTTTTTTAACCGCCTCTCTGGTCTAGTGGGTAAACCACCATCACCACCGGGTGCTGATCACGAGGTCCAGGTTCGATTCCCCATGGGGGCAGAAGTTTATCTGCTCGGTTTGGTTGGTGGTAGGGCTTCTAAGCCCGCCTGGCTAGCTACCACCGTCTTACCTAAATTTGTCGCCATAATAACGCTGTTTTAAGCATTGTTGTGGTCCGGCAATCAGAGGTAAGATAGCCAGTTCCTTAGTTGTTAAGGATTACAGGTGATGCTCACTTCCACCTTCGGCCTTATCGTCACTTACCATCAGGTGAGATGTAGGCCAAGAGCTTACCTGTCCTATGTAAAAAAAAACTTTTTGAACACCAAAATAAGGTGACCACGAGTTTCCGTCTTATCATTTTGGCTTATTGGACTGGGCATGGTTGGGCTGGACTGGGCTCTTCATGTAGGAAGGCCGCTGGGACCTGTATAGACCGGTGACGAACGAGCGAGTGATTAGTGGGCGTAAAATAACAACGTCTTCATTTATAAACTTGATTCTAAATGCCAGTTAGAGGCAAAACTAATCACCAATGGAATTAAAACACGGATGACAAACATTAGGTGCCCTTAAAAGCGACTGCATAATCAGCAGACAGACATTTCCGTCCAATAACTAGGTCTAGGACATTAGAGCAACCACATTGACTATTTAAATGAGCTAGATCGATTCTAAATCTTTGAAGCATTATTCGAGGACTGAATGGGTACAGTGTATGTGCTTACGTATCCCTGCGTTGATTCAGAACATTTTTACACTAATAACAGTACATACACTAATATTAGCTCTTTCACGAGTCGTTTGGCTTGGTTCACGGTACATATCAAGTTTGCCTAAAGATGGTGTTATACTGTAGTATAATTTAATCTTCAGTACGTCTTGCAGTGTTATTACACCCTCTTATTAGGTTCTCAGAGCTAACAAAGTTTCCTCGGCAGACAAGATCTGGAATCCGAACCTACACGGGATCTCTAATTTTATACAAATTCTCAAAACGATGGCCGATATAAAGTTACGTATTATTTTTCTCGTAAATATTATTATAGCATAAACAAATAAGTATACCAATACTCGTACATAAAGATAATGATAAATTATATTGGGTCCTTACCTATGAAATTGGTATTTTTATTCTGTCTTAGCAATTTGTCCGTAACTATTAAGTTTCAGAACATTCTTATAAAATAATTGCCTCTTCTAAAAATAGACCATATATTTGAGCTCGTATTATTTAATTTGATAATTTTTTGTAAGTTTAATTGTGTTAAAATTAGACACAAAGACAATTATTTTAACTGCCTCCCGAATACATCATTTGATTTGCATTAACATAAAAACGATGAATAATTATTATCAAACGTGTTCACACACATATTGCTAAAGCTTGTCTAATGATACATGCCAAATATTATTATCTCTGGATTTGTCGTTGTGAAGAAAACTGATAAAATGTTAGTATGTAAAATGCAGATATCCCCAAAATCTCCATACAAAACACCAATTTCATAGGTAAGGACCTAATATTTGTGATTTGTTATCTTCTCCATTCATTCTTCTTACACTACACATCCATTAAATAGGTACACTTCAAAATTTTATAATTGTCGAATGTAGACGATGGTTTCACTCTGTTTTACAATAATTTTCTAGTCGAAAGATTCTATATTTTCCTGATTCAGAAAATGCAAGCTATAAAGATGTTTGGTAAATAAGTTGAAGGTATTGACCAAAAACGCGACAATAATGGGTAGGTTAAAATATGTAACAGTATATTACACAATAAATGATTTGCAGCGGTAGCCAAGTTAAGAAAGACGCACTCACTACTCATGTCATGAGGTCGCCGGTTCGATCCCACCGTCTGTAATGTTGAATAAAACTTAAGTATAGTTGATTGTAAATATCGCTTGCCTCACACTGTGCCCGGTGCAAGGCTCTCCTGTTACATGAGGGCTTTAACATGTCAAGCGAAATGTTGGTGTTTAACACCTCTGACTACCCCTTTGGGGGAAATATGCTGTGATTTAAAACATGTTCAAAAATAGGAGTCTTTTACAAATAAATAATCATAAAAATTTCACAGATTGTTTACACGTTCCTAAACATGTGATAATAATAATAAAAACTTTATCAAATGTGATTGTTAAAATTGAAAAATTTTCATGTGGTGGTTTGAGTTAGTAAAAAATTACGTTTTCTTTCGTTCTTGGATGGCTGACCAAAATTTTGTAATTTCGAGTCTGGAGCTACGTACTGTGTCATCATGGTGGTGTTACTCCACGCGTTTCTTCCAATAAATAGGTTCCATTTAAATAGGCCTGTGCCCAGCAGTGGGACGTACGTAGGCTGTTGGAGAAATATCGACATCTGTTAAATGTATGCATATGTCCACCCTAAGATTTAAGTTAATTCGTCAAATGTCGACAATGATCCATCCGCATCTGCCACGGACCCTCGTCATTGTCATTGTTGTCAAACTTAGGTATCATACGTGTGGATGGTTTTAAAACTAAAAACAGAGTCGTTGGAATTCTTCTGAATTTATTAAAAAATATTAGAACGAATCATTTTGCGTTGCGATGCGTTTGTATTATTGCATTCCTAAACTGTACTCTAAATGTGCTTATCGTCCAAGACAACAAAATTGTGTCTCCCGTCCACAGAAAATGAGTTCTTTGTTTGCAATCTAGAAACAACAACGGTGAACTCCACCAAGATCCGTGAAGGATCTTGTGTTACCAAATGGAATCAGTATCTAAATTTGACGAGCCAAGTTAACGTACCAGGCGAAATATAGTTAAGTTTTATCACTTTATACTTTATCACCTCGTAACATTTAGTCACTTTTGTATCTATTATGACATTTTTGGTAGGTACTGAATATTTTCGCCGAATATTATTATAGTACCCTACTCATATGGTAAAAGTCAATAGTTTTATATTATAACTATAAAACCGGTTAAATAGAGTTAGAATATAAAACTACACAGTAAAAATGACTTTTATTTATAACCTTACTGAAATAACTTATGAATTAAAACGATTAAGGTTCTATATTAAACAAACTCAAAAGAAGAAGAAAGGAATAGGTACTTATCCTCTCTAAATACGTAGATATCCGGTTTACGTAAAGAACGATATTGGTTTTCATAGCTCGTTATTAAACAATCCTAATAACGTGTCACGTTATCATGAAGCATTTTTTTATAAATAATTTATTGATAAAGTACCAGTAATGAAAGAAACTATTATGATAAACGTGTTTCATGTTTGAAAGTCCATTGATTATTCACCCATTTCGATACTATTTGATAACTTTCATATAGGTACAAGCATATAACTAAAACAATAAATACAAAAAACATACAGCAAATCATGAGAGGTATTGATAGATGTCGTTTAGTTTCAACTCGTAGCCAAATCGTAGCGTAGATTCTGTTAGCTTCTAAATGTCAAATGTGGTTACCGTAAAGTACGGACGCTTGTAGCCAAGTGTCGTATCAATACAACATATTTGAAGTTCGAATGAGCACTTTTTAGTGTATCAAATTATTTGTTAAGTAAACGTGTAACGGCGACATAAGGCTCGGCGCAAACGGGCCACCGACCACAGCCACAGTGGCCAGCGACAAGCTTTTTCATACATTTTATTAGAAACAGCGCACAAATGTTGCCGGTGGCAGCTCGCTACATAATACATAATAAAACTCGCTACATAATAAAATAAATGAAATATTGTCTCAACTGCTTGTCGCTGGCCACTAGGGGCTTTGGCCGGTGGCTCGTCTGCGCCGAGCCTAAAGCGGGTGCATAGCGCGGGCGGGCGGCCGCGGCCGTGGCGCGAAGGCGGGTGCTCGAGGCGCGCGGGGCCAGTCGCCCGAGAACCCGAGGCGCGGGCACCGCTCCGTTGCGACCCACCATTAATAACATTTAACACCTCACAATACCTTATTCGAAAACACTATCCAGATAACAGCCAGACGATCATATTATTAACTTTACAGTGCCAGTGCTTTGTGAATGTACACCTGCTCTGACACTTAACGTGTTACTCGTAGTGTTCTCGACTCAAACATAACTTAGTTCGTGTATGCAACTTTTAAATTGTGATATCTTTGAATTTGTAATTACTTAATAAGTTTATTTAATAGTGATATCGAATCTTTAGTTTTAACGTATCAACAACTTTCCGGAAGCACTCGGATATATCCACTTAGACATAAATCATGTTGAGTGTTGGCAAATGTATATCAAACAATAAGACCAACATTTTGCAGAGCTCAATAGGTTTTATAGTTAATAGAAGTCTGCTAATGAGGTAAATTTACCTACTGTCCTCAAAAAATTCGTTCATTACAACTTTGTATGTGTACATAACTCCCGATAGTGTAGCAAGAATGAGGTCATTATTTGATTCGTGAATGTACCAGGGTTGGACAACAGTGAAATACAAATAAAAAATAACTACAAAGCACTAAGATACGTTTATAATTATCAAGATTGTTCCTGAGATGCACTGAAGAGACCCATTACTGCGATGGCAGCCGTTAGCCGATATAGTTCATATAATTGCTTAACCGGTTGGGACAGTTATGATAAGATTCCAAGGTAAATAAAATTATTATTATTTATACTTTTTACGTGTTGTTTTGTCACACCTTTTTTCACAATCTAACTTATTTCCGTATTCTTCTATAAACTTTATTGATCCTGTATGTAAGTTTTCTATAACCATGACAACATTTACAAAAAACTAAGATATTTCAATAACCAGGTCTAAGAAAGAGTAACGAAAAAAATTATTGTCACGAAGCAAATATTAGTTGACCTGATAATTTACAACATTATTTACTGAAACTTTAACCATGTTCAATTGCCGGTTAGGTGTGAGAGTTGAAAATATTTTTCATCATCAACAACCAATGCTCGTCTACTGCTGGACGTAAGTCACGCCACCGTTCTCGATTTTCGGCCGTTCTCATCCAGCCCACTCCAGCTAACCTATGACCTAAATACCAATATTAGTTTAGCTAAAATCGACCCAAAAAAACCCAATGAAGTCAGAGTTCACCACGAGTATACTGACACATTTGATTGATGTATACGTGTTTATAGATTTCTATCAATAACTTAAAACTTTGCGGTCAATGTTTATCGGTAGGTCCTCGTTCGGAGATCTACCAACATTGGGTGATAGTTTAAAAGCTTTGGTTTCACCTTAGATGCGTGAACAAAACATTGTCCCGCATTGATTAAGCGAATCATGTAGTTACTTTTGATTAATAAAAACAAACAACGTGTTTGTTTACCCGAAAAAGAGAAACATGCCACGCTTCGCCTATTATGTTTATGTATCAAGGGACAAGCCTGTTGCTATTTACCGGTCTCAGTAATAATAATGATTCATATAATCGACTAACTTGAATCATCCATCACTGTCCAGTCTTATCGCATTACTTACCTATTGCCAACTCGTTAAAAATTAACTTAAGAAAAATAAAGGTTTTTGGCGGCATTCAACTATGGCGGACGTGATTTTTATTTCGATGATTGTAATATTGTACGGAGTGGACATTGTTACGTAAAATCTGTGTAGTTTTGTGTAATAAGTGTCTGTGATGATGTGCAATGTGGAGGATAATCGAAATAAACGTCAAGTGGTGTGAAAACTGATGAGTTTTTTATCGTGGTAATCCACCTCATCCAAGTAGCACCACAGTGTCTGCCATCGATCGTTTGACGCCAAACTCTCCCAAGATGCATTGAAATGCATTACACTAGCATTTTAATGCAAACTACTGAAGAAATATACACTGAAGACTTGGCTGTATGGGCTGCGTTCCCTTTGCCTTCCCTACATGGGAGAATTTTACAACGAAAAATAAATTGTAATCATAATTACTAAAAATTATTCAGACTTGTGACAGTAGACCAGAAATGACCATATTGCTGGTCGGTTAGACTAAGAAAAAGCAAAACATCGACATCCCAAAGACATCTGCAACACCGGAGGTATCTAAATAAGACAACGGTGCCAGAGACATAAAAAAATCCTACGAAACGCACCTTTCTTGCGCTTGCAACAAAGTAAAACAGAATGTAAAAAGTGGGTAACAGGCAAACACTAATGCATACATGGCCAGTATGCTAAAAGCATTAGTGTTTACCTGATCGTATTTTAGATTAATGGACTTTAGATATCATACGTAATTTTAATTAAACTCATTAAAGCCAAAAAGTGCTTTCAGAAGTTATTTAACACACTTATTTTTCTTGTTAATCCAGTCTTGATGTGCAACTTTGCAATGAAAAAGATTTGGAATTTTTAAAAGAAATCGGTCTATTATTTCTCTGCCTATTATATAAGAACAACAAAATACACACATCAACAAAATCTAGGGATATTTATTAACACATCACTTTGATGATATCTTTCATCAAATATCATAAAATCGATGAAGAACCTGATACTATTAATGAAAGATTTATAGGTAATTTTAAAGTATTTAACAAAAATTAATAAAAATCTAGATTTATTTCACATGTTGTTTTTCATTAATCGTTGAAAATATGTATTACAAAAAGCCTAATTTCTTATGAAATTAATTTCTTCTCATGAAATTATTAAAGATCCGATTAAATATGATACTTAATAACCGGTGTTGCCCTATCAAAAATAATTACATACACAACTACATCGATTGTTTACACTTGAAAAGAAAATAATCAATAGCCAATCCCATAGCTTATAGCGGCGACGGGCTCACCACCTGTCACGCTGAGTGCAGTCACACCTTGGTGATGTGCGGACTATGGCAATGGAGTACTTTTGCCTAATATCTGACTAACCCAAGGATTAATAGTAGTGATTATTTATATTTAGATGATGTGTGAAAAGATAATGCCAACGCCTAACTGCGGTATATGGTTCCATGTTTTTGCTAGTGTGTAAGTGAAAAATTTATCATAGCTCATCGTTGTAATAGTCTACATAGTACAGAGTAGAGACAGGATCAATTTCTCCAAATTACTGCCTAAAGACAGATCAATATCTCAACGATGCAAGCTGGTATAAAGGCTCCAGGAGGACCACCAGCTGCTGGTAAGCAACCAAACTGTCTGAATGAGGTTGTTTGGACTTGGTTTTAACCGCTGTGTTCCAGCATATCGACGTGTCAATCGCGGCCGGCGGCTTTCGTGGGTTTTGTAGCGTTTATTACGAAGTGACAAATTCAGCTCGTTAAATAACCTGAAATCTAGGCATATGATTGCTCAGAAATACCACAAGGAGCTAGAAGAGTCTGTAGTTGTCACACTAAGAGTCTAAAAGGGCTAGGAATTTCCACTCATGCACGATAATGCTCCTTCCCATGCAGAGCGGCTGGTATCGGTATTTTGTAGTATTCGTATTTTGTCACACAAATTTTCTAAGATATTTGAAAAAATTTAAGAAAACATTATGTAATACCAAATAGAAACATGTTTTATTAAAGACATTTAAATTACCTATAATGCTCACATTTATTGTATACTAAAATTTTTAATATGTTTTTAGATATTTGATGTTATATAAATATCCACAGATTTTTTGGATATGTGTACATCAATTATTTACAATTTTCTTTGCATGAGTTTTGATTTTATTTGGGTTTGTATTAGTTTCGGAATTTTTAAAGGCAGTAATGAAGATACGACCCTACTTTCTAGGAATTAATAGATGCAAATAAACCTGTCTTTCTAGCCAAAGTTAATTTTAAAAAAAAACTCGTAATTATTACACTACACAAATATGTGCCATCTGCTAACCTTAAACAATCATTCCAATAGAATCCGCTTTACAGTTATTTCAGGTGTGCATAGTAATTTCCTTTTTTAGTTCTGACTAATCATAATTATGCCTTAATAATCTAAGTGGCCTACAAACTGAATAGGTAAATTACGCTGGATTCCGTCCTTTATTTATGGAATGGGTCGTATAACGGCCAAACATCCCATAAATTAATTATGAAAGAAATCTTGGTATAAAGTGTTTATTACCCTTTGACTGTGAATATAAATATTCATGTTTAGAGAAAAAGGGAATTTGTATTTTGAACAAAAAAACATACATACAACAACAAAAATAGTCTTAAAGACTATTTTTTATGGGTCGTTGAGTGGTCAATGACTTGACTGTTGCTTCAGATAGCCCTTTCTTGGTTTTATTTGGTATCAATCAATAAAAAATTTTTTTGTTTCTTAGGCCAAGCTTGGCACTTAAAATCGTCAATATTTTACATATTTATCTTAGAAAACTAAAACAATGCAGTATTAAAGTTCATTACCACGAGAGCTTGTAGCAAGTACATCCACATCGCTTTGACTGTGGTTGTAATTGATACAAGCGACCGGATTCCGAGAGTAAGGCTTTTCATGAGAACAACCCGCGAAGAAACTCAATAAATAGCTTATCAATGGCCATAACAAATAACAATAACAAATGGCCACTTTTTAAATAGCTTATCATATAATTATTGACAGTATTAAAATATTTTTATCTACACTCATGTTATAGTTCATTCATCATCTGTTCATTCATAAAAACGAAAATTAAAAAATGGAAACTGTATCATAATGATTATTATGCAACAGGTGGACACTACAACACTTATTTTTCTTAAAAACGCACAAAACATTGGCAAATTTTTTCCAGGCAGCC
This sequence comes from Parapoynx stratiotata, assembly GCA_910589355.1. Lineage (NCBI taxonomy): Eukaryota > Metazoa > Arthropoda > Insecta > Lepidoptera > Crambidae > Parapoynx > Parapoynx stratiotata. The sequence continues at coordinate 12,187,955 of OU342457.1, forward strand.
AACAATAGATAAGATTAATTATTTTTTTTGTTTTATTTCTTTGAATAATGAATGTTGATAAAGTAGTGTATGCAACTGCACATAACTCGGTATTAAACACTCGCGTGATACAATTAAAAAACTCGCCAAGGCTCGTTCTTTAAATCCACGCTCGTGTTTTAATCACCTATATTATGTGACAGTTACATAAACTACTATTACATTATTTTCTTAATTTCTATTAATCCATAAAAATAACATAATGATAACGGTAGCAAAAAACTATTTCCACACTATTTTATCCTTAAGATAATCTTCGACTTTATAATAACCTTTTTTCATTAAAGTTTTTCTTTAATATAGGATTTGTAACACAGCAACTTTTACAAATTATTACGATCGCTCATGCAGTAGTTCCGGACACCGCCAACAGATGACGTCACCAGTACGCTGCATCGCGCTCACGTTTACCACCGAATATGAAACTGAAACTTACCACTTTTTATTTTCTTCGTCAAGACATATTGGTTATAAATTTTAAATAAGTTTTTGTAATCATGTTATTCATTACAATCTAGTATGCTATCGTCAATTCACTATAATTAATCAGTTAAAGTTTCTAAATAGGATGCACTTAACCTGTAGAAAAGATGATAAAGTAATAAAGGTGATAAAGCAAACTGGTACGGAACCATGGGACCGTACTTGGACATGTTCGCAGCGTATCCACTGAGGACCAATGAACTGCGCCTGGGACATAACAACATGCCTATAACAAAGGCAGATGGTGTTCATAAGAGTTTTCCAGTGTCCAAGTACGGTTTATCTGGGGCCCACCACGTCTTATTAGAAGGGACATCTTTCCCGCCAGAAAGGAGGTCTTCCATCGTCCAGAGTTTGGGTCCTATGACCGCTTGGCTTTGTATGTTGCGCAGCGAAGGGGTCTATAGGAATAAGTATGCAGCCGCTATGAAAAGGGCAATGTCTCACATCCCTTGTATCGATGACATGATCGAAATTACCAAAAATACGAGACAGGCGTCTGAGATATCTGCCCTAACAACCCTTGTGGCAGAGATCCTCCTTATAACTACCTCAAGACAACAGGCAACCAGAATGTTTTTTCCCTTGACTCTTTTTAGTTATGTTTGGAATTTACACCAGGAGCCGCGCGAGTTTAGTGACTTTTTCAGCACCACAGGTGCTGGCGGCTGGTATACTTACAAAATTGCAAGTGAGAGCCAGCAAGAGTTCTCTGTGTGTGGAAAAATGGAGGTAGAGAAGGCCTCACAGATCGTATTCCATAGTATCTTTGGTACCTACAAAGAGGACCTCTCTGTTCTAGCCCCCGTTACCTCTTTAAATCGATGGTATACAAGAGAGGAAATGGGTACCTGTTTTAGACAACAGGGGAGTGTTGGTGCAGTCACCAGGGTTGAGCTCCCGAAAATTCGATATTACTCAAAGATGTCATGTGCCAACCAAAGCGGACTGCTTTCTGGTGTCTATAATCAGGTGGCCACTGTCCCGTGTTTTAGCGGTAAGAGAATACATAAGTTTGACGAGACTTTTTTCGAACACATCGAAAAGAAGAGAATCATGAGTGTAACCGGTAAGACCATTTCACAAATAGTTGGTATACTAACCAGCACACTGGAGGAATTGCACACTACACTAAAAAGGGATCAAGGGAAATTGCAAATGGGCACCACCAACTGGCGCAGTATGGAGAGTCTCGCTCTAGGCGTCCCAGGCTCTGAAGTGGACATTACCATAGAGGGCTCGGGAAAGATGTTCCTTGGAAAGAATTGAACCTCTATTGTGTTTTACATTTGTCCTTTGTTCCATTAATGATTCGATTTTTTAGTGTCACAGATAGTTAATGGCTTCTTTCTCCACTTCTTTATGTCTTAGGTGTATTAATTTGATTTTTTAGGAAAAAAAAAAAAAATGCGTGAGAACGTGAAAAATATAATAAAAATGGGAAAAATACGACCTTTTCAGCAGATGACATATATTCGAAGACAAAAAACTTTGACAACAAAAAATTAAGAAACAAAATAAAAGGTATCAACAAAAGAGTTTTTAACATAACCATCTTCACATTTTATAAGAACATTTGCCATAATTCGATAGCCAAAATAATGTTTACTGTCCTAATTTGTTTGGTTGCGTCATAACATGTTCAAGTAGCCTGAAAATCATTAAAACGTGTTATTTTTGTGAAATCTTGTGATTCCAATGAGATTCCGACAGCAAATTGTTCGCGGAAACTTTCCGTATTGAATTGTCAATTTAAATGTCAGATTCTCTGGATCCGATAGTCCTAAATCGCTCTTGTTTCGAATTCGAGCGGAATGGGCGTGTCCGCGCTTGCTGATTGGCCTAGCTAGATGCGTTGCAAGGTCAAATGGATTCAAATGGTTATTGCTTCTGGTGTTTAAATTATGACAGTCGTTATTTTTCTTAAATGTGTGGTTATGTTCGTATACATATACAATATATTCATACATGTATCGGGAGCTTTGAATAAATCTCTGAGTGAGTCCCGTGGCTTGAGTCTGTAGACGGCTCGTACAGCTTGTTTTTGTATGATAAAAATAGTATCAATATCAGCTGCTGACCCCCATAACAACAATCCATATGATATTACGATATAATATTAGTAAGGTAAACAAGCCTTGCCGTTTCGATGTCAGACAAGAGACAGACAAGAGAATTTTTAACTGCAAAGGCAGAGCCAAGTCTTTCTAATAAAGTCAATATGTGCGAATTTTACTGTAGACGTGAATTCCTTAAAATAATTCCTAAAAATAGTGTGGACTTAACACACCTAACGCCTATTTTTTTTTGGGTCGACTTGTCTTTTTTATTTATTTGGTAAAGAAAACATTATACATTTTGTTTTCTTCGCGTTTAAACATAGGTTAGTATTAATAAGCCAACTGATCGCTTTACCAACGGTGCTATTTACATCATCATAATTTTTGTCATACCAATTAAATTCAAAGTTTAATGAAGTTTCATTTGCAAGTAGTACCGTTTTACATAAATCTTTAGTGTGGAACGCCAGATCACTTACTTATATACATATATTAAGAATAACAGAGGTCCTAATATTAACCCTTTAGGGACACCCATCAACATTGGGGTTCCTGAAAACTAACTTTATTAATAACAACTGTTTGACTTCTATCGCTTAGATACGACACTATTAATTTTAGCGAATTTGCTGATACAGCATAAGGTTTTAATTTACATATAAATGTTTTATGGTCAACACAATCAAAAGCTTTGGACAAGTCACAGAAGATCCCTACAGCATCTTTCTTATTCTCCCATGCATCAAGAACAAGCTTCATTAATGCGATTTCGGCGTCCGTTGTGTTTCTTCCTTTAGTAAATCCAAACTGTGAATTATGAAACAATTTGTTTAATGTAAAGTGAGCTAATAGCTGATCGAGCATAATTTTTTCAAATATTTTGCTAAGAGATGGTAGAATTGAATTGATAGGTCGAACATTTGTTGGGTCATTCCTATTTCGGGTTTTAAAGAGGGGTAAGATTTTACTACATTTAATTAAATTTGGAAAAAATCCCTCATTAATGCAGTTATTAAAAATGGCGTTATAACATTTATTAAAGATTCAATTATTATGACGGAGAGACCAGGTCTTCTGTGTTTTTCATGTTTAGCGATTTCAACTCTTTTATAACAGTATTGGTATCTATCATTCGGAAATTAAAAAACGTCATAACATTTCCGAACACATGACTCCAATAACTTTATAGATTGTATACGAGTTTAAATCACTAGTAATTTTAACAGGTATGCTAGAAAAAAATACTCGAATGTATTTGCAACATCTTTATTGTTATTTGTAATTTATCGTCCATATTGATTTTATAACTTTTATCATAACCTTTTGTTTTGCCAGCTCCTTGATAAATTATTTTTCAAGTAGTTTTTATTTTATTATAGACGTTTTTTATCTTATTAATAATGAAGCTCGTTTTTTTTTAAAGTTTTGGAATAATTCCTGACATAAGAAATAAAAGCTAGATCAGAGGAGATTGATATCGGATAATATAAGTCATATAATTTTCTTCTACTTATATGTATACCAGATGTAGCCCAGTCACAAAATTTGTTTTTAGAATTTATTGAGATTGTTTTTTGTGTGAACACACTATCAAACGCGTGCCTTAGTTGGTGAAATAAGTCTGCATCTAGTATGTTGGTATGATCATATAATGATCATACCAATATACTAGATTACTACTAGATACTTTAAAGTCCTGAAGTCTATTTATAAAATTATTTTCAAAATTTTTCATGCAACTGAATGTAATAGTCCTGTGCGTGATTTTGTTAACACTGTAAACATTATAGTGCTCAATAGGATTTATTTTGGTCACTATGATCCGAGTTCTCACAATTTATAATTGATTTATGAAGTATTGGGTCCTTACCTATGAAATTGGTGTTTTTATTCTGTCTTAGCAATTTGTCCGTAACTATTAAGTTTCAGAACATTCTTATAAAATAATTGCCTCTTCTAAAAATATACCATATATTTGAGCTCGTATTATTTATTTTATAATTTTTTGTAAGTTTAATTGTGTTAAAATTAGACACAAAGACAATTATTTTTAACTGCCTCCCGAATACATCATTTGATTTGCAATAACATAAAAACGATGAATAATTTTTATCAAGCGTGTTCACACACATATTGCTAAAGCTTGTCTAATGATACATGCCAAATATTATTATCTCTGGATTTGTCGTTGTGAAGAAAACTGATAAAATGTTAGTATGGAAAATGCAGACATCCTCAAAATCTCCATACAAAACACCAATTTTATAGGTAAGGACCTAATATATCACAGTTACAGAAAATATTATCGAAGCAAGTAACTGTTATAGGTTTAATTCTCATAGGTTTAAAAAAGTTGTTGTAAAGATTATTTAAATAAGTAAATGCACCTATTTGAATAATTGTTACATTTTAGAAGACGTGGATGGGTGACCAAAACTGTGTGATTTCGAGCTCCTCCGTGCTTCGGAAGGCATGTTAAGCCGTTGGTCCCCATCACTCTACTCAACAAACCCACATTGGGACATCGTGGTGGTTTTATTAAAACTCAGTAGTGTTGGCGGGCATTTATGCGGCGATCATCATAGTAATATTAAGTGTACATCAACATATTTTACATTACCTGCATTTCCACGAATTGGATGTTTCAATTCCTTTGTATGGATTAATAATTTAATCGGAATGGAGTGTGCTGGATATGTTGTTAATTAATAAGTATTCGCGTTCAGTGCTATAGTTGTAATGAAGTAGTTTCCCCGAGGGATTTTCATTCAGTTTTGTTGAAACACGCATGTACTGGTACATTGGTACTGTTGAGGACCATTTGTTGTCACTTTACGTGCCAAGCGTTGATAAACATATGAAGACATAAAATTTGACTCTTGGCTTATATAACAAGGGAATTGTAAATAAGCGAGTCCTTAGAAAAAATATTTAATCTTGTCAATTATAATCTCGTCTTAATACGAGCGAGATTTCTAGTACACTTTCGGAAGTAAAATTCACGTGCAGTAGGTGGCATGAAAAAGCCAAGTTTTGAAAGAGCCACTTTAAATTACTCAGTAGTTTTCTAACGAATGTAGGTAGAAATATAATTTTATAATAGCATTATTGGTCATATATCATCCATAAACATTTGACAGTTCACTGACAATTAATGGCGTCAGTGCAACGCATTGTAAATTTTTGAATGTTTTACATTTGTTTTGTCATCTACAGATACAATACTAAGAGAAATTAGATTATAGTATAATTTTATGGATGTATAAGGCCTTCCTAAAAATAAATATTTTGCAGACAAAACTTAATTTAGTACTCATTTTCAAGTTTATATTTTTTGGGAGAATATGTCACAATATTTAAGCTTTCTGATTTTTTATTATTAGTTTATAATCTATTGTTTTTAATAAGAATAATATTTAAAAATGAAAAACATAATAAATAAATAATATTTCTGTTAATTAAACTAGATTATTTGCAATAATTGTTGATTTTCAAAGATTGATCTCAAATGGCTGATTTTATAAGAGTATTTTAGATTTAAGGTGGTGGTGGTTGAAGTAGAGAGTGTGTGAGTTTTTGTAATTAAAGTATTTGTATTTAAGTTATTACTTTATTAGAAGTCTTCTTTACATAACAAATTTATTGTTATACAACAATATATATCCTTAAAAAAAATATTTTATTTTTAGAGTATGACATTGTTCATGTACATTATGGCTCTTTCATAAATTCGAGTGGCCCTTTCAAAGCCTATGAGTCGATTTTCATATTTTTTAAAAATGGTTACAAGTCTAAGAATATTGTTGATTTTGCAAAATTTTATATATTATTGTTCGTTAATTTTATATGTTATGCCCTTTGATTCAAAACTGGCTCTTTCATGCCACTCTTCCCCTACCTTCTGATTATACCCCTAGTAACTTTTATTCGGTTCAGAAATACCTATCTAACGATGTAACTCACATAGCTATTGGAAGTGGGAACAAAATTACAGCCAGATAATTAGGTGTAATTTTCACTAAACAGTATCGTCCGATACACAATTAATAAAGATTACGCATGAATTCATGAATGTATTTGAAAACTGATGTTACCCAAATGACCGATACAAAGTTTAAAGAATTTGTAAAAAAAAACCCTCATGAAAAAAGCCTATTACAAAATCAATGATTATTTAAATGATAGTCAAGCATGGGACATATAGATTGCTCCACACTGCAATCTTACATTTGGTCACTTTCATGATTGTATATTGAAATGTTTACTTTTTTATTATACATTTTGTTTAGCTATCATAAATTCCTTTTTTTTTCTATTATATTAACACAAAAAAACTTTTTTGTGAAACATAGGTATTATTATTGTATCCATTCATATTAGATATAATTTTTTTTTTTTTTGTTTTGGCCAGGAGAGTGTTCCGAATAGACATGACAATTAATTAACTACTTCAGTATAACTATTACAATCACTTGTATATATTGATACGTCGCTTTTGGAGCATTTTCCTTCCAATTCAATTTTGACATTTGTGACTAAGAGTATTATATAATACACGTAAATTTTATTAGGTTGTAGAATATATTGATGTAAAGGGAGGACGGAACCCTTGCAGAGTTTCTTGCCTGTATCTTCTCTAGACAAGGCCTCCCGGTAGTGAACAGGCCGAAAAAAAAGTAGTGGTATTATCAATTTAAGGATACTTATAATTTATTTTGTTTGTTTTGACTTGTCAAAAGTGTATTTGATGATACCAATTTGATTAAATGACTTTGAGTTTGAGTTTGAGTTTGATCAACGTTTTCATTCCGTCGCTATATGTATAAAATAATAACGTGGTGGGCTGTTTACTCAAAACTCCATGTCCAAAGAGTAAGCCATCAAAAGTACTAGCAAAAAGTAGAAAAATAATTCGTTTAGTGTTTATTGCTTCGCCGAAAATAACGTTATGTTCGTTGACCTGAAAATTCTTTGAGGTGCACCAACCAGATTGCTGCAATTCACTGCAGTTGCTACGCGCGATGAATTTTTAAACAGGCTTCACTCTTAAGTCCAATTTATTACGCGGCTTTGATAAATAAATATGCAAATCGACTAACTGTGAATAGTTTTAATTAAATCAGAACTATTCCTCATAAAATTTTATCGTCGTATGTACTATAAAATACAATAATTATGATAATAGTGTGCTAAATTGGTTATTGCATAGGAGATGGTATTATAAAAATAAATCTTAGCAAAAAATGATCAAAGAACATCCGTGCCGTTTGACGTTTTTCAAAACACTTTTAGCCGACATTTTTTATATATAACATAACGTGGCAAAAATGTTAACAAAAATATTTCCTTACTCTCCATTTCTCCTGGCTATACTATTCTCTCGATAATTGTGATTTTGCTACTACTTACATCCTGGTGTACCCGCCCCTTGGACTTTTACAATCGTAGACTGCACAGATTCTACGGCTTCGGCTGTTCGACGGTTACGTCCCTCTCCTACTCCTCATAAAAATGTGAATGTTTTTTTTTTTCAAACAATATAATTAAAACCCATTACATGAATGCTTTGCAGATTGGCACATATTATTTAGTTAGTTATACATAATTACAATTTGTACAGTAAAGCAGGCATGCGTAATATTTATATTGCAATGTGGTTAGGTCCACAAACAAGATATTAAGACATCAATCAAGTTGAAAATATATTATTGAAAGTTCAAAGCTAATGTAAAATAAATTCTGATTCGAAACTAAAATAGAAAGGAAACAATAACATGACTTTCACTAAGTTGAAACATTCACAAATCTAATTCAGTAATCTAAAATCAATGTTACTAAATTAACTAACCTGCAATTAAAATTTTATTCGTAATTACCAAAATCTTGCCTTGGTTTTTAAAGTTTCTTTACATCACGTTGGCTTCTAGCTTATTTCTCTATATCGGGAAACATTTTGGATCGCCAATGGGCATTCATTCCCTTCGTGAATAATTATATAATGCTTTTCAGATATTTTTGGCAACCTTATTAGCCTGGGCTTATTTGATTTAGATTGTGTAGAAAACCAAGCTGAGAAATTGCTTTTGATGTGAAGACAACCCTTTAAAGTTCACTTATATGTAAATAATCTTGTTAAACAATTATACTTACAAGAGAAAGCATTCACATGTATTTAGTAACAAAGAAAATATTGTAAGCAAGTAAAACAGTTACATATGCATTTTTTTTTATTTCATGCGGCCATGTTTTTAAAATACTTGTGAATGAAATGAAATGCTTTATTTAGTCATTTAGGTAACAAGTAGTTACAGTTACGACGCCTCAAAAAAATTTGAAAATTAACAAACAAATTATACAATTCTACTTGTTCACCTCTTCATTTTTTCTTCCTGTTCACTACCGAGAGGCCTTTTCAAGAGAAGATACAGGCAATAAACTCTGCAAGTAATCTATCCTCCCTTTACATAAAATTATCTTACGTTCTACAATATACAAATATATATTTTGAATACCCGTAACAACAATCCATACGACATCACATTATGGAAGTAACTAAAATAAATAAGTCGTGCTGTTTCTACATCAGTTATGTCTCTTACTTTCTTTTCTGCATAGACAGCAGAGCTCAATTCATCTGACAAATCAGATATGTGAGGAGAATTGTAAACGAGAATCTAATTATGCCCAGAAATACAGTTGAGTCTACAGACTCAATTTGTTCACCATTGATTGTAATATTTAGGTTTACATTTCTTACATTTTGTTGTATCCATACAAAATTAATGACGTATCGTCTGCAAATAATACAGTCTCACATTTTTTTTTTGTATAATATGGTAAATCATTTATATATACTAGGAAGAGAAATGGTCCTAAAATTGATCCCTGTGGGACACCCGTCGACAAAGGTGCACCAGAAGATTCGGTTCTATTTACAACAACTTTTTGAGTTATATTGCAAAGGATACTATGAGCTTAAGCGCACTACTTGACATACCATAATGTTTTATTTTCCAGTAATGTCTTGTGGTGAACACAATCGAACGCCTTGGATAGGTCCCAGAAACTACCCAAAGCATCCAGCCGTTTTTCCCACGCGTCAAATATGTGTTTGATAAGCGCAAATCCTACATCTGTAGTATTCCTGCTTTTACTAAATCCAAAATGTTTATCGTGTAATAATTTATTTATATTGAAATGGGATGATAACTGATTAAGCATCATTTTCTCAAATACTTTACTATTTCACGGCCCAACGGAATTTCACGGTAAGCATGAAATATGAAAAAGTGTATTTCATATTATTCGTGTCAATTTAAAAGTTCGTGTTATAGTGAGCCTTATAAAGACATTTTTGTGAACTTTTTACAACTTTCTGAATACCTATTGGTAACATATTATTTATATATCGGTAATGAGACTTCCTCACGCAATAATCTACTTAACGTGGGTACTACGAGTTATTAGTAATACTATGGTTATGTTAACTACCTCAGAATCCTATGCAATGTTTTGTACTATTTCATTGCTTGACTGAGCCGATTTTAAAGGCCGCTAGATAATTTTTTTAAGAAAACTGAAAGATCGCTAACACTCATGGAAATCAATGTACTCGAGATGCATACATTTTAGAAACAACACAAGGTCACAAAAGATCAAAACTGATTAAAATAACGAGACGGCAGTACAATGTTAAAAGCTAGTATATCTTTCTATTTAATAATTTAACAAATCAATAAAGGAACTCACAGAAATACTGACGGAGAAGCGACTGATTCAGCCTTTGAAACTAGTGATAGATAGCGACTAGCATAAACCGAGCTTGAAAGAGGATATTTAACCAATGTCAAAGTTTAGAGAACATAGCGAACGCAGTCGCAATTCATCTAGTCGAAAGAATTCGTTAGAAAATCGCGTAAAAGCCTCTTGCTAGATATATCTGATTAAAAAAGAAACAACAAATAACATAACATATCATCGCGCCTCATTCCCTGAAAGGGTAACGCGAAGGTGTTAACGTTTTGCCAGATAATGTTAAGTCCCCATGTAACAAGTGGCGAGCCTATTGCCATGCACTAGGCATAATGTGGGGCAAGCGACATTTACAAACAACCGTTCTTACCTTTTATTCAAACTCAGTCGTGCAGGTGGTAAGATCGAACCCACGACTACTAAACAAGTAGTGCCATCTTGCCCAACTCGGCTGCCTGCCTTGAAAAAAAGAATGCCATCTTGCCCAACTCGGCTGCCTGCCTTGAAAAAAAGAAATGTATCAGACGGAATCTTACAAACCTACTACAAAACTTGCCTTTTTAGGAAATTAAATTAGACCCAACTTTATACCAATTATCTCATGCAAATGACCTTTTCTATCTACCCGTTTCCTTTGGTCCGTGACTTTTGGGCCAACCTGTATAAGCAAAAGTGTTGAAGACTGGCTGGTTTGTAATAGATTTTATATTACTTTATTTTTAATACTTATGATTTTACATGTCAGTTCATATTATGTCCATTACACTAACAATAACAGATTTGCACTTTTACTTTTCCTTTAATTCACCTCTCATGAACATTTGGACTCTTATTAACTAATAGGTATTTTAATAAATATAAACACTCCTTAAATTATTGACAAAATGGTTCATTATTAATGAAAACTAGAATTTCACAATGTTTTGGAGATCAAAGCCGCAAAGCGAAAGTGAGTAACGTACAAAATGTATAGGATCGGGTCTGAATAATCTGGCAGCGGAATCGGCTGCCATTAGCCTTTAAATGCTTAGTAACGAGCCATTTTTCTTTGTCTAAAAGGGAAATATTTACAGCCTTAAATGAAATTTCGACATGTCGTCGTTTCCTATTAAAAAATCATCAAAATAGTATACAGAATGAAAAAACCCAATGGGCCATGGAGGAGATGTATATTTAAAATATATTAGTTTAATTTCATTTGTGAAACAAACTTTTAATTTTGAAAGGAAACGAAATGTAAAGAAAGAAACTGTTTACTTGGCAAGAACAAAAAGTTAATGAACTATTTGTTGGTAATCATATCTTTGATATTTATTTGATATTTTAAAGTGTTTTTTAATGACACATCTCGTTTCGAATGACATTTTTAGTCTTAGTTGAAATTGACTTCGTATAGTCTTTTGCAGACTTGCACTGTTGCTCTTGCCTACTAGCATTCCCTTTTCTGTGGAGAAATAATCCTGTTTACAAACAATACCTGCCGCTAGCCGCCTGCCGCAATAGGAGGCAAAAGGCGTGTGGGAGACTTGCTCAGCTGCTTGCCGAGAATAGCCACTTTGGCTCCCCGATATACCTATTCCTGGCCTTCCGTGGGAGCGCATCGTGTCTGCTGAACTAGGTCGGGGGTTTGCGCAAATAAGGGATTTTCCGGGCATATTCGGAATATCCACAGACGTGGCAGCCGGTGAAATACAAACGTAGAAGCCACGTATGTTCGTGCACGGTCGATCGCGGGGCAGATAGAAGAACGGATTTATGACGTCCCCCTTCTCATAATCTCTTGTTATTATTATTGTTTTTGAATATTTAAAGGTACCTGTTTTAGATCATGATATTGAAGCTCTTGTGTATGAAAAATACGATTTTATTAATATCTTGTAGGAAATACGAATGTAGGACCTAATGTTTCGAGAATTTTTATTTATAGCGATGACCAATGGAGGGATAATACAATAAAATAGCGAATTATTTTTTTTATTTTTAGTTTGGTCGATTCCCAATTTTAGGCTCATTTGAGAAATCTGAAAACGCAGTTTTTTTTTCCAAAAATAAAAGTTTGTTTCTTTTATGAAAATAATCTGTCTTAAATATTTAAGGTATTTTCCCTTCAGGGCCTGTAATTTTTTTCCAGACCTGATACCATTACAAGGTTTTTATTGTTCCACTTTAATTTTATTATTATTATTAAATTGTCTGCAAAAACAAATATGTACTACATAACACAAAACCATTTATTTTACAGCGTTTTTAGTTCTGTGATAGGTTGATTGGTTTGTAAACGGGTTCCACCAACTTCGCCAACCCCAGAGGGTATAGGCTCAATTTCCAAGGGAAGCAAATGTTTGAGCAATTAATACAAGCATTTAACTTGCATATTTCTATATGTATTGAGAATATTCTGAATTTTTATTTGTAATTGTTATGTATATTTGAGTCATCTAGTATCCATAAAACAAAAGTTGTGTAGTGTGAAAGAGGATTATACAGCGTGGCCCGTCAGTTGACGTCCAAAGAAAAAATTTGGATTCCTTGTGCTAAGGGGCACCTGAATCACTCGCATGTATGTTCAGGGATTCTTTATAGTTTAGGAGCTAGAAGCATTTTAAATATTTCTTTATCGAAATTTTTACCTTGCAATGGTTTTTATTTTTTATCTCTTTCTTCTAATCTGTTTCAGTTATTTTTTTTCTGGAATTATTTGTCGATAGTACTAGCTACCACCTGAAAAAATTTAATTTGCCTATGCATTACAGAACTAACCAAAAAATTTGTCTGAAGTTAAAAATATCCGTTCGAGCTTAATAATGCAAAATGCTTAGAGCTTAAAACAATAAATTAGGGGCCCTAGAGGTTTCTAAATGATCTTAAAAACTTCGGAGGACCTTCAACAGACGAAATCGTTAAAAAAAATCACACCTTAATAGGGGTTTCTTTCCTGTAAACCAGCTTTGAAAGCAATAAGGGTATTTATAAGTAATTTCTGCTTTCGTTGTATTCATCGGAATGTGTTCATGTTAAAAAATTCGTTGTATTCATTCGAACGGAATTTTTTAACATCAGACAAGTTTTTTGGTTAGTTCTATAATGCATAGGCAAATGAATTTTCAGGTGGTAGCTAGTACTATAGACAAATAATTCCAGAATTTTTTTTACTGAAAATGATAAGAAGAAAGAGATAAAAAATAATAACCATTGCAAGGTAAAAATTTCGATAAAAAATATTTAAAATGCTTTTAGCTCCTAAACTATAAATAATCCCTGAACATACGTGCGGGTGATTCAAGTGCCCCTTAGCACAAGGAATCCAAATTTTTCTTTAGACATCAAATGACGGGCCCCGCTGTATAATGACAACAAAAACAAGAGAAAGAAATGCTTATATGCATTTCTTTCTCTGTTTTTGAAATAAATAAAAAAATGCTGGAAACGGTTCGGAGATTTGCTTTGCAAACCCAAAGTTTCACAATTTACTCATATTGGGGAGTTTTAGTCGGTATTTTCAGCGGGTCACAACACAAAATCGGGTCCTACACACACCTACCTAGCTGGCGGTAGTACTAGTAAACTCACGGGGCTTGTGAATAAGACAGATATGAATGGGAAAGTTGGAGGTGGACGGACAAAACCACATTGTTCAAATCGGGGACGATTTAAATAAGGGGCAGGTGAAATCCACCTCAAGCCTAGGAGTATATAAGAGGCAAGTAATGATTTGACGACTTCCGGGGTCGAGTGGTCTATACGCCGGTCTCAAGGCGCCGCCATCTCGATAGGTCCTAGTTCGAGTCCCAGTGGAGGCAAGTGTTTGGGTGATGAATTTTCAGACATTTGTTCTCCAGTCTTGGATGTTCATTATATATGTATAATATTACATATATTCTGAATAATTATGTGTATTTATCTATTTAATATATTTGTCCGTCATCTAGTATCCGTAAGCCAAGCAGCATTTAGTTGCTTAAAATGGGACTAGTTGATAGGTGTGAATGTCTGAGGAGATTTATTATTATTTATTATATTTATAACAGAAAAAGCGAAGAATGCGTCGGTCCCAGGATTGTCCCAAAAAGAGGAGATCTGTAATCTCTGCCCACGTCTAGTAATTTGGGTATGTTGACAGGTGTGAATGTCAGAAGTAATTACTACTATTTTAATACCAAAAACATATGAAACTGGTATTGTGTTGCCTAAACTGGTTTAATGTATATATTTTTTGGTAGTACATGTATATTTTTTTACTACTAACTACACCGTCAGTTATTTCTTACTCACTATCATTACGTCTTTCAATCAAATTACGTTACATAAAAATTAACTTATAATGAAGATGATACAGTTTGAAGACTGACAATTACCATACTGACGAGTATTTAATATGGCTAACCTTATAATCTAATTTATCTTTTGTTCCAGAGTCCGCGTAGAATACTACGTAAACGAGAACACTTTCAAAGAAAGACTGCAACTATATTTTATAAAAAATCAACGATCGAGTAAGTATACGTCATGCGACTGCTTACGAAGATAAATCGCTTGACTTTGTCCTCAATATATGGCCTATATTTTAATTCTGTACGTAATTCATATTACTGGCTGCTGAAGTAGGTGCGCTGATATTTAACTGAAAAATGCCAAAAGGGTGACACTATCTATAAAAATACATTCCATTTGAGTAGGTCAAATATAAAATTGTAAGGTATGAACGAAATGCGTAAATTTTTTTTTTCCAAAATGACTGAATTTCTTTCGCCTTCGTCATCATCTCAGCCAAACTCACTGCTGCACAAAGACCTCCGCCAAAGATCACCACAATGATCGGTACAGCGCCGCCAACTTTCAACGACTTCCATCCAGATCGTCGGTCGATCTGGCTATCTGACGACCTTCCAACGGTGAAACTTCAGTACGGAGTCGATTAGCTTTTAGTTTTGATATTTTCAAATTAAATGTACGGAAAAATTTTGGTACTACGATATCTATAACATTAAAAAACTGAACTGGCTTAGCTTTTGCTTGACAAAAACTTGACGAAACAAAATCTGAAATTGACCGACTTAGAATTTTTTAGATAATTTCAAATAATAGCTTGATAAATACGTACATACTTGGAAATTATTATTTTATATGTTATTCAAATAATTTAAAAGCTCATTATGTAATTGATTGACAAAAAGATACTTTTTGCGGCAAATACTTAATATTCATCTATACCGTACCTAGCAGTGTCACGTATTTAGAGTGGTTACGAAAATGTAAAAATGTGGTAATTATGAGTTTATAAGTGTATCCATAAAAAATATAGAGTATATATTTAAATGGTAATTGGAGAACAATTTAATTATATCAGTGAGTGTACCAATTCTGTTCGACCTTTCGTATTGGGAAATAAAATATCAAAAATCTGGCATTTTGGTAAACTATTAGATAATATAGTAATTAAGACATTAGTACACAATGTTGATAAGTAAATTTTGGCATCCAAACCTACCTGAACGAAAGGATAAACCAAATATAGATGAAGCCTAACCGTGTTATTCATAAAAAATATTAAAGGCTAAATAAACCTATTTTAGTTAAAAACTAATTTGTCACTTTCATTCTAATTTAGATTTGTGTTTGAAAGAAGAAAACAAAACACTCTGTAACTGAAATAGGTTTATTAAGGCCCGATTTTTCAATCCTCAGATAAAACTATCTGTCAGTCAAATGTAAGCTCTGGCCCTTTTCTTTTTATGACTTTAGAAAGTGACAGTGATAGTTTCAAATGGCGGATAATTTTATCTGAGGATTGAAAAATCGGGCCTAAGACTATTATTTTTTATGAATAACACGGTTAGCATTTAACAACTGTGTTACATTTGTACATTCTTGCTTTTGAAATATGAAATAATGGCCGTTATTTAATTTAAAATCAAGGATACTTTTTAAAGGTGGATTTTTGTTGCATGGTGCGCAAAAGTATCACTTAATTCTGTTCTTATTTAGTTATGTTAGCCTGATTCTCAGCTAGAATAGCTGAGAATGTATATATTTTTTTATATTTTTAATGCTTTTTGTGACCATGCGTGTTTTTAGCTGTAGAATGTCATTAGATCATACATTTTAATATCGCTTAGGGTCAGCAACTCGTATTATGTTAATTATCTTTAACAAATTAAGTGTCAGGGTTACAGTATAAGTCCTAGCGTTGAAATTGAGATTTCAATATTAGTTGAAGTACCTACCTATTTGGAATGTGGAATGACAGGCAGTCGATGAGACACTTGGCCTGGATCGCCCTCTCACAGGGACCTCACTCAAAGAGTCTAATAAACATCGAATTCTCGATTCGTCACTGGACCATACTTGTAAAACTGACCTGGTAATGCCAGAATAAATAATACATTAGAACCATTTATAGTAATGACACTCTTTCCATTTCATGGTTATTTTGTACTGCAATAATGTAATTTACCCACAACGATCGATGAAATTGGAAACTACGTCAATCCTTTATAATGTCAATGCTATTTCAAATTATAGTTCTTTCTTCTTTGTGAATCGTTAAATATTCTAGGTACAAAAAAAAATTAATATTTTTATTTCGCTAACCATCATCAACTATCTACTAGCCTGCGACTTACTCATCTCGTCATCAACCTATATACGTCCCACTGCTGGGACAGGCCTTCCTCATGGAGAAACACATGAGGAGTATGGGCCGTAACACCACCACGCTGGCCCAATGCGGGTTGGTGGGTAGAAACGGTCACAACCGGTCAGCGACCGGGACCAACGGCTTAACGTGCCTTCCGAAGCACGGAGGAGCTCGAGATCACAAAGTCTTGGTCACCCATCCACGGCCTGACCATGGCGAAGGTAGCTTTGTTTTCGATCGAAGCCAAAGTGCACTGACCACTATTCCACCGAGCTCCTTACTTACTCATATACTTTTATATAATTCTACACAGTTCATTGAAGGATAAACCGCAAGGCATTAGCATTGACAATATCAATTTACATCAATGTTTTGTTCCAGGTTTACGGATTAGAATAGCGAACTTATTTTTCAAACTTTTGGCCTGTGTATTGTACATATGCCGTGTTTGCGCGGATGGCGATCCTATTTCTGCGTCATGGTAAGCGTCACACACCAGACACTTCTACGGATGGATTACGTAACTGCGACTAACGAATGGTCGAATAACGAATGTGCAAAATAACTGAATTGCGATTCACTGTTAAGGGGAATCAGCTTTACTTACTTTTTTACTTGAAACTGTATGGTGCTTGCTATCTAATAATATAGCACAGATTGATCAGCCTTAGCGTATGATCTGACATTAGTTCAAAAGAGAAAAATTTTACACAACTACAAAAACACCACACAACTGAAAAAAATATTTGTATTAAAAAACGTGTAAAAGTTTTCGTGAACTGAAATTCGATAAAAAAATGTGTTATAATATTGGGTCCTTACCTATGAAATTGGTGTTTTTTTTCTCTCTTAGTATTTTTTCTTTTCTTGTCTTGTCTTTTTTCTCTCTTTGTAACTATTAAGATTCAGAGT
The DNA here is from genome assembly GCA_910589355.1 of Parapoynx stratiotata. Taxonomy (NCBI): domain Eukaryota; kingdom Metazoa; phylum Arthropoda; class Insecta; order Lepidoptera; family Crambidae; genus Parapoynx; species Parapoynx stratiotata. Next base: position 12,205,838 of record OU342457.1, read on the forward strand.
ATTCCTAAAAAATAATTACCTCGTCTGAAAACAGACTATATTTTTGAGCTCTTTTGATTTGTTTTGATAATTTGTTGTAAATTTAATTGTGTTAAAATTGGACACGGAGACAACTCTTTTTAAGTGCCTCCCGAATACATCATTTTATTTGCATTCATTTAAAAACGATAAATAATTTTTATGAAGTGTGATATTACACATATTTAAAGCTTGTCTAATGATATATGCCAAATATTATTATCTTTGGATCTGTCGTTGTGAAGAAAACTGAAAAATTTTAGTATGGAAAATGCAGAATTCCCCAAAATCTCCATACAAAACACCAATTTCATAGGTAAGGACCTAATAAATAAAATGAAGTATGGAAAAGACAAATAAAGAAATGACAGTTATCAAAAATGATTGTTTGAACGTCATTCGAACAAAAGTGAAATTATAATCAGAAATTTTTAAAATAAGATGACAAAATTTTATTAAATAAAATAAAGATTGTGTGAGGTTCTATTTTAAAATTATTTATAATAAAAAAAAACTGAAATATTATTGAAAACTATTCTTTAAAAAGTTATCGATACATATAATTTATTAAAACTTTAACTTAGTCATACTCTTCTAAATGTCGTCGATGAATTCTCGTGTTATTAAAAAATATAGGTATAATCTATGATCAATCAAATTGATCCAGTTTTTTTTTGTTTTTTGTTTTAAGTTAGAGTTTTATCAAGAAAGCGTAGGATTTGTTCAATGCAACAATAGCAAAAACGATACAAAAAAATCCAGTCCATTATCTATTTAGTACGTAGGAGATCTTGGGTTCAATAAGCTTGTAATTCTTATATATCTTTTATATTAAATCATTGACCTATATTTTTATTCAAACTTTTGGCAAACAAGAATACTGCATATTGATGGTATGTGGCTAAATTCGCCTCTTGATATAAGAGTTTATACTTTAAATACATCTGTTTGCATCCCCTACGGTTGCCAATCTGTAACATAAGATGTAAAGATCCAGCAATTTCACTGAATTCCGTACGCCTTATGCCTTGGAGGGTCCTCCAAACCGGGATTTGGGGCAGAAAAGAAACGATACTGAGTCAAATAGATGAGTACTTATATTTTTATATAACGGTGCATAGCGATTATTAAATAGTATGAAAACAGGTGCGCAAATATGTTAAGACGAGCAAGTGAAAAGAAATAATTTCTATCTAGGTAGAGATTACTTCTTCTACCTTAGTACCTTCTTCTATCTTGGTATATATTACTTTTCCCCCCTTTTTTCTTTCTTTTCTTATGGTTAAAGAGAAAGATCCGGGCGGGATTATATGTATGTATGTGTCGCAGTAGGATAGTTATAGCCGTAACATGATCCGGTATATAATTATATTCCTAGGGATATAATTATATTCACGCCTCTATCCCCGAAGGGGTAAGTAGAGGTATACATTCACATTTAATACGTTAATTTTCCTTCATTTCTAAATAGGTCACATGTGTACGACAAAATAAAATATCAATTAAACATTTGGTGAAAATTATGAATAGTAAAAAAATATAATTAATACACGTAACAGTGATACATACGAGTATAATTTCGAAAAGATACAGATACAGAAAAGAGGCCACGTGATAGATGGACACAATATTGTCTGTATTATTGTTTGTAGTGGATACAAAGGAGTGTATGTTGGATAATAAGCAATGCAGTAGTCAGCACTGGGGCATCGTAGTCGCCGTAGTCTGTAAACTCGTAGCATTGTGAGTTCGTAACCAGTTATTGGAACACTATAGACGTAGTGGATTGGAAATTCTTCAATAGCGATAACGTGTTATTGAAGAATTCTTTCTAATACTACGGTAAAGTTACCAACCAAGCGTTACATTGGCAAATTTTTCTTGCGTCATATTTCTTTTACACGAAATCCTGCTAAAGACTATATCTATTCGTAAATCTATCCCGTCTCGTTCGTTCCAGAATCATCAGTATAATTAAGTGTCCGTAACTAACTTATTTCTGCCGCAAGTTACTGGGTTCAAATTTTAAGTGAAAGACAGACAACAAAATTTGTAGATACTCGTAATATGACTTAATATCTTATGTTAAAATTTGACAAAGTTACCCCTTTGGTAGTGGTGGATTCGCATGTATTTTAGCTGAGTTTAGCAACATAGCATCAACTCAATTGGCAACACAGTTAGATAAAAAAGCAAATTATTTTATTCGCGTAATATATACGTATACGAAGCATAAATTTAGGTACACATAAGTTTAATAAAGTCAAAAGCTTTTTTAATGATCGACCTTAATAAAGCAACGGTTCCATCGAATAAATAATACTGCTAACATTGTGCAGGCTATATTAAAAAAATTACATTTGATATTCATTAAGTATTCAGCGCATCAGGTACATGTAAACAAACATCCATTTGGTACTCTTAATTACAGCTTGGCGTAATTACCACAGTGTTTTACAGTTCGAGAATGGCATACTCTGCGTTCGAATCTGGATAAATAAATGCTCGAGGGGACACGCATCGAATTTAGTGGCTAGCCGGCCAGAGAATAACAAAGTAATGTCCTCTACATAATTTAGTCTCTACATTATTTAGTTATTCTCTGGCTCAGTGAAAACCAAATTTTGCTCGTAGCGCTTAATAGCATTTGCAGCGAGTTGCGCCGATCCGTTGTAAGAGATTTTAAATATGTGTAGCTAGTGCTCTCCAATTTAAGTTGCTCTATGCTATCGGACAACAACAGTATCAGCATAATCGCCATTATATCAGAAGTGTATTATTTCTCTGTAATCGTAAGAAGATATAAAAAACGAAAAAGGACATGTTTCACCGACCCTAAGTAAAGTTGGGAACTAGGCAGGAGAAAGAAGAGTTGTGAGAAGAATAAAAGTTGACATACAACACTACATTCTGCGGAAGTTTTATGTTTTTTTGACGTGTTTTATTTGTCTTTTTTCTAATGACTTTTCCTAGATTTGATCACGCCTTAATATGGCTATGACTACTTCCGGTCAAAAATATTAGGTCCTTACCTATGAAATTGGTGTTTTGTATGGAGATTTTGGGGGTGTCTGCATTTCACATACTAACATTTTATCAGTTTTCTTCACAACTACAAATCCAGAGATAATAATATTTGGCATGTATCATTAGACAAGCAATATGTGTGTGAACACGCTTGATAAAAATTGTTCATCGTTTTTATGTTAATGCAAATAAAATGATGTATTCGGGAGGCAGTTAAAAATAATTGTCTTTGCGTCTAATTTTAACACAATTAAACTTACAAAAAATTATCAAATCAAATAATACGAGCTCAAATATATGGTCTATTTTTAGAAGAGGTAATTATTTTATAAGAATGTTCTGAAACTTAATAGTTACGGACAAATTGCTAAGACAGAATAAAACACCAATTTCATAGGTAAGGACCCAATATTTATGCAGAACAAGTACTAAAACGATTTGCGTCGGAGTGCAGAGAAACACAGTGAATCGCAATTCAATTACACGGAATCACGTTAGATAACTCTTATAAATCTCGCAGCTACGTAATGCCTTTCAAGGTAAAAATTCCTAGAAATCGTCTCCTTTAGTGTTGTACAGCACTTCACACGAGTTGAGTATTTCATACACAATACTGCACAAGATGTGAAACCTCCCACTACCTTCTAACAACACGGGCGTGTTTCTAGTCTATTATTCTTTGTAAAGGACTTTTTACTATGTAAAAATCTCATATAAACAGTTTTACTTTTGTATCCATGAGGTAGAGAGACTTATAAATGGAAAGAAAACATTCGACAATGAATGCCAATTAATATACTCATCATTTCTAATGAAAAGAAAAGGGATCCTAAAAAATGCAAACTTTGAACTCAGGCCTCTGCAAACATATAAAGTCACCTCAAGAGATTCCTAATAAACTTCCTCAGTCTATATAACGTCCCACTGCTGGGCACAGGCCTTCCTCATGAAGAAACACGTGACAAGTATGGGCCGTAACACCACTACTTTGCACGCTGGCCCAATGCGGGCTGGTGGGTTAGAAGCGTTAGAAGGCAGGTTAAGCCGGTCGCAATAGTGACCGGGACCAACGGCTTAACGTACCTTCCGAAGCACGGAGGAGCTCGAGATCACAAATATTTGGTCACCCATCCGCGCTCTAACCATGGCGAAAGCAGCTTTGTTTTCGATCGAAGGCCAAAGCGTACGAACCACTACGCCACCGAGCTCCTCCTAATAAACTGTTTAAGGTTAATTCGTTGAATTCAAACAAATTGCTTTTAAAGGAGTCTTCATTTACATAATCTTATTATTTCTGTTCCTAATAAAATTGAAAATCCTTCTGCTATTGTGCTTCCAATTCCTTAAATAAATCTTCCTTACTTCAAGAATTATGTATATTAAACTTACCTATATAATTACTTCTAAACAATGTTGAAATGTAATATCACCAAAGGAGAGCTTTTAATAGTAGTGTGGCGCTGCTTTTGAGTGTAGATTAAAGTATAGATTATGAATAGTAATTTAAATCGTTGAAACAAAAAATTATATACTGAGCTGACAGTGTCGATGATAGAAAGAAAATATAGACTACAGTGGAAGCTCATGTTGCCTATTTTTATTACATAAAAATCTATTTATGTTACTTTTTAACCCGATTTCACTAAAGTCATTTTCTTCAATGACTGGGATGAAGAAAAACGCTTAACCGTTTTTGTGATAGAGCCCACACACCGAAGTCAGCCATTCTGTTTTTATTCCTTTTGATTATCTACACAAGTTTACAAAACATTTAGGTAAAAGCACCGTAATGACTCTTTGTTTTGTCTATTGGAATTCATAATATACAAATATAAATATAAGCACGAGTTTTCCCGGTGGGGTAGGCAGAAGTTACATATCTACAATTGCTACGATCCTGACACACAATCCTTCGCTTCTTCTCTAATTACTAGATTCATTCATGCCCTTGGGTTTGAGGTGGTTTTACCTGGCCCAAAAAGAAATTCACCTGAAAGAAAATCTGATTAATTAATTTGATTACGCGTTAGTATTTTTTTTACCAAAATGAACACCAAATGCCTACACCGCCTGATGGTAAGCAGTAGAAGAGTCCATTTGTCCATTATTCTAGGTCTGACAAGTTCGTAGTTCTCCCAAATATTATTGTTAAAACGTATACGACTGTTTACTGTTTATACGTTACTGTTTAGACGTTAACTGTTTATACTTGTTATATTGAGACGCGATGTTGTATGAGATTTATTATTTATGTTTACTAACCGCCAACACATCGACCAATCAACACCAATATTACACAGTAAACTTTAACTCGCAGAGGTTTAATAAAACTGTCTAGACAAAGTAAATTCACGATAACTGCGGGGCGAGAAGGGCGGTTACTACTAAGCGCAGTAGGACATTTGCAACCTCTTTCATCTCGACACTGTCTACGAAAATTTTGATTTTATATGGAAACAGAACATAAGACTACTGAATAACTATACACTGTGAAAAGTTATACTCTACAACACTGTACAAATACAATAAACACCTATCGATGGAACTAAATTTAGCTAAATTAAATTTTGGTCGTTGCTAAATTAAATATTTCCAATGCGGGGTAAATACTCCACGTTACTGTAAATACTGATACTGTGTGACCAATTAGAGAATAAAAGCTCTCCTCAGACTTTCATTGTTTATCTTTCTCTGAATTACTGTCCAATTAATCAAATAGTAAGGGATCCATTAACTAAGATGCATAATATATGACGTCGTTTTCTAATGTAATCTAACAATGTAACTAGGTGAACTTCAGTGTATGTCACGGTCACTTTTTCTGTTCCAGTTATGGATGTAAGCCCGGAAATAAGACTGAATTCGAATATTCGGCCAATTTGACAGAAGAAGAATTTCAGGAAAATCCCATAATAAATTGGGACGGTATAATATGGGTCAACAGACCATTGTATTTATGGATAGTGCAAGTTATATTGGCTATGATTTCATTTACCGAAGCTATACTCCTTGCATATCTAGGTTACAAGGTATATTTCTTATTTTAATTCTGATTACTTAAAAATTATCAAGATATAATTAATAATCAAATCATATTTTTTAAGGGAAACATATGGCAGCAAGTTTTATCCTTTCACTTTATACTAGAAATGGTGAATACAATACCTTTTACCTTGACTGTAAGTATTCAATTATTTACTTAGAAAAATGTATAATGAAACTTAATATGCACTTACTGACAGACAACTCATACAATTACTCAAAGGTCAGATTTCATAACAAATGTAGTTCAGCCATATCATGCATGTTCAGGAGTAGGGTTAATTTGTATCCATCAAATAGTAATAAGAACGGAGTTTCTAACGGGGACAAGGCTAAACTTGTATTTATTTTTCAGTTACCATTTCCACCATTACGAAATTTATTCATCCCTGTATTTTTAAACTGTTGGCTGGCAAAGAGATCTCTTGAGAATATGTTCGTAAGTAATCTCACTTTCAAAATATATTTTGTCATACCTCACCGAAGTTTGGAATGGACCAGTAGAGTTTTAAGGAAGCGTAATGTAAAAATTATAGATAGTGTAATTAATTGAAAGTAACATAAAATAAAAAATTAAAAACGTATTATTAAACATACAAGACTAATGTTATGATATAACGCTACTTAAAAAACTTTACTGGTCGACCGCGAAATTCCTTAACTTATTGTTGTTTCTGTAATTTTTTTTAAATAGTATTTCATTGCCGATTTTTATAATTGTTAGTTCTTGCTAAACTAAAGAAAAGTGAGAGATAAAAAGGTTTATAGAAAATTTCATTTCCTTATTTATTTAATAAACAGTAAGTAGTACTAAAAATTTATTGAATACAACGAAAACTCTAAACAACATTTGACAATATTATTTACGATAAATCTATATCTTTATTTAATTGGGAACAGGGTAGGAGCAAAAAAAGCAGTCCGTAAATGGTAAAAAAGGCCCGGGAAAGCGGACCATAATTACAAGTTCGGGCCTATTTGAAAGACTAAAAATGATTCTGATTGGGGATATTCTCCTGTCTCCCGTTTTTCAATTAAGCTCAGAATCATTTTAAAATAGCTTCCCGAGCAAGCAGAGCCATATTTAGATAATATACTTTAGGAATCGATGCAAATCAAGCATATAATATATTTAATCAATTCGAACCTTTACCTCCTTTACACCTTTGTCGTTTTTCATTAAAAATAAATATTTTGTAATAAAAAAACCAACCAAATCGAAATGTATATACCTTAACAATGCATATTATTTTATCCGAAATCGAAGTCATGGATTCTTAGAACAGATTAGACTATCTCTCATAGTTTCGGGCTTATACTTACTGACACATTTGGATTGATCATCCTGTATTTTGATCTAAGAAGTATGATATCAAACAAACAAAAGTGTTGGTGTTAGGTGTTACATGAAACCTATTACGAAATATTTGCTCACCAACAAAAAAATATTTTTTTAGCCATGGAGTTATATTCAACAAAAGATTTCATGAGTTGACATGCGTAATATTTTTTTATACACTGACAAACACATAAACTGCATCAAAGTAATAGACGACTTTGAAATAAATATTTTAATAGTATGCAAACTTTTTATACAGGTTTAAATTGAAATATATCCTGAAGTTTAAGTTTGAGTACTGGAAAGGACTTTAAGACTTTGTTTGTGTACTGGAAAGAACCTTAAGACTTTTTTGAAGAAAAAACAAAAATTTAAGTAAAATTGGTTTTAACAATAAACACAAACTTTATGCAAGGGTTTATTTGTGTTTTAATAAGGTGTATTACTTCCACGTGCCCTTATTACGGATTCTAATCGGTTCCGCATAGATTTTATAAGGGTTATTAAAAGATCTTGCGGAATATTGTCCCATTCTTCAGTCTTCAGTCCTTTCCAGTACACAAACTTAAACTTAAGGATATGACCCTACGCTGTTTTAAAGTTCACGAACCAATCTAGAGATTTCAATTTAAATCTGTATAGAAAGTTTGCATACTTGGTTAAAATAGTTATTTCCAAAGTCATCTATTGTTTTGATGCAGTTTATGTGTCCGTCAGTGTATTTTATATCATTTTTTTTAGACATTTATATATAATTATTAGATATGACTTTACACTGAGTAATCATATTTTATTATATTTTAGTCAAATCATTTAATTTTATTATGTGAAAATTTATGATTTTTTTATATCATTATTATTGATATTATTTAAATTATTTCCTATTTTAATGAATTACATTGTATATTTTTTTGATATTAGATATGTAAGATTCAAATGTATATTATTGTTGACGATCATTTTTTCTGATGCATTTTTAAATTTCTTTAATGTGTTATTGAGATAAAATGAAATAAATTAATCTGAATCTGAATCTAGGCAGCGGTAGCCAAGTTGGGAAGACCCACTACTAGTTCAAGAGGTCGCGGGTTCGATCCCACCGCCTGGCCTTTACGTAAAACCTACAAAGCTTGAACATGTGAGCAGCCTCACGCTGCAAAAAATGTTATACTACATAAACAATGCTGATATTTTTTATATAAGACATACCTACACTAACTACCAAGGTACTATGCATTTGTGGATATTGTGGTTAGTGGTTAAGTAAATCTCGTAGCGATATCTTAACCGCAACACAAAACCACAGCCTATATTAGGTATGTTTAAAGTGTCCTTGCTTTTATTATACACTACAAACTTTTGAACATTTCGCTTCATATGGATGATTGATTTAGTACTCTTTTTCCCAAATTTCAGAATGATCTTCACCGCGCTATGCAAAAGTCACAGTCGGCCCTGTCGCAACAGCTAATGATATTGTGTGTTACTCTGCTGTGCCTCGTATTCACAAGGTAACTAAAAAATATTTTTATGTAAATAAAGATAATAGATTCATTGCTATTCTCCTTCGTATTCCCATTTAAATTTTGAGCGACATAATAAGTTTGCTTCTTCCATTCTCGTCCCTAACGCATTTTATAACACTCACTCTGTTACTCGACTTCCATCTTTATTTCTGTTACTTTTTCCTTTTAATAGTTCTTCATCGTGGTTTCTCTTTCATTCATAACTTTGGCCTTAAACTTTACTACCTTTACTACTGAGAATGTTTCTATAATAATTGAAGAATTTCTCATAATATTTATTGTTTTGCGTTTAGTCAAGTCAATACAAGATTTTAGAGCATGTCGTCGGTGCACTTACAACAACGCCTGACAGCGTCCAAAGTGTGAGTGCAGAGTTTCCAAAAAGTGCCTAGTGAACTTAAATTGATATGAAAAATCGTGCTAAGCAGCTATTAGCTCGTAGTCAGCTACATCGTGTGTTATTTACAATATGATGCTTATATCGATTTCATCAAAAAACTTACACCTTTGAACATAAAGGCTTCCATTTTTATTACTGGAATCGCTCACCCAATCCAATTTTCGTAACCCCGTTAGGCCCCACCAAACAGCATTACTTTTTGCTTTTATGAACATGTAGAAAAATATAAACAGATTTATAAATGAGCCTTTGACGTTCAAGATTGTTTTATAATACAGCTATTCATGTAGGGATTACTTTACTTGCAGACATAGTTTATGTTTAGTAGGAGATGGGATATATGATTTAACGTAAAATATGGATGCATAGATATTGTTGAAATTATTATTGACTTTCTTCAGACTTAAGAATAAATCGACCTCAAAATACGAATTGAATAATATAAACCAATTCTATCATTACAATAGCGAGTATACATGTCGATAAATCCAAATGGATCAATATAGAGAATTCAGAAACTAGAGGGATTGCGATATTTGTTTTTAGACCCCATAACGTCGATTTAAAATATTGGTACAAAAATTGTGCTGATGATGAATTTATAGCTATCTAAAGAGTACAAAAAAATAACACAATGAGTATCTAGGCATTACAATTAAGGCCGTTTATTCATGGAGTGTAATTTCTTGCTGGAACCAAACCAAGCCCATGAATTGAAATAAACAATTACGTACAAAAAATTTTATTGTTATTTTTGGAACTTAATTTGTACTTTTTTACATTACAGCGTCTGCGGAATTCAACACTTCCAACGAGCAGGCCATCGACATCTCAACCTGTTCCAGGCGACGTACTTCGTCGTGGTGACCTTTTCCACCGTGGGATATGGAGACTTTGTACCAGACATTTGGCCCTCACAACTTTTCATGGTTATAATGATTGGTGTAGCTCTCGTTGTTTTACCAACTCAGGTACATCTCAATAACACTGGCAATTAAAAACATCAATTAAGTTATTAACGTCATACCGTTCCAAGGACAAAACCACGCCAGTCGTAATTAACTACTATGCTTTGTAAATCTATTTATTCGCTTTAGATGCAAAACATTTTTGCATGAAAAAAATATTAGAAAATATCTTCTTTTTTGTCTTTATTAATTGTTTTAGTAATGTTTTTAGTTTTGCTATTGTAATTGTATAACGTAATGGATCTTATAACATTATAATTCCAGTTTGAACAATTAGCTTTTACTTGGATGGAGAGGCAGAAGTTGGGTGGTTCCTATTCATCGCACCGTGCCCAATCAGAGAAACATGTAGTTGTATGCTCAACGACATTACACGCAGACACAATTATGGATTTTTTGAATGAATTCTACGCCCACCCTTTATTACAAGATTATTATGTAGTTCTTCTATCTCCTATGGAACTTGACACTACAATGAGAATGATATTACAGGTAAAACAATTTTACAGTTTTATATCATATAAAAAAAATCATTTTGCTAATTTTCTCAATACTAACTTTACATATCGACACGTCCTACGCATAACTCGACAACTGCCACTTGAAGAGTAATACGATTGTTTTATTTTCGTGATCTACGACCTTAGTTCTATATGATAGACTAAAAAAATAATTTTATTACGCATCCTACGTAAAATTTTACAATGGAAAAAGTGTGCATTTACAAAGCGCGCGCGACGCAATTATATTTATTTGGTATATAGATATTTGTGCGAGGGGCGAGGAGGTGCCGGCGGGACGGGATCTGCCATCTACACAGTTTTGCTACGGCAAGCGTAGGAAGAGGAAGTAAAAACCTCTTTAGTGAAATTATTGTTTTAATTTTGTGGAATTAAGCATGAGTCAACGGATGATGTTTAAGGAAAGTTTAAAAATGGTCTGTAACCCTGTTACGAATTATGCGAAAGAAAATAGAAAATTAGGTATGTGCTTGCTTATTATGAAACTAAAGTTTTGCAGGTAGCTATTGCTTTCATTGCACTTTAATTGCATTACGATGTAATAATTACCTAGTCCTTAAGTTAATTAAGAATAATTTTTAGTGATAATTGTTATGTTTCAACAATTAGTTCATTAAATTTACATATCCCACAGCATAACTTTCTAACTACCGCAGTTACAGACTTTTGCATTGGAATCTTTGCATTTGACGAGTTTTACTTCGGACATTGTCATCATAGCTTTTATCTCTCTGGCACATAATGATGTATGCGTTGGATTATACGTACAAATAATTGCTGTTACTACCACTAAACAAATAATGCGTTGGATTTGTGAAAACATTTTAATTTGTAACTACCAGTCAGTGACTTTGTTTTTGGGATTCGTAAATGTGGTGGACGCACTAAGTACAATCTGGGCCAAGATAACGATCTGTATACTCCTCAAAAGCCATCAATAGTTGGTATAATCGATCCTTTGCTATCATCAAATGGCCCAAACTCATGTGCTGCTGCTTTGACTAAAGACATAGAACCCAATTCCATAACACAATCACCTTTGATGTCATTAAATCATTCGGTCTCGACTTCGGGTATTGTGTCTCTATTACTAGATATAGAAGGAATTAATTTTATTCCACCTTCGCCTTTAGAGTCGTTAAATAACCCTCTAACTGTAGGAATCCCTGCAACAAGTGAATCGAGAAGAAGAATAAATGAAAACAAGAAAAAGAAAGGAAAAGAGTATACAAAGATCAGTGGAAAGACAACGAAAGAAAAATGAATAGAAATTCTGGGAAATGTTATTTCAGTAGAAATGGGACTGAATGACCTGCTAGAATAATGAAACCGCTTTGTAATAAATGTAAATTCTGCTGCCCACAAAAACTTTACTGATGAATCAAGAAAACAAATATTTGATAGTTTTTGGCGCATTCGGTAGAACATGAGACAGTGGGACTTCATTTCCAAATATTGCAGGAAATTTACCAAACGTAGACGTACTACAGAAATGCCATCTAGAAGACAGAACACGATCATCTATAGTTTGCCTTCTAAGGATTCTCTTGGTGATTCAATACCTGTGTGCAAAATAATGTTTCTAAATACATTGGGCATAGGGGCCGGTATGGTTACAACAGCATTGAAAAAATTTGAAGATGGTAATGGCCTTATTACTCCTGATGCAAGAGGTAGGCAGAATAATCGTAAATTAATTATAGACTCGGAAATGACAAAGAGCGTCTGTGATCACGTTCGAAACTTTCAACCAGTTGAATCACATTGCGTTCGCAGTCGCTCATCAAAACTTTATTTAGATTGAGTCACTATCTTACAATCGTATATTTTCTCTGTATAAGAAGTGGATTATAGAAAAAACCTCAAACAATCCAACCCGAATCTTACGTCAGTATAGAGATATAGTAAACAGTAATTTCAACTTGGGTTTTTATATCCCTCGCAAGGACCAATGCGATGTGTGCCACGTTTACAAAAATTTGCCTAAACCGGTTTCAGAAACAGAATCAAATATGTATAGTGATCACATTAGAAACAAGGAAATAGCCCGTGCATTAAAAAATAAATACAAGGAATTGTCAATTAGAGACTGTGATAAAACACTGACGACTACTTTTGATTTTCAGAAAATTCATGGGATCCCGAATTGCCAAGCCAGTATTCTGTATTACAAAAGAAAACTATCAGTCTACAATCTTACATTTTACAGTCTTGGTCAGAAAAAGTGTACATGCTACGTTTGGGATGAGACAGTTGCGAAAAAAGGGGCAACATAAGTGGCAAGCTGTGTTTTTATCTATATTCGTGAACACATTCAAAAAGGAAAACGGAATTTCAATTTTAAGGGTGACAATTGTGGTGGTCAAAATAGAAATCGCATCGTATTTTTGGCTTACTTACATGCTGCAAAAAACTTCAATGTTACTATCACTCACACATTTTTGGAGCGTGGACATACGCAAAATGAAGGGGATTCGGTTCACGCTTTTATCGAGAGATTTGCCAAGAACAAAATAATATACATTCCAGATGATTGGTATAATATGATTCGATGGACAAAACAAGACGATAAGCCCTAAAATGTTGTCGAAATGCAAAATTCTGAGTTTTTAGACTTTAAAAAGTTTTTGTCTGGCGCTAACTGGTCCACTAATGCGAAAGGATAAAAAATTGTTCTGGTCACAAATCCGACAACTCCTGGTATTACCAAATGAGACTGATAGGATTTATTATAAGACTGATTTTTGTAGTCATGAGTATGATTGTATTCTTTTGTTTACTCATCGCCAACTGAATACGAGGCGTCACCGAAAAGAGACCGTTGCTGACAGAAGTGCGTACAGAAGTTCTCAGTGCTTAAAAATAAATTTCAGGACTTAAAATATTTATGTGACCATCAAATCGTATTTTTTTTCACAAAAATACGAAGCAAAAAAAAAAATAACATAAAACTACAGAAACTAATGTTTCATTTACTGTTTTGCACAATTATACACACAGTTACACACAACAATATTTAATTTTCACTCATATTTTCCCAGGTATAACTTTAAATGTGCCAATTACAAAACAAATTAAAGGTAGATTTCCAATGTATAACATTCTATGAGGCAGTTAACTGTTATTTTTTCCCGTGTATATATATGTATCTGGCACATTATCAAAATTTTGAGCACTGAACTCCGACACAAAACTCTTTATGTACTATATTTCAATATATAGAAGGATTTAAGAAAAAATCGATACATCATTTAGTAACACATCCAGAATTAAGCCTGTATGACAATTTGCATGTCGATAGCTGCAGTATTGATGGCGCTATAGCCTTTTGAACATTCAATCGGCTCTCCTGTAAAATTTCTTTTTTTCAGTTAGCGAATTATGCGTAGGGCGTGTCGATATTTAAATTGGTAGGTAATAATAATTAAAAAAAATATTATTATATTGGTAGGTATCTGTTTTGTGGACCATATACATAAATAAATAAAAACTTTTTTAAAACTAAGATAATATACAGGTTATCTAAGAAATAGTACGACATACAACAGAGGATGGTAGCTACGATCCAATATCTACCAAATTAACTCAATATATCTTAAGCGAAATTTTATGATTTTAAAGTTATATAATTTTTTTGAATTTTGGAGTTTTCAGAAAATTTTATATAACTTTAAAACCGTTAAAATATTGAGTTATTTTGGTCAATTGTGATCCTTGATCTTGAAAGCTTTGATCCTTTGCAGTATTACGAGTATGTCGTAATATGTAGTTCTTGGACAGCCTGTATAAATACTTAAGAATTTTGTTGCATGATTCCGCCAAGATTTTCACTATAATAACGATCAATAATAAATTTAGTAGATAAAGAGAATAAATCAATAAGGGAAATCTAAAATTCTATCCATAGGTGCCAATTTGGGCTCAAAGAGTTATATACATCCAAGGATCGTGCCTGAAGGATACGGATTTGATAAGAGCTCGTATGAATGAAGCCGAAGCTTGTTTTGTATTAGCCGCTAGAAATTATGCAGACAAAACAGCTGCTGATGAACATACAATACTAAGGTAATATTACTGTGGCAGTTTGCTTTTCGCATTATAATTAACAAAATTAGTTCAATTCAGTTGATTTTAAAGTGTTTCTATGATTTCGTATTATATTTTATTTTTAGGACAAACAATTTTAGGACGAAGTTAATTTGCTTTACTATTAAAAATTTATTCTTATAAAGCTCATCGTGGGTAGGCCACAGATTGCAGAGCAGGATTAATCTTTGTGGAAATCAATAAGAAGACCCTTGCCCATGCGGTCGTAGTTCTCTGAAGTTATTTAAATTTATAACTTTGCTTAAAATAATATTATGTATAATTCATCGCCTTCTTTTATATCTTCTTGCAACCGATGCTTTTATCCGACATTTAATTATGTTAACCTTTATCAGATCTTGGGCTGTTAAAGATTTCGCTCCCGATGTGCCACAATACGTGCAAATATTTAGGCCAGAAAACAAATTGCATGTAAAATTTGCCGAGTTCGTCGTGTGTGAAGATGAATTTAAATATGCCTTATTAGCAAATAATTGCACATGTCCAGGAGCTTCTACTCTAGTTACATTATTACTTCATACTAGCAGAGGACAGTAAGTATCATTTCAGTTTTATTCATACGCCTAATATTTGACTACTCCTACTTCTTCCATCCACCTCAATAACATTCAGATCTTTTCTTTCGATTTATTACAAAATCTATTCAAATCGCATTGTTAAATGAGAGTTGGGCAAGTCTTTTACTAAGCCAACCATTCGTAATTTGATCGGTTCGTTCGTTTTTATCTTAGTTTCAAGAAACATTAATATTTTAGAGAAGGCCAACAATCGCCAGAAGAGTGGCATCGACTGTATGGCAAATGCTCTGGAAATGAGATATATCACATTGTTTTGGGAGACAGTCGATTTTTCGGAGAATATGAAGGCAAAAGCTTTACTTATGCTAGTTTTCATTCACATAGAAAGTAAGTAAAACTAATAATTATCATGATAGACTTTATGGAATATTTTCTTCAAATAATTTTATTATAATGTCTTCTGTTTTAAGGTATGGCGTAGCGTTAGTAGGTGTACGGCCAGCCGAGCTGCCAGAGTTTTATGAAGATACTATACTATTGAACCCTGGCCCACGACATATCATGAAAAGTAGCGACACATGTTATTATATGAGTATTACAAAAGAGGAAAATTCTGCGTTTGTTGTGTCGGAAAAACAGGCAGAGAATAAACCAGCGATTCCTAAAGATCAGACAGCCTGTAGCCTGCTATCAAGCGAGAAAAAGCCTGGCGATGCAGAAGAAGGTTCTGGGCAGCTGAAAAAACTAGACGGTAGTAACGTCGCTCAATACGAACTCCCACAAGTGATTCTCCAAGCTCCCGCGAGTTCCACACCAAACGCATCGCCATCACGCATCAACCAAGCTAATACTGTATCATCCGCTAATTTTACTGTCGCTAGCTGTGAGTGTCACAGTTGGATTAATGCCTGAAGCAAACTGACGGCATATATTATTTGAGTAAAATATGCATTCAGTTTGCTGTTTATTTGCTTAAGTTTGCTCCATATTTCGTAAACATATTTTCATAGCAATTTTGTTTGTTCTTAAAGCATGTAAAATATGATTACGAATAATGAAACTAGAAAACCTAATTGAACGGTCAAAAATAACTTGGCCGATGACAATAACTTAACAACTAACAAATGTTAATTGAAATAAATATGGTAAATAATCACTAATTCATCATGATGAGAAAATATTTTTCTGAAGTATAATATTATTTAAAGTGAAATTCTGCGAAACAGGAAGGTATAGCGTAGGTCTATTAACATTACCTCGCCGTGGGTCCGCTTAATGGTTATTGAAAAAGAATTATAAGATTACCTTAAAAAAACTAATTAAAACTATCGAATCATGCACGTTGAAATTTATATTTTCTATGAATTTCCAATTAGATATAAAAAGAGATGATGTTTTTAAGCATCCGTATCAACGAGCACCAATAGAATATGTGATAAATGGGCAAATCTGTAAGACTAGAAAATTAGCAATCGTTCCAAAAGCCACATTATTTTTTCTTATTTTATGTTACTGTTTTTCACAAGCTAATTTATTCAAATCAATTGATAACAAATACACCAAATACAAATAATTCTTTAAAAAGAAGTCCCATAAAATACGAGTAGTACAAAAGAAACTTTTGTATTTAGTGTGTTTCTTGCCAATAAATGTTGTCGTTGTACTGTTATTATTTATATTACTATTTTTAATGTTTTAATAATAGTGTGTGTTAATTTATTGGTTTTTCAATGTTATGCAAAACAGTAGAAATCCAAAATTTTCGCTAACATCACTACAATTTGTTTTAAATATTCATTCTCATGGTCCGTTTCAGCAAATTCATTTAAAATATTACAAATGACCTCGTGTCACAGCTTGAGAACTGTAAATATTGTCAATGCAAATTGGTATAGTTCTATTTATACACAAATCTTACTAGTGTTTATTATTCAGCCAAGCATGGCGAGGGGACGTCTACAGCCGATTCTAGGACGTGTTTAAAAGATTCACCGGGTACAGATAGCGCGACTGATAGTCATTTACTGCTACCTAAACCAGACAATCCTAACTTTTTAAGTCCTGACGCGTTAAACTACAGGAGAGGTAAAATAGAATCTTCATACATATAACCGAATAAAATTAATTAGATAAACGATTGGTAACTGATCCTGTGTTGTAGGAAGCAGAAGACCTTCTATATTACCAGTTCCTGATATGGTTACGAGCAGTTTAAATATTGCCTTAGACAATCAAGATGACGAAGCAGAAGTAGACGAAAGCGAAGACGAGCTTGAAGATGATGTACCATGGAGATCACCATCAGAAAAAATTGCGTGAGCATATACCATCCGCATATGCTTTTTATGCATCCCATAAGCACGCATATTTTGTATTCGTTATTATCCTCTCTTTATCATTATTATTATCATCCAAAGCTTCAAACAATTTTAGTAGAATGAATTATCCATTATACTCATACAACAATTTTCTAATCACAATTAAATGTTTATAGTTTTTTCCAACCTACAAAGATTTTAAACTTTAATAAAGTTATATAAAAATTCAATGCAATAGAAATTGTTACCATATCTATGGGTTTTAGATGTGGGACAATTTCTTAAAATAACTATGTATCTATCTTTATTTTTTTAGCCTGTGTATTCTTATAGATAACAGACCAGGATCACGCAAGTTGCATGAAAATTGCACAGTACATCATTGTAACGTAAGTGTTTGGCTTAGCTTTTATATTTTGTTTTTGCAATACTTATTTTTTAAGTAGTCCTTAACAGCAATGTCTGCATTCAATTTCAAAGATAATGCCGGTAACAAAGATAACACGTTGGCACTCCGAATACAAGAAGCGAAGAATGAGATATAGTTTGGTTCCACATATTACTACTTGCGTTATTGGTATTATCCATAATATAGCATCATTGCTTTACATATTTGATAACCATTGATATTAACTGATGTTGTACATGATTAATAATATGGGTGACTTTTTTACATATACGAAAGCGACACGTAATGTAATCTAGTTCTGCATTCACCTGATATTTTCTTTAAAAATATACACCGCAATAGCCAGTAACCAAAAAAGGCATGTTTTGTAAATAAAGAAATAAGCCTCTTGATTTAGGTACGACTGTCTTCTGTAGTAATCGCAACGCCAATCAGATAATAACAATGAATGCTTATGCATATCTCGCATAGTATTTCGAATTGATTTCGAATTCACATAGAAACCACTGTCTTCTAAAAATACTTTTTTATTAAGTTCTAAGCAAAAATGTATGCATTGTGTATCTGTATAAACCCCTGAGCATAAATCCCAACTGCACGGCCCGTACCCTGCCTCCAGTGACGACGTCACCACCAGCAGCTTCTCGTCGTTAGCGGCCAGTGACGTCGTGCACAGCGCCTGGCGAAATGATTTTACCAGGTGAGTTAAAAATGGTCAATCTACAAAGCTATACTGAAAGTTATTCGATACAATATTTATTGTCAACCACATGGATACCTTTTAGTTTCATATTCATATTGAATTCTGCCTGCTCCTAGAACCGTTTAGCAACCCTGAGGTAATGTAATAAAATTATGGTAAAACTGTGACGTATACGTGGATAATAATTAATCATTCGCACAGTTTAATTATGCACTTTCCTCTAAGGCATACTCGAGCATGTAAAGATTTTGATGTTGAATGTTAATATATACGTACTTAATAAAAGCACAAAATTTAGAACACGTTTACACATCCTTCTCACCTAATATATATTTTCGTTTCTATCGAATATTAGTTGTATGACGTCCTTATGGGTCCCTCAGTAAGTATAGAATTGATGCGGATTCCTTTTTTAAAACATATTTTGCTTCGCTTTAATGCCTCATGTATATTTAAGATGTTAAATGTGTAAAAAAAAATTGATGTTGTTGATCGTTGCATACCAAAGCCTTAATACCACAAATCTACATATTTTCAGGATCGTAAAAGGATTTCCACCGGTGTCACCGTTTATAGGAGTAAGCCCAACCCTGTGCTATTTGTTGAAAGAGAAGAAGCCTTTATGCTGTTTACAATTGGCCCAAGTATGCGAACACTGCGCCTATAGAAATGCAAAGGAATACCAGTGGCAAAATAAAACCATAATACTGGCCGCTGATTACGCGTCTAACGGAATATATAACTTCATTATACCTCTTCGAGCGCACTTCAGATCTAAAACATCGCTGAATCCAATTATACTTTTATTGGAACGCAGACCTGACATTGCATTTTTAGACGCTATCTCTTATTTTCCTTTAGTTTATTGGATGTTGGGTTCAATAGATTGGTATGTAATAAAAAAAAACAAAATAATACATCTAAATGTATATAATATATAAGCTCACCATAAATTTACTTTCACTTTTCATTGTCATTACAGCCTTGATGACCTTTTACGCGCTGGAATTACCCTTGCGGAAAATGTGGTTGTGGTCAACAAGGAATTGTCCAACTCAGCTGAAGAAGACAGTCTCGCCGATTGTAACACTATAGTGGCAGTACAAACAATGTTCAAGTAAACATAATTATTTTAATAGTTATATCTCTAGAATAGCGAGAGCGAAATTATTTATGAGCGAAATTTTAATATTTTTCTGTTGTTTGCTGCAACGCGAAGTGTCGAAGTGCACTTACAAATGTGTAAAAACCAATATTTTCTTTCAGATTTTTTCCATCAATCAAATCAATAACGGAGTTATCACAATCTTCAAATATGCGATTTATGCAATTTCGAGCACACGACAAATATGCATTACATCTCTCAAAAATGGAAAAGGTTTAAATTTGTTTACAAAATAATATCTCCAAAATTATTCATAAAGTTCATAATTTTTTTTTCTTTTTAACTTTACAGCGAGAAAAAGAAAGAGGCTCTCATATATCTTACATGTTTCGACTACCGTTTGCTGCTGGTTCCGTATTTTCGGCCTCTATGTTAGATACGTTATTATACCAAGCATTTGTCAAGGACTACGTCATTACGTTTGTTCGACTTTTGTTGGGAGTGGATCAGGCTCCAGGCTCAGGATTTCTTACTTCGGTAAGCAACTAAAAATATGCATAGTTTTATCTGCTGTAGCGTTTTGTCAATGTCGAATGCTGGCGCAAATTTATCTGTAATATCTATATAGTCTGGCGAATTACCAAAACAATTTTTATGTGGCTTATGACAATATTTTTAACTGTGTGTCTATAGACAATGTGTGTCACGCGTTTAAATTAGTGACGTTGCCATTCTAACAGATGAAAATAACGAAGGAAGATATGTGGATACGAACATACGGTCGGCTTTATCAAAAGTTGTGTTCAACAACTTGCGAAATTCCAATAGGGATATATCGTACACAAGATACAAGTCTAGCCGATCCCTCCCACCACGTGAGTATGTCGCCACGGACCCCAACAAACTGGTTTTGGTCACGCCTGGCGAGAATGCGACCATCGCGTTCGTGTGCATCGGTGAGTCGGTTCACTCTCAGATAATACTCCTCAAATACAGTCCTTTACCTGCTGCCTACCTATTATCGCTATGGAACTAATTTAACACGTTTCCAATTTCGTACTTATATCACATCATTGTATGTAAAGTCCGAATCTTTGGACTGTATTTCGGGTCAAACTTTTAATCTTTTCTTTCTTTATTCCGCGTCAGCGTCTCACTTTTATCATTAATGATTATCTTTACATTTACATTTGGGCCTCACACTTGTGCCGTGTCTGTAATTTAGTACTAGTATTTACAAACTTTCTTCTCACACGCGAAACCTTGTTTTATTGTCTTTGAAGTACACGAGCTTTAATTTTACTCTCGCAAAATGCATCAACCTTAAGGGTTGAATAAGAACTCTTGCTTTGGCGCGGACACAGGTGATTATGCGAATATTTTATTATAATTATTGTAATTCCACGTCTGGGAAAATTGGCAAAAGAATTAATTGAGTGAATATCACGCATCATTTTTTGGTATTCAAACTCGATGATCGCAATCCCGCCTTTATGTTATATACGTAGTGTGTGTTCTGCATGTACTGTTATAGATTAGAATTATTCTACAGTGATTCAATTGACATAAATTCCCAGAAATTCGTGTGAAACAATGACACAGTAAGAATAGAAGACAGTTCCCACGAAACTGTTCACTGCATGACTATGTTAAATGAAACCATCATTCCTAAAATAGTATTAAGTAAATTGTCCTACGATACAAGAACAAAATGATGAATGGAAATAAATCCAAGTAAATATTAGCAAAAACTAAATAGCACTAGCAACACCGCAATCGCTTACGCTTGATGCATGCTTTACAATAACGCAATCGTCATTCTAATCTCATACCTCATAAGTCGGTAAAACTGCAACGATTATTTCATCCTACGATTACAACACCAAGTGAAATACAACAATTTTAAGACTCAGAGAAATAGTGTAAAGTAATTTGAACCTAAATAAAAACTGAACGTATGTGTAAACGCGTTAGGATGTCGCTTCAGTTGGGATGTCTTAATGTCGAATAAAATGTAGGTAGAGTTGTCCAAAAGTGTGACACGATAGTTACAGCAGGAGGAGGGCGAAGGCGGCGGTTTTCCGACGTGCGGGCGCCGCGAGGCCACCAGCTGCCTCGGCAGCTGCTACGGAGAACGCACGCCCGCGGTAAGGTCAACTTAGGGCTCTCTCTGAAACAACCTACTTCTGCGGTTACATTAAACCGCACCGTCCTAATATACATGTTCATTGTATCAAAGTAAGTCTAACAAATTATTGACAATATAATAAAAGAAATTGACTAATGCATGGCACCATGGAATATTGTATGTACAAGTAATTACATTATATATACGAAATATTCACTCGGTCTCGGTAGGTAGTTACCTACAATTTTAAAGTGACGCTATTATTATTCAGAGCGTCCAATCCAAATGGGTCATTATGTGAAAAGATAGAAGGTAAAAATCTGTTCTTCGGGACCATCGAGGTGATTTTTAATATCAATAATATTCAATACTTGTTTTCGTCTCATACAAAAACCATGTCGTAATTTTCCATTGTTATTGTTGGTAGTGCATCATTAGTGACAATACATTTTTATCATGTATGACTAATGAAAAAATTGGGTCAATCAGTTTTACATTAGGTTATAGTTTAGTATAAATTGGTAGACTACAATTTTTAATTGTAATCAAAGAATTTTACGGTTATAAAAATCTATTACGAAATTTATTTTACAGTCGAGGGTATAATAGAATTAAAGTCGCTCACAGTTTAACATAATTTGTTACACTTTTCTGTATAAAATAAAAATCGAATCTTGTCTCCTCAATGTTTTTATACTTGATAGCCCCATGCTTAGATATGATACTTTTTATCTAATTGCCATAACAAAATACACTGAACAGCAAAGAAAACGGGTCGGTTAGAAAATCTTCAATATCTTTCAAAGTACTTGACCTAGCACAATTAATTAAAAACTAAATGAAAGAATATGTGTTTATTTTGTTTTTGTTGCGTGTTTGTAACTATTTTAAACGATATCACTCTAATGGAAAGTCATTTGTTCGAAACACAAATAGGAAAACAGAAAGTAACTACATAATCTGCAATAATAATCATTGGTGCTGGTTTCATCACCTCCGTATAGCCACTTCATTTTTCATTCTTGGCCTGTTCCCAATTTTCGGCGGAACATATCTCAGGTTTCGGTTTACTATTCAGGCAAAGCACGCTGAACAATCCAAAAAGGATTTTAAACATTCGCGTTGCATTGTATATAAAAGTTATAACACCGGGTGTCAGCTCGTGACCACGGTTGGTGTAACCCAGCCGAAACGTCGAGCAGTAAGTATTATACTACATTATGTACGTCGAGTGTAGTCCCGGTGTTATAACTTTTAATCCAAAAAGGGTTATTAACAGATACCAAATAATACACATACAGGTAACCAATATGAAAAGCGATAAAAGTGGTACATCGTAAGAGAAAGAATCATAAAAAAATTGATATCTAAGAAATGAGTCTCGAATCGAACGCTCTGAAGTATTTTACATACACAACTACCACAGCTGAGCTATCGAGAATCCTCATGTTGCCGTGAGACCATCAAGCTTTCAACACCACTTCAATGTGAACATGTGGTCCGGTGTTCTCAATGGTTGTAGACCAAAAACAATAAAAAAGGATAATTGCTTAAATAAAAAACAGAAAAAAAGAAAATGGCCAAAATGAGCAAAGAGTCGCTAATATTGATATAGCGACTTTCGAGCTGGCATAGGATACAGGATCGATAGACCCACATACAAGGAGTTTTTGGAGAACCATCTGCCACTTTTGCTGTTGGACAAGAAGCTAACAATGAAGAAGTTCAGAGCTGAGACGGAAAAAAGAAGAAGCGGAAAATTTTATAAGAAGTAATAGAAAAGCCTTTAGACAACTAAAAGACAAGGTCCTCCTTAGACGTAGATTGTGCATTTCTGTGGGCATCGCCAATCGAAAAATCTAATATAGGATGTTTAAAAAAGTTTAACTATGTATCGACTGTTTTTATTATCATAACAAAAATTAGAGGTCTCCAGACTTTCCGACAAATAGGGCTCTGAACATTTTTGATTAGTGAACTTTAACGATAATTTTGTATTTTTGACTAATTTTGTGGTTAGTTCTGAATGCCTTCACAGACGCCACTGTTTAGATTGTAGCTATTGTTATCGCTAATTCGTTAAAAAAATATCTGAGAAGGTTCAAAGAAAGTGATAAAAAAACTAATGTAAATTGAAAAGGAAGGCATTGAGGTGCTGATCCAAATGTGTTACAGATATGCGAAATGTAATCTTTAAGATAAGTTATAACGAGTTAAAAAATTATTATGGCAGCAAAAAAAATATCCTAGAGGAGCTGAGATTTTAACATGTGTTTTTGCATAAGAAAATACCAAAAAAATTAAGTTATACTACATATGAATTTGATAATAATTACACAACGTTATGTTATTCATTCATGTAAGAGTCTCCGCCTCCGATCCCAGCACGAACGAGTCATCATTATCCTGCCCTTTTCCCAATTTCATTTGGGATCGGCGCAACGAGTCTTTCTCCTCCACGCTCCCCTATCTCACGCCATATCAACATTCACTCCCATTCTAGCCATGTCCTCATTCACACAATCCATTCATCTTTTCTTCGGTCTTCCTCTTACTGCATTTCCATCCACTCTCATATTCATAACTCTTCTTGTTACATGCTCATTCTCTCTTCTTTTTTCTCAACTTCTCTATCACTGGAGCAACTTTCAGGCATCCCCTGATATAACACTTCTGCACTCTATCAATCGTTTTACATATTGTCCCTTTCAATCTAGGGGAAATGCGTGAATCCCCGTAACCTGCCACCATTTCATCCATCCTGAGATAATTCTTTTTGACATCTTGATCTATTTCCCCGTTTACCTGCAAGATTAAACCCAGATATCTGAATTCCGAGCAGATTGACAAATGTGCTCAATCGAGAGTAACCGGACAAGGACTGGAGAGACCGCCAAAATCACAGCACATATACTCGGTTTTTGTTCTGCTGATATTAAGGCCCATACTACTCCAGTCTCTGTGTCCACAAAGTGGATCTATATTATGCTGAATGCATTGTCAGTTGCATTCATCAACTTAATGCACTTGACAATGCATTCAGTCAATTAGAAATTAACTACTGATTAACACCGCTTCTCGCACGTGCTAAAGTGGCCCACACCATCAAATTGATTGGTTTTCTTTTTGTTATTTTAAAATACTTGTTAATTTTAAAGGTATAAAAGTATACTCAATATTAAATAATATTTTAATAAAGCAATCAAAATAATAGACAAAAACTTTAATTAACTAGCTAAAACAATATTTTGAGGTAATTTTTTTAAACAAATTCTGATAAACATATATTTGTGCTAATAAAAATAATACTTCCCTCTCACATTATTCATTCGTATTTTCTTTTGTCTTCTTTCAACAAAAACATAACTTTGTAATTGTCAGTCAGTTAATTTATCACTATGTTATACTCGTAAGGAGGTGGTGAACCCGGCTATAAGGTAGCTAATTAATATCATTGCATTGGTAGCATGTGTCAAGTACTGAATCTGTCAAACGAAAATGTTTTGTTCCAAAAATAACTAAACAATTACCGATTGTATTTTATGAAGAATGTACGACTTATATTCGGACTTACGGACGGATTCGGAGAGTTATATTAAGGATTTATTCCTGATTAGTTTTATTCCTAATTGGTCATATTCCTTATTCGACTCTTTCCTAACTGATCATATTCCTGACTAGTCATATTTCGGATTCGACTTATTACTAACTCATATCACGTTCTGCACAAAAATATAGAAATCCACTGTGGTAAATGATAAGAACCTCTTTAGATAATTTATAGACGAGTGTAGCTTCTCTGTAATGAAGCTAAGGTCATTTGTCAATTCCCTTTATTATTTATATCGTGTCTTACAATTTAATAATAAGTATAAAATAAAATTATCCCCATACTTATTAATTTACTTGTAGTTGTACGCGATTCAAGTACAACGACAAGATAGAAAAATGACAAATAAGGAATATGACGAGTCAGGAATATGACCAATTAAGAACAAATCAGAAGCAGTAGCCAATAAACAATACTATAGAATAATTTAAAAAGAGAACCACAATAGGATCTGATGCTGGTAAATGGTAGAAAAGAGAAAAATATTACATTTGTAAACGATCGTGCTTACAATAATTATAATGTTTCGTATTGCCTATTAAATAAAAATCCTGTTGTTTTTCTAACGTATAATAGACAACCACTGACTTGACGTTCATAGACAAAATCGTAAAAAACAAAGTAAAGATATAAAAAATATAAAGGATTCATCAAAAAGGTGTGCCAGTGCGGCACATGCTCCCCTTTTTTAGAGAAAGAGAGACGTTATTAATATGCTGGCGGAGGTACATAATATATGTTGCGTTCCGGGCGCGAGCATGCTATAAGTCTAAGTCTTGACGGTCAAGTGCGAGTCGCCGTCATATACCCAAGTCGGTAATTCTTGCGTGAGGTGAGGGCGGGCAGATATTCTAATGCTTATTGTACCATTGCAAGAAATGGTCGGCAGAGCGTAAAGGCTTCTTCCATCTTGCTCGCCAAATCAGGTCTCTGTCTTCAAATGTCAATGCAGCAATCATAGTTTACGATAGTCATGGCAGCAATCATTCTGTCTTCCAAAATTGACGATAGTCCAGACATCAATCCAAACAAGGAGTAAAACGGGATTGGGGCGTCACTGGAATCAGAGTCTCAGATAACTTGTTGACCGTACTTCAGCCTTGGTTAGCGCGTCCGATTGTAGTTGCTCACGGAGATTGACCCTGAGAGGAATGCACACACGTCGAAAATATCTCTTTCCCGAACACTCCGTACAAGCGTTGGTCATCTATAATCGACCTTCTAGGCGATGACCATTAAGGAAAGGAGCCTTGTAAGATGCGCATCGCAACTGGAGGGCGAAGAGATGGCACTCGAGGAAGTCAGCTGGTAGTGCAGGTGTGGGCAATAATGAAGCGTTTCGTAGTTCTCAAATTTGCGGCTCAGTGGATCAAATAATAATGATGCGTACTTTTCACTACTGCAGTATTGTAGCTTCCGCTCTGCGTAGCAGTAGCAGGCTGTTTGAAAACTGATGATTCCACAAGAAGAGCCGGAAGTGTGCCGAATCATGGACCATTGAGCACCTGTCCTTTAATTTAGCTGTAGCTCCAAGATACCTTTACCGACTTGGGCAACTCTGTGTTTGTGCGTGTCACTGTGGATGCGAGTTTGTTGGAGATATAAAAGTTGGCACTGACGAAATAACAACATGTACCCCTGCTCAGCAGACACACTTGGTGTTTCGTTCACCACCACCTTTTAATGTTAGCAATCGACTCAACGCGCGTTTTCTTAAATATCGAGCCGTCGTTGTTGTTGCCCGTGCCAATTGTAGCTGTGAACTGAAGCTAGATAGGTGGGCTACCACTGGCAAGGGGAACTTTGACTTATGGTTGGAGTAATTAAGGCTAACATGTTCTACTGAAGATGGTGAAGCATGATGTGCGTTTGATGAAGTGGAGCGTGCAGAAGTCTTAAGCTCTTTATAGGTGATAGGTGGATCTCGTATAGATACTGGATCTGATGGCCAAACGGATGGTCGTGAAGGAGGTTTGGTGTACTTCCAGCGTTTACCAATCTCTACACTATCTAGCTTGCGATTTGTCTCTAGCTCGCGATACGGGCGTGAATACACGTAGCAAGCGTACTCTCTTGGTCGTGTCCTACTACCTAAAAACCCGAATAAGACCCAGCCTAATTTAGTTCGCATAGCAACTGGCTGAGATTTAGTGCCTTTCTTAACCTCAGATGTGGCCGTCAAGTGCCAGTTGTCTATACCAATAACCAAAGTAGGCTTGGCGTCACCATAACTGAGTTCGTCCTTGAGACAAAACAAATGAGGACAGTCACTTAAACTATCTATGGTGACTGTCTGAGTTAATAAATTAAGGCGGTTGATAGATCGCGCATTTTTAATAACAAATTCTTTCGGTGTGTGCCGACCCTTAATTTTGAAATCAACATACTGAACCGTGCTACTTTTGGATAACCCACCTACACATTCTATGTCAATATTGCCCTCTGGGCCCACAGAGCCTATTTTCGCGGCTACCTTTGAGTCAATGAAGGTCGCTGTAGATCCGTCATCCAAAAGCGCAAATGTGTCACAGCTTCCGGTCAGTCCAGAAACTGTCACTGCAATAACTTTTAAGAGTGGACGATGTGTGGGACCAATGGGGGTGATGTAACTATGTGTGGGATCAACGGTGGTAGCGGTGGTTGTGTTAACTGCAACCTGTTCAGTGTGATGGCCACCATCCTGAGAAGAGGATAGATTGGCTGATTCTTTGGTGTGAGCTGACAACGTAGAGGTAAAATTAGGGTCATGTAATAATGTGTGATGGCTACGATTACACTCTGTTACCTCACACTTATTTTTATTTCGGTTACACAATTTAAAAGTATGTGAACCTTTTTGAAGACAGCGGTAACAAATCTTATTGTTTTTAATAAAATGCCACTTGTCTTCTATTGACATCGATTTGAAGTTGGCACATAATGATAAGTCGTGATTCTTGTTGCAGCAAAAACATTGTTTGTTTTGGTGTAAATTACTGTTTCGGGAACCTTTCGAATAAAGCCCAGGGTTCGATTCCTTGCGTAAGATCGGGTGGGTTTCCGAAACAGCGTGGGTGCGTTCACGTGGGCAATTAAATTGGCTTATTTCGATGGTGGTATCAAATTTCACACGCATGTCCACCTCTCGTGCTAAAAAATTAGATAGCAACTCTATTCTTGCACAACTTGACATTGTAGCGCCGTCGGCAGTGCGTGATGCAGCGTAGTCAACCCATCGTGTACGTAGTAGCGTGGGCAGATTGTTCATTAAAATTCCAAATAATTCTGGTGAACGTAAATAATCCGTTTCGTCAAGTAACTTTACAACCTCGACGCAATTACGTACACGAGAGGCGAATACGGAAAGGTCTTTAATATCATTATTTACCTTAGGCAGGGCACGTACAGTTGCAACCTCTCGCAACACAATCTGTTCTGGACGCCCAAAACGCCTCTCTAGCTCGTCGATAACGATGGCTGGATGTAGGGCCGTGGCGAGAAGCATGTATACAGCTTCACGCGCCGCACCTTTTAAGGCAACGCTTAGACGAGCGAGATTATCGGCCGGAGTGTAAGAGAGTTCTGAACTAGCAAAAGAACGCTTAAACACCAACCAATCCAAAGGTGACTTGCCGTCAAAGCTAGGCAGGCTTATAATCGATTTTGACGCTTTACCTGTGTCCAACTTACTAGCCAAAGTCGTAGACGACGTGGACTTGGTGGCGTCCTTGGTCGACGCGATGGACAGTGGACCGTCTTCAGTGGTGGATGGCAACTCCTTCCGTGTCCGGGGGGACCCCCCGCCGGAACCAGCGTGTAGATCCAAGGTGAACGTTGTCCCTTGCGTGACGGTCAGAAGCGTAAGGACGAGCTTCCAATCCGGGTCCCCCACATTTCCACCAAAGTCAAAGGTATGTGTGGCGCTGGAGGCGCACATGTCTGACACGAAGTCGACAACACAGCCGCTGGTCAATACGGTGAGAAGCCCGCTGGCGCGCGACATAGCCGCTACACAGATGCTTCTTTCATACATGAGCGTCTCAAACGCCTCCCACGTGGACACCGTACCAGCCCTGAGGGGGTTGCTTTATGTATACGGGCAGCCAAACAACGCTTTCAACATCGATAAGTTATACAATCACTTCGTGCGGAGGGAAGATTTGACTCACAACCCCACTCGAACCTCGTACATGCATACTCGGCGTGATCAGAGAGATAATATCCATGTTATGTGTTGCACCCTAAGTGCATTCGCGTCACACGTGAAGGGGCAGGATGTTGGGATGGCGGATAGGTGGCCGACGGCGCTGATGGATGACACATGGACGGCCGTCCCAATAACATCTGATATGATATCACAATCGTGGGTGCGGGAATATACGCTGACGTTCCTCACGTCTGAGATCTGGGCGGGAAGACTCAGCCGTCGTTCAAACCATGTACACCTTGGAGTGGGACAGGCACGAGAGGGTACATCATACACGACCATACCACGGGCACACAACGTATACATACCTGGACCGACAGGTCTGTTGTTAGTGCTAATTGACGAGAATGTCACGGCAACGAACCGTACCGTGCCAATATTGAGAGAGGAAGGACTGAGGATATACAAAGGGTCCCAATTTTTGAGAGACGATGATAACGTACGGGATTACATTGTGGACCTGACGGACATGTACTACGGCATGATGGACAACATCGAGAACTCGGCCGTACAGATGTGCCATGCATTGGAATGGATGGAACGGAATCTGTGTGTAGACATGGCATTCCAACTTGCATTGACATTGGCTGCGGAGGTGTCCTCATGCATGCCCGAGAGCCCATATCTTGAGATCGGCCCTGACGGCGCGAGGAGATATGAGAACCCACTCAACGGAGCGTGGACCTTCGGCGTTCAGCACCTGTCTGGGGACAACCCCCGACATACAACATCTGATATTTCTGGAGGAACGATAGCCAATCGGCCCGAGCGATACACATCATGTGTTCACGCCTATAATTTTGCATCCGTGTCACCGTTGCAGCAGTATGCTGCCAGTATTGTAGAGGTAACCAACGAAGCTGTGATCGAGAACAACACAGTGGTAGGATATAGATCACATTGGACTCATCCAAAACCAAAAACAGTAGTGCCTCAATACCAAGCCCACGTTTCCCATACCCAGTCCACTGAGCCGCACTGGGTATGATCGAAAAAAATGACTATAGTTTTGCAATCGCGAGCGCCCAGGGGATGCAGGCAATGATTACATTACAGGCTGCAGCATTGACATTGTCTTATAGCATATATGCAACCAAGAACGACATCAGCAGGCATGTTTGGAGTGGGTTGGGACGTCAGCAGGGAACAATAGCCCGTAGTTCCGCGCGGAGGAAAGTGGCTGAATTGACGGCCGGGCATATCATATACCTAAATGCAAGCAACTTGTTGCAGAGAACCCACCGTACTGGAAGGACTATAGACCAGGACTTGCAAGTCTACTATGGGGCCAGCTCTATGGATGAGAGCTGGGCTGTGAGCATTTGTGTGCCGTACTTCGCGGTGTTACAGTGGGCCTCTAAATTTAATATAAACATGTTCATGCCAGTTGAAGCAGAGTTCGGACCTATCTCGAACGCCCAGCAATCGATGTATGTCGAACTGCGTGCACAGCATAGAGATGCCCTGCCTTGGTACGCGTCTACGGGATGTACGGCGGTTTCCACTCCGCGTATATTGCTGTGCCGTGAACGATTCGGACCTGTTTTCTTGCCCCTGTCTGTAGACCAGTGGGAGGTGTTGACGGTGGGACGTGGCGGGCACGACGTTGGAGAGGCCTTAGTGTCGAACGTGGTATCGCCGTCATTTGCATATCATATGCGCGATTGCAGGGTGGAGGACAAGGTGTTAATCCTTAACCAGCGCATGACGGTGAAGGCTGTGGCGCAACGAGCCTGGTCTGTCGATCCGACTATGTTTCCTGACCCACCTAACTTCGCTTTTTTAGCCAAACAGGTCGCTGGGGCAGGAAGGGAGGGGGGTGCTGGGACATCGACAGATCAAAAAGTGGAAGAAAAGAGACCGTCGGGTCCCACCCAGTCAGACCCGATACAGGTGCCCCTCGCCCCAGTAGTTCCCAAGGTGGAAGTTACATCGCCGACCGCAGGGGGCGTGCCCCCATCCGGGACGACCGACCCAACGCGCGGATTGAGCGAGACTGGCCTAGAAGAAGAACTTTGAAAATGGGAGATAACATACGTATGTCGGCTGACCTCCATGCCACTGCGTATGATCATTTAGTTGGGGGTGCTACACCAGAATCGCCGGGTACGTGGGGAATCCCCACAACACACCGGAGTTAGACTGACGATCCCAGTGATGACTGGCCGGCTGGCCGATAGGGGAGCGAATCTGTATAGTATTAGTGTCGATGATGAATTGGTCAATGCTCTTAAGGACATAGGCCCATTCAAGCCCAACGTTGACAACTTGGACGTGCTGGTTCGCTTTCGTGTCGAGTTGAAGGGTGGTTTCCCGTTGTCGGATACTGCCTTTGCCAGTGGCTTGTACCTTCTTTATGATATGTACAACAAGATGGGACAAATCAACATTTCAAGAACCCTCCTCGGACTGTTACACAAAATAGAAAATAATTTCATGGAAAGATTTAGACTATCCCCCCACGAGGTCAACTCCTCTTGTAAGGACGATTTCGTGCGCCAATCATTGAATAAGATATCTAAGTGGGCATTTCCGAGGGTGTTCTCCAAAGGCCCAGCTTATATGTTGGTAATGCATCTTGAGACTCTGGGAGGGAAATGTCCATGGACCCGGGAATCGGTGGAACACGACATTGACGAGTGGGTCTCTGGGAGGAATGAATGTAACCTTGAGCTTCTGAGACCACATATAGACAAAATCGTAAAAAACAAAGTAAAGATATAAAAAATATAAAGGATTCATCAAAAAGGTGTGCCAGTGCGGCACAACATTAATAGCTAGCATTAACTATAACGACCATTTTTCAGTGCAAGTCGAGATTATTAATTTACAGTGATTGAGTGAGAAGCACATTTTTACAATTCTAGTCCTAACCTGAGCTGTGTGAAACTGGGAATTGTGTCACAAATGTTACGGATATTTATATTTTATGCCCATCATAAAACCTGTAAAGTTTTATGATGGACATAAAACTTTTCAGGTCTTGAAATAAATAAAAAAACAATAGAAATCTGTATTTAATTCTGTTATTACCTAAAGGTTGTAGTCGTAGAAACATTAAAGACATCATAGTAAAGTTTATTATATCCAATAACCAGTTTGACAGCCTTCATAAAATTACTAAATCAGTAAAGATCATTGGAACTGATTTGGCCCTAACTGCGTTAAATTGGCATTAGACACTTAAAAATCTATATAATCAGCAACTAAAGTGTTGTCGTCTACATAATATATTTTTCATTACGCACATATTGTAACGTGATCCTTGTTCTTGTATATAATTTAGAGCTGTAGAATTAGTTTTAGTTACTGCTATGTTATTTATTACTGTGTTCTCAGCACGAACACCACGGAAAATTTGAATCATTTAGACAATTATAACGAAATAACGTAGTTCATTAATACTTCGCCCTCAATAGACAATTAAAATTGAAATATTCAAGCAAATCATGCATGGTATTATTTTATACTTTGTATAGACAGCAACAATATTTACAATAGGCAATAACGTAGTAATAACCCATTATTAACATTGTTCCTCATTGTTGATGACTATACACATTATGTAAGCACGAAATGAAACACTTCATTATGTATTTACTTTCACAGTACTCTACAAGTCTGGCTGATGAAGCTAGAGATAATCATGCTCAACAAATTGAAAGAGCTGAAATCGCTAATCTAGTAAGATCAAGAATGGAATCTTTAAATCTTACAGGCATTGATTATGATGACGTAAGCGAAAAACGCAACAGTTTGTCATATGTCATTATAAATCCAAGTTGTGATTTGAATTTGCAGGAAGGCGATATAATGTATGTAACTCATATTCAGATATTGTATTTTGTTCACTTGTCACCGTTATATATTCTTATTACGTCTTTACAGATACCTAGTACGTCCATCACCCTTCTCAGCCCAAAAAACTTTTGAGCGACACAATAGCCGAAGAAAATCAAATATAAGTTTTTGTTCACAAGCATTAATACAAGCACAAGGTGTAGCAAGCAGAAGAGGGTCTGGCATGGGAACAAGCTTTGCGCAGCCCCGGGCTCCACCTTTGTCGACAACTAAAGCCAATTCATTGTCACTACCAGATAGTCCGACGATAATAACAGATTTCAGAGGACGTTCTAATTCACTGCGTGTAGTGGATGATATTCTCCTCCGACGATCAAATTCTTTACGACAGGGATTGAGTGGAGTAGGTTCACATCGCAGAAAAAGTAGCCTTGAAGAAATTGGTATATCCCATTTTAATTCGCTATTGCAACATCAGCAGCAACAACAGCAACAGAATGCTAATGCGATTAAGATTGCTCTTAATGGAAGTATCGGGTTAGAAGTGACACCTCCGGACGAAAGTCCTACAGAAAGACTACCAGGTCCAAGCATTCCTTTAGGTGGATATCAGGAAGTCGCAGCGGCCTTACCCACAACTTCATCGATAGGGCCTACACTGCCTCCTGCTCCAACTCCGGATCCTCAACATTTGCAAGGGACTATTGTATGATATCATCTTATGTGGGGGCGCCGCTTAAGTTCCGTAATTAGAAACAAATGGACATAGCTTCAGTTAAGATTTTTATTAAATTATCTAAATTTGATTCTAGAGTGTGTTTTATCTGAAGTGTTTCGGATAAAAATAGGTCCATTTCTGTACGGAATTGCATTTTCAACTCGTAGCGTCTCTACTTCTGAGGTAGAATAATTTTAAGGTACATTTTCCTAAACTAATACGTACTTAAACGAGGATTTAGTAGTGTAGACTGGTGAAGAGCTGTGTAATGTAAGCGGGATCAACTAGTTTCTACTTAAAAGGGATAATATCAGCGACAGCTGTATGTATATATCAAAGCATTATTTCCCCTTAATTCTTTTAATTGTAAATAAAATGAATGGTCGTAAAATTTACAAATGTATATAATATTAATATTATATACCTATAAAATAAATTGTTAGAAACAAACTTTTCTATTATTTATTGACCAAAAGTAAAAAAGCATTATAAAACTACTTGTTTCACTTTTAAAAATGTATAGATTCCGTTCTTTAAAATACATACGTATATCATTAGATTTCTTGAAAAATTAAATAATATTGTACACATAGTGTCAAATCAAAATAATAAAGTTCATTATAATCGTCTATTGTTTTTTATTTGGCTCTAACTGTAGCGAAATGTTTTAATGGACACACGAAATCTTTGAAACAGTTAGATTTCACCAGGATCCCCTGGAGATCTCGGACCCGTTCCGTATTCTCAGACCTCATCGCCCCATGAAATATTAAATGGTTCCGTTCGCCCCTTATTAGTAAATAAGTAAAAGAATAGTGGTCAAGAATCTTGTTATTTAAATTAATATATGTAGAGGTACATTCAAACAAATACATTAATTAATATCATGTTTTAATGTTAACCAAAATGAATCAACAACATATTACTTTACTTTACTATTTATTTTACATATTGGCTCCCATAAAATTCTAACTCATATTTTTTTCCTACTACCGATTTGCGTTCATAATAATCACTCATCACATAATTTCATTGTTCATACTTTTTATTCATACATACATTTTTATTCCTAACATCGGAGGTCATAATAGTTAATAGTCATAATTTTTTTATTCATACTGTTACTACCAAAAACCATTTTAAATTAATAATATTTTTTTTCATAATTTTTTTCTTCATAACATTAAATGATCATAATTTTTTTAATAATAATTTTCTTACTAAGAACATACTTCAACTCCTAATGTAACGACATTCTAATCATAATATCTTACTTCATAACAGACAATTAACATAACTTTTTTATTAATAAAGGACAATGGTAGCACGTCAAATTATATTACCAATAATTTAAGAAATAAATTAAAACTCCGTAGTTGAATTGTTGAAGTCGCGAAGCAATTCGTATTCATTCACGTTTTGCTGTCACATTATTTTCGCGAACTGAAAATTATTCTACAAACATTAACTGTTTCATTATACCACACATAACACAAATGTTACCGGCCACACACATTGAGGTTAGGTAATTAAATATTCCTCAAAACATTAAGTTAGCTGACCCAGACTTTAATTCTCCTTCTGAAATAGACATGTTGCTTAGCGCTGACGTGTTCTGGAATGTTCTTGGTAATGAGCGAATTTCATTAGGTAAAAACAAACCGCTTCTTTGAAAAACTAGATTCGGTTGGTTAGTGTCAGGTACTATGCAGTCACAACGGGTGAACAATACTCAACAATCTACATACGTAAATACAGCCCATTGCCATTTTTTAAAGGAATTCGAGCTACTTCACCCCGTAAAACTACACATAATGAAAATAAATGCGAGATTCATTTTAGTAACACCACGACACGGCATAGTGATGGGCGTTTCATTGTTGAAATTCCATTGCAACAGTCACCAGAAGTCTTAGGTGACTCATTTGAGCAAGCAATTACTCGACTCCAGCCTTTAGAGCGCAAGTTAGCACGTCACCCAGTTTTTAATCAAAAATATTGCGATTTAATTCAGGAGTACATTAACTTGGGTCATATGTCTGTAAACACGGAATACAAACACGACAAATGCACATACATACTTCCTCATCATGGCATTCTAAAAGAATCCAGTCTTACGACAAAGTTGTGGTATTCGATACTTCGGCGAAGACCACGTCAGGTTTGTCATTCAACAACATTCAACATATAGGACTGACTGTACAAGATGATTTAATCAGCATTTTGATTCGTTTTCGTCAACATAAATACGTAGTCACTTCCGATTGTGAAAGGATGTACCGATGTGTTTTAGTTGCAGAACATCAAAGATGTTTACAGCAGATACTCTGGCGCTTTGATCCAAGTCATGAACTTAAAACATACAAATTAAACACTGTGACATACGGCACAGCCTCGGCGCCATACTAAGCAACGCGTTGCCTTGTACAGTTGGGTAAAGAATGTAGTGACCCGTTAGTGCGAGAAACTATATTACATGATTGTTATGTTGACGATTACATAAGCGGACACGATTCAAAATCGACACTCACGTACATTATTTAAGGCGTCATACATCACTTAAGAAAGCTCAATTTCATCTACGAAAATGGCGCTCTAATTGTCCTGAAATATTAGCGACCATTGAAGGGGAAGATAGCCACGACAACTTACTTAAGTTAGGTAATGATGACGACGCAAAGACATTAGGATTAAGATGGTCTTGTAAATCAGATACGCTACTATTTGCTGTCGATCTTAAAACATCATCATTATCAAACAAAATAAGTAAGCGGTCAATTCTATCTACTATAGGTCAGGTTTTTGATCCACTAGGATTTATAAATCCATGTATACTCAAAGGAAAAATAATTTTGCAAAGGCTGTGGGTCTCTAAAACATCATGGGATGATCCATTGCCCTCTGACTATGGGTTGCGTTCGTAAACACATTGCCACAACTCAATAATATTCAAATTCCGCGTCGTACTGTGTGTGACTCGCCTACACACATAGAAACTCATGCCTTTAGCGATGCTTCTTTACATGCTTATAGTGCTTGCATTTATTTAAGGTCTATATCGTTAGATGGTTGCATTACTGTACAATAAGTTATGGCCAAGAGCAAAGTTGCCCCTCTTAAGAGTTTGACTGTACCACGGTTAGAACTTTGTGGCGCGTTACTAGCAGTTAGATTAACAGAATAGGTTCGTACAGCATTAAGATTAACTGTCCACCGATGTGTCTTATGGTGACTCCACAATCGTTCTGGGGTGGATTCGGAGTCCAAAGGCGTCCTTAAAACCTTTGTTCTCAATAGGATCAACGAAATAACCGAATACACTGATCCCGAGAGCTGGAGATACGTTCCTACAAATATAAACCCTGCGGACATTGGATCAAGGGGATGCAATGCGAACCAGTTACAAAATTCTCAAGTATGGTTTTCTGGGCCATCATTTCTCATGCAACCAGAAACTCAGTGGCCTACTCAGCCTTATTAATCTCTTTACCTGAGCTTAAAATTTAATGTAAGATCACAACTGAACACAGTAATTATACAGGTAAATATTCTGAATTCGCAAAACTGAACAGAATTACAGCCTACATATTACGGTTTTTAAATAATTGTCGAAACACAAACAATAAATTAGTGGTTACTTAAAAATTTACGAATTGAACTCTGCCACGTATGCGTTATGTAAAATAGTACAAATAGATTCATATAATATTTTACTTAAAAATTTCAGTTAAATCTAAAATTTTGAACTTTTATGTCAGATAAAAATATAATTCGTGTAGGTGGCAGATTAAGCAATTCTAATTTCGATTATGATACAAAACATCCCATTCTGCTCCATGCAACACATCAGGTGACTAAGTTACTATTCAGACATCATCATAAAATACATATGCACGCGGGACCTCAGCTAATACTGTCTATTTGGGTAGTAGGAGGCCGTAACTTCGCCAGAAAAATAACACATGAATGTCATGCATGTTGCAGATTTACTGGCAGGTCAATTCAACCAATAATGGCTAACTTACCTAACGACTTCATAGCCAATTTCCATTTTCTAACACGGCTGTAGACTATGCTGGCCCCATAATGTTGGCAAACAGAAAGGGTAGAGGATGCAAACTAATAAAGTCATACATCTGTGTATTTGTATGCATGGCTGTGAGGGCAGTTCACTTGGAATTGGTGTCAGAGCTGAGCACAGTCTTTCTTAGCTGCTTTAAATAGATTTGTTGCTCGCAGAGGTAAGCCTGACCTAATCCATTCTGACAATGGTACTAGCTTTATAGGAG
Source organism: Parapoynx stratiotata (assembly GCA_910589355.1). Lineage (NCBI taxonomy): Eukaryota > Metazoa > Arthropoda > Insecta > Lepidoptera > Crambidae > Parapoynx > Parapoynx stratiotata. Next base: position 12,244,571 of record OU342457.1, read on the forward strand.
CTGCTAGGGAACTTTCGAATTACTTAAAAGCAAATTATGATGACATTAGTTCGAAATCAGCGGAGCAGTCAATTCTCTTTAAGTTTTCTCCAGCCTACAGTACCTATTTCAACGGCTTAGCCGAGGGTTCTGTAAAGGCCGTTAAGCATCATTGAAAAAGAGTTCTTTCTCTTGCAAACTTAACCTATGAAGAGATGTACACTGTACTAGTAGGTATAGACAGACAGATTTTAAACTCTCGACCACTAACCCCACTTTCCTCCGATCCAAACGATTTTATTCCTTTAACCCCATCCCACTTCCTTATCGGACGCACTGTCACATTGCTGCCTACTTCTCAGGTCGAGGCAGAGGAGATGACTAGAATCTGCACACTGTCCCGATACCAGAGAGCACAGATTTTGATTCAACATTTCTGGAATAGACACTATCTAGAATACATTTCAGATATGCAAAGGAGGCTAAATTTTTTGTCGTTGCTGACTAAGTTAAATATTTTCAGAAGCTATTTGCCTTATTTTATTTAACTCTGTAGCGGATTCAACAACTTGAGGAGATTCTAATAAAGATTGACTAATTTCGTCATTCGACTTATCGCTCTCACCGAACAACGATTCGTGATTAGATTCAACCTCAGACAAAAAAGCCCGCCATGTACACCAAATGTACTGAAGTTTTAAATAAATAAAGTCACGATATGCACTGTTACCAATGACATCGGCGTTCTTCAATTCTACCTGACTCTCTAGTATATTACTAATACTATTATTTTCTGTATGTAACATATTAACTGTATACCTCTGCACAAGAAAGGAGGACTTATTTTTTGATTTTTCAAAATATCGACTTTTTCATTCATCTTTTTTAGTTTAAAGATCAGCTCATTCAAAATATCGTAAGCGCCGAATGACGTCATTCATACGGAGGAATAGCGTTTTGCTTTTGCCAATGTTTAAAAAATAGTTACTGACGTTGACGTTTGACTTTTAACCGTCAAAATTGATTAGAACTTTGTTTGAAACTTATCAATTTGCTCGAGAATTTAAGTTTAATTTACTTAGAAATTAACTAAAATTTGTTACACCATGAAAGTGAGCGCAGGATTTCAATCAAATTTGTTGACATGGCCACAGATTAAATAGAAATAACAAGGCCATGATATTAACTTTTTTCCTATTTCGAATTTGGCAAGGCTTTTTTCTTGGCATTATGATGACGACACTTGTGATGACGACGCGTATCGTCATACATACGGAGGACCGTATGTATGACGACACGCGTAGTACTATTTTAGTTGTTTCAGTTTTTCTCGAAAACTATACAACAAAAAGAAATATTTCAATGTTTTTCGGGGTTAATATAGCAAAATGTAGAAATGTTTTTATTTATTTAAGCTTTTTTAAAATAAAATAAAAGTACAGAATGTAATTTATACAGATTTAGTTGGTTCGATTCCCCAGTGTGGCAAGCGAATTATCGAATATCTCTGAGTGCAGTTTTCTTTCTTTTCAAAAATAAAGGAATGTTTTCTATGAGTAAAATTTTCTATCTACAGTATTAAGAGTCGCTCATAAGCATGTGCTAAAGACGCATCTAAATTGAATAAACAAATATTGAATTTTAATAGTCCATTTATTTGTTTTAATATACTTACCAGGGAAACCTGAACTATCTATACTAATATAATTGTTCGGGCCTCTTTGTTTGTATCTATGGTTTTATTTTACTTTTATATCAAAACGATTGTAAATAAGTGAATAAAAGTTTTTCTGTCAGTATACCAAAAGCTTATATTTTTCCCATTCACCGATTATTTCAACCACGGTGTAATTTTTGCTTCAAAACATATATTAACCACAACATTAATAAAGCTGAAGAGTTTTTTGTTTCTTTGTTTGAATTACATACTGGTCCGATTTGAAAGTCTTTTTGGTTTGGCCAGCCCATTTATCCAGAACGGCTATTAGCTATAAAACATCTCGGGAAAATCTGTAGGTCACGTATGCAAAGCCGCACACGTCATCTAGTGGTGTATAAATTTGAAATAAACTTATAGATCAGTGTTTTAGATTAGGATTTGTATTGGGTCCTTACCTATGAAATTGGTGTTTTTTCTCTCTCTTAGTATTTTGTCTGTAACTATTAAGATTCAGAGTATTCCTTAAAATAATTACCTCGTCTAAAAATAGACATTATTTTTGAGCTCTTTTGATTTGTTTTGATAATTTGTTGTAAGTTTAATTGTGTTCAAATTGGACACGGAGACAACTCTTTTTAAGTGCCTTCCGAATACATCATTTTATTTGCATTCACTTAAAAACGATAAATAATTTTTCTTCTTCTTCTTTTTATTTTTTGGCTCTTGCTTTTACAAATTCTGCCAATGTCAAGTCAGTCATGGGAGTGACACTAGGAGAATAACGGTAATGATATTTTTTAGGTACCAGATGTTGTTGTAGCGTCTAGAACAAAACAAAACAGGAACCATCACCAATTGTTAGTTGTAAGTCTAGTTGACGAACACATTTCTTATAATTTTATTTTATTATAACATATAAAATTTAATAATACATTTAGCCATACAAATAAGTACTTCACTTCGTATTCAAATAGTCTGTCCACTTTCTCCCGAAAGTCGCATTCCCCGCGTAGAAACGGACTCCCCCAAATAATTTTTATGAAGTGTGATATTACATATATTACTAAAGCTTGTCTAATGATAGATGCCAAAATCTTTGGAGTTGTCGTTGTGAAGAAAACTGAAAAAATTTTAGTATGGAAAATGCAGAATTCCCCAAAATCTCCATACAAAACACCAATTTCATAGGTAAGGACCTAATATTACAACCTATTTATTTGTATTATATTATGTATATTGTCGTCGAGGGGTTTTGTCCTAAATAAAAGAATATTTATATGAAAACCCGTGTTTGTTTTAGATGTCGTCTGTCACTGTCTTGATGTCAAAAGCAAAAGTACGTCATTCAGTGGTGTCGTCGTCAGTCATAGAGTCAACCATGCAGGTTGGACGCAACATCCCCACCCCAGTATCAGAAGGCTGATACTAAAGATGAGGGGCAAATTCCAGCTTGCATGGCCTCGTCGCCGGTCAAGTTTAAGTCTGGTCAAGCCTGTCCTGTCTTCGTCAACCAGAGCCTGTTCCGACCGCTAGCGGCATTTCTATCCACCACAGAATTCACATCTAAGTTCTGACAGCCCAGTCCGCAACGTCCTCACATATCTTCATTTTGAAACGAATGTTCTTGGACCGCTTGTTTGCTTGCGACAGGCTGTTAGGAGGCTTTAAGTTTTCAGCTAAGCGTCCACACTTCCACAGCAAACCCAGCTCATATCGCCAATCAACAAGTAGTCGCGTCTTGTGTTTCGTCATGTCTAAGGCAGAGCCTTGGCAGCGAAGGAATCCGTGGCAAAGGTCTGTCTTGAGATTTCCAACGGTTCTTCACAGATACTTGGGCTATGAGCGGTCACGTCGCTAGGCACGCCTCCGAAAGTCGTGTTGCCGAGAGTGGCGCGACCTGGGTTCGTCTTGTCTTGTATTTAGTCGAGTCGGGTGTTAATCTCCTGCACGTAGTCAGTCAAGGACGGGCATTTTTTGATATTTTTTTCAGAAATAGAACTATTTACAACAAAATTTAGACTAATCACATTATCAGCACTATTTACACTGTACACACTCTCCTCGGGTAGGTTTTCGGTGGCGAGCAACACTACCATCGACGCCGGTTCTGTTGTCAACATCTCGGCGGCGGTTCCACAAGTTTGCAGTGCGGTGGGCTCTGTCCCGGCCGCTTGACTAAGCAGAGTCTTGTCTACCAATGTCAGCGCTGCTTTTTCCTCCAAGGACGCGGGAGAGAGGACGTCTTTTTCCAGTTCCGAAACATTCTGTTCCAAATCTTCTTTTCGCGGAGTAGGCGGTAGATGAATCGGTGATGAAGAGCGACTTGTCTTTCAACTTCAGCGTTGGTGGCCTAGGTGGGGCTGTTGATGGCGATGGTAGGGTTCGAGAGCTCCGCATTTGTTCATAATTGTCGAGAAGCGCTTTAGTCCGCAGCGCATAGTCGTCGAGAAGCGCTTTTTTCCGCAGCGCAAATATCTCATCAAGCAAACGTCGATCTCAGCCCTTTGCTTCGCTGCTTCAAGTCGTAATTGCAGAATTTTTTGTCGTCTACCTTTAGCAGAAGAACTGGAAGTCAATGAGCTTACCCGACTGCCCTGGGCGGACGGTCGGTCATGTCCATTCAGGTCAGCACGGGCGCGGTCTTCATAGCCATTGCTCGTCTTGACTTCGCGTAATTTTCATATGCTAGTGCAGTTTACTTGAAGGACCACTTTGTATTGTCGTCGAGGGGTTTTGTCGTAAATAAAAGAATATTTATATGAAAACCCGTGTTTGTTCTAGATGTCGTCTGTCACTGTCTTGATGTAAAAAGTAAAAGTACGTCATTCAGTGATGTCGTCGTCAGTCATAGAGTCAACCATGCAGGTTGGACGCAACATTAGGATTTATATTAGTACATATTTTAGGTGCGTAAGAAGAAAATAATTATTCTACTAAAAATAGTGTTTTTGAAAAATTCTTTGTTGGCAACTAGTTACTTATAAAGAAAAAAAATCTTTGATGGCAACTAGTTGTCAACAGAGAATAAAAATTACTTTTTCGCTACCAGTTGCGAAGTTCAGTTGCCATGGCGGCCAAATTGAGCTTTTATATGATTTGTGTCTTGTAATAATTATGCAACAATCATAAGCGTGTGCTCGGCCATATCGTTCGAATCATCGCAATGACGCGATACAGGTGGGAGCCGAAACACCCATGTCCGGCCAGAGAACCTGCACCAGACGGAACAAGAAACCGCAATCATCATCATCAGCCGTATGACGTATTGGAATGTGCAGGGGTCAAAAAGTACGTACGTACCGGCTGTCTTAGACAGATTTTGTTTTAATACCACACTTACTATCCAAATACACTTAACTTAACTTATTTATACTATTATTTTAAAGAGGTAAAGTGTGTGATCTTGTGACGTCGCAAGCGGTAAACTCTGGATATAATGAACAAATTTTTTTAATGTTTCACTACTAAAAAGCTACGTTCTTCGTGAGTGGCTTTCCGAAAATGTGTCGTGTATTTACAGATTAACTCATCGCCTGATACGTTTGTAGACCGAATAGAAAATCAAAAGAATGATAAAAGTTTCGGCAGTCTGACACCTTTCTAGTTGCCATGTCACGGTAACTAGAAAAGAATCGCAACGTCGAAACAAACTTTCAACTACTTTAGCTTATCTTGTTTTCAGAGAATGATAAACTTATTTGTCAAAAATAATTTATAATGACTGCCAACTGCTTTCTGCTCGTTTTTTTACCAATTGCTGTTTAATTTTATTTGTTGTTCCCGTATTTTTCCATAATCGGAATATTCCGAATGTTTCGTATTAATTCAGAACATTTCCACGGGAATGATTCGGAATGTTTGCGGCCGCAACTGTAGTCTCCATTTTTAAGTTCAAAAGTTCATTTATCTGGATGACAATCTGCATTGTAATTATATATAATTCAACAAAAATTTTAAAGTTTCAGGGAGGAAGGAACTTCTGCATTGTAATTTGATATAAATAAAAAATCAACATAAAGGGAGGACGGAACCTTCTTTTCAGGGCAAAGCCTGCCGGTAGTTAACTGGCTGAAAGAAAGCAATGGTATAAACAAACCAATTTATATGTAATTTTTATATTATACAGATGGCACGTTGAAAGACGTCTAAATAAAAAATGTTGATACCTTATGCTAACCTGATTTACCGCCATGTATGTTTAGCGATTAAATTATCGCAGAACATCCCCCCTCCCCCTTCCATTTAGATTGATCAATCACCTTTTTGTGAAGTCAGTTTGTCTGATTTGACTAAAGAAACGTTTACATTTCTAACGAAATCTAAGTTAATTAAATCCATGAAATTAAAAAGAATCCATAACTAACAGTCAAATTAAAAGCGAGACTCAGTCATCGTCGCACCAAAGAAATGTATAACCGTGTTTATTGGGTTGTATGTTTTTGTATAATTACCTATCATGTAAGTAATTGTCAGTAGTTAATAATGAGAAGAATATAATTAGTTCATTACAAATAAATTGTGATTGCAGGTTAAAAAATTCACCTGTCAAGAAGGCGAAACACAAGGTATCTCTTACGTAAGTACCATAAGTTGACATTAATTCATACCACGCAATGAAAACCTGAGATGGACAGTATTACAATTTTAATGTTAATTCTCTCTGTAACTGTTTCCGGGGTTATCGAATCAGACAATGTATCAGCTTTGTATACATGTATAGACGTTAGTCACATATTATGAAAATCTAAACAAGTGCATTTAAAATATCTAAACAAGTGCATTTGATTCCTATAGAGACCCCACTACATTTACCTGAAACTCACCACAAACGCATGGTGCTGATGTAAAATTATAAATGCTTCATTTAAGTAGCTCAACATTGCAACGTACCGCGTTAGCAAGAAGCAAGAAGGCAGAACAGTCTTCTCTTCTTAGTTCTCTAAATACTCTCTAATACTCTCCTATTAAAATAAATAATGTTTATATCTTAATTTAAAAGATGGCAAAATCAAATGTTGGTTGGCCATCTCAGACAATGATTTAAAAGAGTAATTCTTTTTATATACACACTCATGTACCAATACATACACACTCATAAGTACGCACACGAGTCCAAGAAATAGTACGACATACTGTAGGGCAATGTAGGGGCTGATAGCTGGGATCTAAAAGTTATAAAAATAATTACGAAAATTCGAAAAATTTATACCTTCTTTAAAACTGATTTTTTTGTGAAAATTAAAATTTATTTTCCGTTATTATATGCAAAATATATTGACAAATATTGATAGATGTTGATCTCATCTAACACCCCTGTAGTAGGTCGTAAAATTTCCTGGATGTATTGTACAATATTGAAAATTTCAACTCTCTAGCTATCGCGGTGTCGCGGTTCTTGAGATACGTCCTGGTGACAGACAGACGGACGGACAGACAGCGAATTCTGAGTTATATCCTTTGGGTACAGAACCCTAAAATCAAAGCTGCTTAATAAATTTAATCATTTGTTATAGCTTTGCTAATTAATCTCTCATTATGTTTGTAATTGATCTTTTTTCTTCCTACTCTTCACGGATAAATACATACATATACTCGTCGTGACTGTACGAGTATATGTATGTATAATCAAATTACGGAAGTAATAAGCGTTTCACTACCAATTTGATAAATGTGTATAAAATATAGTTATTTCATAAAGTTTATATTGTTCAATAATAAGCCATAAAACTAGGCAATACTTCACAGACGGAATCTGCAAAGAATTGTTCGGCAAAGGTATGCATACTTTATTAAAATTTATCTATTAAAATAATTACTATTATTTAGACCCGTATTATAAAATCAAACACAAGCGTAGATCTCCGCTCGATTATAAAAAGGGAAGGCGCTATGAGGGACGAATACCATAGTCCTTTTCCTAATTGAACTGTAATTAACAGTGTTAACAGGGTAATTAACAGGGTTTTATATTACGAACCATTAATGTTGTTGATCACAGCTATAAAAGAGATGTCCATTACAGTGCAGAGGAAATGACTGCGTGGCAAATGTAAGTAATTTTTTTTAAGTTGACACGAGAGTCAAATTTTATTTCCAGCTATGCCATGCACAATTACGCATGTTATTCGAGCAATCGTCCTGAATTATTAAATATCGAGTATCGTAACATTATCCCCGAAGGGAATGACAGGTGTTACACCCACATTTCGAATCGTAGACAGAAAATTGATTACGTTACGACATTGATCGAGTGATTTGCACGCCGCCGGTTTATACTACGTCAGAGCTACGCCCGTGATAACACGTAACATTTAGGGCACGTTTAATGAGACGCGGGGGGGCGTCAAGCGGCGCGGTTGAACGCGTTTCCTGCGGCGCGGCGTGCGTTTTTATCGTTTATGGCGAGGCGGCGCGTCAAGCGGCATTGCATCCGCCGCATAGTACGTAGCGTTTTATACGTAACACTGTCACTGTCACAAAAGCAATCAATCCTTCTTGCTTGCCGCGGCATCACCCGCCGCTTCAGCCTCCGCGTCCGACGCGGCATCGCTCGCCGCATGTAACTACCAGGGACCGGTACCCGATTAAAATTTCAAACCGGTTAAGGTCATAGACCCCAAACCGAAATTGATTGCGGTGTAGGTACTGGTTATCGCTATTTAACCCGGTTAACCGGAAAAACCGGTTTCTTAAAAATGCTGATTCCGTTGACCAAAATTAACCCCTAATTTGAGTTCAATCAAACGCCATCTTTGTATCCAAACTTATACTACAAAGCTGTTGCTACTAATCTAACTAAATAGCACTCATAGACAAACTTTGTACCCAACTGCGTGGGTTTGCGGACAAATCTGTAAGTATTTCTGAAAAATGGCCGCTAAGAAAGTCTTCATTCATGTGGTGTCACAAGACTCTATGAAGGTTTGCAAGGAACCCCAATTCTAAGCCGAGGATAACCATTCCTAAACACAGGATGACAGCAGACGTCATGGTTAAGGCCGTTGGGAAGGGCATCACTATGGGAGGTGTGACTAAAGAGATGGCTAAACTATTCTTAGCACACATGGCTCGTGGTATTAGATCAAAACTGTCACAGGATTGGAAGTCCATACGGTGTGTCTATCGGGAGCAATGGTGAAGAGATTTCTATTGCTGACATCTTAGATATTGTGGAGGTCGAGGGAACCGTTACACTTGGTTCTATGGGCGGAGGAAGGAAATCATTCCCACCGGTGGATCTACTTCTGTGCCTTATGGCTGGACACCACATGTCGCAATTGAATGCCGCGGGCAGAAACAGAGACCTATGTGGCGATGGTCAAGAAACATTTGATCGATCCTGATCTGAATTCCGCACGTGTTTCTGTTACTTTCACGGAAATTGCAGGGTGGAGCTCTGATCGTGAGATATATATATGTATATATATATATATATAGATATATATATCACGACTAGTATCCCCTAAGCTGATTTGTTTAATATTTTACGAAATCCTTTTTAAAGTTTACTTTAACAAGACGTATAAAAATGAAATGAAACGAAGTTCTACAGTTGGATCGTATGATTGTCGAGTCTTATAAAAGCTGGCGGATTTAAATAGCACAAAGAAATATTAATAAATTTTAACTACGGTGCTTGACAATCTGAAATTAAAAACGTTTACTATAAAGAGTTTCTGCAAAAACCAGTAAACGAATTGTATTTTTAAACTTATTATAATAGAGAGGTCTGACCCTGTGAGAATTGTAACATTAAAAAGTCTTACAACTAAGAACAAATAGCGGTTATTACTGTTCATTAAACCGTTAAAATTCTGATAATTGACAAACCTGTTATTGATTGGAACTCAACCGAAATAATTTTGTTACTAATTTTGGTATTTTATCTACTTACTAACTATTTATAACCGCCCTTGTACGGAGCGTGTCCCACAGCGAATTGTTTTAAAAATCAGAGTACAAAGATATCTCAATAATATAATTTTAATCTCACTTACAGTGCACTGGTACTATGGCGGACGCAGAAGTAAGATTTTTTTTAATATACTCAACGATAAAATGATGATAGTTTGCGAACGGCGCGGGAAGTATGGTTTGTACAGACAATAAACATGAACTAACGACTAACGGGAATACCAAAGGAACCTAAGTTATTTGTTCATTGGGCACAGTATGGAAACCATAGCCATGGCGAAATATAGAGTAGTGTATTAATAACTAATCGGTGTTAGTCAATCGATGCCATCAATTCAGGATCAGTCGACTGTTAAGGTTCTGTTAAGGATCAGTTTTACCGCTCACTGATAAAAGCATAAATCTCAATGTTAATATATAAGAGTTTACATTACCCTTAAAGCATTAAGCTTTTATAAGACACCAAATAAGTAGGGTACATGTGCGTTTTTAAGGATTCAAAACACTTTATAGTTATTTTCCCCGAGGCGCGACTTTTTTGACGCCGACTTTAGTTAGGTTCAATTTGTTCCTATATTACGATTGTCATTCCACAAGTTTTACACAAAATTTAAAAACTTGCCTATTGTAAACAGCATACTACATTTTAAACGAGTTTTTTGAATAAAAAGAACTACAATAATTAAATTAATGTCAAGTATTTCTTCTAGTATAGATAGATAAACTTATGTATCTCAATTATTGTTTTTATCATTATTGTATTAGTTACGCTCTTCCATTGCAGTGCCCTTGCAGGGCGTCACGTGATCAATGTACCTAAGATTTCATTTATGTAACACTAATACAATACTATGTGACGACCAAATAAATATATAAATTATTAAATAAATAGTAAGGTAATATACCTATTATATATTGTGGACGATTTGCTTCGTAGACAATATGCTGGTTAGACATTTTCGCAACGCGTTATTATAACAACTTTTGGTTACATTTTCGAATATGGACGATTTGCTTTCAAGTCTTATCTAATTGTGGGCAGTCTTAGTCGATAGACGTTTTACTTTGTAGCCGATCCGATCCGAATTCATTCAAAATAATCGAAAAAGGAAATGGGAAACAAAAAAACAATTCAAACGGAAACAGAAGAGGTTAACAATATTAACAGTAAGAACATCCTGAAACCATCTGTGCTGTTTCTGAAAAATGGAAATTAATTAAACTCAAAATGTAACATAATGAATACTTTTGCGTTTGATTCTATATTTTTTATGATGGCTTATGGCTACCAAGAAAACATTTACATTCGCGAACTACTTAATTCTAGTAAATTATGCAAGTTGATCAAAGATTTTTTAAACATATTGACGAATTCCAAAAACATAAACACCGCATACATAAAAAGAGAGGAAATAATAAGGACCTACTATAAAAACGAAAATAATTCTTACGAATGTGCCCGTAATGTCACATACATTTAAGACTTATTTTCGATTTTTTTGCACTCAGCCAAGAGAAGTAAAGAATGTTCAACAGAAACATGTGAATTTTACAATACAAAATTAGAAAGAAAAATAGTTTTCTTATCTATTAATACAGATATATATTATAAATACATTTGGAATTTTAGGACTTGAAGATTCTATACACACCATAAAGATCTGATATGACAAAGTAGTCATATTAGTTACGAGCAAAGGTGCAATTATATCTTCTCATTTAAAGTTGTCAAAATCGTACATAGTACACAATCAAACAGTCATAAATATCTTCATGTCAAAAGTTTCCAAAAACATATACACCGTCAAAGTCTTCATTAATATGTTCACTTCCAAACTGTCCATTGGTATCTAAACGGACAGAGTGCTCATAAATATCTTCACATTTTGACATTCTAAAGATTTTTCAATTTCTAATTGTTCAAGTTACTATGACAACGAAATATAACAGTCTTGTCAGTAATTGAAAATTATGTATTAACCAAAGAGAATGTAATACCTGTCTACCTGCGTATAGTATTAACCATAATATTAGCAGTTGAGTTGTTAACGGATTCTCGGATAGATAAAATTCTTTATTGCGACAAACAAAAAAACAAAACCGTACAAATTGCAACGCAACACAGGCGGCCTTATCGCTAAAAGCAATATCTATAGGTCTACCAGAATCTCATGGCATTTTTAAAAAACATAAAATTACGATTTTGATATATATTATGCTGGAACCACTGAGAAAAGCAGTGCGCCCATTGTTCCCAGGGGTCTCTTCTATGGCATTTTCGCGAACACCTCGAAGTTTAGGTATTCGCTTGAAGTATTCGCTTCGCTTAAAGTAGGTATTCCCTTGAAGATGCTGTAAAAGCGTACAAAAATGCTATAGAAGAGATCGCTAGGAACAATGGGCCCACTGCTTTTCTCAGTGGTTCCATTGAATGTGTAGAGGAACGGAGTTTACTTCGAAAAATTATTGGCAAATTTTTAGTGTTACCCACTTATAAGGGCAAAGGACAAATTACATAATGAGGTCGAGTTGGCAGTGATCCTACTAACATAATTAGAAAAGATTTTGAGTTCGAGCCCCGATAAGGACAATTAAAAAATGGCAAAGTAATAAAAAATCGCAATATGTATGCGCTATTTTCATTTATTTATTGTGTTTTTGTTACATTAATATCCAGACCTGATTGTGTTTAATTTGAGTGATATAATGTTAATAATATTTTTTTATAATGCAAGTGTAAAAATATTTATTATAATTTGCTTGCTGCATCTATACCTTACTCAGTCTATGGATGCAAGATAAGTAAAATTAAATTTTATCATTATTTCATCCAAAAGCATGCGACGTTGCCGTTGTTCTTTGTTAAGGAAGAGCGACAACAACTGAAAGAACGTCATCAGGCATGTCAAGACTCTGCTCCAAACAAAAGACACGTACTAAACGTCAAATACGAAATTAAAAGGACCGATAGGAAGAGAAAATAAACAATATGAAAATCGGACGTAATCCTTCAGATTAGTGTTTACTTTTCTTTAACACCAAGATATTTTTGATCTCTTTGGGTGCTTAGATACCATTGAACACTTTATTCGCGAATATATAATTGGTCATCTTAACATATAACATAATATTGGAATTGTGTAGTTTAGATAATATTGAACTCTCTGGACGGTTACAACAATATGGACGGTTACAACAATAAGATTACCTGACAACGTATATAAATTTGAACTTGTGTTCTTCAGATATTTTTGAGCACTCTTGACACTAAGATCTTTATGAAGCTGACTGTATCTGCACATTTTTTCCAATATAAAACCTGTCATTTACAAAACGAATTAGACTTCTACGAGCTTTAGTTTATGAATAATGCGTGGCCGTGCAGTTCTCCGCGTTTCAACGGTCCGGCCACGCTTACACCCTTGTAACATCGAAACAGTCACGAGCACATTTTTTTGCTCTTGAGCGTTAGACTTTACACATTTTTTTTATAAAAACTTAATGAAGTCCTTTATCTTATTCTCCGTCGTGGCCGAGCAATCGCAACGCACACGTTATTTTGCTGACAAGTTAGAAATATCTGCTGCCCTAAAGTTGCTGACCAATTTGCTATTTTAGCTGATCAGTTGTATTGTAGTGACCAAAATTCGAAAATTGTACTATCCGTTTTAATAACACCCCTATTTAAGTACTAAAACTCTTATTATAAGAACGAAGTTTACATTAATCTAATGCACTACCATTTTATTGGTAATCCATCTTTTAATTTATATGTAGGAACGTCAGAAGGGGCCTCATTGCGGTCTTGACAGTCACTGTTCATCGTGGGCGTTGTAACGGCAGTAATATTCAAAAATAAGAACACGCTTGTATTGTCCAGCGTGTTAATGTTTAATCACTACACAGTTTTACACAAAATCACACACCATGTACTAGATTAAGTGAGATTTTGAGCCAATTGGTTAGCACGCATGCGTCTCGACTGACATCTGTCAAACGAATGACCGCCGCCTTTGCTCAACGTCACACCATTATTATTTACAAAATAAAGTAAATTAAAATAACATTGACTAATCTCGTTATGACAAATTAAATCGTACAGTCATAATTCCGTAATTTGACATTAAAACTAATTATTAATCAGCGCGGCGTCATATATATTAACCATCCATCCATGTCTAAGGCCCGAGTTCACCAATAATTGTTTAACCAACGTTTCAGTGATCGGCCGTTCAATTCCTAAACATCGTTTAAGCAACTATTCAAATTTTCACTGTTCACCGCAAACATGTTTACCATGGTTACAAAATCGGAAGTTTGACGATGCTTTAGAATGAATGAACGAATGTTATAAGGATACTTATTTTCGAAGCAGCTCTGTCATATTAAACGGACGCAATATACGTCGACATCTAAATTTAGTATCATAACGTAAAATTCTTCCAATTTGTAAAGTGCAATGACGTGATAAGAACGTTTTACTACGACGTTGTTCTGTTTTGTTAAAATTGCAGTAAACTTTTTTGCAAAATTTATCACTGTTGCAAATAGAGGACCTGCTACCATCCAACCGAACTTAGTAGTCTGAAGGACGGGTTTATGTGGACCTAACTTGATTTGATTGGGATTTATAATATTGAAGAATATTTCAGCACCTAGTAATAGATCTACATCTGAAGGGCAGAAGAAGTTGGGATCTGCTAATTTAATGTTACTAGGTAAGTTAAGTTCTGATACATTGATTTCAGCATTAGGCAGAAGGCCTGTTATCCGTGGAATGACCAGACATGTGATATTCAAATTAAAAGATTTAGTCAAAGAACTTATACTCATTCTACAGCACTCGGATACTTGAGCTTGACAGCCACTTATGCCTGATACGCACGAGCTCTCTGGTTGTGTGCAAATTAAACCCATTTTATGTTTTAGGTTAGCAGTGACAAATGATGATTGACTACCCGAATCAAGGAGTGCACGTGCCAGGTAAGTCTTTTTATTTTTAGGATTTATTACTTGAACCAACACTGTACAGTCGGCAGCAATTAGATAGCGACATCCAAGGCTGTCAAATATTTAGATACAGCCAAAGTGGTCAAAAATATCGATACACCCGAGACGCTAATATAGATAGAGACATTTCATTCGTCTAAAGTAAAGGAACGCGCATGTCACCAATTATATCGGCTCTACCAGGGCGCCACTTACTAAGCAACAACCTCGCCATAAACTTCGGTACAACTGCAAAATTACACCCTAAGCAATGAAACATAGAGCTCTAAATAGATTACTATCTGGGAAGTTACTACGATGACAGTTATTTAAGATAGGCGTCTATATTTTTTTTCCTCTAAAACTTTTTAGATAACTTTCTTTGCCATTTCGTGCGTGACGTTATTGCCATGTGTTTGTTTTTAGTTCAATAAATTCGAATAATATCTCAAATTATTAAGGCAAATGGCTTTGAGCGTTTGGCGTAATCGAAATTGAGCGACAGCGAAATTTATTCAAAACTTGAGGTGCGTTGCAAAGCACATTGCACACCGTAGCGCACATGTTTTGATAGATGTCGGCTAGTGTTATTTATTTATTTATTCCTGAACAAAATAATTGTGTTGGAAATACATATCACAAAGTAATTCATCGACAGAGAAAACTTAAGGTTTGAAATAAATTAAAATGTACGATTGATAGTTCGTAAATGAAATAACCTGATAGTAATGGGATCGCCTCAATTCATGTATACAGTTTCTAGCATGTCAGACGATCCAAAATCAAATCAAGTTTTCTCAATTGATTTCTAAATCAATGTTTTGTGTAAGAATTGAGTTCATTATTTATCGATAAATTATTTTGTGGTAGTCTGATGTGCTCTTAGGCCCGAGTTCACCAACATTTTAAACAACTGATTTAAAGTTAAACAGCTGTTTAAATTAGTTTTTGTGTTCACCACACGTTAACCATCGATTACAGCTTTTAACCAACCGATCAACTTAACCGAGCCTGACAGCACCGTTTAATCTCCGTTTAACTTACATTTACTACATATTGACATCAAAAGTGTTACGAAAATTTATGGTTATTTTCGATTATTAGGTTGTTTTAGTAATAAATGATAAATGGTAAATAATTATCACGACCACTACCTGGGACTTCTTGAAAATCTTGAATATTTGGAAAGAAATACAGAGTGGACCAGAAAGATTTGCGAATTTGAAAAAATAATAATAAAAAAACTAAATACAATTCAAATACAACTTTTTATTTCAATAAAAATTGACATCTGGGAAATTAATTTCTTAAAAATAACATCATCTATATGTGCACCATCGCGCTGCAAACATTCCTCGAATCTGAACCTCAAATTAGTAGGAACTAGCTGGCACATTGCGCGGGGAATACTGCCATTTCTTCTCGGATATTCGTCTTCAACTGGTGAATCGTGGCTGGGTTATTGGAGTAGACCCTACTTTTCAGGTATCCCCACATAAAAAAGTTCGGTGGCGTTAGATCCGAACTTCTAGGCGGCCATGCAATGTCACCTCGGCGCGATTTCACTTTCCCAGCAAACATTTCGTTTACGACCGCCAAAGAGGCATTAAATTGTGTCTTCCGTTTATGCTGATCTTGGGCGTCCCGGAGGCTTCTTGAGAACGGAACCAATTGCTTCAAACTTTCTGACCCACGATCGAATCACACTTTCCGTTGGACATTGATTTAGGTCATGTAATCAAAACTCACGCCGAAATAAACGTGTGCAGTACTGCTTGTTGAAGCGCGGATTATGGCAATGGAATCCTTTTGCGGTCCTTGATAATAGTCGTGATTTTATATAAGTAAACAAATCAACATGAATTTCTTTTTGACATTGACAATTTGACAGTTACCGTTAGTTACGAAAGGTGTTATTCGACCAAAATTAGAACAACGTCGTAGTAAAACGTTCTTATCACGTCATTGCACTTTACAAATTGGAAGAATTTTACGTTATGATACCAAATTTAGATGTCGACGTATATTGCGTCCGTTTAATATGACAGAGCTGCTTCGAAAATAAGTATCCTTATAACATTCGTTCATTCATTCTAAACCATCGTTAAACAGCCGATTTCGTAACCATGGTAAAAATGTTTGCGGTGAACAGTAAAAATTTGAATAGTTGTTTAAACGATGTTTAGGAATTGAACGGCTGATCACTAAAACGTTGGTTAAACAATTATTGGTGAACTCGGGCCTTATCCGTACAAAAATTTGATTATACAGTCAGAACTAGAAGAACACGGAAGAACATGTACAAAAAGCAACACTCTTAACTGCCCGTTCAAGACGCAACAGACGGAAAGATAGAAAGAGATGACATTATTTTTCTCATGACAAAAACTAAAGTTTTCATGACATAATATGTGTGTGTGATGTGTGTCTCTTGGCGCCAGAGAACCGTCACTGCTTGAAGCAGAGTCTTGACATGCCTGATGACGTGCTTTCAGTTGTTGCCGCTCTTCCAAAACAAAGAACAACGGCAACGTCGCATGCTTTTGGATAAAATGATAAAATTTAATTTTACTTATCCTGCATCCATAGACTGATTAAGGTATAGATGCAGCAAGCAAATTATAATAAATATTGTTTACACTTGCATTATAAAAAAATATTTTGAACATTATATCACTCAAATTAAATATAATCAGGTCTGGATATTAAAGTAACAAATAAACAATAAATAAATCAAAATAACGTACAATAATGCTATTTTTTAATAATTTTATTTTTTTATTTGTCCTTATCGAGACTCGGACTCAAAATTTTTTTGATTATGTTAGTAGGATCACTGCCAACTCGACCTCATTATGTTGTATGTGCTTTGCCCTTATACCACCACGTATATGATTGGCTCTATTCCTAAAACTGTTTTATTATTTCTGTTATTTAAAACATGAAGTAATAATTTTCCAGACATTCGATATATTCAATTCTACTCGATTTTGATATCTGTGACACCGTGTCTTTTTCTGTTCATAAACCTTTATAATACAAAGATTAGAAAGGTTTTAAGGTTCAAAATATGTCTTGCTTTTAAATTTCAAGATAACGAAAGTGAAGAAAGTAAAATTAAATATAGCTGCTATTATTCTTTTGCTATAATGTTTTAGCGCAAAGCGTATAAATAATTTATTCGCCATCGCCAGTGTGAGTAAAAGTTAAATAAAAAAACCAACCCTATTTTGTAGCAATATATAATTAGGTATAAACTTTAAAATCCAATACAATTTTCAATAAGAATATATTATTACCACTTCAATGTTCAAACATTGTTGTTTTCCGGCGATTAAAAGATAGCCAGTTCCTCAGTTGGCGAGGCAAAATTTATAATATTGAAGACAAAAGGCGATTCTTTCTTCTTTGTGCTGTTGTGTAAGTGGCAATTTTCGGGCTGGTATGTGATGGTGTAGGCCACCTTCATTAAGCCTACGCCACAGTTTGTTTTGATATCTACAATAAAATACTAAAATTTAAAATTCATCAAATTTTGAACGCGTCAAACATTCACGGTACTGAAACGCTGAATCGTGATTGCGGTGGAAGGTATCTTGAAAGTGGATGGCTATATTGGTGGCGTCCTCTGCCTCCGTAGTCACCCGAGCTCTTGCCCCGCGAGAGCGGTATCGAAGAGCCTAGTCACCACCTTCATCGAACCGCTTGATTCGCTCGCTTACCGACCTTCTTTGCAAATAGAAACAGCTGGTGTCTACAAACGTTATTCCTGTGTAAGGAAAACTGTTTTGGGTGATGCAAAATTTACTTACATGAATATCTAACTGCCGCGAGATTTCCACAACTCCGTTAGCCGTAAAGTGACAATTCTGATCCTCTCAAAGTAAGATATGAGGCCGGCATTTTTTTTAGAAATTAAATTAAATGAAAAGAAAAAACTAAAACAAACCGATAAAACCAATAATACCAATCGAGCAACCGGAAAAATTTGACAATGATTGTTTTGACATTACTATAAAGAGAGATTTTTGATCAAAATGAGAGAACTTTTTGATGCGAAACTCATTAGGGTCTTAGAAAAAATATTAGTTTCAGTTATTATGGTTCAATTCAAAACTTTGTAACGTTACACACACACCTACAATAAAAATTACATTTATGAAGACGTCATACATCTATTCTCACTTTATTATAAAAAAGTTGGTAGTTACGTGACAGTTCAAAGTGTTGCTTTGACGTGACAGTTCAAAGTGTTGTACAATAGGCTAGTTGATTTTTTTATTTTGTCTTTTTTACTGTGCTCCAAACTCAGAGTAAACAGAACTGGAGTAGCCTTTGTCTTACATTCCCCTCTGCCAAATGCACAAGCATCGGATGCTTGCACGTTTAATAAAACTAGTTGAGCCGCCATTTTGACAGCCATAACATTGTAAACGTTGTGGCGAACAGAGCTCCCGCAAAAATGCCTGCCTGTGCTGTTTTTTGTTGTAAAAATAAATAGAAAACATCGAGTATGCTAAAAGATGGTGTCACCTTTTATTTGTAATTATAATTTTTAAGATTTCATGATTATTTACTTCATTATTTCATGTTTTAGAATTCTACGATTTGAAATTTCGAACGCTAGTCTCGTGGGGAGTGCGGCTGTGACGTTGTCAAAACGCACATCCCACGTGACTATTTTAAGCGTGTGTATGCGTGAAATTTTAAATTTGTGTGTCGAATTATGCATGTGTGCATTTGTAAAAACGGCTGGCTTTGAGGGTAGTGGTAACCTCACCCCCCGCAAGAAATGGCAGAAAAAAATGTTTGAGAAATTGACTAATGGCTACTCCAGTTCTGTTTACTCTGAGGCCCCAAATGATTAAGTCGTCCGCGATCTATATTGAAGTCGTGGCAGGCCGGTCGTTGGTTTGAATCGTCGTGCGGCTCTCGGCCGCTCCCGACAGTCGAATGCTCCCGAACAATTACTGATAGCCATCACCATAAGAAATAATACCATTTTTTTCTAAAACCTATAACACAATAAATTTTAAATTATAAATTACGTTTTTGGCTACATGTCAAAAACGCCTTCGGTCCTGATGGTCTACGGCACAGAGCCGTAGCGTCACGATTATTGTAAACAATTCAATAGGCATGCGTAACATAGCCGACAGTTATGCTTGATTGGTTGCGACTGGCGTTTGACGGGTTTTGACCATGCGTATTATCTATTGTGGTTTTACTGAAACATGAACCTAAAATATACACTTACTAGTTGGTATGTGTAATTTCTTTGGCGTGGATAAATATAAAAGTAGTCTGTAGTCCATACCAATTTTGATTTTAAAGTGTCGTTTTTTATCGTAAAAAGTAACGTACATCCACATACAAATATTGTCCAACTACCTTCATTTATTTCGTGTGAGTTTAAATAAAAAATAGCCTGTAAGTATAAGCTATCTCCGTACTTAATTTCATCCAAATCCACCCAGTCATTTAAGTATGAAGATTTAACATAGCAATATAACTGCCTTCGTGGTCTACTGGTTTAGGCGTGCGTCTAGTAACATTGTCAGGAAAAACTTATCCAATCAAAATTAAATCTTATTATCTGCTCAATAACGTTCATTTTATTTATGTGTAACGATATATTTGACCACTTTGGGTGCTTGGTTACTATTGACGCTTAGCTTATCGCTATAATAATGGCGGCTAGCGTGCATCTATGTATTTGACAAAACGGTGTATCGATATATTTGGACAGGCTGGGTGCACTCAATAATTTGACCACTTAGGCTGTATAAATGTTATTGACCACTTTGACTGTATTTAAATTTTTGACAGCCTTAGATGTCGCTATCTAATTGCTGCCGACTGTACCTAGAAGTACTTGATTCGAAAATCTAGCAGATAAAGAGACAGGTAAGTTATTAGAAACTGTACTTATACCCGGCTGACATTCAAGATCATTACTATTTACATGCAGTAATGTATTGTTTTTTTTTTGCACGTGAACTTGTATCCAAGTTTGATCCGCAACAACATACCATCTGATAGATGTTTCGACCCTGATCATTCCAAGAACGCCCCTTGATCTTTTATATCTTCTGCTGCCCATTTGCTAAGAGTTCTGGGGGTTCCGAAAATAGCATGTGCATCCCCCCATACAAATTGAAATAAATCAGTGGATTTTTTCAATCCCTTTATTGTCCACCCTTGGTTGACTACAGTTAACATCTCATTCAGTTTAGTCGCATTCTCTATTCGCCTTTTATGTGTGAAAATCTTCGCATAAATTCGAATCCCTTGACCTATTGATTCCATCTCAGAGTCAAGAGGTAAACTTCGGTGTGAAGGGGTTATGTTACTGATTGAGACAAAGGAAAACCAGTTGTTTTTAATTTTTCTGAAACTCCATGATAGTGTGAATGATTGGTCAATTAAAGTCTTGACCTTTTTGTAAAGGTTGACATTTTCTTGCTGTGTTGCATACCACATGGCGAATGATATCAAGATTATACCGGTACTTTTAGTTAGACGGTCAGTAGAGCTACTTCTAGTCTTTGAACCGACATTTAACTTGAGTAAAGAGGCTACGCATGTCGTGAAGATCCATGCAGGTAGCTCCGGTGAATCGACAAGCCTCGGCTTTGTGACACCCCCAAGATAGCCGCTATGCCAGTCTCAACTCCGAGGGATACCAGGTAAGTTGACAACTCAATGAAAGGGTCAGTTCTCATGATGCGGGGGACTCCTTTTAGAGTATCTCGCCGTGGTAAAAATTTCACGTACAAACTCAGTTTCTGGAGATGAGAAGACTGGGAAAGTGTTTAAGGTCTCTTTGAGACTATCTAGACTAGGATGCAAAAAAATATTACCTGTATTCAACCTTCTAAACACTATATAGACCTCGGAAGTGAAGGAGGACTCTGTTGTGCATACAAAGACATCTTCAAATAGTACTTACATAAAGACAAGAACACGAAGTTGAATTGCTTGATAAATGTGGATTACTCTTTAAATTCTCCTCTAATCCCAGACGAAATTGAGGAATTCTTGAAGTACTTACACTCTTTAAGATTTAGGAATAGTTGTTTTAAGTCCGGGTTGAAACATTGTAACATTCCTATACATTGCATCAAATCCCCTCTAAGCTTCCATAAATGATAGGGAAGGCTGAATCAGGCTAGCCCTAAGGATACGGACATAAGGACGTAATATCCCGACAACTTGAAGTGGCTCAAGGGAACAGCGACATCACATTCCCTGTCTTAAGGGCATTCTTTAAAGGCTGGATAGGCAAAGCGATTAAAAACCCCACTAAGTCTAAAGTAGGGCAAGATACATTAATGTGGGGACAGTATAGTTATGAGTTCCACGTGGTCACACTTATTATGAATTCGGTCAATGAAGAAGAACGTCGATCGATCTCTCGGGAGTTTAGTGAGTTCAACATATCACACCCCAACGTGGGCAATAATACATTGTTCCACTCAATGAATTTCGGGAAGATCTTAGTGTCAGATGGGTCTATATATGATTAAACATGGATATATATTAGACAGAAATATGCTGCTGATGATGAAGGATACTTACTTTACAGAGTTGACAACAACTTTCCTCCAGAGTCTCATTTGACAATGGCAAAATTCTATCGATTAGGAGATAAGTGCCTTGAAGCCGGAGGTAATGAGTCATACGAGGCTATCAAAATGGTAGAGCCTTTGTGTAACTTAAGACTTTCTGATCTAGCGCATGAGTACAGACCTAAGATACCTCAGGATCCAAACTTTAGAGATCATTTAAAAAGAACAGAGGACGATATCGGCCGACAACTTACCGTCATAAAGGAAATATCCAATTTTATAAAAACCCAACATAATGTAAACATTGTATTAACTATGTATGGGTCCTTCAGACACTGGGGGCACCCGTTTCTCAACTGTCTTGAGGGTTTGAAGGCATTACACAAGCAGGTAACTTTATCCAAGAGTATAGATAAGAATTTTGCCCAAGAGCTTGCCAGCGATCTGGCTTACGTGGTCCTAAAAGACAAATTTGACAAAGATAAAATGTGGTATGTGGACCCCACAGGCATGGACGACAGCCACCCATTTAAACGGCATATTTTAGACAAAACTTGGCCTACTCCGAAGCAAATTTTAGATTTCGGGGCAGGATGGCATCTATTGCCCTTAACCAAAAGTTTTGACATTCCAATCATGTTAGACCCTTCATTGATATACTCTGATAAAAGCCATTCCTGCGATCTCAATGAAGTCCAACAGCATATAATATCTAAATCGGAAAAGCCGATACTAGTAGGAAGGTTATGGAATCCTATCTGTGTAAGAAGCAGACAAATTGGCCGGAATTTTTATCAGAGATTGACAAAAATGGATTGGACTTACAGAAGCTTTTGATCGGACTTAAGGGAAAAGAGAGGGAGCTAAAGATCAAGGGCCGATTTTTTGCCCTAATGTCTTGGGAGCTGAGAGAGTATTTTGTTATCACCGAATATCTCATCAAAAAACATTTTGTCCCTTTGTTCAAGGGGTTGACTATGGCTGACAATTCTACAGTTCTAACTAAGAAGCTAATGGATAATACGTATGGCCAAGGTTCTAATGATTATAAGCATGTGAGCTTTGCTAACCATGTAGATTATGAAAAATGGAATAATCACCAAAGGGGTGAAGCCAACAACCCAACATTCAGAGTAATGGGACAATTTTTAGGATATCCCAATTTAATTACAAGACCTCACGAGTTTTTTGAGAAGAGTTTGATCTATTACAATCAGAGGCCGGACCTGATGGAAGTCGTAAATGGGCAAGTCGTTAATAAGCCGGAACATCTAGTGTGTTGGCAAGGACAAGCCGGGGGATTAGAAGGACTTCGTCAAAAGGGGTGGAGTATCACAAATTTATTGATTATAAGGAGGGCTAGCATCAAAAGGAATACCAGAGTCCAGATCCTTTTTGTGAATTATAGGTTTTATTTTGGAAAAAGTAGGGGGAGAGCCAAAAATTGTCATTAGAGTGACCACGATTCCTGTTTGAAGGGGAATTTCATTTTTCGTAAATCCTAGTTTAACCCCCTTTATTCCCATCCACCCTCGAATGGTCTGCGGCTGCTTTTTAGGTGGTGGCGGATATTTTACTACAGGTATATTGGTAGATTATTGACTACACGGAGAAATCGGTAACCCATACTTATTTTAGATTAAACATCAATAAGATTTATCAAATAAAACCAAGACAAATTAATTATCAAAATAGTATTTTTATAATCATAATAAAAAAATTGAATCCCCTTTAAATAATTTTACATCTATAATTAAGTTTTATTTAATGGTTATAAAATAAAAAAATTTTTTCGAATTCGAAAATCTTTCTGGTCCACCCTGTATTTCTTTCCAAATATTCAAGATTTTCAAGAAGTCCCAGGTAGTAGTCGTGATAATTATCTACCATTTATCATTTATTACTAAAAACAACCTATTAATCGAAAATAACCATAAATTTTCGTAACACTTTTGATGTCAATATGTAGTAAAAGTAAGTAAAACGGAGGTTAAACGTTGCTGTCAGGCTCGGTTAAGTTGATCGGTTGGTTAAAAGCTGTAATCGATGGTTAACGTGTGGTGAACACAAAAACTAATTTAAACAGCTGTTTATCTTATAATCGGTTGTTTAAAATGTTGGTGAACTCGGGCCTTAATATATTAACATTAATTTGATCATTCATACCTGGAAACACATCTTTTTTTCTGAGAACGAAAATATTTCGTGGCGATAAATCTATTTATTAGGTGATACAACTTGACGACAAATAAAAATTTTGTCTTCAGACGTATTTTGTTATTTACTCCTCTGCCTACGCCTACGGAGATAGTGGCCTGATGATTTGTTAAGTGTAGAGTAACGTCATAGTTATTTTGATGTATAAATACATTTATTATTCCTAGGCAATTGGATTTAATGCACAGTCGCATGTAAGTAATTTAGTTTTTTTAAATAGTTTTATTTCAACGCGGCGCACACGTGTGGTCGGCGGTGGTGCGGCTACATAATAAAATAAAAGGTACAAGGCTACAAAATAAAATCAACTGCTTGTCGCTGGCCACTGGTGGCTGGGATCAGTGCCCATCTGCACCGAGCCTTAGATAAATTCTTAGAAAGAGCAATCAAATGCAAATTAAATAAACATTTTATCAAATTAATTTGATTCAATTAAATAGGCATGTTCCTTTGTTCTTTAAAACAATTTATGAAATTAGAACACTAGAACATTAGAATTTGACGATTTATAACACCGATACTATTGCAAACTACAACTCATATTTGAATGAAAGCAGGTGAGAAACGAATCGGCAGTACATGGAAAAACTTCGTGTAGTTTATATTGTATTGTTGGATGTTACAAACATGTTTGTTATTCTTTAATAAATACATAAAATAAATAAAATGCCGTCTAATAGATATGAGTGTGACTTATATTATGCTACTCATTTATAGAAAGGATTTAAATAAATACAACCCTATGCAGGTACTTGGCGATCTAGCAACTTCAGAGGTGAGAAATTGGCAAAAAAAAGCGCCATTACTTATTCGTATTACAAAAAAATTAATTATGGACCCATTTCAGATTGCTTTAATACGAGAGAAGTAAATTTTATTATTGATGAAGTTAACTTAGCTTAAAATTTTTCAGTGCTTTGGGCCGTTCTGCAAAAGCATAGTATGTATACACTTCACAGCGAATCTTTTTTTATGTCACATGACTTCATTTCTGACAGAACGTCTATTGAAAAGGTTTTTTTTTAAATTTTCCTAGATATATTCTATGAACTCACTTCCAAATCTTAATTTAATCTAAGCTAAGTTTCAGCCTTTATTAATTTTATATAACTAAAAATATACAAATATTTCCTTCATTTCAGTGTGACGGTGTCATGAATGTTTGCATGGCAAAAGTAAGTTTCGTATGTAAACAAGGAAGTCAAACTAAATTATTGACATACTACCCCCTAGTAGTAAAAACACAAAACGACGTTTCAATACAATATGTCACTTTAAAACGAGACAAGTTCGTAACGCCTGACACCGTCGTTCGCTTGACCCTTCACACTCAGCAGTGTGTAATTTTTATTAGTAAGTGGGTAAATGTTTTAAGTGTATAGAGCATCCCCGAAGCGAATTAACATTTAAAAGATTTAAAAAACGGGTTATTTATGTTAAGTTTTTTTTTATGTCAGACATTTAAATACGCATTTTTATTTAGGTATTAAAACTTTATTGGGTAAATGTAAGTGAAAATGATGTATGTACATTTTATATTACAGTGTACTGGACGAGCATGTCAATCTCTGGTATTTTCTTTTCAATAATATTGTATATATAGAGATACCACCGACGCGTTTAAGATTAGGATAGCTTTAGTGATAAGCGAACTACTATAAGAGTTAGCACCTCAGAGTAAACAGAACTGGAGTAGCCATTAGTCAATTTCTCAAACATTTTTTTCTGCCATTTCTTGCGGGGTGTTAGGTATCGGAGATAAATAAGAAGCCGAGCTTCCGTCTAACAGTTTTTAATAATTAGTAATAAAAAATCAATGTCAAAAATGGCAAGAAAAGAATATAAGTCAAAAATTAAAGAAAACATAAATGTATCTAAAAGTATGCTACCTACAATGTGTCTATGGCCAGATCTGTAGCCAACAGAACTACCCCCCAGTGAACGCACGAATTCAAGGTGGGGTACAGGTACTGGCCAAGGACACCAGAAGCCGGGTCGCCCGCTTAAACGACCCCGCTCCAGTGGCAACATCGACGACTCTAACTATGCCATCTCGCCCGGGGTACAGTTTTGTGATCCGGCCGCGAGGCCACGAACCACGGGGGAGGGTCCCATCAACGATTAGAACCAGATCTCCAACTTTAAAGTGCTGGCTTTGCCCAGGCTTCCGCGGGTAGAGTGTAGGCAAGAACTCCTTAGTCCACCTCTGCCAAAAGTGGTCGGCGAGACGGAGGCCCTTTTTGAAGGATAGCCGACCAAATAAATCAGAGTCTGAGAAAGTTGAGAGAGGTAAATCATTGACGGGACCCAAGAGAATGAAATGAAAAGGCGTGAGCGCCTCCGGCTCTCCTGGCTCCACGGAAACATGAGTTAGTGGCCGGCTGTTCACAATGTTTTCCACCTCCAGAAGCAGCGTGTGCAGGACCTCTTCTCTGGGAGAGCGCTCCTTCAGGGTCACAGCCAACGAGGTCTTATACTGGCAGATTGGCAGCACACAACTGGCAGATCCCTGACCCCTAGGCAACACCCAAAAACAGACTCTTGCAGCTCCCCTCAGGAGGAGATATCAGGGAAAATTGAAGTTACCCCTAACACTATCTTTAAGTCCATGTATGCAACTGTTTCATTTGATGTTGACAATAATATTACACTCACCCCACTTCATACAAAAGCTACAGTTTTGAGAGAGTTATTAGACAGTGGCATGTCCCCTATCACACTCACTCATATATTAAATCAAGACTTGATATCAGTGGTGAATAAATTAATGACCATAGGCAACTTCAGCCAGCAATTCAAAAGTCTAAAAACGAAGGACGACAGAGTCAAGTTTTTGAAGGAAACATTCTCACATATACAGTTTAATTACCAGCAATGGATAAGGGTAGACAGTAACCGTCTTCAATTGGGTTAATTTAAAATTCAAGTTCTCAAGCTTAGAAATTAGAAGATAAAAGTCATCAACTGCCATTAGCATTATAATTGCCTCTATCATACTCTTATCCCTGACAAGTGAGTCCATTATGCAACTAATGAGGACTCAATGCATCATTTTACTTATAAAAAACTAATAAAATTTTACAATAACCAATAAAAATTATACATTATAACTGCAGTCACAAGAATCCTTAAAATGTCATCCCTCAAAAGAATTCTTGATTCACACATCCGGAAACAATCACAAACCAAGATTGGAGAGAAATCCTCCAATCTTCTTCCTGGATCCAATCCTCGAGTCCCAGGAATCTTTGAAATTAAGCTAAATTTGCAAGTAGAAGGAAGAATTGGAACTGGTAGAATCAGTGAGTACTTATCTTTAATCTCATTAGCTCTTGCACATGACATATTCAATGACAAGCCTGACTTTCAAGAAGCTGTTTCAACTTTATGGTTAGGAATATCTTCAGTTTTGATTAATGCATCATCAGTTTTTCAATCTAATGATTATGTTACTGTGATGATTGTATCTAGTATTAATCTACTTGCATTTTCTGAAAGTTCAATTTTACCTAGAGATTCCAAACCGGTAACTATAATTGGAACCAGAACCTGGGAATTGAAAAGGACTGATCATGATCTTCTGATCACAGTATTATCATATAATATCTCGATAAAACCTGAAGCTCATCATTTAAGATCAAGTTTAAGAAGTAAAGGATACAAACAATTTGGACATCCCATTGAGTCAGAATTAAAGAAAAGTAGGAATCTTCAAAGATGGATGGAAAATGGTTTGAAAACTCATTCTCAGGCTGTGGAGTATTTACTAATAAAATATTTAAATCATAAAGGAGCAGAGGTTGTGTCTATTATAGATCATCAAGAAGAATCAATTAGTTTCCAGCCGCACTCCCCACGAGACTAGCGTTCGAAATTTGAAATCGTAGAATTCTAAAACATGAAATAATGAAGTAAATAATCATGAAATCTTAAAAATTATAATTACAAATAAAAGGTGACACCATCTTTTAGCATACTCGATGTTTTCTATTTATTTTTACAACAAAAAACAGCACAGGCAGGCATTTTTGCGGGAGCTCTGTTCGCCGCAACGTTTACAATGTTGTGGCTGTCAAAATGGCGGCTTAACTAGTTTTATTAAACGTGCAAGCATCCGATGCTTGTGCATTTGGCAGAGGGGAATGTTAGACAAAGGCTACTCCAGTTCTGTTTACTCTGAGGTTAGCACTCAACGAAGAATTAAAAAAAAAATCAAGTTATTTTTAATATTATTCGGTCGAAAATTCAAGAAACCTTTCTTGTCCTGGTGGTAAGCAACGGATGATAGCAGGCCAGGCACCTCATTCTCTCATTCTAAGTCGCTTGGTACAGTTTAATAAAAAAAATTATAAGATTTGACAAATTGAAAGAGAGAGAATGTGAATTCGTGGTTGAGTGAGAGAAGCCTTTATAAAAATTTAAAAAAATCGTTAATCTAATTACCAACTAACTTCAACTTTGTTACTAAAGTGTGCTCAATTACGCCGTATTTTTTATTCGAAAAAGGCTGAATCAGGAAGTAAGTTTGTTGTGAATGTCACTTGACTCACTCTGTGCCAGATGCATGGCAACAGGCTTTCCTCCTGATAGATGAGGACTTAAACATATCAAGCGAAATTAAGTGTTAGCACCTCTGTTTATACCTTTGGGTATATAGTCGTAATTTTATATGTTTAATTATTTTTCAGTGTCGATCAGGGGGCTGTTTGACATTTGTGAGAAAAAATACTTTATCTCAATTACTTTTAAATTTTCATACTTACTTCTATTAATATTACTTACAAGTTTCCCTATTCAAAGAGTGGAAAATATCAATAGAAATTAATTAAATTGTTTAGTCAGATACTGTTACTTTTTATGTTGCTTTGCTGTTTGTGTGTTTTCTTCATAATAAGGCAAAAACCGTTTACATTTCGTTTTCTAATATTATCTTCGTTATTAAATTGCTTAATTTACTTTTTTTATAAATTTTCTTTATATATATTATTTTTGTAAATGATCCTAAAAACAAAAAAACCGCCCTTTCTAAGCAGGAGGTATCCAACGATTGAGAGCAATTATAACGCGGTCCCAGTCGCCGGATCTTCATAAATGAATAATAGATTATTTTCTAAAGGAAAAAAATTTAATATTTACAGTGTGTTATTTAGTAATCAAAATTGATTTGCATGCTGTTTTTTTTATCTTTTAGGCCCACTTGCAGGAATTTAAATAGAGATTCAAAACTAAATTTAGTGATTTTTTGACATTTCAGCCATAATAAAAATATCAAAAATTTACTTAATCTAGTTTTAAATCTCGAATTCAAATTCCTGCAAGACGCCCGAAGTTATTCTTAATACTGCAAAATGATCTTTTTAATATTATAAAAAATATTCTCCTGAAGCACGTTTTTTTAACGTTTATTTAAATTAATTGTACCAACAACAGAGTTACTTACGTATTTACGAAGGCAGCAATTTTTTTTTTCTTTTGAGTGTTTTTTGTTTTAGGCTATTTTTGGAGCCGTTTTTATTTTTGTAAAAAAAAAATGTATTGATTTTTAGTGATTCCAAGTGCTATCACCGTTTTTTCTGAAATATAATATATATATATATAAACTTTCAGGGATTCCCTCGATTTATCCACGATCGCATTATCAGATCCTGACCTCATGACAATGGAAATCCTATGGACTAACCCATAAATATCAATGATATTTAAAGAATTATCCCTGTACTCCTAATAGTTGAGGAGTTATACCTTCCATCATCAGATCAGTACCATAGTTTGTTAACTATCAGACGAAACTGCTTGAATAGTAATTAAAAATATATGAAATGTGCCAAAAGTGCCTATAAGCTTTTGAGGGATGCCCTCGATGTGGCTCGTTCTCATAATATTATATTCTCAAAATATTACATTCCCAAAATATTATATTCTCAAAATATTACCTGTACAATGAAACAGAAAAATTTTAAAAAAATTATTGACTTTATTTTATTGAAATTGACGAAAAGAAAATATTTTTTTATAGCTCCGATAAATTTTGCAGCATTCTTCAATCGGAATTTGACTGTTTAAAATTTTGTAATTATTTTATTTGCTTGATCCAATTTTTCATTATCTTGTTGCGGCCGTTTTTTTTGTTTGCAATGCTTTACTTTTTTTTTATTTAAATTGTTTGAAATTCTGCTTCTTCTTTAATTTCCGATATAAAAATGTTTTTGATGTTTTTGACGATCGAGTTTATTCTTCTGTGCGCCTTCTAGCGCATTATTTGTTGCAAAATTTTCATTATGGCAATTAAATATTTCGCCAGTTATTAAATTAATCCATTATTTTGTGAAATACTCTTGAAATTTTTAAGATAATTCATTATTAGGAGCTTTTTCACACATTGACAAATAACCCTCTAGAATACAATTCGGTGGAAGTAATAGTGTCTAGATTCAGAAAAACCTATTTTCTTTGACTTTTTCGATACAGCATTTAAATAATGATAGTAGCACCCTGTGATGTTGCAACCCGGAAATATATTTTTTAAAGCTTGTAGAGTACCCATTTCGTAATCGCATTTGTAGGTCGTAATATTCATACCAAATTGTTCTTTTAAAATTTTGAAAAACCTTTCGTACGTCTTTAATTTTCTATAGTAGCAAGGCAAAAATCAGTGGAACAAAACATGATACAGTATCAATGCTATTGGATATGTCTACATGGAGGGTGTAAAGCAAGCTGATAATAAGGTTTTGGAGCTACACGAAATGTGCCAACAACTTCTTTTTTGTTCGGATTAGTTCCTAAGCCGTTTGAGTCCCGAAAATAATTATCGTGTCATGATTTCCCTCGTCCCATGAATAGAAATGTTTGACTAGTTCTTCGGGTAGTTTAATATCTGCTAGAGTTGAAAAAGATGTGCAATCTAAATTCAAAAACTTGTTTCTTTATGTCATATCTAGGATAAAGTATCAGCACTATTAATAAGTTTAGTGCAAAGAGTTTAATTAAATAGTAAATAGTTAGGTAATAATATTGTAATAGGTGGATCACAAGGGAGAACGTAAGATTTTATTTGCGTGCAATATTTAATATAAAGCAATAATGATGGTATTGCGTTTTATGGATAATACTTTTGTACTTGATTTTACAAAAGAAAATATATTTTAAGAATATAATATTTTGCGAATGTAATATTTTGAGAATATAATATTATGAGAACAAGCCCTCGATTTCCCCAGGATCCGACCAAAAGATCCTGACCTCACGACAATAGAAATCCCTAGTACTAACCCTTAAATATCAGTGATATTTAAAGAATTTTCGCTGTACTCCTAATGGTTGAGAAGTTATACTTTCCATCATCAGCTCAGCACCATAATTTGATGACTCTCACACGCAAGTGCTTGAATAACATTAGAAAATATTAGGTCCTTACCTATGTAATTGGTGTTTTGTATGGAGATTTTGGGGAATTCTGCATTTTCCATACTAACATTTTTTCAGTTTTCTTTACAACGACAAATCCAAAGATAATAATATTTGGCATCTATCATTAGACAAGCTTTAGTAATATGGTTAATATCATACTTCATACAAATTATTTATCGTTTTTAAGTGAATGCAAATAAAATTCGGGAGGTACTTAAAAAGAGTTGTCTCCGTGTCCAATTTTAACACAATTAAACTTACAACAAATTATCAAAACAAATCAAAAGAGCTCAAAAAT
The DNA here is from genome assembly GCA_910589355.1 of Parapoynx stratiotata. Classification (NCBI taxonomy): domain Eukaryota; kingdom Metazoa; phylum Arthropoda; class Insecta; order Lepidoptera; family Crambidae; genus Parapoynx; species Parapoynx stratiotata. The sequence continues at coordinate 12,276,609 of OU342457.1, forward strand.
ATAGTCTATTTTTAGACGATGTAATTATTTTTTAGGAATACTCTGAATCTTAATATTTACAGACAAAATACTAAGAGAGAAAAAAACACCAATTTCATAGGTAAGGACCCAATACACAAAATGTGCCATACATGCCTATAAACTTAGAAAAATGCCCTCGATTTCTCCAGGATCCCGTCATCAGATCCTTAATTCATGACAATGGGACCAACTAGAACTTATACCCTTTAAACAAAGAAAAATCGAAAAAATTTTCCAATCGGTCAAGGCGCCTTCGAGAAATCGTGGAACATACATAAAAAAAAGAACATAGAAGTTTTCGTCGAAATGATAACCTCCTCCTTTTTTTGAAGTCGGTTAAAAAATGGCGTTGTCATCAACAAGAAATAAAAACTACAAATGATCTTGAAGGATGGCAAGCTAGAATAAATAAATACGTGGGGCTGAAAAACCATCTCTTAAATTCCAAAATTACGAAGAAATTGACATCGAAAGTAATTCAGCTATTGAGGTTTTGGAAACAAATGTTATAACTGTTGGGCATTGCCTGGAGTTTATTGCCCCTTATAAGATTTATGTTAAACAATTCAATTGACAAACTTGTGTTCAATTACAATAAGGTAAATTTGGTTTTAAGTTACTTTACAAAAAAGGTGTTTTTATGTTTATTTACAATTACGTTAATTTAGCTTTTATGTTATGTTTATTTACAATTACGTTAATTTGGTTTTGAGTTTATTAATAAAAAGTTTTTTTTTTTGTTGCAGTTAATGTAGATAAAAACTTGAAAAACTTTTTATCTACATTAAATGCAGCTGGGTCTAGACTCAACCAACCGTAAAGGTAATAAAAATGTTTCTGTTGCAGAGTGATGGAATCACGGCAACATCAAGTGTAAGTAAAATATTCTTGAATTCTTTAAGTGAAACTGTAAGTATATTTATATTAAATTAAAAAAAAATCTAATTACACAATTTTGCTACCAACAGTGTCTCGGGCACAAATGCATCTCTAACGTAAGTTAACCCCAGAAAAAAATCCTATTTATATAAGATATTTTATGAATTTGTTCTCAGTTCTCCACCTTCCACGTCAGGTACTTGTTTACACTCATATTCCAGACTAATCATGCTCTAATTCATACGCTTAATACGACAGGAAAGCTGTACCCAGCATTGAGGCTTGTTTTTTTTCACTACCGACCCGTGGTACAACTGCGATGTCCAACTGGTTGTTCTATGGGGAAATATCTTTACCAATGGTTCAACTCAAGTGAGTTGTTCTCACTTGGGTCCAACTAGTTGTACAGTCAGCGTCAAATAGTTAGTGACACCAGGGTGCTCAATAAAATAGACACTACCAAAAAGACAATAATATCGGTACAAATAAAGCGTCTATATTGCTGATAACACAAAAGAGTTTTCTAATATATTATACGGAAGCTCTTTTGTGTGTTTAAGAATATGAAAACTTTATTTGAACCGATATTATTGACCTTTTGGTAGTGTCCATCTAATTGAACAGCCCGAGTGTCACTAACTATTTGACGCTGACTGTACTGCTGTAATTGAATGTATCTATGGAACAACTACTGGAAAATATCTATCAATGCTGAAGTGCAATGCAATTACTACCTCTTTTTATTAATTGTTTATTGATGAAACGTTTATATTGACGCGTGAATATTTCTCATTTTTACCCGATACCAAAGCAGAATGTAGGATAATTGTGAAGTTTCAATAATTGAATGAAAAGTGGTGTAGGTTGCCTAATAACTGGCCACAAAAATAATCTTAGGTTGGTTTCCATGACAGTTCGAAATTGTCTTGTCAGTTTTAGTTTTTACATTGTTGTGCTATTTTTATTCTGTGTATATATTTTTACTACAAATATTTGCAAATTGTAAAAGGTTATGGTCCAGAATAAATTCTCGTACACCGGGCACAGCGCAAAACAAAACAATTTTTACGTAACGTTACGTTACCTTACGTAAAACGAATATTTAATCAATAAACGAGGCCAATATCAAAGGTAAAACTTTTCACATAAGCTATTAACTAATTATTTATCAAGTGACCATAACAATAAAATTCGGCGAATAGTTTTTTGGGAACATAAAAGTCTACCTGCTTCACCTCACATAAGAAAAGTCTAAAGATTCTCTTTGGTTATGGTCCAGAATAAATTCGTGATGAAAAATGCACTGATTCACAAAAATGTATGGAGCTGAGTACACACTCAGTTACGGTTACGATACTACACGGTTACGATAAAGACGACAAGACTACGTCTGAGGTGAAAAATCGACATGACGAAATCGCAAATTCTAAAATTTTTTTAAGCGTTGAAAAGTCATTTTTTTCACATTTGATGACAGATTATACGTGTTTTAATATCCAAAAAAACCGTTAGTTGCACTATATTACCCTTAATACCAGCCGGGATAATCAATGAGGCATGAACATACATAAAGCACGAAGTAAAAAATGGGTAAATTCTTGAAGTATACATATAACTCGCGTTTGGTTAAATATGAAAATCAAAAGGTAACTGCTGTCGGAGAACTTCATAGGAGGAATAGTGTGGCCGATTTCATTCATGACGACATAAACAAAGCAGTTAAAAAGAATAATGTGAATTTAATCAGATTGTTAAATGCACTTCGTGAAAAAATGTAACTTATACGAGGGACCTATACCGAAAAAGCGTAATGTCGGTAATAAAAGAAGGGCACAATATATAATGAACGGTGATTATGTAAGACATGTACAACTGCAGTTACTGGATGAACACAACTATTGGGCATGCAATCGACGAATTGCATTAGGCACATGCCTCTATAGATGATGAATATATAGCATTCCTCAAAAAAACATTTTCAATAAATAAATGTTTATTATTTCACTTCATTAACATCTTTATTGCACCAAACGCTTGCACAAATATTTTACAGTCACAATCGTTGTCAGATCATTTAACGATAGTCATTTATTTTGTAGACGTTAATTTGTTTTACATGATCATCTTATCCCCGTGGTGCAACCAGTTGGACATAATTCCACCGTAGTACCGCGGGTCATAATCATAAACATCAAAAAAAAATTGTTGAACTACTATATGTAACTTAACTTCCTCGTAGCACAACCAGTTGGACATCTCAGTTGTACCACGGGTCGGGATAGGTTTTATTTACTTTAAAAGAAAACACACTTTTTTTACATTAAAATAACCAATTTTATAATAACCATTCCGGTTATGTAATAGTACATTATGGTACAAGTGTGTAATGTTGTAACAAGGAGCCGAGGACGGTAATCATCAATACACACGTGTATCATACAACGTTTTTCAACACACTTCTGAATAATAGATATTTTTCCTTTGAGTTTTCTGGTAGTAAACTTTCCATAACGTTCTGGGCTTCACATCTTATATCGGGCGGTGTACAACATAAATCATTTTCTTCATAAATTGTATTTGCAGACATCTTAATTAATAACTAACTAAATAACTTCAAAAGAGAAAACGAGACGAGTTGTGAAAAAAGTTTCGTAATGGCGGGAAAAATTAATCAGTTTTCCTATGCGCGCGTGTTAGAAAAATGAAAAATCAGGAGGGGGTATTTGAATAAATACTGGACAAATAATAACCAATTCATTTCTTTCATACCCCAAGATGTACACACAAATAAAGATTTATTTATTACAAAAAGTTTATACATAGAACTCTATTTGCTTACAACAGAACCAGAACCTGCATTATTTTTAATCATAATTCTCGTAGTAAGCAGACACAGAACGACTTAATATCACAGAATAAATTATTGCTCTAATGATCACAACATTAGGTAGGTATTGCTTTGATAAACATTACTGAATTGGTGAAACTATACATTATATAAAATAAAGCAAGGAAATGGGGAGCCCCTAACCCGCCCCTCATGATGGGTGACAACCATTTTTACACTCTCTCCTTCCGACCAACAGGAAGTTCCTTGCCATAGAAACTATCACAAAGTCTAACTTCACATCATAATAATTATCAACAAAACATTAAATCACATCTTTGTAGCAACCACTGCAATATAAACAGTTTAAAGTTAAACAGAATTATACTTATCTCAGTTATGATGTATTGCCATATACTAGGTTATATCTTTTACTATGTAGGTACTATAACTTTAGAACTAAGCAGCGATTCGTCTAGAAGGGATGATACAGCAATAATAATCTCCTCGACTCAGTGCTAGGCCTTATAAATCGTATCACGGCGCCATCCGGGCGGCGGGTAGATTGACCAATCACAGAGCAACATGTGCTACTTTATTTTAAATACAGTTAATTTAATTTAAATATAAAATGTAATAAATCCAATAATTGTATTGTATAAATTTAACAATTCAAAGGCCTATAGTCTATTCTAATATTTACAAAATAGTCCCAATACTGCCTAGTGAGTAAGGTTTCATGGACCAATCAGAAATCAGCACATATTGAATTATTTTTAATAACAACTGTAAGCAGTTTAGAAAATAGTTAAATCACTTCTTTAATTTTATAACAAATAAATAAAGTCATTTATTAATGAGTTATTCCAATAATCATCTTATTTCATTATTGATTATTTATAATTATGTAACTTTTATGTCTGTCGTTATAGTACAGAAACCTTGAAAATATTATTCAATTGGCAAACATTTATCAGAAACTAAAGCATCATAGAATATTAATTATCATCACATATATACATTATTTTACATTATTTTCAATTAACAAACTGAGGTTATTGCTTTTTATTAACAATATCCGAGTATTCATTTATTCAGTTAATGTTATGATTCCGACCAAGTTCACAATGAATTTAATTTCATTTCATCAAGTTATAACACTTCAGTTTTGATTTAGATATAATTAAACTAAAATAATAATAAAATTATTTTTCTTGCAATAAATATCTCTTTAAATCTAACACGCGCATCGGCCATAGACTAATAAATTTCGGAATGGCGGGAAAAATTAATTGGTTTTCCTATGCGCGCGCATCGGCCATAGACTAAAAAATGAGGTTTCTTTTTTTTGGGCTTTTCGCGGATAGCTTTTTAGCGCAAATGTAACCGTAACTCAACCAATAATATTAAAAAAACTATTACTCACTCGTGAATAATAGTAATGAAAAAGTCACAGTTTGATTATAGGTGTCATTATGTGCCTAATTGCCATGGGATTAGAGCCACTTTATAAGGAAGTGTGTTGAAAAGACTATTTGTTTCAAGTGGTTTACTATTCTCTATATAGAAACCAATATTTTAATGTTAAACATATATTTTAGATTTTTACATGAACAATAATAAAATTGACACTGACACATATCCATTTTAAACCAAAAAATATGCTTCTAAAAATATATATACGCAAACCTACTTAGCAAACCAAAGAGTCTGCAACATACTCCTCCCCGCTATCAGCTACCCATCATGGGGTGGCAGACTCATTAGAATAACCAACCTATTAACCGGTCTACGTAAAACACCGCTTTTGGTGGCCACCTCTGCCATGCGCACTCGACCATCACGACCAGGAGTGACCCCTACAATTTTCCCTCTTGCCCAAACATTTCTAGGAGAGGCTGGATCAGCAATAACAACCAAGTCCCCTATTTTAACCTGATTTCCTGCGTCTGACGTCCATCGGTGACGGAGTTGGAGGTTAGGCAGATATTCGCGTACCCAACGACACCAAAACTTGTCAGCTAAACGTTGAGCCAATCTCCACTGCTTCCTTAACCGTAGGTCATCATCTGAAAACAGTCCGGGAGACGGTACTGGATTGGAGGAACCTATCAAAAAATGATTAGGGGTTAGAGCCTCTTCGTCATTAATATCTAAAGATACGTGAGTCAATGGTCGGCTATTTACAATGTTTTCCGCTTCAATTAGCAATGTCAGAAGAACTTCCTCTTTTGGAGACAAAGTGTGCAATGTAGCAGAGAGGGCCGTTTTAATCGACCTAATTAATCTCTCCCAAACTCCACCCATATGTGCTGCATCAGGAGGGTTGAAAGTCCATTTGACACCAAGATTATTGACTCTCTCTGAAATATCATTTCCATGAAGTAGATCCTGAACAGCCTTTCGTAATTCCTTGTCCGCACTTCGAAAATTCGTGCCATTATCCGAATGAATTTGATAAGGTAATCCGCGGCGAGCTGCCATTCGACGAATAGCTAGTATTGTAGAATCAGTTGACAGGGATGAGGCCAACTCTATATGCACTGCTCGAGTACTAAAACACGTAAAAATGACACCCCAGCGCTTCTCATGTCTGCGGCCTACAGTAAGTGTCATTGGACCAAAAAGATCTATTCCACAAAAGTAGAATGGTCTACAATGATGTTGTAGCCTGTTCTCCGGTAAAGCAGCCATCATCGGTTGCCCAGGCCGACCTCTCAAATATTTGCACGTGACACAATCTCGTGTCAATTTTCTCGCCGCATTTCGAAGTCCGAAAATATAGTAGATCTGACGCAACTCATTTAATAAGGTCTGAGAATTATGATGACCAAGCTTGCGGTGGTAATATATTATGATCAATCTTGTAACGTTATGTTTCGAGTCTAAAATAATGGGTTTTCTAAGGTGCTCAGAAAGATTCTTCCCAGCTTCCAGACGACTCCTTGCCACTAGCAATCCACCAGCGTTTATTTCAGGGTTCAACTTAAGTAATTTACTAGAAAACTTCAGATTATTTCCTGCCCTTAGTCTACTAATATCGTCTCCAAACATATCTGCTTGAGCTTGTCTGATTATTATCACTTCTGCACGGTGTTCTATGTCAGGCGTCAAAGACGTATGCACTGAACGTTTGAAGATAAATCTATCTATATACAACAAAGCCCAGGACATGCTCCTAACTAGGCGACGCCAGTTTGAAAATCGCTCATCTAAAATTACTTTCCTAAGGTTTGAAGTTTCTTTGAGATGCATAACATCCAAATTATTTGTAGGGTCTGGCTGAAATTGAGGCCAGTTATCTTTCGGGAGGCGGAGAAACTCGGGGCCGACGATCCATCTGCCGTTGAGAGTATCCTTGGCTCTAGTCGCCTCATCTGCCACATTAACCGTTCCAGGGAGCCACCTCCACTCATTACACTTAGTAAATTCATCAATCTCGGCCAAACGATTCGAAACAAATACTTTTTCTTTCTTGGGATTTCTGTTGATCCAGAACCAAACAGTTTTAGAATCTGTCCAAAAATATCTCTTCCTGACTTCAAGAGAGTGTTCCTTAGATACCGTTTGACCAAGTCGTGCACCTATCAGCGCTGCCTGTAATTCAAGCTTAGGTATCGTCGTGCACTTAAGTGGTGTGACTCGAGACTTTGCAGCGACAAATACAACCTCATCATATCTGCATAAATACGCTACACACGCGTAGGCCTCTTCAGATGCATCGACAAAAACGTGGAGATCTATGTTGTCTTTTCCAGTAAACCCATAGAAACGAGGAACAGAAAAAGACTCAAATTTTTTGAGCTCTTTGAGCCAACTGAACCATTTTTGTGAAATTACGTCATCAATTTGTTCATCCCAGCCCTTCTTACTTCTCCACAACTCTTGTAAAAGGATCTTTCCTTTAATAGTGAAAGGACATAGCATACCAAGTGGATCAAATATAGACATAACAATTTTCAGCACATCACGCTTGGTAGGCTTTCGAACACCGTTGACTACATCTTTGTTTAGTTTTTTAAAACTTAAATCGAAACCAAGACTATCAGCTGAAGGTCTCCAAGTGACACCTAAAACTCTCTCCACGCTGTCAGGTTTTTGAAGCAGACTAACATCACCATTATCGCTTTCCTGAGGAAGAATGTTGGGTCGGTTTGAGGCCCAGCCACGAATATCAAATCCTCCAGCCTTGTGTATCATAGTGACGTCCTTCACTAGCTGCCGAGTGTCCTCCTCAGTATCAGCCGAGTCCAGATAATCGTCGACATAATGGCGTCTTTTGATCGCTTCCACAGCTCGCGGATGGGACGCAAAAAAATGATCAGCATTACGCCTCAAAATGTAAGTTGCAGTGCAAGGCGATGACTTCGCACCAAAAATCATTGAGCTCATGCGATATATACGAGGGGGATTCATCCTATCCATCCCACGCCACAGGAAACACTGAGCATTTTGATCCTCTTCGATAATTTTCACCTGCATAAACATCTCTCTTATATCGCCAGTGACAGCAATAGCACGTTCTCTAAAGCGCATTAGAACTCCAAGTAAAGAGTTTAACAGGTCCGGTCCAGAAAGAAGTTCGGTATTCAGTGATACACCTCTAGTCTCAGCTTTAGCGTCATGCACTAAACGTAACTTCGCTGGTTTGTTCGGGTTCCTCACACCGAAATGAGGAAGAAACCAAACTCTACCTTGTGGTGCATCCAAAAGCTCTTTAGCGTATCCCTTGTCTAACATATTCTGAACCTGTTTCGAATATTCAATGGCGAAGTTACTATCAGAATCCATAGTTTTCTCGATTAACCGCAAGCGATGCTCAGCATTTCGACGATTACACGGGAACTGCACATCATCAGATTTCCACAGCAACCCAGTTTCCCATCTGTCTATAAGCTTATTAGATTTATTGTCCAAAATATTCATTGTTCGGGTTTCTTCAGGTGAATATCTTCGGTTATCTTGGTTCTTGATTCCTATACTATCGAGACGAAAATATTCTTCCACAAGATCATGAAGTTCATCATCTCTTTGCCTTAAATGACATGAAAATTGCAGACTGTTGTCTGTTAGAGACGATGAGAAACCATGTAGCACCCATCCAAGCAAAGTACGAGATGCAACGGGCTCATTTTTCTTGCCTTCTATTACTTCACGGCTTACAATCAAGTGCCAATTATCCTGGCCAATTAGAAGATGTGGTTTGCCTTCAAATGGGGTAAGCGGAATATTTTTAAAATGATCATACTTGAAATCATTTCGAGTAATAATGTAGTTAGGCAATGTAAGTTTCTCTACAGTCCGTACTCTATTAAGGCGATGTACACCATCGCTAGTTCGTATAGTCAATGAGACAATTCTACTGGACATATTATTACCGTTACCTATCGCACCCTGTAGGTTCATCTCGCATTCCGGACCATCAACCCCAATCTGATCCACTATATCTTTCTCTACTAACGTGACAGTAGAGCCCTCATCCAAAAGAGCGTAGGTACTCACACTGCCTGCAGGGCCCTCAATGTGTACAGGAACAACTTTGAGGTAAACTTTCTTTCGTTGATTCGACCAAACGTTGGCAGCAGTCTCATTCAATTCCTTATCGCTCTCATTGTTCGTTTCATCTGTCTTCATTTTTTCTTTATGCAGGAGTGAGTGATGACCAGGCATGTTGCAAACGGAGCACCTCTTTTTCGATTTACATCTGTCTCGTCGATGAGATGAACTGAGGCACCTAAAACATAATCGTCGGTTTACTATCCACTCCCAACGTTTGTCAATAAGTTCAGACTTGAATTTAGGGCAAGTTTTAATTGAGTGACTCACCTCTGAACAGAAAATACAATTGACGTCCTCCTTTTTTGCTTGAGATACCAAATTAGTCGTTTCTTGAACAGTGTCAGCACATGTCAAAATTGCACTGTCCTTTAGGTTCTCCTCTTCCATCATATTTGCCATAAAGGGAGTACGTGGCTTAAAATTATAATTTTTTGTCGATTTATAAAAACATGGCAACTGTTCAATCGCGCCGCTCTCACAAATTGCATGAGCTTCTGACATTAAATATTTACTAAGCAACGTCAACCGTGGCTGGTGTGTGTACGCACCTTTACTATAGTCAAGCCAACGATAAAACAAAGGCTCAGTCAACTTCTTAAGTATTTCCGAAATCAATTCTGGACTATGTAAGTAACCAATATTATTTGTCGACTGTATGGCGGCTACGCAATTATCTACTTTAGTCGCTAGTAGTACCACCTCTGAACGTAAGCCAGTCAACTTAGGGACCCTTTTCATTTCAGTAATTAACCTACACAGTACTAGATCAGATCTGCCAAACCTCATTTCCAGAACCTTCATGACGTCAGACGCAGAAGTAGTCGCGATCAGTCGTGCTGCAACCGCTTCCCACGCCTCGCCTTGAAGACATCGCTGTAGTCGAGCGAGGTTTTCCTCTTCAGTATAGTGGCCAACCCTAGTGGTAATGTCGTATGCATTTTTAAAACGTAACCAATCTAAAGCATCCCCTGAAAAGTTTGGTAGGTTATTACTAGTGAGTCTGCCTAACAATTTATCATTATTAATTTGAGAACATTTTAAAGCCTTAGTCAATGAATACGTTAACTTGTTTAAATCACTATCCTTTGCTCGCTCATCCTTGTCCTCCCGTTGATCCTCGTCGCCGTGGCGGTCCGCCCGCACGCCGCTCCTGCTGTCCCCTACATCGCGGGGCTCGTCGTGCTGGTAATAGCGCCGATGCGGGTAACCATCTTGATTTCTTTCAACAACGGTGACTGGGTCGGTAAAATACGGGCGTGAACGTTCAATCCAACGTTCTGTAGCATGCTCCGACCGTGTTGAACTTCGAGAGTGTAAACTAGCTAGGTCTTCGGCTAATCGTGTTTGCACTACAGCTTTCTCTGCCTCTATTTCACGTTCTTTAAGTTCAACCTTCTCTCGCGCGGCTGCTATCTGTTTTTGTTGCAATTCAGCCAACTCGCGTGCCGCGCGGGCCTCTAAAGCACGTCGTCGTGACGATGTGGAACTTAAATGAGACTTCTCTGAGTGCGTTTCTATCGGAAAATTGTCTTTTCCGTCTACATTTTTAGTCGCAATACGCTTACTCCGTCTCAACGACATTATATGATTCTCAAATAATAATTATCAATTTGTTACTCACAGTACAGGCATCGAAGGACCACAACTGTTTCAAGTGGTTTACTATTCTCTATATAGAAACCAATATTTTAATGTTAAACATATATTTTAGATTTTTACATGAACAATAATAAAATTGACACTGACACATATCCATTTTAAACCAAAAAATATGCTTCTAAAAATATATATACGCAAACCTACTTAGCAAACCAAAGAGTCTGCAACACTATTAAATACTTTACGTAACCTGCAAAGACAATCCACATTAGTTACGTTGTTAATTCACATGATATGACGAATTTAAAGTACAATTTAAGCAGTTTCAAGGACTAGGAAGGTATTCAAATATCACAATTTAATTTATTAGTTATTGACTACACCATTACTTTCCAATCAAACAGTGCACGGGAGAAAACTGCATATCAATGGTATGTTACTTAATTATAATAAAAATAGTTTATATAGTGAATTCCAAAAGCTAAAACCAAAAGCTAAATGCTAAACACGGTGAGTTTTTTTTTTCGGGTAAGTATGGGGAAATTCTTAACTATAAGAGATACAGAAAAACTTTCTTAGGGACCGTGATCTTAATTTTAGATAGTATAATAATTATATTTAAACAATAATTTAAAATCTTAACTTCTAGCAACATGGTCTATCTATGGTCTCCAAACAATTTTTGGTTCGTATAGTGAGTGATATACAATCTTTGATATAAATCTATTAAGATTAATGTTTTTTTAAATACCATTTTTATTTTATCTAAAATTAAGATCAAGGTTCCTAAGAGAGTCTTTTCGAATTTCCCCATACTGACCCGAAGAAAATCTCACCGTGTATAAAACCAAAAGCTGATATTTAATAAAGCAACAGGAAGCTAATTTATAAATTAAATTTAACATTTCGCTGGTCCCGGGCAAAACAGCAATAACTTCCGATAACGCCCTCTAAAATCTTATATGATTTTTGGCTTGTCTGTTGTCTACCAATTTTTTTTCCATCCTTTTATTCGAAAAGTTTCGTTATGCTCCTCGATGAGTAGGAAAAAATCGAACTTTTTAGTTCGCGCAAAAAAGATTTAACATGTGTCACTCATAGAAATCGAACATTCCGGGACTGGGTAGTCAACGTGAAAAAAATTTCAATGGTTCGAAAATCCAGGGGTCAAAATATCCATACGGACCGGCTGTCTATGTGGCAAAAAGTATGAACGTCAAATTGTGCATGGTTAAAAAAGACAGGTGTTAAAATGATTTGGGGTCCAATCGCACAAGTGTCATAAAGTATAATAGCCAACGTGAAGAAATGTTGAAGTGTAACAAGGTAAAAACATACAAGAGTCGAAAGGTATAAGCAACACCACGTATATGTGTCAAAATGTCCAGCTTATGTTAGATCATTATTTCCATTTCCATTACTGTACAGTCCTTTGTAACACAACGCAGAGATCAATGCATGCGAAGTAAAATGGTCTATTAAATATTTATCCCGATACGTAAAAAAATTCCCCATATTCAGAATTACTGCAACGACGTTTGCTTTAATTAAACCACAATATGACTAAATAGGCTAGTTGACTCATATCAAAAGTTATGAAAGTAATGTTTATTTCACATTGTATTGAGAACAGAGAGATTACTATTATTAATTTCTTAAAGTGTGTTGAAAAGTTGAAAAATAGTGAAAAAATCTACAATATTTAAATTGGAATATAAACAAAATATGTAATAAGCACTAGTTACACAAACGTATCTATTTGTTTGTGCCTAATTGAAGTAGTAGGATTTATTTTCGTAACTTACGGTACCTTATAAGTTGTAATAAAGTAATTTGTAGATAATATTATGTCGTAATTTATATAGAATCGTATGATGAAAGGTAGGAATTTATAAGACGTCACACGAAGTATAATCTTTTTGTTGTATGAACTTGCATTTTGAGATAAAATATGTACCATTTGTCACTAAACCATTGCGACCACTATGATATGTACATTTTGTCACTGGGGCATTTTGACGTTTGTTGAGGAGAGTATTGACCTTCCCAGTAAAAGCTCTAATGGGACATTCGAATACTAAGTTAATTTAATTATGACAATCTGTTCTGCACATTCGTAGCTGTCAGTATTTGACTACTTCATGTTCGACTGTTGAGATAAGTTTATACAAGAGATTTGTACATTTCCAAACATATATCTTTAATACATGTATGGAACTCTAATACTCTAATATTAAGAAAAATTCCAAACTAATATCTTTAATATATGTTTGGAAATGTTCATAATATTAGAGTCAGTGCAATAAATGTATCAACTGAAGTCTCCTGGTCTCATTCCTATACTCTATCAGGTTATGGGCCAAGCACAGAGACCAGGGTTCGTATTATGAAGTTTTTAAAATCCAGCCTGATTCCAGGCAATTCAGTTTACGGCGTAAACTGGCTGGTTCTTTTTGGTATTATGACATGCTTTTAGCTAACTAGTTTCTGGGTGGATTATTTGTCTCTGCCTGGCTATCAAATAATTTCACTAACGTTCAAAAATAAAGCTCATTAGTTTGCGATAAGTTACGGTTTTAATTTGAATCTTACAATTGTGTTCAATGTGTCATAAATTGACTTATTTCCATGACGAATAATAAGAAAGTAATAATGACATAAAATTTATATTTCATTTCAACAATTTAACTAAAATGAGGATAAGATTTACTTCACATGATATTCAATTTTAACATTATGTTCCTAAACGTAACTGTCATACTTTGCTTTGTACAGAGAGTAATATTTAATTGTAGAGTGGACACTTCATTAAAAAGTGAGCTACAATGATCTCGCAATTTTTAAGCTATTGCATAGCTTCTATCGCGGGCCTTGAGCGCGGGGACCGAATCCAGAAATTCCGTAACGAAAAAACCTCACGCTCCCCACTCCGATGTTTATTTGATAATGATCTCTATCATGTGCTAAATAAAGCAAGTAATTGGTAAAAACTAAAAAAAACTAAATTTACAATTGTTTTATTTATAGTCGTCAGCATATTCTCTTTTTGAAATTCCGAATTGTAGAACAGTTTTTGAAATATACTACAAATATTCGGCAGTCTTCGACACGGCGTTGTGTGCGTGCGCTTAGACGTATTGTACGACTCTACGAAACTCGCACGAATCGAGACGAGCTGCTCCGAAATCGGACGAATACATAAGCAGCTGTTTATGAGAAAAAAAAAAATAAAAAATAAATTTTAAAAAAAATATTTTAAACAATATTACTTTTTTTATTTATCTAATAATAGAAAAATTTGTTTTCTTATCGGTCACCACGCTCAAAAAGTGTAACTTGAATTAATATCAAAGAAAAAAAATACTGCATGAATAAAATAAATAAATAAAATTATAATTGCATAAGTTGATACATAATGCTATGCAATAGCTTTACCGCGGCAGTCCCCGAGTGCCACACGTCTTTTTTTGAGTCATGAAAATTAATCGGTTCTATAAGTAAGAGATAAATTGATATTAAACATGACTGTTATAAAGATATTTTTATGTTTTTTAATAGAATATAAAAAAATAATATTTATTCGTATACGTGCTCCTGCTCGTGACTATAATTAAAATGAAATGTAATGTTATTTTACATCTCTCATGTTCGGTAAGTAGGTCCTTAATACCCCCAGATGCGGGTTGTAAGTGATCAATTACCGCCCTAGGTTAATAATGTAGCTAGAAACGCCCTAGGGCGGTAAGTAATTTTAAAAAAAACTCTTTCAAAAAGTTCGCGTACATCTAACCATCTTACTGGCACTAGACATCATGCATTCAGCCCAATGACAAAAGAGGTCGCTTCGCTATTTTCATTAATTTTGAATATCGAACGGCGAAGCTAAATTTAGTTCTTGAAAATAAATTTATTTATTCTTGTAATGCCTTTTTTTCCACTTACCTCACAATCGAGATGTAAAGCAGAGTAGTTAGCTCGGGTGTAAGCATCAATTGCACCCTCGAACTATAAGCGCCCTCGCTGCGCTCGTGCGCCTAAATATCTCGGGCTGCAATTGATGCCTTACAGCCCTTGGCTACAAACTACTATTAAAGATCATAAATACATTAATGTTAATAAAATAAAATTGTGAGAAACAAATTACCATAGGAGAAATAAATTGCATTTATTGGATATTTGAATAATTTTTACTGATAAATTTAAAAATACATTTTTTACAATTATCAATTTTAATTTTGAAGTGACAATTGTATTTTTAATTATAATTATAATAAATTATTATAAGAGATAACAAATTCAGTAAAACTGTATAGCTATATAACTTTTTGCAGGCATCAAAGTCAGCAACAAAATTAGATTCGTATACATTAAATTATCTTTGACGTCTTTATGTCAGCTAATACATTATTTGGAAAATTCAATTGAAATACACTAAATATCTTTGCAAACTCACATGTGTACTGAGATTCCTTGTATTTTTTTTACTTTGAAGTCATAATTAGTACACTTCCGAAACACAGACGACATTTATCTGAGTCGTCATAATGCTCGCGTTTGCAACTTATTTGCTTCTTGTTTTTCCATAATATTATAGAACCAGTTGCAAAAAAAGGTAAAGCTACAAGCATCTGTAAGATTAGGAAAAGTATTATGTATTGAGATCAAATATAATGACTGTAATTGTACACTGTAAATACAATAAACGTTTCTAAGCATACATATTTAAATACAAACCTTTACTATATCAAAATATTAACTTGTCTCTTAAGGGTTATCATTCTGAGATCTTAAGTTCTCACAAAAATGCGAACAATGTTTTTGCAGCAAGTAATTCTGCTTAATTGGGTTTCAATATCAAACATTGCATTGATCTCAGAAGCACGTTAATTTAATGCATATCTCATTAAATTATGCAGCATTCACCTTCTTGAACTAAAATAATTAATATTCGTCACATATTTCAAATTTATTTAACACAAAATCACAAATCCAGTCAATAAAAGTTACTCAGTAACTAGCAGTCTGTCGCAACTTCATACAAAAAAATTGATATATGAAACGGGGGTGAATTTTAATGGCGACTATATCTGACTCATTCTATTCTTCAACCTTTCTCATTCTTTTATGAAAAGTCAGTGTCAAGTCATTCATCTGTCATCGCAATGGTCGTAAAGTCATTAATCAACTTATTATTAATTTGTGTTGATCGGCATTAAAAGTTGTTGCAAATTGGCTTCTGAAAGCGTGTTTCATAAACTTCTGTATAGGTGAATCATTGTGTACAGCATGAAGTTTAAAAAATGTGAAATTTGTGGTTTAAAATCCGCAAGAGTAAATGATACAAAGCGGTTTTTTTTGGCTCGCTTTCCCCTGGATGAGCATCGGTATGATGAGTATGAGTAGTTGATTATCAATTTAATATTCGTATATACTTTTTATGATGCATTTGTATGTAATATTATCAATTTAATTCAAATCAACAACTTGGACAAAAATATAGGCGATTTGATCACATGAAAAAATGATATCGATGCTTTTAATTTTAGTTGTAAAGATTCGGTGAAGATGACAGGAAAAGAAGATTTAGAGTATATACCTGTTGAGAAACACCACCAGTTAAAATTTGTTTGTGGAAAGCATTTCACTAACAAATTTGTGTATCATTTTGTGTTCAGTTCAGACCCTTCATTTCAACTGAAAAGTGCGGAGTGAACGAAATAAATGAACGAAAAATGATCAGTCTGATAGCACCTTAAGTAAACTACTTATACAGTTTGCATAATAAGATTTTTTAATTTAATTTAATTTTTATTTTAGATCACCATGAGCTGCCGGATGACTGTATAAACAAAACAGTATTAGATATGTTATAGAATGGAAAAATACAGAAAAATGTGGAATGTGGATATGTGGAAATGTGTGTGTATATTTTTTTAATGGAAATAAATAATTGAGTGACCGATTGTAAACAGTGGTTATAAATAAAGCAAAGTCTTCTGGTGCTATTCTATTATAAAGTTTAGCAATATTTAGGTGACAAAAAGGTGTGGATATATTTCAATGATATTGATTACGACTCTTTCCAAATACAAATAGAAAATGTAAAGGGAGGGCAAATAGATTATGATAAAACATATAGTCCAGTTGTAAATACAAATTTTTTGAGAGTACTATTGTCAATTATTACAAATAAAAAAATTGAAAATTAAACAGTTTGATATTTAAACAGCATTTTTACATGGAGATTTAAAGGAGTGTTTTTATATAACTCTTAAGTTCCAAAAGGTTACAGCCACAAAGAAGATAAAGTATGCAAACTAAATAAGAGTGTGTATGAGTTAAAACAAGCTCCATTAATGAACATTAAATTTACAGAACATTTCGTTAAAATGGGGTTTAAACAATTAAAGTTAGATCAATGTATTTTTGTAATGGAAGGTGAAAGAAGGATAATTCTTGCGATTTATGTTGATGATGGACTAGTAATTGGTGAGAGAGAAGAAGACGTGGTGCATGTAGTGTAAACATTTAGAATGGGTTTTTAACTAAGAATCTGCGAAGAAGTATCAAACTATATTGAGCTG
The DNA here is from genome assembly GCA_910589355.1 of Parapoynx stratiotata. Lineage (NCBI taxonomy): Eukaryota > Metazoa > Arthropoda > Insecta > Lepidoptera > Crambidae > Parapoynx > Parapoynx stratiotata. Next base: position 12,294,078 of record OU342457.1, read on the forward strand.
GACATGGCACAAGAAAAGGAAGGAGTGAAAATTTGTCAGAAAAATTATATCGAAAAATTTTGAAGAAGTTTAATATGAATGAAGCGAGAGAGTGCTAAACCCCAACGATTTTAATAGAACAACACCCAAAGCTAAAAAAAAAATACAGAGAGCCATGAACTCTATAGGGAAATAATAGGATCTTTATTAAATCTCCCAAATAAAACGAGGCCAGACATTAGCTTCTATGTAGGGTATTGCTCGCGACAACAAAGTGCTCCAAATTTGAATGATTTAAATAATGCAAAAACGATTTTAATATTTTTAAACAATTTTTACGTTGACTACCCAGTCCCGGAATGAAATCGAACACAAATTGTAAGTAAGCGATAACTTTAAAATAAAATAAATGAGTGAAATTAGTGATCTTAAGAAAATTATGATATTAATGAAAGTAATGATATTGATAAAATGAATAAAACATACTCGTACATATCATATCATCACGCCTCTTTCCCCGGATTAATGTTATGAACGATTAATTATGTTAATGATATAAATGATATCAATAATGAAATTGATAAAATACCGAAATTTTCGAAATTTGGAAATTTGTGAAATGAGTAAGGGGCTTTAACTTATTTGCTCATAGAAAAGGGGATGAAAAGTAGAGTATATAACTCGAGAGCAAACCAATTTTTACCTCGGGCGATGTACTTTGATCCTTGCGCTGCGCTCAGGATTCTATTTTTCAAACTAGCGCTCTCGCCGTAAAAATACTATTTTCAGACTTTTTATTAATACTTCAAAATATTAAATTACATCAACGCTTTACTGCACGGCCGTTGCATACTTAGGTACATTCTGAAATATGACTGGAAAAAGTCATAAAGTTGTTAATGATGTTGTAGTTCGAACGGCACCATAAATAAATAGATGTTTCTATTGTGCTCAGAAAACCGAACACAATAGAAACATCTATTTTTACAAAACCCGAACACCGGGCTTTAGTTAAATTAAAATTAAAAAAAATATTTCGTACACGAGGGATGATTGCTAAGATCTCGTGTATATTCGATTTAATTTTAATCTTGTATCTTGTAGCCTTGTACACGCGTGTAGGACGTTATTTTTCTTAGATAATTTTTATTTTTAGCAATGAATCGGTTAAAAATAAAAGGGTCGGTAGACTAATGACATAAAAAAAAGTTAAATTAGAATGATGTCCAATAATAAATCATTTTTCCTTCATAAAATTTAAGCTATTTTAAATATTTAAGGTACTTTTTCTCGAGGACACATTGATTTTTCCATCCAGTATACCTACGTCCTACCACTGTATGTTACTTGGTCCAAATAGTCCACTTCATAACTATAATATTATCTTTTATGTTCTCTAAAATATAAGAACTGTAGTTCATTTGGAAGCTTTTTTTCTTTTCTTGAACATATCAAGCATAATGTCACCTACATTATGCCTGAATGTACAGATTTTATCCGACCTTTACGGAGATATACGAATAATTAGCATGTTTTAATTTAACTAAAGAACATTTTTACAGTGCGAAGGTACAAGTTGTAAAGCCGAGGTAATTTATATATTAAAATATTATTATTTAAAATAGTATTTTTTTTTATTGGGGCATGGATAAATTCGTAATCATAGAAGATACAGGAAGACAGACAGACAGTAGGCATTTTGCGAATTACTCATTATGCGACGTGAATCGTTCATAAAATTTGTAATTTTGAAAATAAAAAATTATGCCTCTCGACTCAGTTTTATATAAGAAAGGACTATTTTACTGAATAAAGTAAAGAGAAATGGATATTGGCACAAAATGCCAATAGGAAAAACTTGCCCGAATTGTGTTTTGCAGTCCCTAAAGGGAGTTAAGTTTGGTCATAAAACCGGGGACCTTACTAAAGTTTTGACTCGTGCCGACCAAGAACCTTTTTCCAACCAAGGACTAGAAAGTAAGAGTTTGTTACAGTAAAAAGGGACCTATTAACAAGGCTAGATCCTTATTATTTTAATATAGTTCATTACCTTCTAGCTGCCAATATCGATCAAGTGAGCCAAGAACCATGCCTGTATTTTTATACTGTGGCTTTTTATTGTATTCTATTACATTAGTACAGTTTTAGAATATTATCTATATTATTTTACTAATTTCAGCTAGCAAGCGAAACCAAAAATTTTATAATATAAAATATTGTAATTTACGTAGGTACCAAAACTATTTTATTTCAGTGTTATTCCAAAAGATGTCAGGCCTTGGTAAGTATTTCTATCTCGAGTAATTACTTCCAATTATTTAAAACTATAAAATTCCTATAAAATTGTTTCAATTAGAGCGGGTAGACTTTGGCGGCCATATTGCTTTGATGATATTTTGTTTTAAATTATTATGCTAAGGTAGGTTGGGGTAAGTGAAACGCCGGGGGAACTGAAACACGCATCCATAAACGTCAAACTATTTGAAATGGACTCTATTGAGGTACGTCGTGTAGAAACATTGAGTGGGTTTGGGCCTTCACCCACCACGCTGGCCCAGTGCGGGTTGGTGGGGAGCGCCAGAGCCTCGTTTGTTATTCAGAAGGGTGTACCACATGCAGGTGAGCTTGAGTCCCGTGAGTTGTTATTTGAGACCCCTTACACCCCCCTGGTCGCTGGATGCAGGCAGCTCAGGACCGCGAGTTGTGGCGATCATTAGGGGAAGCCTATGTCCGGCAGTGGACGACCATAGGCAGATAGATAGATAGAGGTACGTCGATAAAACAGGAATGTCGAACTGATTTCAATGCTCTTAAACAGATGTCGCTATGACCATTCTATATATGCCAATACGAAAAAAATAAATCTGTCAACTGTGAAGGCCCGACCGATACACGAGATGGAAGCGTTCAGTTTGTAGATCCAGTAGAATTGAAAACATAAGTGAATTTAAATGTTTTTAATGGTAAGCAACTGCTAAAAACTGACTATTTGTCCCACTACATGGCGCATGAACGACTACACTTTTTTAGCTGTCATAATATGTCTAATCGTATGAAGTTTTTGATAAATTTTTAAAACATCGCATTATATTTCTGTTTATTGCAAATATTACTGACTGGCTTGCGTTATTATGTAAATATAGAGGAATCCGTGTATTTATATAAGAAAAATCTTAAGGTTTTACTGAAGTAAAATTAGAAACTCCTACATCTCTTGCAGTTGTTATTTCTAATAAGTTATCAAATAAGGCTTACATAAGATTAAAAATATTAATATTTACAGTGCGATGGAGCAGCTTGTACAGCAGAGGTCGGTAAACAAGAAATTATTAAATTAATTATCTTATTATTAGTCTTAATTATAATATATATATGAAAGAGGCACAGCAAGAGGTCGCCGAGCCGGTTTGTTGCGAATATCGCTTGCCTCATATTATGCCCAGTGCATGGCAACAAGCTTTTTTTTCTATTTATTTGGGTCAATAAACAATGTTCACAATCTTACATGATTTTAACAGTTATAAAGATACATAATACAAGATATCATTGCGACATCAACAACATTAACCACATATTAAAAAAAGAATTTTGAGAGACATGTTACTGTTACCTAATTTTGTTTTAATTACATTGTGAGAAAAAAAGGAAATAAAAAGATTTTAGTCATTCAGGTCAGTGCTTGCGCTAGCTGTTTCTTAAATATACCTACACGTGTTGATATTATGTCAATATTATTAAAATATTTGTTGTATGAGTTGATTATTCTATTTAATGGAGAACGTTTTCCAGCATTTGTGCGGCAGAAGGCCGCAGCAAATAAAGGAACAATCTTCCTAATAGGTATTCTATGGCGTACTTTATTATTAAGTACAATACAATCGTATCTGTTGTGACACATATCATACAAAAACATTGTCTCAAGTTGATAACGTCTAAATTTCAGCGTTAATAAATTATATTTGGTTAAAAGCAAGTTATAAGGTAATTTTCTGCTCAACAATCTCTATACGAGCACCACAAAGTATATACGGGAAACGACATATCTTTTTCTTCTTGGTAAATGTAATAGATTTGCATTTGCTAATATTTAAACTAAGTTTATTTTGTATACAATATTCAGAAAATCTATTCAAATCCTGTTGAAATCTTAGATGATCCCCGTAATCATTTATAGTGTGATAAATTTTTATACCATCAGCATACAAAAGGTAATGACAAAATTTGAAGCATTTACCAATATCATTAATAAATATAATAAACAACAAAAGCCCTAAAATCGAGCCCTGTGGCACACCGGAACTGATTGTGCTGCGATCACACACGCTCGGAGTTGCGAAACAGCGAAGCAGGTTTGGGATACGTTGTCCAAAACATACGAGGATAATGGTATGGGTCGTAAGATTTCTTTAGAAAGGATGTTGTACCGCTACCAATTGATGGATTTTTCTTCTATTGAAGAATATATCAATGCTGTGATGACGACCGCTCAAGACTTGGCTGACATCGGTAAGAAAATTGACGATTTATCTATTGCTGCTATTTTACTTGGAGGTCTTCCTTCTGATTTTGATCCATTGGTTATGGCTCTAGAATGTTCCAATATTGTAATCGCTTCAGAACTAGTTAAGTCTAAACTTTTGAATAAGATGGAAAAACGTGAATCTCGTGAGACGGCGTTGTCTGGTTCAAGTTCTCACAATACATCAAAGAGTTATAATAAAGAGAGAAAGATTATTTGCTACAACTGTAAAGAACCGGGTCATAAGAGTCCTCAGTGTTCGCTTAAGAGAAAATGCACCACTAAGAAAGGTAGTAAAAGTACCAATTCTACTCTACTGTCTGCTTTGAGCACTGGTACTACTTTGAATGCCAATGATTGGTATATTGACTCTGGTGCGTCGGTGCATATGACGTGTAATCGTAGTTGGATGTCAAATTATCGCCCGCTAGTTGACAAGGAAGTCACTCGTGCAGGTAATAAGCGTTTGTGTTCTGCTGGTGTTGGTGATGTGATTTTACCTAAGTGTAGAGACTCTAAGATAACTAGTATTAAGGATGTGTTGTATATACCTAGTTTGAGTACTAATCTTATATCTGTAAAGAATGCTGTAGATAAAGGCATGACCGTAGTTTTTAATGAAAAAGGTTGCAGTTTGTACAGGCATAATGAGGTTAAAATTGCAGGTATAATGTTTGGTTCTGCTAGTTTTTCTAATGGTCTTTATAAGTTTAAGAAGCCGTCGCCGCAGAGTGTTGCTGTTGCTATGACGTCAGCTGATCAAGGTTCTGATCAACGTTCTCAACAGAATTCGAATATTTGGCATCATCGGCTGGGACATCTGTGCAGATTTAGTCTCGAGCAGTTAAAGAATGGGAAAGCTACAGGTATTAACTATTCTTGTTTAGATAGTAGTCCTTGTATTCCTTGCATTGAAGGTAAACAGTGTAGAAGCCCTTCACTACTGTGCAATATAAGAAGGCCAGAAATAAGTTAGAGTTGATTCACTCAGACCTCACCGGACCTCTTGAAACTACTTCTTTGGAAGGTAATAAGTATATGCTTTTGTTTATCGATGATTATTCGAAAATGGTATTTGTTTATTTCGTTAAATCTAAGACTGAAGTTAGAAGAAAATTCATAGAATTTCAAACTGAGGTCGAGAGGCAAAGCTCGTGTAAAATTAAGATATTACGTACAGACAATGGTACTGAGTATGTAAATGATGAGTTCAAATCTTATTTGACTTCACAAGGTATTGAACATCAAACTACTGAACCACATTGCCCTTCTTCAAACGGAGTCGCCGAGAGAACTAATCGTTCTATAAGCGAAAAGGCTCGCTGTATGTTACGCGAATCAGGCGTTAGTAAGTGTTTTTGGAAAGAAGCTAATCGCACGTCTGTTTACTTGAAGAATAGATGCACTCATAGAGCTTTGAGTAATATGACTCCTTATGAGAGATGGTTTGGTAAAAAACCAGATTTGTCACATTTGCGTATTTTTGGGTGTCGCGCATATGTTCATATTCCTTCTAGCGAAAGGAAGAAGTTGGATACAAAAGCCAAGAAGTATATTTTTGTTGGTTATTGTAGCGATGTAAATAGTTATAGGTTTAGAGATCCTGTAAATATTAGAAATGTTATTAAGGGTCGGGATGTTGTTTTTCTTGAAAGTTGTTTTACGAATAATAAAGTAAAGGTACGTGAATAATAAAGGTACAATTTACGAAAAAGGACAAAGGTAAATTATTGCCATGCTACTAATTGCATCGATGACGGTGAGATTGGCGAAGAGCCAGTTACTTATGCTGATGTTCTAAAAAGACCACATAAGTCCGAATGGTTAGAAACAATGAATGAAGAGTATAAGTCACTTATTAAAAACAATACTTGGGACTTGGTAGAACATAAGGGACAAAAGGTAATTCCTTGTAAATGGGTGTTGAAACGTATAACAAATAAGTCGTTATAAAGCTCGTTTAGTTGCCAAAGGTTTTTGCCAAAACTATGGCCTGTGGTAAGAGACTGTTCCTTTAGGACATTATTAGCACTAGCAGCTAAAAATAATATGAAAATGCACCATTTGGATATCGATACTGCGTTTCTGAGTAGATTAAGATGAGTCTGTTCATATGACACAGCTAGAAGGTCTTGTTGTAAAAGGTCAAGAGTCGAAGGTATGTAAGCTGAACAAGTCTTTGTATGGCCTAAAAGAATCTGCGAGGTCTTGAATCAAGAAATTGCATCAAGTACTTAATAAGCTAAGGTACAAGCAATCAAAATCTGAGTCTTGTGTATATATGAATAAGTCTTCAAATATGACTTGTATACTGGCTATCTACGTTGATGATCTGGTCCTGTTCTACCAGGAGGATTCTCAGTTAAAGAATTTATTAGAAGGTTTGAGAGCACATTTTGGTGTTAAGGACCTTGGAGAATTGAAATTTGTCTTGGGCTGAATATCCTAAAAGAAAATGACAGTGGAGAAATCCGAGTTAATCAAAAGTATTATATTGGGTCCTTACCTATGAAATTGGTGTTTTTTTTCACTCTTAGTATTTTGTCTGTAACTATTAAGATTCAAAGTATTCCTAAAAAATAATTACCTCGTCTTAAAATAGACTATATTTTTGAGCTCTTTTGATTTGTTTTGATAATTTGTTGTAAGTTTAATTGTATTAAAATTGGACACGGAGACAACTCTTTTTAAGTGCCTCCCGAATACATCATTTTATTTGCATTCACTTAAAAGCGATAAATAATTTTTATGAAGTGTGATATTACACATATTACTAAAGCTTTTCTAATGATAGATGCCAAATATTATTATCTTTGGATTTGTCGGTAAGGTAAGGACCTAATATTAACTATGTTTTGAAACGCTTTAGTATGGAGAACTGTAAAGGAGCAACTACTCCTATTGAGTGCGGTCTTGATAAATTTGAAAATCAAGAAAATCAAGAAAATGAACCCATTGTTGACATGCCTTTCCAGAAACTAATCGGGTGTCTTATGTATATTGCTGTAAGTACACGCCCTGATTTAGCTTTTTCAATTAGTTTCTTAAGCCAGTTAAGTAAATGTCCAACAAAAATACATTGGTCAGCTGCCAAACGTGTTCTTCAATATTTGAAACATACTATAGAATATAGTTTGTGCTACAAACGAACAGATGACAAATTACATGGTTTCGTTGATACTGACTGGACGAATAGAAAGGACAGGCGTTCCTACACTGGGTATTTAAATACTCAAGTGCACCTATTTCTTAGGAATGTAAGAAGCAAGCGACAGTTGCTCTGTCTTCCTTCAGCGTCAAGGGAAGCTGTCTTCTTACGTCGTTTCACACGTTGGCTGCGGCGGAAAAATTACGGTCTAAGCCGCCGTGAGGCTCCCAACACGCTAGACGTGTTTTCCGCACTGCCGTTAGATTTTTATTTGCATCGTTTCGGCTGTGCGGCTCCACGCGCCTAGCGCGTAAGCGGCTCCGAGACGCCAGTGCGGCCTCACGCGCGAGACGCGGGCCGCCGGCCGGAGCGCCAGTGCGGCCGAACGCGCCAGGCGCGTGGACTTATACGGTCATTATACACTCATTATTCACATCATATTTTACTTAAAACTTGGACATGCTTTATTTTATTTCCCACATAAAGTTACCTTCTACTTTGTCTATAAAAAATTAACAAGCACCTATGTGTGTATTTAAAAGAATGTAATATGTCCTTCAGATATAAATAAAACTTTACACATCAAGTCACCTTTTTAATAAATACAAAAAAGTTAATGTTTATTATTGTATATTATCAGTTTATTGTATGTACACAAAAGAAAGATACAGAAAACAGACAAATTAATTAATACTTATTTATTTTTAGTATCACGACAGTGTTTTTAAATGTTAAATTTACAAATGAAAAATTACATTTAATTCATTTTATTTACTTTTTAAAGATGCCTATTATACTAAACCAGTCAAAATTATGATTTTTTTATACAAGCAATCCTTGTTTGAATATTAATGAAATAGTAGACCATATATCAGTTCACTTCAAAAACCTGAAAGTATACTAAGTACTAAAATGGTGTATAAATACCGTACCTACCTATAATATAGAAAATATATATGATTAGCTTTAGAAAAAACATGAAACACGCAATGCAATGTCCCTATAACATTAGAAAGTTTTCCTCGACAGTCAGTGACAACGATAATAATAACTAAAGGTAGAAAAATAATTTTTAAAATCGATTCATAATTTGACGCAAAAATCGGTGAACATGATTAAAAAATACTAAATCACTTAAATCCTCTTACTTTTTTGAAGTCAAATAAGATTTACAAGTACCTATATACTATTTCAATTTTAAAAGACTAATATTATCAATAACAATATTTAAAAAAAAAAAACTACATAAATCACGCTAAAAGTCTGGGCGTAAGCCGATAGCGCCCAACTATTGATAGCTTCTAACAAAAACTGCCCACTTATAAAAAAAAAAAAGTACCTATATACTTGAGAAATACAAAATACCTACTTATCTATTTTTTAACTTCATTTAACAAAACACCAATTCTCATTAAAATGGTTTCATATCAATGTACGAAACATTAAGCATTACCTACATAATAATGAAGGCTGCTTTTCATTAGATGGCGTTATAAAAAAAGTAAAACAATAAAAATATAAATAAAAAAACTTTCTTAATTTTAAAATTCTAATAGGCAGCAAGTAAATACGAGTATTCTTAAATCTCGCAACAAGCTTTTATAACATATAAATTGTGTCAAATGTGTTAAATTTGAAATGACGTTATAAGTTAACAGTAAAAGTATTAGTGTAAAAGTTTATTTTTTTCTTGCATTCAAACTCGATGAGATAATGTTGTTTAATAACTGAGTTCCTATGGTCACCTTCCATCTCCATCATCAGACCCTGGTTACCATATGACACAAAAGTACTCGTCAAGACGAATGAAACAAGCCCAAACTCGATGAAATTACGTTGTTTAATTACTGAGTTCCTATAGACACCTTCCATCTCCATCATCAGACCCTGGCTACCATATGAAACAAAAGTACTCGTCAAGACGAATCAAACGAGCCCAAACTAGATGAGGTTATGTTGTTTAATTATTGAGATCCTATGGCCACCTTCCATCTACATCTTCAGACCCTGGTTAGCATATAACACAAAATTACTCGTCAAGACGAGTTAAACGAGCCCAAACTCGATGGGGTTGTGTTGTTTAATTACTGAGTACCAACTGTTAGAATTTTTCCATTTTAAATGACTTATAACTGTTACAAGTGACGAGTATCCGTTGACAGTCATTTATCAGCTAGTATTTTATAAGGCATTACATTAGTATTTCCTTTGCCTGTTTTTCGATGTCTATGATTTTCTAACGGATACCCGTCACTTGATATTCAGCCGTAAAACAGTGCGGACATTTTGTAACCGAATATAAAATATAATCGTTTAAAATCTCAGAAATCATCGTTTTATTGGAGTTTAAAGGTCCATCCTTTCAACGGCTCCGTAATTTTAAGCATAACGTTTATTGTCATAATATGAAGATCCATAATATTGAAAGGCATAATCATCAAAACGCATAAAATTGCGACGCATAATTTTGAGAGTCCTAATATTGTATCGGCTAAAATTGTTTGTCATAAGTATTAAAAGGCATAAATTTGAAACGCACAACTAATGAAAAGCATAATGATCACAACGCATAATATTTTTCTCTGCCCCAAATTGTTAACTAAATATATTTCAATGACACAAATATAGTTTTTAAGGGTCATAAAAAAAAATAACCTTAACCTAATATTTATCAGAACACATTTCCTTGGGATTGGTTCTTTCGAATCTGGGTGATTATTCGATTCATTTTAAGACTACCTAATGTTGTGCTAAATGAAATTAGGAATAGGAATAGAAATCTCTAAAGGCATATTATTATGAAGCATAACTATAGAAAGTTATGCTTTATAATAATATGGCTTTAGAGAGTTATGCCACTTAAATGTTATAAGTAAGAAGGAATATGTGACATGATTATTATGCTATTTGATGATTATGCCATTCGATGTATGACAAACGATGTTATGACAATCGACGTTATGCGAAAACATGCGCTCCCCCTTTCAACTCAGAAGTGGGATTGAAACATCACACCCACGATTTTCGAAAAATTACGCACGGTATTTTTTTTTCTGCGAAACGGTTTCATTTGATTTGAAAACCGTGCATCGTGCATCGTTGTGAAAATTTAAAACAGAAATTATGAGCAAAAGTGAAAGTGATTGTGATCGCGCGCGTAGAAGCCGTTCTCGTCATACTCCGGATATCAAAGATCTCAAACGTAAGCGCCGTCGTGAACAAGCAAGAAGTACAGACAGATCGATAAATTCAAAGCGTCACCGTCATCAAAGAAGCGTCAGCAGTGAGGCGATGGATGCGAGTGAACGAGAAACCCGATCGAAGACACGTAGGAGTCGAAGAAAACACCGAAAGCGCAGCCGACATCAGCATCGGCCGAGGAACAGTACGAGGAGAAGTTACAAGGAGAAACGACATTCGAGGCACCGAGGCAGACACACCTCATCCAATAGTAGATCATCAAGCAGCGTCGGAAGTGGAGCAACGTTACCAGGTACAATGTTTAATTCCCAAGATATTTCTAATAGGAAAACATTTCTTTGCAAATTAGTTAAGTCATTGAGAAGTGCTAAGCCAGAAGGCAATAAATTCCCAATGTTAGGCAATATTATACCAGAATTTGATCCTATGGTTAAGGGGCAAACCATACACATGTGGATTAATAAAGTAGAAGAATGTGCGAGGTTGTATAGTTGGTGTAATGATCAGATAATCCATTATTCACTGCCTCGTTTAGCACGTTCATGGTATCAATCCCTACCTACAATGTCGTTTTCTTGGCCTGAGTGGAAAAATAAATTAATTGAATCCTTCCCTAGTGGTGACGATAACGCAGAATTATTGACCGACATGTTATCAAAACGATTGAAATATAATGAATCCGCCGAGTTATATTATTATGATAAAATTAATTTACTGAATCGGTGCGAGATTTTCGGTAGACGAGCCGTTGATTGTTTAATATATGGAATAGAAGACCGTTTATTGCGCTTAGGCGCAAAGGCGGCTAAATGTAAAAAACCCGAACAGGTATTTAATTATTTCCAATCGGTAAGACAACAAAATAGAGATAGAGATAATGATAGGTTCAAGAGTACTGGAAATGATAAGCGGGGTCAAACTAGTAACATTACCTCAAATCAAAAGCAAGTTTCAAACAGCGACGTTAAAAACAAACCGCTGTCTGCTGCGTCAGTTGTATGTTATAACTGTAGAAAAACCGGTCACTTTAGTTTTCGGTGCCCCGAAAAGATAAAAAAATGCAGGTCACACATTTAGTAATTGTCCCCGTCTAGCAAGTTCATCTAACAAATCTGAAAATACTAATAACAAATCTGTAATGCAAGTTAGTGTAGATAATACTAGTAACGACAAATACATAGTTTCTGTTAAAATAAATGGTTATATCACGGACGGATATATTGATCTTGGTAGCCAGTGTACCTTAATACAGCGTAGTGAAGCAATGAGAATAGTAATTGTTTGGTCTGTAGGTGAATTGCCCGTTTTGCGGGGCTTAGGAAACAATATAATTGTACCAATCGGGGTTGCACTTGTAGACATCACTATCCATGGTATTAAAGAAAAGGTAGATATTTATATAGTGGAAGATAGCGTCATTAAGTATCCAATATTAGTAGGCACAGTTTTACCGAAAAGCCCGGAATAATTATAGTCAAAACATCCGACAGTTTGACTTAAAAAAAAATATAAAATTACACTTATTCTTGAGGGATTTCGTTAGAGTTCAGCCAAATCAAATGCTAACAATTCCGATGTATTCGGACCACAATTATAGTGGAACAATATATGTGCAGGGTTCACTGAGAGGTTTGCCTGGGAATGAATTTTATTTACTACCTGGAGAGTATGATTTCGAAAACGGTGTAGGCGTATTATTAATACACAATTTTAGCTGTAATGAACTAACTTTGAGTAGAGATTTATTAGTTACGCGAGTTTATAGTAATTATAAATATATAGACGTGAATATTATAGACTTCAGTGATCCTTGTGTTACGTCTGACTTGAATTATGGCGCGCATTTGAACGATTTTGAAATCAGTTGTCTCAAAAACCTCCTCAAACAATATGCACATTGTTTTTCATCTTGTTTACAAGATTTAGGGTATAGTAATGTTGTCCAAATGGAGATTCAATTGACTGATAATGAACAAGTTGTTTATCGACCTTATAGATTGCCATATCCAGAACGTGAAACTGTCCGATCAATGGTACAGTCAAGTGCATAAATATGTATCTTGAAAACCATTGCAATATCATGTATGTATGAAAGGATTCACGAAATATGTGACACTTTTCTCATCGTTATTATGTCTTCGCTTTTGTTCCATAAATATGTAAGTAACAAAGTGAGCAATAATATATATCTATCGCCAAGTGCATAAATATGTTTTTCTTTAAACCATTGCAATAACATTTATTTATGTAGGTATCTTAAAATATGTGCCAATTTTTTCATCGTATTACGTGGTATTGTGCCTTCAGTTTTGTTCCAAAAATATGTTTATTATGTGAGCAATAATATGTCGCTAAAAAGGTTTGGATAGATGTGGTATAGATAGATGAGCCAATTAAAAATAAAACTAAATATTCTTTGTTTGTATTTTTTTGACATGAATTTAAATTATTGACACTATTGACATAATTTAAATTTTGAATTTCTTTCCTATTAAATGTTGACAATTGTTTCTTGCTATAAAACAAAGGATAAAGCCTTGAGGTATACATAGTAAATACTGCAAAAATACCATTGAAAATACTTGATTTCATTTTGGATTGATAAAATTATTTTAAGTATAGTAAGTGCAGTACACACAGTTTAATAAGATAACAACATGTATCGCATTGATGAGCATATTAAACATCGTATAGTCGCATTAAAAGAAGAGGGTGCCACGATACAAGATATTTCTGATGAATTGGGTGTATCTCGAAAGACAGTAAAATTATGGATACAGCGATGGGAAGAGGAAGGAATATTAAAAAACCATGTGTCCAACGGCAGACCGCGGAAGACATCTTCTGAACAAGATCGTCTTCTGATTGCAGATGTCCAATATTGTCGCTTTGTGACGACTTCAACATATGCTATAGAACATGGTGTTTCAACACATACTATACGCCGTCGATTGCATAATGCTGGAATTCATTGCCGCATACCTGCTAAAAAACCGAACCTAACCGAGAGGCACAAAAGATTACGTTTGAATTTTGCTCGAAGATATTTGAATTATAATTTTGATAACGTGATTTTTGTCGACGAAAAAGTATTCACTTCAGCGAGTGACGGTCGCCTTTATTTGTGGCGATTAAATGGTACTCGCTATGATGAGAGAAACGTCCTCCCTAATCGCAGAAGTGGGCGAATATCAGTGGGGTACTGGGGCTGGATGTCGGCTAGTGGCCCTGGCGAATTGATAGAAATAAGTGGTCGAATGAACGCCAGGAACTATAAAGAGATCCTTGAACATGTTTTAGTTCCGACGGTTACAGTTGTCTTCGGTAATGATCCTATATACCTAATGCAAGATAATAGCTCTGTCCACAATTCCCATGTTGTACAGTTGTGGATACAGGAACAAGAAGGCTTACATTTGATAAAGTTACCCCCAAAAAGTCCTGACAGAAACCCTATAGAGAATCTATGGGGTTTAATGGTACAGGCGTGGGATCCAACAGCTGCGAGAAGTACTGGCAACTTAAAAGACCATGTTAATTTTATATGGAATAGTTTTATCGGCAGAAACGTTTGTGAAAACATGGTAAGATCTATGCGAGAACGCTTGCAATCGGTGATTGATAATGAGGGAGGTTCCACACGTTTTTAATAATATCTAAGTGAACTTTTTTTAAATTTGAAATAAGACATTGTATAATTGTTTTTTTTTTGTTATTAAGCGATGTCATTTAATTTATTTAGCAATAAAAGCATATATTACTATTATTTGGTCATTATAAAAAAACCCACGATTCAAATACTCGCCATTATTTTTCTTCTATTCCCGATTGCAGCAACTGCGATCGCCACCACTGAATACTCTTCCTTGTAGCAATGAGGAATACTCTTCCTAATTGCCACCAATAACCTACGTTAACAACAGATAAAGATGGCTATACTTACTCGTAGATGTTTCAGGTAGTATTGCCACCAGTGTTGGCGATCGTGGTGGTTGCAATCGGGCATAGTTTATTTTTACCAATACATATTAAGGGTTTGAACACGAAACGTAAAAAAATGTTGATCTGCCTCAACGCATCGCAAGAACTTGCGAATTGAGCGCGCATTCCTGCGATTTCGATACGCCTTACCGATTTCGCATCGCTGCAATTCATGTCGCAATTTTTCTGCGTTGCGATTTCGCATAGCATCGCATCGCAGTTTTGTGTACAAGCCCTTGAACAGCCAGTTGTTGTAGCGACACCAAATTTTTGTAAACCACTTGATATTTATTTTTTATAAACAATTCTGGTATCTATAATTTTTTATTACCCTTTTTGCAATATTATAATTACTATGCAATTTTTTCTATATGTAGGTATATATTAGGTTGGGGAAAAAGTCTTTTCGCATTATAGTATGTATAAACTTGTAATAAAATCTCTTTGGCTATACTATTTGTATCTGGCTGGTTTTGGTATCATTGAAAGTTTAAATTTTAAAGAACATAATTCCAAATTCAAATTAGGAAAATGTGTGATTTTCATTTGTTTTTCATACCGCCAAGATGAGTGAATCTAATGAAGAAATTCGATACATTTTAAAATTTTACTACAAAAAAGGTAAAAATGCAACGCAAGCCGCGAAAAAAAATTGCGATGTTTATGGACCTAGTGCAGTGTCTGTGAGAGTAGCACAAATTTGGTTTAAGCGGTTTTCAATCCGGAAATTTTGATGTCAAAGATGCACGTCGCTCTGGCCGCCCTATTACAGATAAAATGGATGCCATTTTTGAAAAAGTGGAGCAAGATCGGCATGTCAGTAGTTACGACGTAGCTGAAGAACTGGGAATTGACCACAAAACAGTCTTGGCGCATTTGAAAAAAACTGGGTACACAAAAAAGCTCGACATTTGGGTACCTCACGAGCTCACTGAAAGAAACCTAATGAACCGTGTACTCATTTGTGATTCTTTATTACGACGTAATGAAACCGAACCATTTTTGAAGAAGCTGATAACTGTGATGAAAAGTGGATCACGTACGACAAGAACGTGCGAAAAAGGTCGTGGTCAAAGGCCGGTCAGGCTTCACGGACTGTGGCGAAACCCGGGTTAACTCGCAACAAGGTGATGCTGTGTGTGTGGTGGGATTGGAAGGGCATTATTCATTATGAGCTGTTACCACCAGGCAGGACCATCGATTCTGAACTCTACTGCGAACAACTGATGAGATTAAAGCAAGAAGTTGAGAGAAAGCGGCCGGAATTAATCAACAGAAGGGGTGTGGTTTTTCATCATGATAACGCTAGACCTCACACATCTTTAGCTACTCAGCAAAAATTAAGAGAGTTCGGCTGGGAGGTGTTAATGCATCCGCCGTATAGTCCTGACCTTGCACCTTCAGATTTCCACCTGTTTCGGTCTCTTCAGAATTCTTTAGGCAGTGTCAGGTTAACATCACGAGAGAACTGCCAAAACCACTTGTCGCGGTATTTCGACCAGAAGTCCCAAAATTTCTATAGCAATGGGATCATGTCCCTACCTACAAGATGGCAAAAAGTTATCGAACAAAATGGTACCTACATACTTTAGTTAAATGTAAATAAACTATATTAAAAAATGTTTTGAATTTTCATAAAAAATGCGAAGAAACTTTTTCCCCAACCTATTATAATTAACATTTTATATTTATTATAATACATTAATGGAAAACATCAATAATACCATTATAATGATTTCTTTGCTCGATACAAAACAAATTGTCCTTTTATGTATACATGTTTTTGATCAATTTCTGCAAACATATTTACGACAGTTAGATTGGATACTTTCTTATTAAACTTTCATAGATATATACTTTTGACACGTTTGTTTAGATACATATTTATGCACTTGACTGTACAAGAGATTATTGACGCTGATATTGTATGTAAATCGAATTCACCTTATGCTAGTCCTATTCTTCTCGTAAAAAAAAAACAGGTGAGAAGAGACTCTGTGTGGATTATAGAGCTCTCAATAAGAAGACTAAAAAGGAGCATTGTCCTCTGCCGTTGATCGATTATCAGCTGGATAAGTTGTCGGAAAACTCTTTATTTATTAGCCTGGACCTTGCTTCAGGCTAATATCAGATTCCCATTAATGAGAATTCTCAACATTTTACTTCTTTTGTAACTCCTGACGGGTAATACCAATTTAAAAGAATGCCCTTTGGATGAGCCAACGCTCCGTCAATTTTTCAAAGAGCAATGAATAGGGTTTTATCAAAACTTAAATACGTCATCGTATATATGGATGACATATTGATTCCAGGAAATTCGTTTGAGGAAGGTCTTTTACGCTTAGAGGAGGTTCTGAAATTTCTGTCTGAGGCAGGTTTGACACTTAAACTAAAAAAATGTTATTTCTTCCAAAAAGAGCTCGACTTTTTAGGTTTTCATCTGGGGATGGCATACGGCCAGGTTCACTAAAGACTATCATCGTCATCGTCATCGTCAGCCTATGGCAGTCCACTGCTGGACGTAGGCCTCCCCAAATTCACGCCACTTCGATCTATTCTCGGCTTCTCGCATCCAGCTCCTGCCAGCCACCTTGCGCAAATCGTCACTCCACCTGGCCTGAGGGCGCCCTACACTACGCTTGCCGAGGCGCGGTTTTCACTCCAGAACTCGTTTACCCCAACGGTTGTCGGTTCTGCGGCTAATGTGGCCAGCCCATTGCCACTTCAGCTTGCTTATTCGGTAGGCTATGTCGACAACTTTGGTTCTCTGTCGGATCACCTCATTTCTGATTTTATCCCTAAGAGAAACTCCGAGCATAGCCCTTTCCATAGCTCGCTGAGCGACTTTAAGCTTGTGGACCAGCCGTACCGTCAGTGTCCACGTTTCGGCTCCGTATGTCATAACGGGTAGGACGCACTGATTGAAGACTTTCGTCTTTAGGCATTGTGGGATCGACGATGAGAATACTCGATGTAATTTCCTAAACGCTGCCCAACCCAACTGGATTCTTCTGTTCACCTCGTCCTCGAAGTTGTTTCTACCTAACTGCAATGTCTGCCCGAGGTACACGTATTTTTGAACAGCTTCGAGAGCGGCACCGTGTACTGCAATCGGTTCCGGTAGTACATGCTCATTGAACATTGCAATCGGTTCCGGTAGTACATGCTCATTGAACATTGAACATTGAACAAAGACTATGGCTATCTCGAATTTTCCAATACCACAAAACGTTCATGATGTTAGACGTTTCATAGGACTTGCTAGTTGTTTTCGTAGGTTCGTGAA
Source organism: Parapoynx stratiotata (assembly GCA_910589355.1). Lineage (NCBI taxonomy): Eukaryota > Metazoa > Arthropoda > Insecta > Lepidoptera > Crambidae > Parapoynx > Parapoynx stratiotata. The sequence continues at coordinate 12,312,192 of OU342457.1, forward strand.
AGATTTTTCATTACTGGCCTGCCCTTTAACAAACCTTCTAAAAACTAAATTTAAATGGGTCTGGACTGATGAACATACAAAAGCGTTTAACATTTTAAAGGACAAATTGATTGAACGACCTGTGCTCGCTCTATTTGACGCGCATCTCGAAACTGAGTTGCACACGGACGCATCTAAGATTGGTGTCGCCCTGATCCCTAGGATTGCTCGTTGGTGGGTGCAGCTGCAGGAGTACGACTGAAGCATCGAATTTAGAGCAGGGTCTCGTATGGCTCACGTAGATGCTCTCAGTCGTGCTCCCGTCGCTGAGCCTAATAATCATGAAAACCACGTAATAGACGTATTACAAGTGGAAATTAAAGATTGGGTAGCAACGGTCCACAGCAGTGACGAAGAGATAAGACGAATTAGAGATATTTTGTTAGACGATAAGACAAAATTTATAGCAGATGTGCGAAACAACTACAAACTTAAGGGTGAGCATGTGTATCGTATAGTAGATGATGGCATTCGTTGGGTGGTTCCAAGAGGCGTCAGGTGGCAGGTTTTGCGCATGAACCATGACGATGTCGGTCACTTTAGCTACGAAAAAACAATAAATAGACTAAAAGGAACATTTTGGTTCCCTAAAATGCGGCGGTTTATAAGAAAATATGTATCAAAAGGCAGGTTTCTTACACCCCATCCCAAAAATAGAGATCTCATTTCATACGATCCACGCGGATCACCTCGGCCCGTTCGTTCGAAACGTATATATTTTAGTAATTGTAGACGCGATTACAAAATTTGTTACTATTAAAGCTGTCAAAGATACTAAAACATCTTCTGCTATTAAAATATTTAAAGAATACTACAGTTATTTCGGAACTCCTTCAAGGCTGATAACATACATGGGTTCATGTTTTACGAGTGCAAAATTTGAAGACTTTATTGATAAATTAAATATTCGTCACATATTAAACGCAGTAGCAACACCACGAGCGAACGGACAGGTTGAGTGTTTTAATCGTACCATTTTAGATTCCCTTGGCACTAAGTGTCACGGTAACAATGACAATAATTGGGATGAGTACATAGGTGACATTCAATTAGGAATTAACACAACAGTTAACAAAAGTACAGGGAAAAGTCCCTCTGAATTATTATTTGTGTACAAATTGGTGACTACATCTGAAAACATGTTAGGTGATGTTATTACTGAAACGGGAAAAATAACGGTCTTGTCATTATTGTAAAATTTTTAATGTCAGCAATTTTCGGGCACTATTATATTTTTATTAATCTACAAACGTTTTTCTTTGTGTAGACAACTAGTGCTCGATAGTTATTTTAGGGACAATTTCGGACCACAAAGATGGAACCGAGTCCCAAACAACATTACTAAGTGGTTCTGATTTAATGCAGCTAACATCTAGGGTCAAGGACAAAATTGATAAAGACCAAGAAGCAGCCAAACGTCGATTTGACAAGAACCAAAAGCAGGCAAAATCATATAGCGTCGGAGATCTTGTTACAATAGAAAAAACAACATTCGATAAAAATCATTTAGGCAAGTCGAAAAAGCTTGTACCAAAGTTTCAGGGTCCATAACGGGTTATTAAAATTCTACCAAACGATCGATTTCTTGTTGAGGATACACCACTGACTAGGAAAGGAAACAAAAGATACGAAAACGTTGTAGCTGTTGATAAAATTCACCCCTGGCTTATTTTTAATGATTTTTCCAGTGAGGCCAGTGAGAATGAATTGGAACAGAGTAATAGTGATGATAGTAAAGATGAATGATTTGTTTGTACATTTTCTAAAATTGTAACCACGAAATTATTTGTTAATTTGTATAAACTAAGTACGAGTAATTTGAGGGAATGATGATTGTAATTGCAGTGATAATTTATGATAACGGAAGTATTGCTATGTTAGTACTGCTTACATAATAATATGTTTTGTCGCAGTGATTATCATTGTAGTAGGTAAGGAAAGAGAATTAAAAAAAAATTTGATGTTTGTGCAGATGATTTTTTACCTACTATTTTTGTTATGTTAGTTGTTTTTGAGAGAATTTATTAGTATAACCTCGATTCATAGGTGTCAGTGTCATGTTTTGTTTATGTGAGCACAAGTTACGAGCAGTCAGTGCAGATCTTAAATGGGTATCCACAATAGAAGCTACACAGATGATCGCAGATCATGACAGATTGTGCAATATAGTTGCAACGTAGTTGTATGCACAAGTTGTGAGCGATCAGTGCAGATAGAAAATGGCATTAAGCGTTAGAACCGCAGAGATGATTGCAGATCGTGTCAGATTGTGCAGTAAAGTTGTATGCACAAGTCGTGAGCAATCAGTGCAGATAGAGTATGGCATTAAGATTCTTGAACCGCACATATGATTGCAGATCGTGACAGATTGTGCAGTAAAGTTGTATGCACAAGTCGTGAGCAATCAGTGCAGATATAGTATGGCATTAAGATTCTTGAACCGCACAGATGATTGCAGATCGTGACAGATTGTGCCAGATTGTAATTTGCGAAATGATTTGTATTTAAATTTCTTTTTGTCTATTCTTATTTGTAACTTAGTTTTAGTGAGTGAGAGGACTCACTCATTGAAGGATGGCCGAGTTGTTAGAATATTTCCATTTTAAATGACTTATAACTGTTACAAGTGACGAGTATCCGTTGACAGTCATATTTATCAGCTAGTATTTTATAAGGCTTTACATTAGTAATTCCTTTGCCTGTTTTTCGATGTCTATGATTTTCAAACGGATACATTTTGTAACCGAATATAAAATATAATCGTTTAAAATCTTATCAATCATCGTTTTATTGGAGTTTAAAGGTCCATCCTTTCACTATGGTCACCTTCCAGCTCCATCATCAGATCAGCTCCAAGTCATAATAATTTTGTATTGTCATCCGATTTACATGTGCATACAAAATTTCAGCTCAATCGCTTGGGGGCTAGTGCCTTAAAATTGTAATAAAAATTATTACTTTTATAACTCCTATATTCACAAGCTGATGGCGCTAACATGTTTCTACTAGGCGGTGTTAAGATTTCTTCCTAGTCGGTTATAAGACTGGAGCAGATTTGTCACGTTAACAATGAACTCTTAGATCAATTTAGATTTACACCTATTTATTATTAGTTAGTTAAGACGCCACCACACCCACCATACGCTTATTTTCTTTTTTTGTCTGTTAGCCATTATACAGCTGACAGACGCATAATGCCACATTCTAATTGAGTAGGTTTCTTAAAAGCAGCGGCATCCGAAATGGGACAGACGGGGCATAACTCGTTCGAGGCCGCGGGTAACGCGAGTTCGATCCCACCGCCTTTACCACTGCGTTTGTAATCAATTTTTATATAATAGGTTGGGGAAAAAGTTTCTTCGCATTTTTTAAGAAAATTCAAAACACTTTTTAATATAGTTTATTTACATTTAACTAAGGTATGTAGGTACCATTTTGTTCGATTACTTTTTGCCATCTTGTAGGTAGGGACATGATCCCATTGCTATAGAAATTTTGGGACTTCTCTCTCTTCTCTCTTCTTCAAAATACCGCGACAAGTGGTTTTGGCAGTCCTCTCGTGATGTTAACCTGACACTGCCTAAAGAATTCTGAAGAGACCGAAACAGGTGGAAATCTGAAGGTGCAAGGTCAGGACTATACGGCGGATGCATTAACACCTCCCAGCCAAACTCTCTTAATTTTTGCTGAGTGGCTAAAGATGTGTGAGGTCTAGCGTTATCATGATGAAAAACCACACCCCTTCTGTTGATTAATTCCGGCCGCTTTCTCTGAACTTCTTGCTTTAATCTCATCAGTTGTTCGCAGTAGAGTTCAGAATCGATGGTCCTGCCTGGTGGTAACAGCTCATAATGAATAATGCCCTTCCAATCCCACCACACACACAGCATCACCTTGTTGCGAGTTAACCCGGGTTTCGCCACAGTCTGTGAAGCCTGACCGGCCTTTGACCACGACCTTTTTCGCACGTTCTTGTCGTACGTGATCCACTTTTCATCACCAGTTATCAGCTTCTTCAAAAATGGTTCGGTTTCATTACGTCGTAATAAAGAATCACAAATGAGTACTGTAGCGTCGTGCATTGACGTGTCGTCAATGTCACATTGACAGCGCAAATTTTATGTTTTAATGTTTAAAAAGTTGGGCAAAGGGTCCAGGGAATTTAAGAGAAAACTCTTCAGACATAATATGTATGTTTGGATGAGTCCTTTATTGTTTGGGTCAAAGATATGAGTTTGGGTCTTCATTCTTTGGGTTTTCCACAATTAAAAGTTATTTTCGCCACATAAGGCTATTTTCATTAAGGTGGGTTCGAACCTGGGTCGTTCCTACTATACAACGGTCATATTTGTTTTTAACTTAACGTTTCATTATGTTTTTCCACAAAACTAAAATTATAACTGTGAATGTGAGTTCCGGCAAGGCTGTATGTCTTAAATTCCTTTGCGTTCCCACAGATAGATTCGGTCAACCAATAGGAGGGCTTGTCAGATCCTGGTTTGTCAGCGAAAGGAGGTTCGAATTTGTATCGTCTTCCCGTTCGGTTTTTTAATATTTTACGCGTTCCTTGTAGTGGAAGTCATATTGTTTTTAGTGCTACGTGTCTGGAAGGCATAGTAAATACGTCGTACGGTCGTCAAGTGGTGGACTCGTGCACGCAAACTGCGATAAGTGTGCGATACGTTGGGGACCGTCAGTGACTTGCGTTTTCAGCAATTAGACATTTCAAGTGTTTCTTTCAAGCAATTTCAGTGTTTACGTACGTCCTACGTGGATTATCGGGCATACATGATTCTGCTCATGCCCCATTAAACCGTCGGAGTAACGGTAAAAAAAGTTAAAGTTTGTGAGGATACCTTCGAAACCGAGTGATAATATTTCGTGTCTTAATTTTCTAATTAAGTACTAGTCTGGTATCTACGATAACCAGGCATATTATTCAAACATAATAAAGCTTGAATATAATAACAACATAATGAAGATAATAACATAATCATAATAAGAGATACTTTTCCAAACAGGCTACCTACACCCCGGCACCCTTGGCCGGTCATTATTATTTCAGCACTTAGTTTCCGATGAATAGTGGCTAGATAAAAATCGAGTATTACAGTACACGGTTCATTAGGTTTCTTTCAGTGAGCTCGTGAGGTACCCAAATGTCGAGCTTTTTTGTGTACCCAGTTTTTTTCAAATGCGCCAAAACTGTTTTGTGGTCAATTCCCAGTTCTTCAGCTACGTCGTAACTACTGGCATGCCGATCTTGCTCCACTTTTTCAAAAATGGCATCCATTTTATCTGTAATAGGGCGACCAGAGCGACGTGCATCTTTGACATCAAAATTTCCGGATTGAAAACCGCTTAAACCAAATTTGTGCTACTCTCACAGACACTGCACTAGGTCCATAAACATCGCAAATTTGTTTCGCGGCTTGCGTTGCATTTTTACCTTTTTTGTAGTAAAATTTTAAAATGTATCGAATTTCTTCATTAGATTCACTCATCTTGGCGGTACGAAAAACAAATGAAAATCACACATTTTCCTAATTTGAATTTGGAATTATGTTCTTTAAAATTTAAACTTTCAATGATACCAAAACCAGCCAGATACAAATAGTATAGCCAAAGGGATTTTATTACAAGTTTATACATACTATAATGCGAAAAGACTTTTTCCCCAACCTAATACATAAAAATTCTATTCATTGTGAATAAAAGTGAGAAGGAATAACTAAGTTGTATTAATTTAAAGCAATTAATTATGTTTTTCATCGTATTACGTCATATATTTACAAATATTTGATTATTTAACAGTGTTTGGTTTTTTTATTATTTCAAACCGAAGCAGAACATCATCGAATGGCAAAAGCAAGTTTATTAAAATTATTTATTTCATATTCACTAACAGATGTCGCTGTGTAGAAAGTATTAAGTTTCTACCTGGCGATGTTAAGATTTCTTCCGAGTCGGATATAAGACTAGACCAGATTTGTAGCGTTAAGAATGAACTTATAGATTAATTTCGATTATTTATTTATTATATAGGTTTATACACTCCTATTTATTAGTGTTTAGTTAGTTTAGAGACGCCGCCACGCTTACACCTGCCTATTTTCTTTCTTTTTTTTGTCTGTTGGCCAATCTACAGCTAACAGACGCAAATTGCAACGTTCTATTTAAGTAGGTTTCTAAAAAGTAACAACAGCCGACTTGGGATGAACACGGTACTACTCGTTAGGAAAGCCGTGGGAAACGCGGGTTTAATCCCACCGCCTGCACCACTTTTTGTTAATATAAAATTTTTATGTAAAGTTCATTGTCAATATCGCTTGCCTCACACTGTACCTGGCGCACGGCAACCGGAATTATGAAAATTTTAAAGCGTTCCTATAAAATTTTAAAGATTTCCACGATTTTTTTGAGATTTCATCATCAAGACCTGAGTGAGTGCTAAGGACAGTTTAATTTTATAGCGCTATATGCTTCATTTCCCCCTAACAGCAATCAATATGGATTACTCTCCAGGGTATGTAGATGACTTCTTGTCAGATATCGTGGGGGACACAGATTTTGACATTTTTTCACGAGAATATTTAAGCACTTCCAAGAATTCAAAACTGGAATGTCTTAGCAATATAGACAATTCATTAAATTCTCCTTTAAGTATGGATGAAATAGAAGAGTTTATAAAATATTTACGTAATGTAGTAGTTGGAATAAAACCAAATAGACAAACTTTAAAAATGGTCTCAAGCATCTTGGTATTTCTAGTCATTCTATTACTAGTCCTCATCTTTTTCATAGCTGGTGGGGGAAATTTAATCAAGCATCACCAAGGGATGTCTCAGTTATCAAGGCTCAGCTGGAACTCAATCTGACAGTGATACAACGTTTCCTGTAATCAGAGCCTTCATTAAGGGCTGGTTAGGGAAGGCTGTAAGAAACCCTACAAAGTCAAATGTTACGCAAGAAACATTAAAATGGGGTACAATATAGCTACGAGTTGCATATAGTTGCACTTTTAATGAGTTTAATAAATAATGAAGAAAGAAGCTCGATTGCAAAAGAATTTAAAGAATTCAACATTTCTTTAACATCTATTGGACCCAATACTACATTTATGTCAAAAAATTTCGGCAAGATTCTTGTTTCAGGTGGATTTGTATTCTAAGTCAATTCGAGACAGATATTAGACAGAAATCTTCTTTTAATGTTCAAGGACACATACCTGGCCAGGTTTCACACACTACTTGCCATTCAAAATAGGGTCGATCACAACTTCCCCCCAGAATCAGTCAATACAATGGGAAGATGCTACAAACTTGGAGATAAGTGCTTGGAGTTAGGGAGAAATGAAGCATATAGCGCTATAAAATTAATAGAACCTTTACGTAACTTAAGACTTTCAGACTTAGCTCATGAATTCAGACCACTGATACCCAAAAATAACAACTTTGAGGATCATCTCAAACGTGCTGAACGTGAAGTTGCCCTAACCTTACCGACCATATATGAAATTTCCCCCTCTAGAAAAGTTGCTGATAGGATTGAAAGGTAAAGAGAAGGAATTGAAGATTAAAGGTAGGTTCTTTGCTCTAATGTGTTGGGAATTGAGGGAATATTTTGTCATTACTGAATATTTGATTAAAAAGCATTTCGTCCCTCTGTTTAAAGGTCTGACCACTGCTGATAACTCCACAGTTCTGACAAAAAAGATGATGGATAACACGTATGGACAGGGGTCCAATGATTATCAGCATGTCAGCTTTGCGAACCATATAGATTATAAAAAATGGAACAATCATCAGAGAGGACAGGCTAACAACCCTTCTTTCAGAGTGATGGGACAATTCCTTGGATACCCGAATTTAATAGAAAGGACGCATGAGTTTTTTGATAAAAGTCTAATTTATTACAATAAACGACCCGATTTGATGGAGATAATCAATAATGAGGTTAGAAGCAAACCAGGACACTTAGCATGCTGGCAAGGACAAATGGGGGGATTGGAAGGGTTGAGGCAGAAGGGATGGAGTATTACAAACCTACTCTTCCATCTGCAGATCCTCCAATAGCAGTTGCTCCCGACCTTCCCCAGACCAAACCACTGGAAACGAGATCTGGTCGTAGAATTAGGTTTAATAATAGAGATAAATATTTATATTTATGATTTAATTATTTTTATTTTATTTTTTTGTTTCGGTATTTTTTATTTACCTTTATTTATGTTAATATTATTTTATATATCGTGTAACTTTCCTTCTCCGTGGGGGGGTGGTGTAGCGACATACGTTAGTATGTAATTAATCTACTTTGCCTGACTTGTATAAAAAAAGAGAAGAGATTCCCCTGGATGCTCAGGTAGCTAAAGTATCAGTGAAGCTACCACCGTTCTGGGCAGACCGGCCAGCTGTCTGGTTCATACAAGCTGAAGCGCAGTTTCACCTCGCAGGCATTACTGCTGATGCCACAATGTTTAGCCACGTCTTATCTGCTATTGACCAGCGCTTGATAGTAGAGGTGGAGGATATAGTGATGAATCCTCCTGCATCTGGACGATACCTCAAACTTAAAGAAGAACTAATTCGCAGGCTATCAACCTCACAGTAGCAAAGAGTCCGTCGTCTCCTGAGCGAGGAAGAACTGGGTGACCGAAAACCATCAGCATTCCTCAGACATCACAATACCATGAGTTCACAGATGTTTATAAAGAAAAGTCGTCTTCTTTTCTCAAGTTAAAACAGTTATAATCACACAGTCAGTTTCCAAGAGTTCGAAAAGGCAGAGAGATATTTTTTCCGGTGCTATCTGACAGCTCTTCTCTTTTTTATACAAGTCAGGCAAAGGAGATTAATTACATACTAACGTATGTCGCTACAACAGTAACTCAAGAGTATAATAATATGTGGAATAGTCTCCTAACCGTCAAGGAGCTCTGTTATTTCGTGTCTATTTTGTATCGACAATATCACTCATTTATACCAGTACCGCCATCTATCTTTGAGTATGTAATACTGTGTGTCAAATGTGTGGTTAAAAATTGACAGATTTGAAATATAGTCAGTTCGTATCCGTGACTCAAGCGTTTGATTAATTAGAGGTTATGTGCCCAGTACTTTTTAGTTTTTCTCGCAATTTTCCTGGACATTCTTAGTGAAAAGACTTTGCAGATTGAAATAAACTGTAATTAACGCTGTGACTGTGAAAATGACGACGAACTATCTTGTCAGTGTGCCTAAACTGAAAGGGCGCGAGAATTACAGTGAATGGGCTTTCGCGGCTGAGAATTTCTTAATTCTGGAGGGAATGTCTGATTGCATCAAGTCGGAGACAGTACCAGTAGAAATAGGAGCAGCAGGTGACGCGAAAACCAGAGAGAACCAACTTATTCTTACAATAGATTCGTCGCTGTACGTGCACATAAAATGTGTGCAAACGACCCATGAGTTGTGGAAGAAATTGAAGAACCTATTCGATGACTCAGGATTTACGAGAAGGATCAGTTTGCTGAGGAGTTTGATTTTCATTCGACTCGAGAATAGTGTTTCAATGACTTCGTATGTGACACAGATAATTGAAACAAGCCTGAAATTGAGTGGTACCGGTTTCAACATTAATGATGAGTGGGTCGCATCGGTTTTGTTAGCGGGATTAACAGAAAAATATTCCCCTATGATAATGGCGATTGAGCATTGCGGCATACCATTGACAGCAGACACCATTAAAACGAAGTTGTTGGACATGGAAGAAAGCGGAAACGGTAGCGACAGCGCTTTCAATTCCAGTGGTGCGTTTGCTAGTTCTAAGAAGAACCGGAATGTTGGTAGCACTTCAACCAAAGACAATGCCCATCCGTCAAAGTCAAAACCAAAAGTCATAACATGCTACAAATGTAAACAAACAGAGCATTACCGTAATCAGTGTACATTTTCGAACAAAAATTTATCGAATACAAATAAAAATGAACGTACAAGCAGTAATGCGTTTAGCGCCGTGTTCCTGAATGGTGAATTTTGCAAAAGCGATTGGTATATTGCCTCCGGGGCGAGTGTTCTTACTGCGAACGAACAATGGTTGTCAAATGTGTCGCGGGATCTTATGATTAAGGAAATTATCGTGGCAAACAAAGATAACGTACCTGTATTATGTACTGGAGATGTGCAGATTACGACAAAGACGCACGCCTGTGAATACGATATTACAGTGGAAGGTGTATTATGCGTACCAAAGTTGACTACAAATCTGTTGTCTATTAGTCAACTCATATCCAAAGGAAACAATGTTTTATTTAACAACAATGGTTGTCAGATTTTCAATAAGGCAGGAGTACTGGTGGCTACAGCATGTCTGTTGAATGGTGTGTATAAACTGAATATGCCTGAATATTGTTCAGCAGCTGCAATGACGGTGTCCATTGAAGTTTGGCATCGACGTTTGGGTCATGTCAACAGCCAGTATTTGAACAAGATGCAAGATGCTGTAGAGGGATTGACAATTGATAGTAAGATTGATATATCAAAGTCATCATGTGTCGCATGCTGTGAGGGCAAGCAAAGCCGGTGGCCTTTTCCTAAAGAGGGTAGCAGAAGTACTGAGTTGTTACATATTGTGCATACTGATCTCTGTGGACCGATGGAAAATCGGTCAATAGGTGGTTCGAGATACTTTATGCTGTTTATTGATGATTTTAGTCGTATGACATATATTTATTTCCTAAAAACAAAGGATGAGGCGTTGAAATGCTTTCAACAATACAAAGCAGAGGTTGAGAATCAACTTAATTGCAGGATTAAGATATTGAGAAGTGACAATGGGACAAAATTCTGCAACAGCAAGTTTGATGTTTTTTTGATGTCGCATGGGATAGTGCATCACAAAACGAACCCATACACGCCGGAGCAGAATGGACTCGCGGAACGATATAACCGAACTATCGTTGAGAAAGCCAAGTGTCTGTTGTTCGATGCAGGTCTTGAGAAAAGGTTTTGGGCAGAGGCTGCACACACTGCAGTGTACTTACAGAACAGTACTGTGACTACATCCTTTTTTATAAAACTCCTTTCGAGATATGGACAGGCAGAAAGCCTAATGTAAGTCACCTGCGTATTTTTGGTAATACAGTTATGGTACATGTACCAAAACAAAAGAGGTTGAAATGGGCAGAAAGGCTGAAAAATGTATCCTTGTCGGCTATTCCAATGATGTCAAAGGGTACAGGATATACAACCCGAAGTCTAATGTCATCACTACCAGTAGAGATGTTATAGTATTGGAGAAGATAGAGAGATAAGAGAGAGAACGTTCTGGAGGTACAGCAAAATTGTTCAGATGTGAATATAGTTCCAGTAGGGGAAGAAGATTTGACACTTCAGGAAGATTCACATGAACAATCAGAGAGCTTGAACATGGATGACAGTAGTGAAATGTGTGTACCTTGCGAAGATGAAACATTAGATAGCTCAGAGTCTGGTGCAACAGACAGTGAAGACTCCATAATACTCAACAATGTCAACATAATAAGTGGTCCTCGGCGTAGACAGCAGCCAGACAAATTTGGATTTGCAAGTGCTTGCTTAGAAGATGACCAAATGTTCATGGGTGAGATATTGTTGCAAGAAGCCTTGGAAGGACCTGAGAAAGCACAATGGTTAGCGGCAGTGCGTGGGAACTCGTAGATGTTCCAAAAGATGGTACTATAGTGCAGTGCAAATGGGTGTTGCGAAAAAAGTACGATAGTGAAAACAATGTGCGTTACCGTGCTCGTCTAGTCGCAAAAGGCTTCACCCAAAAACATGGTGTGGACTTTACTTAAACATTTTCGCCTGTAGTAAGACATACTACTCTTAGACTTTTATTTGCATTGTCTGTAAAGTTAGGTTTAGATGTCACCCATTTAGATGTCAAGACTGCGTTCTTAAATGGTGATTTAGAGGAAACCATTTATATGAGAATGCCAGATTGTTATAATAGTAGTAGTTCAGTTAGTAAAGTATTAAAACTTAAAAAGGCCATTTATGGACTTAAGCAGGCCTCTAGAGCCTGGAATAAAAAGGTAGATAATTGTTTGATCAGTAATGGTTACAAAAGGTCAAAAATAGAGCCATGTATGTATATAAAGAATAATAAATGTAAATAAATGTAAGACCATTGTTACAGTCTATGTAGATGATTTCTTTATATTTTCCAATGATAAAACTGAAACTAAGCGCTTGAAACAGATTTTATGTAATAAGTTTAGCATTAAAGACTTAGGAGAAGTTAAACTATGTCTTGGAATGAAGGTAACCTTCAGCAAAGATAAGCGATATGTAACTTTGAGCCAGGAAACTTATATTGATCAATTATTGAGCAAATTTAATTTAAGTGATTGTAAGGTTTTTGATACACCTATGGAGGTCAAATTAAATATAAGTAAAGGTGAAGTAGGTGTAAATAATTGTGTGCCCTATCAACAACTAATTGGTAGTTTGATGGTACATCAAAATCAAATTTCATTGTTCCCCAAATTCATTTAACGATAAGAAAATGGTCGCGTATTATAAGGGACTCTGAAGAAATCTTAACACCGCCTAGTAAAAAAATTGTTCTACGCGATGTCGCCATCTGTTGGTGATTAGAGGAATTACGAACGTAATAAAGTTCCATTTGCCACTAGATGTCCTGCTTGGTTTGAATTAAAAAAACAAACACTTATAAATACTCAGATATTTCATAACAGATGGTGTAAAAAGTTATAAAATAACAAACATATTTAGTTCATATATTTAAATAAAAAGTAAGAACTTTCATTATTAAAATGTTTTTGTTTTAGCGCCACCTATTTTAATTATATTTTAAATATAATGAAATATTTTTCTAAAGCGCCACCTATTAACGCTGCGGAAGTGCAGCCCCTTCGCCCTTGCTTACCAAAGAACAGGTACACCCACGCTCACCACCACATCTATGTTACGGCGGGCGGGATCTGCCTCCCTCCGCGCCTTCGCCTTATTGAATTGCTCTCTAGGGGTAAGACTGACTAGTACCGCGTGGAATCGGGGTTGACTAGTTCGGTACTGTCACTAATCCATATTTTTGAACCATCTTGAGATTTACCTCCCCAAAGTAGTGGCGTTAACAGTTTTTGAGGTATGATTTTATCAATGTTTGACTTATTATTAAAAACATTTATTTTATGTTTATTTCAGTGCAAGGGACTTCTGTGTGTGCATCAAATTCTACTTTCAAGTTATGGACTATAGCTAAAAATATATTAGCCAGCATTATAATTTTCAAGTATAAAACTGGAAAATTAATTAGACCTGGGTATTTTTTTCAATACAATGTATTATATAGTATGCGAAAGGATTTAAAATAATCAAGAATATAATTTTAGAGCAATTGAAACCTAAGCATAAGATTTTTTATAATTATTTAATATGTATGAACAATAAAGCAAAATCAAATGGAACTTTTTCATAAAATAAAAATGTGTAAGTAACGAGTTCAACAATGTATTGAAAAAAGTTTTGGAGAAGTTTGACTTCGCCTAAGTTACTATTTTTATTTGTGTAAATTTAATATTGTTAAAAAGATAATTAATAATGGTCATATAATTAATATAATATTAGTTTTCATTTGTTCCATTAGCGATAACTTGTTCTTGCATTAAGTTTTTCGACACCATCATAAGCGCTGTCATACGGCACACCCTAATTGAACGGAAGAGACAAAGCCAAGGTTGGGTCTCTCACAAAATCTGAACCGCCAATTTCATCTCAATTTCCATCTCAATTTACACTTGACAGCTCACAATAATATATGTAAAAATTATATAAAATTCAACCCAATTTAATACCAAGCATTTGTTTGGGCGTGTCTATATTACTTTCTACGGCTTATGTCACACACATAATGAAGACCCAAGTGTATTGTCTAAATTGAGACCAAGATCCTTTACCTTTACGCTGTAGAGATCTGACATCAGCCGCAGAATTTCTAATCCTTCTGTAGCACAATATTGAATTTGGAATATGTTAGATTCTGATAATGTTGAATTCCCATAATGCTGAAACCCAGAAGGTTGAATTCTTAAAAAGTTGGATTTAACTTCACCAACAATGTTGAATTTTTAAAATGTTGAATTCGCTTAAAGTTATAGTTGGAATATGTTGAATCCCAAAACGTTGAATGTTTTTTGTTCGTCTAAAACTTATTATTGTTGCTTGTACCCCTTCGTTCGACTTATTACTTACATTAGGAGGCGCTGCTATACTAGCATAATCAAAGAAAAAATTAAGTAATACCTAATAATAAAATTAAATTATTACAGCTGTTATAAATAACTTGTTAAATACCTAAACATATAATAAGTTAACATACGAGTATATTTATATGTCCATATATACAGGTATATGGTAATTAAGTGTGGGAGTGCCAACATTAAGTAACCTATGGTTCCGTCTCAAAGCACTGTCGGAATGCATAATAAAAGTTCAAACTGATTTGGGCCCTATCCTACAAATTTATGAGAACGCTATGAAACATTTTACATCGGACGAAAGTTGCATATTGTATGTAAGCATATATTGATCCTAAATTTGATAGTGTTAAAGACAGGTTGTATCGCTCAAGAAAAAGGGCCCTTGGAGTTCAAAAGACAACTTTCAAAAAATCAACGCATGCTGTTATTCTTGGTATGTTCAAGGATTTTTTGATAATAGAAGACGGCGATCCAAAAATGTTAGTTTTTGCAAATTCTTGCGTGTTTGGAAGTGCGCAAAATATTAAGCACTATTTTGCTGATGGGACTTTTCATTAGTTATTCTTTACATCATGGCCCAATAAAGAACAAATTACGTATGAGCGGTTATTTATAAAGACGTTTCCCGGACATGAAACCAATAGAGTTTCAGACAGACTATGAGGTTACAGCTATGAATGAATGAATGCTGAGTACCTGAAATAGAGATTTGTGAAATTAAAAACTAAAAACAGCTTCAATCTCCATTCCAAGAACAAGTTTGCGCACTCCCTCTTATCGGACCAAATACATGCTGAGTTCGTTCGAGTTTCAAGCCACCCAGCTTTGGAATGCGCTCCCGCTGCAGTGTCATCGAGCGCACAGAAAACTACCATTCAAACGCTAAGTTCGTCAGCACTTATTATCTGACATATCGAAAGCACATATTGTATCTTAATTATTTTTATTGAATTATTTATTGTGTCAAACTTTTAGTAATATATTTATGTATAATTATTTATTATTTTTATTAATTTTTTATTTCCGTGGTATATGAATATTAATGTTGTATATAACAAGTGGCTGGCTCATCGCCTACACAATCTCAGACCCAGTACCCAATACGCTCTGCGACGACCGGTAGCAATTAAAATACCTGCTGTTCAAAAAATATATACTCGACAATACTTATCACACTGTTTTAAGATTTTGTGCTAAGGAGAACTTTGTCTAATAAATTTCGTTTTGAGACTGGAAACAGCATTTTTTAGTCTTTGTACCGTCTAGTTTAATGTTTATAAATACCTAACATAAAAAGATTCGTTTTGTATATTATAAAACATAAGTAATCTCTGTATGTTAGATATTTATTGGGACTAAAACCCTGTGCGAATTTAAAGGTAGCAAAAATTTTCATTGAAAATGGAATTATTGTTGCGTTGCAGAAATATGATAAATGTTTAATGGACAGAAAGCTCAAGAGTTACTAAAATCTCTTAAACTTCACTAGAACTCTCCATTATAATGAACAGTGTAATGAAGATGTGACTGGTAGCCCCGAAAATAGAGAAAGTTTTAATAACTCTTTTGTTATATCGCTTAATGCGATTGTTGATCTGAAACTGTGCCTCAGATTTAAATGGAAAATCCGCCTATGAAAAAATGCCATATTTGCCAAATTTGGTAACATGTTTTCGCAAACTTGTGCTAAGATTATCCATCTGGTCGAATGTTAAGTTTCCCCACATTCAAACTCGACTTATTCATCAGATAGTAATGTAGAAAGCTACTTAAAAATATTAAAACTTTATTTATACATAGTAGATAAGGACTGATGAGATTTGGCGATTTCGTAATGAAATATAGAGTATTTAACGGATATTATAATAAGATTGTAAGCAGTTAAAGACTTAATGTGACTTGGCGTTGACTTGGAAGTATCAACAAGTAAATGTGCGTATAGATTATTCAAAGACCGGTCACATAAATACACAAAATCTAACTGATACATAAAAATCTAACAAAATGAAAAGCAAAGCCAAGCCAAGTCTATGGTTATTTGCCATAGACTTGGCTTGGCTTTGCTTTTTTTTTAGTTTTTATTGAGAAACAAGCAGCTACATCGAGACGGCTTGTTTATTAAGGATGTTATTACTGCTACAGAGTACCTACCCTCCGTAGCAGAGACACTAGATGTATTTTATCATTACCTAATAAACTATGGGGGCTTGGTATTGAAGGAGAAAAAAAAAAATATTTTTATAGAATAATCCAATGGACGGTACGCGTCGATTGAAATTGTGAGGCGTGAGCAGCGTGCGCTTCGCGTCGTAGGTAGGAACTACTCCGCGGTGTGACGTACGCGCAACATCCATTCACATATCAAACATTTATTCAAGTTTGTCTGTTACACAAATATTTATTTTAACAATATATACATTTAAAATAAGTGTAACAATCCAATAATATAATATAAGTAAGTAAGTATATAATATTAACTCTTAACTTAAAGGGTTCAGTACCCCCCAGCTTTAATATAACAGTTGGAAACCATATTACCAGCATAATATTCACTGCTCATAATGTTAGTAGGCAGAAAGTAAAATTAAGTGATACGAATATGATCAAGAAGACTGAGAATACTTCATTCAAAATTCATTATAAAGGAGGGGATTATCCCATTGAGAACAAATGGGTAATGGAAAAATGGGTGCAAGTAGCTAAGAACAATGGGTTGGAATACTGTAATTTTGAGCAGGGGGACAAAAACAATTGGTATGGTACCATGGGACCGTATTTGGATATGTTTGCCGCGTATCCTCTGAGGACCAATGAACTTAGGTTGGGTCACAATAATATACCTATCACCAAGTCAGATGGCGTTCACAAAAGCTTTCCTGTTTCTAAATACGGGCTGTCAGGGGCTCATCACGTACTGCTAGAGGGCACTTCTTTTCCACCTGAGAGGAGATCTTCTATTGTACAGAGCTTGGGGCCGATGACTGCATGGCTATGTATGCTCAGGAGTGAAGGAATGTACAGAAACAAGTATGCAGTTGCAGTTAAGAGGGCAATGTCACATGTCCCTTGTATTGATGATATGATTGAGCTCACTAAGCATACAAGACAGGCTTCTGAGATATCGGCTTTAACCACTCTTGTTGCCGAGATATTGCTGGTCACTACTTCTCGACAAGCAACTAGAATGTTTTTCCCAATCACCATATTTAGTTATGTGTGGGGTTTACACTCCGATCCGAAAGAGTTCTGTGATTTCTTCAGTACTACTGGCGCTGGGGGCTGGTACACCTATAAAATGGCCAGTGAACATTCTCAAGCTTTTTCTGTTTGTGGCAAAATGGAAGTTGAAAAGGCTTCCCAAATTGTATTTCATAGCATTTTTGGGACTTACAAGGAGGATTTGTCAGTTCTTGCCCAAATAACTTCCTTGAACAAATGGTATACTCGGGAAGAGATGGGGACTTGTTTTAGGCAGCAGGGAAGTGTTAACTCTGTTACCAGGATAGAACTTCCTAAGTTGAGATTTTACTCCAAGATGTCTTGTGCAAATCAAAGTGGCTTGCTCTCTGGAGTTTATAATCAAGTGGCAACTGTTCCATGCTTTAGCGGAAAACGGACACATAAATTTGATGAATCTTTCTTTGAGCACATTGAAAAAAAAGAGAGTTATGAGTGTGTCTGGTAAGACAATCTCCCAAATTATTGGTATCCTCACGAGCACTTTAGAGGAGCTTCACACACTGGTTAAGAGGGACCAAGGGAAAAGTTCAAATGGGGACCACATTGTGGAGGAGCATTGAAAGCCTTAGTCTAGTATCCCTGGGGCGAAAGTGGACATCACCATTGAGGGCTCAAATAAAATGTTCTTAGGCAAAAATTAATTACAATTGGGATTCTCTCAAGATATCTTTTGCATGCACTTTTTAATTCTTCAGTGACACAGATAACATAATGTTTTGCTTTGCTAACTAATGTGTATTTTGTGCTCACGGTCGATTTTATGGAAAAAAAAAATCAAAAAAAAAAAAATGATTTTTATAGAATAATCCTATGGACGGTACGCGTCGATTGAAATTGTGAGGCGTGAGCAGCGTGCGCTACGCGTCGTGTCAGAGTTCTCACTAAGGCTTGCGTGCGGCCGGCCGGCCGCGCGCCTGCGCCGTAGGTAGGAACTACTACGCGGTGTGACGTACGCGCAACGTCCATTCACATATCAAACATTTATTCAAGTTTGTCTGTTACACAAATATTTATTTTAACAATATATACATTTAAAATAAGTGTAACAATCCAATAATATAATATAAGTAAGTAAGTATATAATATTAACTCTTAACTTAAAGGGTTCAGTACCCCCCAGCTTTAATATAACAGTTGGAAACCATATTACCAGCATAATATTCACTGCTCATAATGTTAGTAGGCAGAAAGTAAAATTAAGTGATACGAATATGATCAAGAAGACTGAGAATACTTCATTCAAAATTCATTATAAAGGAGGGGATTATCCCATTGAGAACAAATGGGTAATGGAAAAATGGGTGCAAGTAACTAAGAACAATGGGTTGGAATACTGTAATTTTGAGCAGGGGGACAAAAACAATTGGTATGGTACCATGGGACCGTATTTGGATATGTTTGCCGCGTATCCTCTGAGGACCAATGAACTTAGGTTGGGTCACAATAATATGCCTATCACCAAGTCAGATGGCGTTCACAAAAGCTTTCCTGTTTCTAAATACGGGCTGTCAGGGGCTCATCACGTACTGCTAGAGGGCACTTCTTTTCCACCTGAGAGGAGATCTTCTATTGTACAGAGCTTGGGGCCGATGACTGCATGGCTATGTATGCTCAGGAGTGAAGGAATGTACAGAAACAAGTATGCAGTTGCAGTTAAGAGGGCAATGTCACATGTCCCTTGTATTGATGATATGATTGAGCTCACTAAGCATACAAGACAGGCTTCTGAGATATCGGCTTTAACCACTCTTGTTGCCGAGATATTGCTGGTCACTACTTCTCGACAAGCAACTAGAATGTTTTTCCCAATCACCATATTTAGTTATGTGTGGGGTTTACACTCCGATCCGAAAGAGTTCTGTGATTTCTTCAGTACTACTGGCGCTGGGGGCTGGTACACCTATAAAATGGCCAGTGAACATTCTCAAGCTTTTTCTGTTTGTGGCAAAATGGAAGTTGAAAAGGCTTCCCAAATTGTATTTCATAGCATTTTTGGGACTTACAAGGAGGATTTGTCAGTTCTTGCCCAAATAACTTCCTTGAACAAATGGTATACTCGGGAAGAGATGGGGACTTGTTTTAGGCAGCAGGGAAGTGTTAACTCTGTTACCAGGATAGAACTTCCTAAGTTGAGATTTTACTCCAAGATGTCTTGTGCAAATCAAAGTGGCTTGCTCTCTGGAGTTTATAATCAAGTGGCAACTGTTCCATGCTTTAGCGGAAAACGGACACATAAATTTGATGAATCTTTCTTTGAGCACATTGAAAAAAAAAGAGAGTTATGAGTGTGTCTGGTAAGACAATCTCCCAAATTATTGGTATCCTCACGAGCACTTTAGAGGAGCTTCACACACTGGTTAAGAGAGACCAAGGGAAAGTTCAAATGGGGACCACATTGTGGAGGAGCATTGAAAGCCTTAGTCTAGGTATCCCTGGGGCGGAAGTGGACATCACCATTGAGGGCTCAAATAAAATGTTATTAGGCAAAAATTAATTACAATTGGGATTCTCTCAAGATATCTTTTGCATGCACTTTTTAATTCTTCAGTGACACAGATAACATAATGTTTTGCTTTGCTAACTAATGTGTATTTTGTGCTCACGGTCGATTTTTTGGAAAAAAAAATGATTTTTATAGAATAATCCTATGGACGGTACGCGTCGATTGAAATTGTGAGGCGTGAGCAACGTGCGCTTCGCGTCGTGTCAGAGTTCTCACTAAGGCTTGCGTGCGGCCGACCGGCCGCGCGCCTGCGCCGTAGGTAGGAACTACTCAAGGTTATTGTTCCGCGGTGTGACGTACGCGCAACGTCCATTCACATATCAAACATTTATTCAAGTTTGTCTGTTACACAAATATTTATTTTAACAATATATACATTTAAAATAAGTGTAACAATCCAATAATATAATATAAGTAAGTAAGTATATAATATTAACTCTTAACTTAAAGGGTTCAGTACCCCCCACCTTTAATATAACAGTTGGAAACCATATTACCAGCATAATATTCACTGCTCATAATGTTAGTAGGCAGAAAGTAAAATTAAGTGATACAAATATGATCAAGAAGACTGAGAATACTTCATTCAAAATTCATTATAAAGAAGGGGATTATCCCATTGAGAACAAATGGGTAATGGAAAAATGGGTGCAAGTAACTAAGAACAATGGGTTGGAATACTGTAATTTTGAGCAGGGGGACAAAAACAATTGGTATGGTACCATGGGACCGTATTTGGATATGTTTGCCGCGTATCCTCTGAGGACCAATGAACTTAGGTTGGGTCACAATAATATGCCTATCACCAAGTCAGATGGCGTTCACAAAAGCTTTCCTGTTTCTAAATACGGGCTGTCAGGGGCTCATCACGTACTGCTAGAGGGCACTTCTTTTCCACCTGAGAGGAGATCTTCTATTGTACAGAGCTTGGGGCCGATGACTGCATGGCTATGTATGCTCAGGAGTGAAGGAATGTACAGAAACAAGTATGCAGTTGCAGTTAAGAGGGCAATGTCACATGTCCCTTGTATTGATGATATGATTGAGCTCACTAAGCATACAAGACAGGCTTCTGAGATATCGGCTTTAACCACTCTTGTTGCCGAGATATTGCTGGTCACTACTTCTCGACAAGCAACTAGAATGTTTTTCCCAATCACCATATTTAGTTATGTGTGGGGTTTACACTCCGATCCGAAAGAGTTCTGTGATTTCTTCAGTACTACTGGCGCTGGGGGCTGGTACACCTATAAAATGGCCAGTGAACATTCTCAAGCTTTTTCTGTTTGTGGCAAAATGGAAGTTGAAAAGGCTTCCCAAATTGTATTTCATAGCATTTTTGGGACTTACAAGGAGGATTTGTCAGTTCTTGCCCAAATAACTTCCTTGAACAAATGGTATACTCGGGAAGAGATGGGGACTTGTTTTAGGCAGCAGGGAAGTGTTAACTCTGTTACCAGGATAGAACTTCCTAAGTTGAGATTTTACTCCAAGATGTCTTGTGCAAATCAAAGTGGCTTGCTCTCTGGAGTTTATAATCAAGTGGCAACTGTTCCATGCTTTAGCGGAAAACGGACACATAAATTTGATGAATCTTTCTTTGAGCACATTGAAAAAAAAAGAGAGTTATGAGTGTGTCTGGTAAGACAATCTCCCAAATTATTGGTATCCTCACGAGCACTTTAGAGGAGCTTCACACACTGGTTAAGAGGGACCAAGGGAAAGTTCAAATGGGGACCACATTGTGGAGGAGCATTGAAAGCCTTAGTCTAGGTATCCCTGGGGCGGAAGTGGACATCACCATTGAGGGCTCAAATAAAATGTTATTAGGCAAAAATTAATTACAATTGGGATTCTCTCAAGATATCTTTTGCATGCACTTTTTAATTCTTCAGTGACACAGATAACATAATGTTTTGCTTTGCTAACTAATGTGTATTTTGTGCTCACGGTCGATTTTTTGGAAAAAAAAATGATTTTTATAGAATAATCCTATGGACGGTACGCGTCGATTGAAATTGTGGGGCGTGAGCAGCGTGCGCTACGCTTCGTGTCAGAGTTCTCACTAAGGCTTGCGTGCGGCCGGCCGGCCGCGCGCCTGCGCCGTAGGTAGGAACTACTCCGCGGTGTGACGTACGCGCAACGTCCATTCACATATCAAACATTTATTCAAGTTTGTCTGTTACACAAATATTTATTTTAACAATATATACATTTAAAATAAGTGTAACAATCCAATAATATAATATAAGTAAGTAAGTATATAATATTAACTCTTAACTTAAAGGGTTCAGTACCCCCCAGCTTTAATATAACAGTTGGAAACCATATTACCAGCATAATATTCACTGCTCATAATGTTAGTAGGCAGAAAGTAAAATTAAGTGATACGAATATGATCAAGAAGACTGAGAATACTTCATTCAAAATTCATTATAAAGGAGGGGATTATCCCATTGAGAACAAATGGGTAATGGAAAAATGGGTGCAAGTAACTAAGAACAATGGGTTGGAATACTGTAATTTTGAGCAGGGGGACAAAAACAATTGGTATGGTACCATGGGACCGTATTTGGATATGTTTGCCGCGTATCCTCTGAGGACCAATGAACTTAGGTTGGGTCACAATAATATGCCTATCACCAAGTCAGATGGCGTTCACAAAAGCTTTCCTGTTTCTAAATACGGGCTGTCAGGGGCTCATCACGTACTGCTAGAGGGCACTTCTTTTCCACCTGAGAGGAGATCTTCTATTGTACAGAGCTTGGGGCCGATGACTGCATGGCTATGTATGCTCAGGAGTGAAGGAATGTACAGAAACAAGTATGCAGTTGCAGTTAAGAGGGCAATGTCACATGTCCCTTGTATTGATGATATGATTGAGCTCACTAAGCATACAAGACAGGCTTCTGAGATATCGGCTTTAACCACTCTTGTTGCCGAGATATTGCTGGTCACTACTTCTCGACAAGCAACTAGAATGTTTTTCCCAATCACCATATTTAGTTATGTGTGGGGTTTACACTCTGATCCGAAAGAGTTCTGTGATTTCTTCAGTACTACTGGCGCTGGGGGCTGGTACACCTATAAAA
This sequence comes from Parapoynx stratiotata, assembly GCA_910589355.1. Taxonomy (NCBI): domain Eukaryota; kingdom Metazoa; phylum Arthropoda; class Insecta; order Lepidoptera; family Crambidae; genus Parapoynx; species Parapoynx stratiotata. The sequence continues at coordinate 12,335,308 of OU342457.1, forward strand.
TGGCCAGTGAACATTCTCAAGCTTTTTCTGTTTGTGGCAAAATGGAAGTTGAAAAGGCTTCCCAAATTGTATTTCATAGCATTTTTGGGACTTACAAGGAGGATTTGTCAGTTCTTGCCCAAATAACTTCCTTGAACAAATGGTATACTCGGGAAGAGATGGGGACTTGTTTTAGGCAGCAGGGAAGTGTTAACTCTGTTACCAGGATAGAACTTCCTAAGTTGAGATTTTACTCCAAGATGTCTTGTGCAAATCAAAGTGGCTTGCTCTCTGGAGTTTATAATCAAGTGGCAACTGTTCCATGCTTTAGCGGAAAACGGACACATAAATTTGATGAATCTTTCTTTGAGCACATTGAAAAAAAAGAGAGTTATGAGTGTGTCTGGTAAGACAATCTCCCAAATTATTGGTATCCTCACGAGCACTTTAGAGGAGCTTCACACACTGGTTAAGAGGGACCAAGGGAAAGTTCAAATGGGGACCACATTGTGGAGGAGCATTGAAAGCCTTAGTCTAGGTATCCCTGGGGCGGAAGTGGACATCACCATTGAGGGCTCAAATAAAATGTTCTTAGGCAAAAATTAATTACAATTGGGATTCTCTCAAGATATCTTTTGCATGCACTTTTTAATTCTTCAGTGACACAGATAACATAATGTTTTGCTTTGCTAACTAATGTGTATTTTGTGCTCACGGTCGATTTTTTGGAAAAAAAAAAAAAAAAAAAAATGATTTTTGTAGAATAATCCAATGGACGGTACGCGTCGATTGAAATTGTGAGGCGTGAGCAGCGTGCGCTTCGCGTCGTGTCAGAGTTCTCACTAAGGCTTGCGTGCGGCCGGCCGGCCGCGCGCCTGCGCCGTAGGTAGGAACTACTCAAGGTTATTGTTCCGCGGTGTGACGTACGCGCAACGTCCATTCACATATCAAACATTTATTCAAGTTTGTCTGTTACACAAATATTTATTTTAACAATATATATATATTTAAAATAAGTGTAACAATCCAATAATATAATGTAAGTAAGTAAGTATATAATATTAACTCTTAACTTAAAGGGTTCAGTACCACTACAAACCTACAGACCATAATAGCATTGACGAACATAAAATGATCTGATTGTAAGGTGGTGGCTTCGCAGCAAAGCACCACATGGTAGAAAATTAGAAAAGACATGTTGAGAAAACACCTAAAATTTAAACAAATCACCCAAATTACACCAAAATTCATTTATATCAAATGGTCTGGGATTCAAAGAGCCAAAATGAGTTTAGTGTATGTTGGCGATTATACTTTGCATCCCTCCGAAGATGATTACCAATTTACATGCAACAGTACGTAGTATTATGCCGTCCTTATCACACTGTTTAAAGATAAAAGAAATATAAAAAACCTTTTCTTCTTTTTTCCCTCACTCTCTCCACATCCCATACCCACTCGATCGGCCCGTCAATGCCGCCATTACGTATTTTTGTGCGGTCCGGTTCACACATTATGGGTGGTAAAAAACATTCAAGTGGAGTCACATCACTGTTTCTGACGATTATGATTTGGAAATCAATGGTAAGTAGATGCCACCGCTATTATTAATAATTAATAGATATTATTAAAAAATGTGCCAGCTGGTTTTCTTGCCTAGTATGTCGTAAATGGCGACTAAGGGCGTATTGGGTACTGGGTATGTGATTGTGTAGGCGATGAGCTAGCCACTTGTTACTACTTTTTCACGATTTTCCATCTGACCAAACCCAATTTAGGTATGTCTAAATGTAGTCTTAAGGAAAGCAATGCTCCTTGGACTCTGCCGACCCCTTCGGGGATTACCGGCGTGATTGTATGTATGTAATAGATATTTGCTTTCGTGCATCAGTCACAATAGCAGCGTGACGCCGCGCCGGCGCGTGCGTCGGCACGCGTGCAGCGGACGGTTTGCGGTTTGCCGTACATTTCTTGTTACCTACATTTAATTGTTGAAATTCATTAAGCCAGATCTACTTTAATTTTACATAAACATTTATAATTGTGCATAACTATGATAATCTACCCTCAAATCATTTTGATATCATTTTGTTATTTTTTCTGCTGATATTTATGTGCTTGTTTCACGTAAATCGTGTCACAACAATTTTCAGCTATATACTCCACGTATACCGTGTTTGAGTTATTAATGTTTTATAATAAGCTTCACGTAAATCGTGTCGCAACAATTGTCAGCTAAATACTCCACGTAAATCGTGTTTGAGTTATCGGATTATGAATGGAAGCCTACAGGCCCTAGGGCATGTAACGGACCAACTGAAGGTAAATATTAGTCTTTCTCAAAGGCAACTGGAAATGGATCGGGATTTTCAGGAAAATCTGACCGTACAACTCAATTCGTTCACTCGAAGGACTGAAGAATTATCGGACCGAATCGAGAACATAACATTGAACTATCCCATCCTACACCTAAGAAACACACCACAACAGTCAATCCTCCCACTGCTGACTCATCAAGCTCTCCTCAGACAGACATTGCAGGAGTGATTCAAGCTATCCCCTCATCAACCTATCGATCAGCAGCATTAACCGCCACCATAGGGACAAACAACTATATGCATTTAGTTCCCAACTCTCACCGCTATGAACCACTTATCCAATTAGCATAATTGAGAGTTCCTATGGGAACAATATATAGAATCCTCAATTATGACTATAATACACTTTTATCAAAAGTGATTGTACATTCTGGATTTGTCACACACTATAACACCCTAGCGGATAAGGTTCAAGCCAGCTTTCCTACAAGAACCGACCAATGGATCGCCAAATCAGCAACCTTTTAACAAAACTCTCAAAATTGACAAACGAATATATAGCCCTATCTTTTATAATTATCTCTGTTTTTATGTTTTGTGTTTTTGTGTTATTTACCTCTTATAAATTGATTCAGAGTGCCTTAGTTTTATAAATAATAACGTCAATGCGTCTGATGTCTTGTGTCATTTTATTTCTTCTATTGGTTTTATTGAAAAGTTTAAATTACTTTCCGAATAAAATGAATAATAATTATATTAAATATATCTCGTGGGGACGAATTGTCCCTATAATAGCAGTGTTGTTTGTTCGAGACACTTCACAGAAGATAATTTTCACATTATGAAAAATCGTAGAAGGTTAATGATTCGTGTTGTGCTCTGCAGCCACGCCACCGTATATATTTTCATTATGATATAACCTATTTTTATGTACGGCTAACGGTCATGACGTACATGTATTGTTTGTGGATGTACGACTGTTAATTTAGAAGAAAAAAGTAAATTAATGTGGCGTTGCTGCAGAGAATCTCTGTAGCCACGCCACCTGTAGTCAACATTTGTAAATACAATTTCAGCTATTTCACTGAAGTTATATAATGTACGAACGCTGTGCATTATGTACAAATGATAATAATGAAAAAATGTTTCTTCTAAAGTTTAATTCTAAACTCTCAAATTGTCCCTTACATTATTTTTAGCGATTACTTCCGAATGACAGGAAAATTATAAAACAAATCAAATTTCATAAATATAAGTTATTTAACTTACTTACTTACTTATTTTACTTTTATAATAATAATAAAAAATAAACAGAAAATCTCTCTCAAACTAAGAAAAATCGGTAAAAAATTTAGGTATTTATCTATGTATTTTTTATATTTTATTATATTATTGTAAATTCAAAAAAGTTTAAGATTTTTAGTAAAAACTGATTCTTTAAATAATAAAATCCTTTATTATTAGTCTTGTCAGAAATCATTTCCGAATCAGTTCTAACATTATTGTCAGTTTTTACATTATCCAAACAACTTAATTAAACCTTTATAATAATAGAAAACTGGAACACTGAGGAATAATGGAAACTATGTTATTTATTTAATCGTATTATTATTTATTGAAACTTTTTTAAATTTTTAAGCGCAATGAAACAAAATAATTGGGTATACAAAAATAAATAATATGACGGTAGTTGTAAAAACGTTACAAATAATTTACTGCCTTTTGAGTTGCTTCTCCTGTAGGCCTAGACAAAATGCCATCGCTTCTTATCTATTCTATTTCTACAATCGTAATAGACTTAACGTTTTCTATCGTAGATTTCTATCGTTGTTTCCATCATGATAGTAGAAAGAAAAAAAAAGTGTCCGTGGTTTTTCTATCGAAGAAACGTCAAACTTACTTCGCGCGCTGCCTCTCGGCTCCATTCGGTTCTCTTCGGTAGTCGTCGCACGGTCCGCGCTTCTGCGCATGCGTGCGCCGCCGATGCAAGGGTCCGAGATATCAAGGCGCGCGGACGATAACATCCGATATTGAAAATAATGAGTTGTTCTGAATGTGGTTATTATTTGGTAATTATTAAATAATGATAAATAATTTAAATTGGGTGTAATGCTTAACAGTGCAAGAAAGAAAGTGCTTTTACGTTCGTGAATTTTATTATTATTCTGGTGTTGTCGTTAAAAAGTGAAAAGGGTTTACAATCTATGTTTATTCCTTTTTAGGACGGCAACTAGACAAAGAGCAAGCCCACAACAGTTTGCCGCGTTGGTAGAATTCATGTGTGGCTGCCGCTGGTTGCTGCTAACTACTCGCTAATAAGAGCCCGTGGCGAAAAACCTAGGGCACACAAGACCAACGAAAGAAATATCTTGTTACAATTTTTAGAGTTATTTATTACAGTGTTACATAATTAAAGTTTTTATTTTATTTTACTTTTATCTCCAATGGTAATTGCTGAATTGCGAATTGCGAAGAGGAATGATCCAAAGAAACCTGAAATCAAATATCAAAGTAGAAGATATATGCCTAAATCAAAATGGACGAGTATCTTTCAAGAGTGGATTTGGCAACGCACTACTAATAAATGCATTTGGAATTTCAAAAATCATTCTGTTACCGACGATTATCATGTAACGTGCAGAGGTACCTGTAAAGTATGTAATGGCAAAATACTTATCATTACAAGAAGAAATGACAGGAATGTTTTACTCGAATGTTCGTTTGATGGAGTTGACAAGGATATAATTCACAGTTCTCAAGTTAAAAATAAATTGACAGTCCATAAAAAAAATCAATTAATTCCACATTTACAAAATCAGTACCCGATTGTATTAAGAAATAAATTAGCAAATATATCAATGCAGAATGAGACGCAGGATCCACCTTTTAATCCAAATTTAAAATCTCTTCAAAATATAAAATACCGAAATGAGAGTAAGAAACGCTTTCATAATATCGTTATATTATCCCTGTGGATAATGTCCTTTACATACCCGTTTAAAGACGTAATTAGAGCTGTATCTATACATCCATTTTTTGTTCATTATTGGACCGAGCTGCAATTGCAGTTATATAAACAGCATTCTTTACGCTCACAGGCTATCTTAAGTATTGACGCGACTGGATCGATTTTCAAAAAAATTTCTCCTCCTGCTGATCCCTTGAATACATACGAAAGTAAACATTTGTTTTTTTATGTCATTATATTAAAGTTGAAAAACAGTTCTGTCCCTCTTGCGCAAATGATTTCGGCCACTCAGACTATGGATAATATATACCAATGGCTAAGAAAATGGATTGGTACAATGATGCGGCCAACACAAGTTATATGCGATGACTCAGCGGCCTTAATAGGAGCTGTTGTTAACGCGTTCACAATATTTACAACAACACGACAATATTTAAACCATTGTTACGAAGTTTTGGAATTGCAAGCACGCTGCAATCTTACGTGTTTAGTAAGACTTGATACCTCTCATTTTGTGAAAATTTTATATGGTCTACAATGTTTTAAATTCGTAGATACACGTGTTAAGCATTTCTATGTGAGATATTTATTGTGTTTGAAATCGTGTACAAGTTATGCAACAGCTAAGGCAATCATCCAAAATTTAATAATTGTAGCACTCCATAAATACGACAGAAATTTAACAGACGGTAACATAAGCAAATGCGATGCAGCCAAAGCGGAATTAAAAGACTTGAGAGATAAAGATGAGATATCTTTAGACGTTGATAAAACAGACAGTACTCCTCAAGAAGACTGTATAGTTGAAGTGGACAATTTAGCTATAGAAGGCAGTATTATTACTTGGTTTAATGAAATTGTTGACTCCGAGGTAATATGTAGTGAATTAAGTGAAAACACAGGTTTTGAAAATATGTATTACTTACCAAGATTTATAGATAGCTTCCGCAAACTGATATTTAGATTACCACTATGGTCAAACATTATGTGTCAGTATGTTCAGTGCTCTTTAGATAATGCTCCCAGTAGTAGTAATGTAGAAAGCTACTTTAAAAATATAAAAAAGTTACTTTTACGTAGTCGTAGTGGCACAATGAGAGTAGATGATTCTATAATGCAACATACGGAATACTTATCCGGGGAAATAAAGTTAGCCCTCTCAAGTTGTTCGGAGAATGTAAAAACTAAAAATAATGTTAAAACTGACACGGAAATCATTTCTGACAAGACTAATAACAAATATGATTTTTCTAAAGAATCAGTTTTTACTAAAAATCCTAAACTTGAAGAAAATTGGCGGAATAAAACAGAGAATCAAAAACACTTACCCTTGATTGTCAAAGTCAAACCTAAAGTAAATAAAATAGAGACTTTGCCAAATGGAAGCATTTGTTCTTCTGGTATTGACAAAGTTGTGGTTAATAACACTTGTGCGTTTGATGCTGTACTCACTGCTTTGGTAGTAATTTGTACAGACTACGCTTATATTTCAATGTTTATTAGTTCATTAAATAAGCCTTTTTCTAGACTGATTAGTACATTGCGACATAAGGATGTTTCAGTTAATCCATTAAAAATGAGAACCGAAATTCTTAAAAATTATTACGAATTGTCAGTTCAAGGAAATCTAGAAGTGATTGATTGCGGTTGTAATGTATCTTTTGTGATAGAAAAAATTCTTTATGATGAAATTTTCAGTGCAGTTGTGTCAAAAATTTGTTCAGTTTGCGAAAAAACTGAAACCAGAAAATGTTGTATTCTGCCATTAAATTTGCTTACATTATCTGACTATGGTGTAAGTTCATTAAACAATTCCGTAACATCTATGATTGAAGATGTAACAATAACTGATTGTAAAGTAAGGGCTTGTAATGGAAAAGTATGTACAAATTATATCATTTCGGACAATTTCATATTTTTTGAATTGGATTTAGATATATCTTTGGACGATGTTCCTTTAGAACTGTTACTTGTTGACAAAATTTTTAAACTTGGAGCTGTAATAGGATATACTTCGAATGAAATTGGAGGATTGGGTCATTATAAAACATATTGTAACCGTCGTAATTCAGAATGGGAGTGTTATGACGATATGATTCGAAAAGTGATTCGCGTTAAAAAAAATACAAACATTAATTCCCATTTATATATATATTTTTATGGGTCTAGTTAACTCGGACTTTTTTGAATTTATAATTATAGAATAAAAATATATAAAAAAATACATACTTTTCTGTTTAGAGATTTTCTGTTTTATTTTTATTATTTTATTATTATAAATTTCAAATATTTGTAACGCTTGTTAAAACACGGATTTATAATAAATAATTTATATTTATGAAATTTGATTTGTTTTATAATTTTCCTGTCATTCGGAAGTAATCGCTAAAAATAATGTAAGGGACAATTTGAGAGTTTAGAATTAAACTTTAGAAGAAACATTTTTTCATTATTATCATTTGTACATAATGCACAGCGTTCGTACATTATATAACTTCAGTGAAATAGCTGAAATTGTATTTACAAATGTTGACTACAGGTGGCGTGGCTACAGAGATTCTCTGCAGCAACGCCACATTAATTTACTTTTTTCTTCTAAATTAACAGTCGTACATCCACAAACAATACATGTACGTCATGACCGTTAGCCGTACATAAAAATAGGTTATATCATAATGAAAATATATACGGTGGCGTGGCTGCAGAGCACAACACAATGATTCAGCTGATTCAGGATTCAGCTGTGCCAAATTTATATTTGCCAGTATTGGTATGAGTTATTTTTCCTCACAGTTTTATACTTTAACAAAGGAATTATACTTTAACGTTTGTATCTGTGCGTTTGTGTGTGTGTGTGTGTGTGTGTGTCAACATAGCTAAATTTTAGATTACAATTTTTTAAGAAGGGTAGTTTACTTAAAATCTTTGTTAACAGAATTGGAGAAAAAAAATGTATAACGGCTGAAAACAATGAAACATTAAATTCTTTGGGCGTCAAATGCACTGAGATTATTCGCCGACAAATACTGTAAGGCAAATCTGGCAGCATTATAAGGAAGAAATATACTCCTCAGCTAAGAGCATTTGCACTTACTTTGAATTTTTATATTAAGTTATGACTTTCGTTAATTATTAATTATTAATGTATGTTATTAATGTAAGGCATAATTATCACAACAAATAATATCTTGACATATATTTTGGATGTATGACAAACGACTTTAAGACAATCGACATTATATAAAAAGTTCCGGCCCCCTAAATTTTGTGTATTTTTTAAATTGTATATTATAATAAATTTCCTCTTTTTTCAATTTTTTTCTTTTATTTCTGAAGCATGTTAATTATTAAATAGGCGTGCAGCTAGCTGCAGCATATTAGCAGGCACGCAACATGCAAGCAGGCATGCAGCAAGCAAGCAAGCAGCAAGCAAGCAGGCATGCACAAGCAAGCAGGCATGTAGCATGCAAGCAGGCATGCAGCATGCAAGCAGGCATGCAGCATGCAAGGTTTCTGTCACGGCTCCGGCGCTGCGGGACTCCGGCGGTCCCACGCAAGCTTATCGTCGCAGATGGTTTTCGGTCAGCAGCTTCAACTTATTTGCCGGCTTCGCTTCGCTTCGCCGGCCACCCTCAGCCGCGGCTGTGACCTTCCAATCCACCTGTTCCTCAGCTCGCGGGCCGCTTTGCCCCTTCGCGCCTACGCGGGTTTAATTTACACTCTAGTGTAGGGCAATGTCGGACCACGTGGAGTCGGGGTGCGCTAATTCGAATCTGGACGATAATTCTATTTAATCAATAAGATTTAGGACTAATTAAGGATTTAGGGCTAATATAATATGCTTAATGTAAGTAGGATTTTCTATAGTTTTCTTACGTGTGGCCTCTCAATGGTCAGAAAACCAGACACATAACATAACAACTCATCACGCCTTATATTGATTTTTCCCATAAATATTATCTTTTCCCGTTCGCCATATTGATGAAAAGAAAATCCCATTGGACCGATTGATCGGCGCATTGTCAGCTAAAAATCGCTGTCTGATGAAGACAATATTTGAACACTGCTTGTAAATTTTGTCGATTATTCACACGGGCTGTCCAAAAGAGACGAATAAGATTCCACCGTAGAAGTGGGAATTTTAGGCAAGATCACACGACACGAACTGGCTTCAGGCAAATATTAACTGGCCGATCCCTGCGTGCAAACCAATTTGCTTATCGAAGAACCACAAAATGAATATGTGTAGGAACATCAACGAGTATAATTTGGAGTATAATTTTAATGTTCATAAACTATGCCAAAAACGTCATTTGGCATAGTGTATGCACAATAAAATTATACTCCAAATGATTATTATTTATATTGTAAAACAATTATGTAAACTTTTGACGATTTTAAGTGCCATGTTTGGACTATAAAATAAAGTGAAAAAAATTCACTTTATTTTTGATTTATGATTTATGATAAGCAAATCCATTTCAAGGCAAAAAACTGACAAAATCAAGTCTCTGGGTCTATGAAAAGCTATATTTAGCCCATATTGAGGCAGACCGATCGAACATCAATGGATCGAACCAACACAGGAAACACCCACGACATTCACTCTAAAGGGGGTACGGCAATTTTATGGTTGACAATTCTTCTAATTAAAAATCTGGTCAGTTGCTCTCATTTTTTTTTTTTGCTTTTCATAATTACTGATTTATTTGTAATTACTTTAGGAGGAAATCATTATTGTTTTAATTTACCTAAATTTATTAAATTGTTATTTTTTTGCAACAAATGTGACACTTGTCTTATCAATAGTTATAGATAGTTTGATCCCAAAAACAAAAACCAAAAAGAATATTAAATTACTTGCAGCACCACCATTGAGAAACGCGAAATTAGGTATCGTTTTCATGCCAATGGGAATAAATTATCATTGGAGTCGTTGGAGCAGTACGAATCCCCAATCAAGAAAAAAAAGTTGAGCATGTAAACGAAAGCATGAATAAAAATATTACTTATGCATTAAAATTATTATTCATGCTTTTTGATTAGCCTTGAACTAGTGTGATAAAAAAGAGCATCTTTGTGCAGCTCTGTATGAGGTCCGGAAAAAATACCGCGAATTTTGAAATTTGGTATAATATTATATAATTGTAAGATTTTTTTAAAAAAAAGGGACATAAGTATCTACTAGCACTCTTATTTTCCTTATTTATTCCGATCAAGTCGGGCATTTAAATTAATAGTCAATTCTTGTTGCTATTCATAACTACCGTTTTGTGGTAGGTATATTTTTTATTTCATTCATTGCTTTTAATTGTTTTTTTGTAGTTTTGTTATGTTTTTTCGTTTAATATTTGTGTATTTATTGCAGCTTGCTTATTTTCACATTTACTTTCCTCATATTTATTTCCTCATAATCAAAAGCAATCAAATCAAAGCATACCTAGGGTTTCATGCCTTTCAATAATATCATCATTCTTGTAGTTACAGTTGAGACCCGATATGTACAGAAAACCGTTGTGACAACTTCTATTCAAAGTAAGGTTATCAGTAGGTAGCTTAGAGCATTAAACCTGTTGGTTTAATATTCAAGGGTAGGTAGACTATTAAAACAAGAAACACAAGGCAGTATTGGTTGGTGTCATATTAATAATAAGTCACAAAAATACATAAATAAACGACGAGGTTTGCTACATGAAGGCGTTAATCATTAATAATAAAAATAAAAGCTGTCAGTTATCAGTAGATATCACAATATTTTACAAAGGAAGATCAACTTTGTCGTTCTATGACACATGAATTATTTTCAACTTTATAGTGGTCAATCACTTTTTGGCCTAGTGTACAACTGCTGCTTCAAAGCTTCATCTTACTCTTACCAACGATAAACAAACAATTGTTAACGAATAATGTAGTACTTTATATTTAGCACTCATAGCAATATAGCATTTAACACTCCTCATTTATGTGTGTAGAAGTTAAATGTTATAAAGTGAATCAAATGATACAGGAACCTTTTCTAAAAAAGAGACAACGGAGAGAACTTATTCCAACAAAACTAAAAACAAAACCGACAAAACTAAACAAAAAATATCTCCGACAAAATAAAAAATAAACTAAAAAGCTCTAACAACACATTATTAATTGAAGTACAATAGGGGAAAGACGAAGGAGGGATGGGCATTTATGCAAATAAAACGATGACGAGACATTTATGTTATGCATTCTTTTAAACCATACTTTAGCTTAATGAGAAAATAATTTACTAAATATAGGTACATTCCTAGACAACATATCTTATTCTTAGAAACTCTCTTTATTACGATTTTACATTGCTATTCCTCAATTTACATTTAAAGTATACATCATTTTATCAGGGATTATTATTTGCCTAAAGTTAATAATCTATTGACTGGTAGTTTGATGAGCTATATTGTGAACAGAGTAGCTTATATCTTGTGCTTGTGTCGGTGTGTCCGATGAGGACGGTGGGAAATGGCCGTGAGTTCGTCTGTGGTTGTGTAACGCTGTACCCTGCACACATAAAAACAGCTTTGGGCGGTTATTATAATAACAAACTTCATAACAATAACAAAAAAAAATTTAATATTAAGAGGTTAAAGTATGAAATTGCCGTTTTGTATGGAGATTTTGGGGAAGTCTGCATTTTCCATACTAAATTTTTTTCAGATTTCTCCACAACGACAAATCCAGAGATAATAATTGTTGGCATGTATCATTAGACAATTTTTAGCAATATGTGTGATATCACGCTTCATTAAAAATTACTTATCGTTTTTAAGTGAATGCAAATCAAATGATGTATTCGGGAGGCAATTAAAAAGTTGTCAAAAAAGCTCAAAAAAATGGTATATTTTAAGAGGAGGTACTTAATTATTTTTATTTTTAATAGTTACGGACAAAATACTAAGAGAAAAAAACAGCAATTTCATACTTTAACCCTTATTATTTACAATAACATATCAGAAATATTTACATAAGAAATTAACCAAAATAAGTAAGTACCATTTTTTGCCCGGTTTTATTGTAAAAACGGCTCATTTTGGTTCCGAAAAATTTTAATTCGACATTTTGTTTTATGGAAAACTCTGAATCTTAATAGTTACAGACAAAATACTAAGACAGAAAAAAAACACCAATTTCATAGACCCAATATTTATGTTTCATTTTTCTATTTAAAATGCGAATATATAATTATGAATTATGAAATAGATAATGTAGATTTTTTATATAAGTACCTGAATAAATCTGTCTCCACAAACTTCACAAATATAAGGTTTATCTCCGGTGTGGCGTCGTATGTGTAATGTTAAATCGTTGCTTTGCGAGAACGCCTTCTCACAGTATGTGCATTTGTAAGGTTTAAGGCCAGTGTGTACACGCATATGTCGAGATAATTTATTGCTCCTTGAAAATCCTGAAAAATATTTACAATACTTAGTAACTTTTCCACTTTGAAAGCCTTTGAAATCACTTACGGCAATCGAAATAAGTAATTATCATGATTACTCATAGTTAGATACAATTAAACATTAAATTAACTTGGGGGAAATAATAATTGGTCAGTAACGCTGTCTGAACAATAAAAGAGCTGACACTAGTTTATAAACAATGAAAAAATATATATGAGAAGTAATTATTTGGTCATCTATTTAATAATTTAGTTAGCAAAGAAAATAACGTAAATAATTATTTGAGCAGCAAACATATACATAAATATTTAGACTACAGTTCCTGTTCAGCTAACAATCATAATTGTCAACAATTTTCACACTAGCATAACAGCAAAATAATTAATCAGGCAACAAGATAATATAAAAACGGTTTCAATAGCGACCGGGACTAACGGCTTGACGTGCATTCTGACGCTCGGAGGAGTTCGAGATCATAATGTTTAGGTCACCCATCCAAGGCCTAACCATAGCGAAGGTATCTCTCCTTTTTTCCATATCGAAAGCCAAAGCGTACTAATTACTACGCCAACTCCTAGAGAGAAAATATTTGGTTAGCAGCATTGGTCGGGGTTGCGTTTTTGTTGAAAACTCAGCAGTGTTCGTTAAATTGAATGGAACGGAAAGCGCGGAATGAAAAGGTTGTCCAGTTGTCAAATAATGTGATATGTGCCTTGCAAGCACATGTTACCTTTAGATGCTGTGTAAAAATAAGACCGCTGTGTTGAAAATTATGCTTGTTTGACAGTTAAGTTCAAAGGACAATGGCCAAAAATGTATGGACCGTGGTACCCGCTCCAATAGCCTTAACCAATATATATCTAAAAAAACATTTAGGTGTAGGAAAACGTCGTCATGGTGCCAGTTCTAATTCATAAAGTATATAGAATCATAATTACATTGATGATTAAAAACTACCCATCTAGTGACCATTTCTACTTACCGTCTAATAGCGAAGAGTTATTTGACGGTTCGTTACTTATTTAATCAGAAACTCAGTGTCAAATAACCAACATTTATCTTATTCTTAACTTTATTGAATGAACAAGTTCAACAACAATTATGAACATAACTGGCGCCTTAAGAAACCGGGCATGAAAGTTTTAGGTAGGTTGGAAGAGATGCTGACTGTACCTACTTTAAAGTTGTAAAATTATATTGTAATCAAGGGCAGGAGCACAAGTTGGGGACGGAAACCAAAATAAATCGTATATAGTAATTATTTCTCTATTATAATTTGTCGTCATCAAATAATTAAGCTATGATACCAACCTTTGCCGCAAACCCTACAAACACAAGGTTTTTCACCAGTGTGCGATCTCCGGTGACATTGAAGGTCTGACGATCTAGGAAACCCTAGAAATAATTTAAGTGCCATTTAAATCGATGTACCTAACATAAAATTTATAATAATATAAAGGGTTTTTCAACAGGCGTGGATAGATTTTGTCATTTTGTTTTGAAGACATCTGACACATCTTTTAAATAATACACCAATGGCCAAATTACTATGACAAGTTACAAAATTTAACAGCATGTTCTAATAATAAAATTCTACGTGCCGTAGGAAAATGAAGCGGACCTCCAACGATGACATATTTCTTAAATAATAGCACAAGAGCCCTTTAATTATATAAATATATTATATTAATACCTCACACCCAGCTTATTTTATTTTAAAATCTACCTGGCCTTATTAAAAATCCCTTTTTTTACATTAAAGTATTTTATATACCTTTACCACAAAAATCGCACTTGTATGGTTTCTCTCCAGTATGTCGCCGCATATGAACAATTAAATTAGACGAATTATTAAAACTGCGACCACAATAAAGACAGAGGCAAGTGCTAGCTTTGGCTTTCTCCCGTGGATCATGAGTCCTTTTATGAGAACTGCAAACAAATATCTGAATGATACCTGTTACCAGTCTTGTTTTTAAACCTGAATTATTAAATTATTTAACTTTTTACCGTAAATTGTCACTCCTATTAAACTTCTTTTTACATATATCACATTCATACAATTTTTCTGAATGTGTCCTTGTATGTTTAACAAGTAATTCTTTCCTGAAATAAGAAAAAACAATGCATTATTAATAAGAGTAATATATAATAATAGTTAATAAGATTCATTGCTTTTCAAAATATCCCTAGACTTTGTTGATGTGTGTATTACAAATTTTAGTAAAACAGATAATTTGGGCCTTGTAAACTACAAAACTTTATGATTATGAAAGAAAGACAAAAATTTCAAGGTACAGGCAAGTACACTTTTAAAATTAGTTAAATAGCCTATTAGCTAATCCAATAGCGTTAAGAGCTGGCTGCCAAAAAAATCTTTTGCGATGGCCATCTACACTTTTTCGTTTCAAAAAGGTTACATGATAATAAAATTATGATGTATTTTCACTACACATTTAATACCCCTTACCTGTCACTTAACATTATGTAAAGCACAGAAGATACATACATTTTTGTAATATTCTCTTTTACAAAATTATTTTCCTTAAATGATAATTATCTATGATCAATATTGATTTTAAAGAACAAAGAACAACGGGACAAAACGTCCCGTCCATCCTGGTAACACTTTAATTCCTACCTTAAATGACAGGACTATGCTACTACTCTCATTTTATTAAATGACAGCTCAAGTGTAACATGTCTGGGAGAAAAGTTATACCAAAACATAAAAAGTCATAATAAATCCCCAATATTGTTATTCAATTACTTTTGACCAATGGAGCGAATGAATGTAAAGGTTAGTGCAATACTTAATAAAAATAGTCACCAAACTAAGCAGAGCTTGTACTATGGGTGTCAGCGACTAATATGCATTCATAGGTATTTGTAAATACATTAGCGTTTGCCCGCGACTTCGTCCGCGTAGAATAGTTACTCAGAGAAAGTGTGATGGTATACTATAGCATAAACACTGCATTAGACCAATCAAAATCTAAGTCCTCTCTGGCGAAGTTCAAACGAGCGTCTGTAGGCATCCGTTAGAAACAATATTTTCGGCGCGATGCCTGTGGTTCAATCCCATAAAATGTAAATGGGTGCCGTTTGTGATCTAACGTCAAATACCTCCACAAAATTATTTGTAAAGCCATTCAGTCTCATAAACTCTGTCGTTATCCGACAGAGGAGGACGGCGACCACTTAACCATTTGAGAAGGGGCAACAGTTTGTGCAAGCAATATTGCTATTGTTGCTAAAAGCAAAGATTTATTTATTCAAAGAAATAACATTAAAATCACTAAAATGTTCTTGACAAAATGTCAATTGTCATTTTTCTTAATCAAAACTATAGTTTCTATTACAATTGTCTAGAAACATTAAAATTTTGGTGAAATACATATCTTATGCATATGATATAATAAAGCTTAGAATGTCATGCATCCTTGTGTGTGACCTATGACGTAAGAATACTTTCACAATTAGGCTTACGTCATCACTGTGCATCTTTTAGTATGTACCTTATTGTTATTTTCGATGACTAGCACACTAAATCAAAAGTGGATAACCACTTCTTGGTACACTGTACATCAATTTAAAAAATACACATAAAATCGCTTCTTGTTGGCAGCCGCCTCTTAACGCAATATAGCAATTAAGATACCTAGAAAATTGTTTGCTGCATGTGTCACATTGATATTGTTTTTCTTCTTCCTTTGCTTTAGAGTCCATGAATTTAACAGAAACACTTTGACCTTCGTGATATCTTAATATATGTTTGTTTAACGAAATCTCATATGCAAATTTAAGACCACACGTAGAACATTTATGTTTCCTTTCAATTTGTTTGCAAATGGTTCTATGCCGAGAGGCTGATTTCACTGAGGCGAACACCTGCAAAAAGTGTCAATTAAATATTTCCTTTTTTTTTCAAACATTCTTTAACAGGATGGAAATAATTAATGGGCCCTGGAGTACCTTGAATATTTAAAATTGCTAATTAACAAAATGGCAAAAATTTTCTATTTTTAAAAAGAAACAAAACTGAATCCTCAAATTTCTCAAAAAAGCTTACTCAAAACGGGAATCGAACCAGCTAAAAATAAAAAAGTCACTTATTCATTCCGCTTACCGAATCAGACGTTGCTAAAAATTAATTTTCCCTATGAAACATAAAAAACATGAAACCGAAGAACATGAAAAAAAGATCATAAAATCTAACATTCATTTTATTTTAATATAAATTCATATTATAATTCATAATAAAATAAAATGAATGTTAGATAAAATCAATGTTAGACGACGGGTTCGTGAAGTAAAGAAAGAAACTGTTTACTTAGCAAGATACATGAACCCAACTGTAGACTTGGCAGCCGGTGGAAAACGTACGTGGAAGCCACCGATATTCATTTATAATAGATGACGCAAATGCGTGTACTGCGCGTGTCCGTAAACCCCGACTAAACGTCGGGCTGCTCACTAGTCTGCTGCTAAGTTTTTCCGTTGTGTAATAATTAGTGGAGGTGCATCGGCGGCATCGGTATCCTTCGATCAGTTTGGATCAAGAATTTTGTATGTATGATGGATACCAAACTCCCATACAATAGCATGAGGCAATGTTCTGTCTCGATCAGTAGGTGTTCCCTCTCATTCTATCACTATTTATGAAGGAAGGCCGTGGGGTATCCTCTTCCTCTCTTTCTATACATAGTTTTTTTTTGAGAAATGCGAGCATGCAGTTTTGTTTTTTTCTCAAAATACAATACCGGAATAATAAGGTTGAGCACCTTAAGATCTATTTTTGCTTGCTCAGTGTATACAAAATGGAAAATTTTCATGGGCCCTGCCCTGGAGGGCAAGTACTTTAAATATTTAAAATTGATTAATTTACTTAAACGAAACACACTTTTATTTTACAGACTAGTGGAATAAAATATATTGCTTATGCTTATGACATAATGGCTGCTCATTCTTGAACATTTATGTTTCTCGAATTTCCCAGCCTTGTAAAAAAAGACATGACAACAAAATGGGCATTGATGACATTCACAAGAAATGTTATTTTCATAATTTTAATCATTATGAGCTAAAAATATATTAATCATTAGAGGTTGCATTTCGACTTAAATAAACACAGTTTAAAATGGTAATAATATATGCTCGGAACGCTAGGAACGAATATTCGGTATTGGAAAGTTTTCAATCCGACACTATACTTCCCCTCCAGGGCATTTTTTTGATTGATTGATACATTGTTTTTTCCATCCTATATATCCCATGGTTATATTAAATATAATTTAAATACCTTCAAACATAGATTACATCGCAGTGAGCGTTCAACATGTTCAGAATCATTGTGATTCATTAGATCTTCTTCTGAAGTAAATACAGCAGTGCAAACCTCACATACCTAAAAATATATTTTTGTATTTATCATATTTCTTGAAGTTTTAGGGTCTGTTTCACAATCGACGGGTAAGTTCTGAATAGCTTACTTGGCAGTTCAATTGACATAAATTTCATATTACAACTGTCAAATGATCCGCCAAGTAAACTATTCAGAACTTACCAGTAGATTGTGAAACAGGCCCTTAATGTCCTAATTTTTGAGTATTACCTACTCAGTAAGAAATATTCATAATAGATGATAAAACCATTTAGCAAATAAATAAAAATTTTCGCACCAAAATTTCATCATGTCCTGTAAGGTCCTCCATTATGATTTCCGACAAATAGTTTTGTTTATTTTTTTCAGTACTATCGGATGACACATCCTATAAGGAATAAAATCATAAATAATAGTCAGCAGGAATGGATTATTATAAATAAAATGTATTGTTCTACATACATCCTTTTTTATATGTCCTGTTGTATCAGCAACACAGGTGTGAATACTGAAATTTTTACTTTGCAAATACATTTTCTTGCAGAGTAAACAACACAAGACCTTTGTATCTGAAAATG
This sequence comes from Parapoynx stratiotata, assembly GCA_910589355.1. Classification (NCBI taxonomy): domain Eukaryota; kingdom Metazoa; phylum Arthropoda; class Insecta; order Lepidoptera; family Crambidae; genus Parapoynx; species Parapoynx stratiotata. The sequence continues at coordinate 12,353,964 of OU342457.1, forward strand.
AAAAAAAATCTATTTAATTTTTACTAATACATCTAGGATAATGATCACGATGATGAAAGCTCAAGTAGATAGGAAAGATAGGAAATTTGTTTTTAATGCTATTCTCGATACTTCATAATTCTTACATTAATGGTGTCTTATCATTTTCTTCCCTTCCATTCTTCAACTTTTCTACATATTGGGCTACTTCCAGGAAATTTTTAACATAGCGTGAAACTCGATTTTGTCATTTTTTGACATTTTAGCCATATTCATCATCATTGCCCTTTACCCAATTTCATTTGGGGTCGGCGCAACGAGTCTTTCTCCTCCACTCTCCCCTATCACACGCCATATCAACATTCACTCCCATTCTAGTCATGTGTCATGTCCTCATTCACACAATCTTTCCATCTCTTCTTTGGTCTTCCTCTCCCTCTCATATTCATAACTCATCTCGTTACATGCTCATTCTCTCTCCTCAAAACATGTCCACACCACGACAGCCGCTTTTCTCTCAACTTTTCTATCACTGGAGCAACTTTCAGGCATCCCCTGATATACTCATTCTTCACTCTATCAATCTTCGTCACTCCACACATCCATCTTAACATACGCATTTCGGCCACATGTAATCTATTTTCATCCATCTTTTTCATAGCCCAACATTCCGATCCATACATAACAACAAGTCTTATGATTGTTTTATATATTTTCCCTTTCAATCTAGGGGAAATGCTTGGGCCGCATCTAGTTCCCGTGACCTGTCGCCATTTCAGCCAATCGACATTTCGTCGACATTTTAGCCATATTATTGTTAAAAAAAAATCACTAAATCTGGATTTAAATCTCGATTTAATCTGCTGCAATACCCCCTTAGTATAGCAACTAGATCTTCTTCAACTTAGATATTCTTGGGTAATTTTTAACAGGAGAATATTTAAGTTTGTAAATAAAGACAATACTAAAAAACGAGAATACAAATAAACAAAAAGTACTGTATGAAATTTTGTTGTAACTTACCTCTATGTTTGATTAAATGCTTTCCTAGTTCTTCTTTGGTTTTAAAGAGTTCTTTACATATCATACATTGGCATTTTTCCATTGATATTGCCTTTAACCGAAATCCATTTTCAGACAATTTTGTCAATATGGTCTAGAAATTAAAATTCCTGTTTTAATCATCATTCTACATATATGCAAACAATAAAATACTTGACACACGATATAGCACTCACAGTTGTTAGTATCTTTTTAGGTCTTCCTCTTTTTTTTGGGCCCATCAGGTCGGCATGGCTTTCCCACATATGAGTAGTCAAATTAACAGCATCATAGTAGTTTGTACCACATAATGGACAATAGTTACTACCTGCATCCTCATATTCCACTGGAAGTAGAAATAAAAGGTAAATGTCACATTTTTGCAATTACAAATTATGTATCTACAATATAAAAAGCCACATTTTTACCTTTCAAACAATTCTTTGAAGCATGTTCCTGGAATTTATTACTTGTGGAAAAAACTAAGTCACAATTTTTACATTGATACTGTAATGGTGTACTGTCATGTTCATCTTTGACAGCTTCTGCAAAATAAATTTAGTTAAAATTTAACATTGTTTTTTACACAGTTGCTCATAATATAGGTCTTATTACGTGGTTTTTAGGCCCACAACAATGCCATACATGCGCGCTTTTTCTTTACAATAACGCACTAGTGCGGTAATATTTTTAACCCAGTTTAATTCGTACAATACTTCAAATTATAGTGTGAAAACAGAGCATTTATAATTTTTATATAAATGCTCAATATCAAATATGTATTACTTTTAAAAAATCTCATCAATTACGAAAAATAAAATATTGATAATATTTATTACTAACTTATTCAGTGTAGGTACGAAACAAAGATTAAAAACAATCTTTATGTCGCACTTGTGCGATTTATTTTCATTCATCATTTGCTTAATTCATTGTTTGGCTTTGCTTGGCTTCATTGATTCACTCAATAATATGAACTTAATTTATTTTTAGAAGTATAACAATCATTTTGATTTAAATGTTGGATGTTAAATTAAAAAGAATTTCAACACACTTGCTCATAATGCGAGCTTTATGTTTTTAGGCACATAATGCAAAAAATAAATAAAATATTACCGCACTAGTGCATAATATTTTGGAACCAAGTGAACTTAAATACATACATTTTAAATTATAATGTTTCAACGAAGCTTTTTCACACTTTATGCAGTTTCATGCAATTTCATACATTTCTTTCACTTTTCGAATAGAAGGTAGTATTATATTCATCGCAATTTTGTTGCAAAACGTAGTATAATACACGCGTGTATTAATGATTACCGTCCTCGGCTCTCTTAGGACCAATGTCCAGTAACTATCAACTTAATACACTTGTATCGGCTATAACAGGCCATGGACCATTTAATTAAACACCTTTTCCATCTAGGAACAACCGACAGCCCCATGTGCAGGGCGTGCATGGAGGCGGAGGAAACGGCTGCACACGTGATCATGGAGTGTCCAGGTGTGGCGGACTACCTGGTAAGACATCTTGGACAGTCGAGTTTACTATCAGACCCCTTCGGTAAGTTGAAAAACCTTCTGAACTTTCTGGCGAGAATAGGAACATCATTCCCACACATGCAAAAAAGGCGCTTAGACGTCGAGTTACGGAAAACTGCCCGATCTACCTGATACCTTATACCTAACACTTGTATCATAATGTACTATTGCTTATCTAACTCTAAAAAAATCATGAGCGCCAATTTCTATATATTTTTTGTATAATATTTGTTAACATTTTCGTAGTGTTATTAAAAGTGATTTTAAAAAGTCGTATAACTCATGTACCTACTTTAATCATTAAGAACTCATTGATTCTGATTTTGATTCAACCTATTTATAAACAGTATATAAATAAAGAATTTATATACTGTTTATAAATAGGTAGAATTTTTGTCTTTTTAATGAAATATGCTTTGCTATCGAACAAGCAGTCTTATGATCCACTTTGACAATATTTCGATTACAACTGTCTATGTCACTTACGACGTTTTTACGTACGTTGCCAAGGAAACCTGTCTACAGGTGAATTTAACTTAAATTTAAATGCTACGGGAAAATGACATTAAGGTGGGTCTGAAATCAATTTTTTTCGATAGTACGTAATATATTATTTAACATAGTAATATCGCCATACCAAAATCATTAAAATCATCAAGTCCCATCCAGTCTACATACTCATTGTCATCAGCTGATGGCTCTTCAGTTTTGATATTAGTTGACTGAAAATAGGAAAAATATTATTAATGATTAAAAATACCGCAAAAAAAATGAGAACATAAAATTGTTGCCTTGGGCATAACACGATACTTAACGGACCCCCAATCAGATAATGTTTTTTTTTATATTTATCATCAAGTATCAAATTTTTTTATCAAGGTAATAGAATTGCCTTGCCTGAGAATCAGCATTTTCTTGTAGACTTTTTTCACATTTTTCTTTTTTGTATATATTTTGAAGTGTAGAATTTGCTTCTTGAGATTGTTTTTTAAATTCATATGCCTTAGCAGCTTTATCCTTACACAAATTACATATTGTAGATGGTAATCCATCACTATGAACAATCTAAAAAAAATATTAAAATACACATCATAAAATATCATACCTGGTGATAATCTTTGTATAATTATAAGGGATAGCAAATACAGTACACCTTTATTACTGAATGAGTAAAACCATAATATAAATTAATGTTTTTTAATATTGTATTTGCCTCCTGTCCATAAAGACAATTAAAGAATTAAATAGTTGTAAAGCTGACAACTTTGATAGCATATTCTTAAATGCGTGATGAAGATGAAAAAACTGTGACAATTACAAAAAACTTAAAAAATAAATACTGCCAGGGAATAGATGGTATTTCATTTATTAATAAGTCAAGCTGGGAAGAGCTGTCCACATCGTTCTAGTTCTTATTAACAAGTCATTTGATTGTGGTATTTTTAAAAAATTTTTTGACTGATACTTAAAAAAGGTGTAAAAAATTATAGGTGTACAGGCATCTTTATTACCAACAGCTGCAAAGATGCAACTGCTGAAAAGGTGATGTATAATTTAATTATATTCATTTTGTCAAAAATACCAAATTACTTCCAATATTAAAAACAGATTCAGAAAATATAGGTCATCAACTTTAGCAGTATACAGATACAAACAAGACGATTTGGTCATACTAGAAACAAAGAATATGCTATTGGAATTTTACTGGATATTATTATGACGAAGCGTACAACTGGGAATAATTCTACACAAACTCTATGGGATAGGTGCAAGAGGTACAGCTCTAGATGACATGATATTTAGACAATTGGCAACAGTTTGTAGAACTCCATATTGCAACATAAGCCAATATGAAACTAGGCAATCAGGAGTACAGCATCACTACAAAACCCCAAATAAGCATTGAAAGAGATGAATATTGTTTCTTATATATCTTTTAATTCTATTGATAAAATCGATAGATAATGCTACGTTGAATAAAGGACTGAGTGGTGACAATTAATAAGAGAGAGTGGAAGCTGAAGAGATTGTTACTTTCTTGCCTGATCCCAAAAAAAAATTAATATGGAACAGGACAGGAGGAAAAAGGAGAAAAGTAAGAGTAACCTGAACTCTGACAACTGAAGCAAAAACTCAAATTTTAAATCTATAATTATTAGAAATAAATTCACAAAACATTGTAGTTAATGTTTTAGTAAATGTAGTGACAATATTGGTATTTTTCAATAATACTTAACCTCCTAATGGTCATGAAATGAGACACAATAAAAACATAATATTGTTAATCAATGTAGATGTTATTTACTCATTCAATAACATTCATTACACAATTAAACAGTTTTAAAACCACTTCAAATAATAATTAAGAACAAGCATACACAAAAAAAGGAAATTTAAATCGCTTGGGCTTATTTGTATTACACTTTTATCAAAAAATGTAATTATTTTTTCATTTATCTTACAAGATATGAATTACAGGATATGAATATTAACCTTTCATGAACCAATCTCCGCACCTTTTGATAAACAATTTGTTGTTTATTAACAATAAATAAAAAAAAAAGCTTAAACATCAAAATAATACATCTCGGAGTTTGTTTTATTGTGCAGACGCGCCTGGTTAGCAGGTACTAAAGACAATAACACATAAAATAATTTTAAATGAATAATTCGCTATAGCTATCGCCTTAACCTTAAGAATAGAAAAAATACAAATAAGAGACAAAAATTCGAAATGTCTCATTATCAAACACTAGCTTACCCGTATACCAGTTGTTTCAGCAATAACACAGTCGAGAGTGATTGTGCCAACAAATATATCAAACACAGAATGCAGTTCATCTTCTTTACATAGGCAGGTACGGCATATATCTTCTATTTTAATTTTTAAAATCTGCGACGTTGTTGAAGCCATTTTTGTGATTTTTTTTTTGTTGTTGTTGTTGTAAAATTCTACCATGTAGGGAAGGCAAAGGGAACGAAGCCCATACAGCCATGTCTTCGGTTGCATTCTCAGAGTAAACAGAACTGGAGTAGCCTTTGTCTAACATTCCCCTCTGCCAAATGCACAAGCATCGGATGCTTGCACGTTTAATAAAACTAGTTGAGCCGCCATTTTGACAGCCATAACATTGTAAACGTTGCGGCGAACAGAGCTCCCGCAAAAATGCCTGCCTGTGCTGTTTTTTGTAGTAAAAATAAATAGAAAACATCGAGTATGCTAAAAGATGGTGTCATCTTTTAATCGTAATTATAATTTTTAAGATTTTATGATTATTTACTTCATTATTTCATGTTTTAGAATTCTACGATTTCAAATTTCGAACGCTAGTCTCGTGGGGAGTGCGGCTGTGACGTTGTCAAAACGCACACCCCACGTGACTATTTTAAGCGTGTGTGTGCGTGAAATTTAAATTTGTTTGTCGAATTATGCATGTCTGCATTTGTAAAAACGGCTGGCTTTGAGAGTAGTGGTAACCTCACCCCCCGCAAGAAATGGCAGAAAAAAATGTTTGAGAAATTGACTAATGGCTACTCCAGTTCTGTTTACTCTGAGGTTGCATTGAAATGCTAGTGTAATGCATTTCAATTTCAATGCATCTTGGGTTGGGAGAGTTTGGCGTCAAATAGTCCATGGCAGACACTGTGGTGCTACTTCGATGAGGTGGATTTCCACGATAAAAAATACTGTGCAATCATAGGGCTTGCATATTATCGATAGATTTATCGACAGAGTTTTTTTATTCCTTGTGCTCAGACATTATGATGTGGTAATTTACATGGACATAATATCAAATCTAAGTTTTAAATATCTATTTAATTTTTAAATAAGACATAAATATTCTGTTTTTAAAGATTTACATATTTCAGTTTTCCTACAAATCCGGATATAAAAGAAAAATGGATATCCGCAACTGGCAGGAAAGATCAATGGTTTCCTACTAAAAGCAGTAGCATTTGCTCGAAGCATTTTATGGAAGATGACTTCCTACAAGTTTAAAAAAAGGCATTTGAAATCTTCTGCAGTACCTCACATAGATATTTGCGTACAGGTAATGCTATGAATATTTTATCTGTCTACAGTGAAAACAAAATATTATTATAAAATTATACATTTGTCTTGTTCGGGAATCGAACCCGTGATGTCTGCCACAGAAGGCAGTTATCCTTACCCTTGCGCCAAATCAGTCGTTTCGATTATACAGGGTAGAAATATTGCGCATGTGATTGAGTGACGATTGAATAAAATTAGTAGGGACTTTAATTTGTTGATTATTTTTTATTTCATGATTATTAATTTATTTCATGATGTCAAATATCTCATAAGCGAAAATTTTGAAATCATTTACTTTTGTTTGCAGGAAAATCAAGTTCGCCTTCCTGTTCAAATGCCAGTTCACAAAGAAAGCGAAAACTCAAAATTATAATAGGCAATAAAGACAGTGCCCTCCGAGCATAGCCTTTTCCATAGTTCGCTGGGCGACTTTCCCAGCTCATAACATTACCAATTATTTTATTTATTATACACTGGTGTAAAACTGGCAAGGCAGTTTTTTCTTTATTGTTGTTCTCATTGCCAAGCCAACTATGGCGATAGTGTATCTTTTGTTATAGTCAGTGACCTATTCCTAGAAACATCCACCTGAAACTGTTACCTCTTGTCTTTATAGTATTTATTCAGTAGAAAACTAAATCACAGACTACAAAATATTTATCTTCATTAAATTTGTATAGTATTGAAATTGGTTGGAATTTCTTTAGGAGCCCTAGAGGGGAGGTACCTTAAATAAATAAAATATTTTAATTTCCACAAAGGAAACGAACTTTTATTTTAAAAAGAAGCAACTGCATTCTCATTTATTTCAAATAAAGTTTACCCAAACCGGGAATCGAACCAGCTAAAAAATTTTTAGTTATTTTTTTATTCTATTAACCAATACAATGTGAAACACTCGTATTTCATACAAGATATCCATCTCTACTTCTGCATTCCACCGGCTGGTACAGATTTTCCAAATATGCCCGGAAAAAATATTATTAATGTAAGGTTTCATTATGTCTTACATGCGTAAGACGTAATGTTTCATAGAGAAATAGTATTTTTAGCCATAACTAAATCAATTAGTGAAATAAAATAAATATCCTTAGACATTCACACCTATAAACTAGTCCCATTTTAAGCAACTAAATGCTGCATGTGTAGCGACCAAAACCACCACGAAATAGAATTATTTGAGGTGGTTTGATTCCCTGTTTGGGTAAGCTTTTTTGAAAAAAGTGTGAAAACAGTTTTGTTTCTATTTGAAAATAAAAGTGTGTTTCCTTTGTGGAGATAAAAAAAATCCAACCTGTATATTAATATTCTCCTTAATTACGAAGTTGGATAAATAAATAAAATACATAATTTTGTTACTTAATACTTGATTATCGACATCAAATTGTGCACTACACTAGTCCAGTGCTGTCATGATAGTGTACATGTTTTTGCACAATAATTCGAAAAAAGTTCGCAAAAGATATTTAACGTGTCTCATTATACGTATTATAGATTATAATATTTAAAAACGTATTTCAAATGATTGTATATAAATGATCTTAGCAGTCCGTGCTTGAACTGTAAAATTTCGAAGTAACAAAATGCATTGTGCCAACATAAATGGTACCGTACAACAGCTGGTAACACATACCTGTGTATTGCAGTAAAATAACCCTTATTATTTAGGTGCAAGTCGCTACTTTTGCTTGAATTTTTTTAGCCAATGAATACATTGCGCTCCTTGTGTGTTGAATAACTATTAATTCTTGTATGTGTGAGAACTGGCTCGCGCGGTCCTAGTACTAATGTGGATGCGTTATCATTCTAACCTTTTTTATTGTTCTGTGGTTGACGCAGTTGACTAGTTGACTCCATGAAGCTATAGATAAATAGTTGACTCATATCAAAAGTAATGAAAATAATGTTTCTAGGGTCCGAAATATAACAAGTTCTTATTGAATATACATAGGGGATTGCTGTAGAAATTAAATTTGAACTTATTTTATCTTTGCTTTTTTTTTATCTGTCCATTGATTGGGAATGTCGCATCCCATCTCGCTCTAGTTTGCCGCAATAAAAAGTGACAGGTATAGAGATTCCGTGATTCGATTGTATTTCCGACATTCCCTTAGATTATAGGGGAAGTTCAGGCTATACATTAAAATGTTATAGCATTTAATGCATTTCAATGCATATTGGGAGAGTTTGGCGCCAAATGATCTAAGGAGGAGTGGAGGACATTTAATATTATTATTACGAAAGACATGGCTGTATGAACTTAGTTGCATTTGCCGTCCTTTTATATGGGGGTTTTTTGGTGCCATTCAACTATTGCGGACGTGATTGTTATTTCAGTGATTGTAATATGGTTCGGAGTAGATCTTGTTGCGTAAAATCAGTGTAGTTTTGGGTAATAAATGTCAATAATTATGAGCAATATAGAGGATCATTGAAATAATCGTCAAGTGGTGTGAAAAACGTTGAAATTTTTATTGTGGTAATCCACCTCATCGAAGTAGCACCACAGTGTCTGCCATCGATCGTTTGACGCCAAACTCTCCCAAGAATGCATTGAAATGTGCATTTCAATGCAAATACTGAAGAAATATATACCGAAGACTTGGCTGTTTGGGCTTCGTTTCCTTTGCCTTACCTACGGGAGAATTTTACAAAATAAAAATAGAGAGGGCGGTTTTTGGCGGCATTCAACTATGGCGGACGTGATTTTTATTTCGATGATTGTAATATTGTACGGAGTGGAAATTGTTACGTATAATCAGTGTAGTTTTGTGTAATAAGTGTCTGTGATGATGTGCAATATGGAGGATTATCGAAATAAACGTCAAGTGGTATGAAAAGTGATGAGTTTTTTATCGTGGTAATCCACCTCATCCAAGTAGCACCACAGTGTCTGCCATCGATCGTTTGACGCCAAACTCTCCCAAGATGCATTGAAATGCATTACACTAGCATTTCAATGCAAACTATTGAAGATATATATATTGCAGACATGGCTGTATGGGCTTCGTTCCCTTTGCCTTCCCTACATGGGAGAATTTTACAACAACAAAAAAAAAAGAGATTTTACTCTTACGTAGTTATTGTATACTCTTTGAATTTTACAACTATACTTTGGTTTACATAAACGAAAATTTAAAATTATAACATGAGATAAATAAATCAAAAACCAATAATGTATTTTTCTTCTATTAGTTCGCGGTTGTTACTATATGATACTAATAGTTGGAATTTGAAAAAAGCTTACGGCTGTTATGACGGCATTTTAAGGAATATTTCATGGAGCGATGATAGTAAATATATTTTGCAGGTAAATCATACTAAAATGCTTTTGGGTAGGTATTATATTAAGTAGTTGAATAATAAGAACAATTCGGCGTAATGAATTGTTTTGCATATACTTTTTTTCTATTTACTTACAGGTTAATTCAAAGGGTTTGATCGAGATACTGAGCCCCGCAAACCACGATGTGCGAAGTCTCCAGCATATACCTCTAAAAGATACGTGGTCTGCCAGCTTCCACAGAGATGGACATCGTAATATTGCTGTAGGCACAAAAAGTGGCAATGTTACGATTTGGGATACTAAATTGAAATCAGTAACCAAAACATTCCCTATGCCGCCACAACATTCAACCGTAAATTTTGTAAGCTATAATGCTAAAAATACAATTTTAGCAGCTTCTATGCAGAATGGAGATACAGTTATCTATGGTTTGGTATCAAACATACCAGTATCAACAGTTAAATTATCATCTTCTAAGAGTATTTCATCCATGAAATTTCATCATGATTCAAAGTCTCTACTTGGGCTTGCCACAGAGGAAGGACATCTGATATTACATGACATCACCACAAACAAAGACAAAGTATTCTTTGAAAATGTTCATGCTGCACCAATTAGTGACTTTGCATATTCTCTTATAAACAAAGATGTCTTGTTGTCATGTGGATATGACAAAATTATGCATGTGTATGATATGCGAGTGCAGAATATTGTTTCTACTATTAAAACCACAAGTATATTAACCTCGTTGGCTGTAAATGTTGACAATAAAGTGGCTTTAGGTACAAAAAATGGATTAACTCTTATTTATGATTTGAGAGAAATCTCTCAATGGATTTGTCCAGTGACAAATCCATTTAAACTACTCAAGGGGCATGAAGAGGAGGTGCATTGTGTTGCCTTTCAGCCATCTAGGCAAAAGATTATTTCTACAAATGTTAGTCTCCATGAAGACAACAAAGTAAATATGTTACCCCATGTCCAGTCACTGGGGCACAAGAGAACATCTGGCATATTCTATATCAGTGATACACTTCCTAAAAATAATATCAATTCTGATTTGTCTGCCCAAGGTGAAACTAATGCAGACTCATTCCTTGTAATGATGGCTCTTGATAAAACAAATAATGATTTTGAGGATGTTGTAAATAAATCTGAATATGAGAAAACAAGTGAAGTACCAGAGGTTCAGCTTAATCAAACAGACCCAGAGAAGAATAGCAGCAAGGTATCTACTCCAGTCAACAGCATGATTGTTGAAAATTTTGGTTTTCCTTCAACAATTACACCTATTTCCAATGGCCTGGCAGCTAATGGTAAAAGGTCCAATTCTAATTTATCAAATATAAAACAGTCAAACTTGAATGCAAATGAAAATGCTGCAGGTGTCAGTGTGGACACTAAAGTTATGGAAGATTTAAAAGATTTTATAAAATTAACCTTAGCAGATGTAGCAGATGACAACAGGAACTTTTTTCTACACATCATGATGGTGCTGACTAAGCAGAAATTGTATTTGGAGAAACAATTAAGTGAAATGATGGACCAACTTCAAAACTTAGCACATAATCAAAATGTTTTAGTAGAGATAAACATAAAGTTGGCTTTGGAATTGGATAAATTAAAGGCTCGCAATAATGTGTAATAAGAATGAATGTGTAATGGGTAGCTAATCAATGCTAAAGAGTGAGTCACATCCAAAAATATTCCACATTTGACAGGTGACAGTCTTTATTACCTTCATAAGAATCATTTACTGTCAATAGTGTATTGTCAGCATAATTTTCAAAACTGTTTATCTCCATAAACTCCAAAATTTGACTTTTTATCCCATCAAGCACAAAATTTTGAGATCTTTCTATAGAAATACTTCTCAAGTCCCATAAATTGATATTTTATTACTTAAATGAATTGCAAAAACACCTATTTCCTCAGCACTCCTTTGGATTATAAACAGCTTTTACTTCCTGCTGTATAATTGGCTCAAATGGTTTAAGCAGTTTGGTAATTAGTGTGACGGTATACATATTTTTGCATGTGACTGTACTCCCTGATTTGATAAATAAATGATAGTAAACTGGGTATGTTAGCTTTTGGCTTTTAAACATTCCTTCAAAATTAAGTCTCAAAATATGCTTTAGTACAAAATGTTAATTTTGCTTATGCTTCACTGCTTATGCACTTTTTTCATGCTTATGTATTTGCCAAACAAATGGTACCATGTAGAATTTCCAGTATTTTGGTGGCTGTAGATTAATGGCTCAGTTATTTGAATATGATATGTAAACACCGTGTTCCTGAGGTTATCCATTAACTCTGCATAATGCTTCAGTAGATCGTTATGTTTCACAGAAGTGGCGCGGGATATAGTACGTGTATATTCGCGCGCCACCTGTTCGCCTCTCGCCGCGTCTGCGACACCGCGCTTGACGCCCGGTTTTATCTGCCCGGCGCATAAAGGGTTTGCATCAGATGGTCATTATCGATCATATTAATTCTAATGCCATGTTGCCAGCTACACCCGAGGCCATTATAATATTGTATACATTTGAATTAAAATAAAAAAAAGTTTAATTCATAAAAGTGTCCAAAGCCCTTCGTCTGTGAGGTGGCTGAAGTCAGCCGAGACAATTGATTTCCTATCGTGTCTACAATAGTTACAGATAATAATATAGTAAGGCTAAAGTAAATTGTTCCACACAGTTGCTTGTAATTTCGCGTTGCGAGCGGCCTGCTGCTGCACGGGAAAACTTATAGTGTGGACATGATAGGAATAGCAATTGTCTCGGCTGATTTCAGCCACCTCACAGATGAGGGACTTTAGACACTTTTAAAAAAATAATTTTTTTAACTAGAGCCTTACTGTGGACACTTATGAATTTAAGACCCTAAATAATGACCAATTTAATGAACTGATTAATGTGCCAAAATTCAATGCACAACTTCAGGAACACGGTGATTGTAAGTGAAGTATATCTTATGCCTACTTGCATCTTATCAGAGATAAGGGCTATACTCACGTCCCTTAAATTAGAGGCAATATGCTCGCTGGGAGTACGCGGCAAACTCGCGCTTGGTATTTGGTACCATCGGTAATGGCTTTCGTCATTTACAAAATGGACTCAGACGAGGAGCTACTTCTAGCTATCTTACTCAAAAGACGATTGAATAGAAGAAAAAAAAGTCTAGTTGACCTTTTTTTTTATTGGGCCCCAAATGATTAATTACTGATAGCCATCACCATAAAAAATTATAAAAAAAAATCTGAAGCCTGGAACAATAAAATTTGAAATAATACGTTTTTGCTTAATGTCAAAAACGCCTTCGGTCTTAATGGCTTATGAACTTAGAGTAAATAGAACTGGAGTAGCCATTAGTCAATTTCTCAAACATTTTTTTCTGCCATTTCTTGCGGGGGGTGAGGTTACCATTACACTCAAAGCCATCACACATAAACAATAACGTTTACCGTTTTTACAAATGCACACATGCATAATTCGACACACAAATTTAAATTTCACGCACACACACGCTTAAAATAGTCACATGTGGTGTGCGTTTTGACAACGTCACAGCCACACTCCCCACGAGACTAGCGTTCGAAATTTGAAATCGTAGAATTCTAAAACATGAAATAATGAAGTAAATAATCATGAAATCTTAAAAATTATAATTACAAATCAAAGGTGACACCATCTTTTAGCATACTCGATGTTTTCTATTTATTTTTACAACAAAAAACAGCACAGGCAGGCATTTTTGCGGGAGCTCTGTTCGCCGCAACGTTTACAATGTTATGGCTGTCAAAATGGCGGCTCAACTAGTTTTATTAAACGTGCAAGCATCCGATGCTTGTGCATTTGGCAGAGGGTAATGTTAGACAAAGGCTACTCCACGAACATGGTGGATAGCGTTTTTGGCAGATGAAAATAAAAAAACATTTAAATTAAATTTCTTCAGCAATCCCTTATTTATATTTATCGAACTGGGTATGAAATATACCCAGTTCGATAGACCCTTGTTCTAAATACTATGTGAACGACACATTATTTTCATTATTTTTGGTATGAGTCAACTAGCGTATTGTTTTAAAATTTGGGAGGATCCCCCATTTTTCTTTGTGTTTATGACTCCCATTTGGCTGGACGTTTACGTATTTCTTCTGTGATCGAAGTCTAGTATTAGTATAATATCGCAAATACGTGTAATCTAAGGAACTCTATGTGCAGAAGACTACAAAACGGTGTCAGAATGAGGGTAAATTGCTACTAACAAATAAATGTGCGAAGTCTGCAGGTACTCGCCGCCAGCACGCGGCGATTCGCTGCGAGCACGCGGCGTTATTGCGGCGGTTAAATAACTCGCGGCGATATCGTTGCGTGCAGGCCGCGAGCCGCAATCTACCCTCATTCTCGCTCGCTCCGCCAAGGAATCGCCGATTAAGATCGCTCGTGTGAAAGGGCTCTTAAGGGACGTGAGTAGACCCCTTTACAGGATTAGTGGTCTATGGTTGATAGATATGTTTTTTAATATATTTTTATTATTTTTCCACGTTGTATAGCTTGTTCGCTCTTGACATTGTCATTAGCATGTCAAGTCTAATCAATCCATAGTCTAAGGTTCCACCCAAAAATTTTGTACTGTATGGTGGATGCCAAACTCCTCCAAACTCCCGTACAATAGCATGAGGCAATGTTCTGTCTCGATCAGTAGGTGTTCCCTCTCATTCTATCACTTTAATGAATCAGTTTGTCATTTCGTAGTAAAGCATTCTATTACTACTAATGAAGTCACCCAAAAATACACACAAATTTCTCAAACAAATACTCTCATTTAATTTGTGATTTTTGACTCGCCTGTGAAATGATAAGGTACATCCAGGATATCACTCACTTACACAACATAAAACAACGCACGTCATCACCAGTTTTATAATTTTTTATTTAAAATATTCAATTACAAAAATTTGTAATAATTTTCAGTCTAGGTGTCAAAATGGCGTAAATATGACAGGTGAGACAGAAACTATGGATAGAAAGAGAAGAAGAGGATATCCCACGGATAGCCTTCATTCATAAATAGTGATAAAATGAGAGGGAACACCTACTGATCGAGACAGAACATTGCCTCATGCTATTGTATGGGAGTTTGGCATCCTTAACGAGTACAAAATTCTTGGTTCCACCCCAACCCAGCTGTAGAAATTCATTATAAATATGTTTTATTTTTACTTGTTGTTTCATCTGCTTAAAACTCTATCCACCATGTTCGTGAAATTAGTTGAGTAACGCGTCATGTAACTACGCATGGTCAAAATCCGCCAAATCGCCAGTCGCAGCCAATCAAGCATAACTGTCGGTTATGTCACGCATGCGTATTGAATTGTTTACAATAGTTGTGACGGTACGGCATAGATAATTCGTAGACCATCAGGACCGAAGGCGTTTTTGTCATTTAAGCAAAAACGTAGTTTATAATTTAAAATTTCAGAGGCGTCAGAAAAGAATTGTATTATTTTTGATGGTAATGGCTATCAGTAATTAATCATTTGGGGCCCAATAAAAAAAGGGTCAACTAGCCTATTGATAATAACGCCGTTTACTCTGAGATAATAACAACACTATTTTTTGTTTTTCCTTTCATTTTTAAATGGTATCATCATGGTATCCCTCCAAATGTCAGATTTAGACATCTCTCTAATCTGTGAATTAGTCTGCCCGCCCGCCATGAAAAAAAATCAGAGATACAAAGTCTTTAGACGTATAATATTCTCCTCTGAGATATTCTCTCTAATCTGTGTAACAGAGTTGTTTGTTATTCGCTAATGGAATGGACTATTTGTAGGCCGTAGGATTTTATGATTTTATATTCAGTATTTGGCAGGCGCTGCGCGCTTCACGAAAATAAATCTTATTTAAAATATATTCCAATAACCTGTGAATAAACTTGGTAGGTATTGCCTCTACTTTTTGTATAGGTAATCTCTTTAAATCTGTGCTGCCTGCGACTGTGAGTGTATGTGTTGTGTTGCATTGCACTGCATTATTTAGCATTATTGCAAATTATTTGGATCAATTAGTAATCGATGCACATTTTAAATTTAGAGTGCATCTTTACATTTATCGTAATTGTGGTGTTATTTTTTTTTTAAGTTTTTTTTTAAATATTTAAAATAAATACCTGCATCCTGCACTAATACATCAATGTAAGTAATTTATATATCCATCTCAAAGTGGTTTTGACTTATTTGGTTTTTAACTTTTTATTTCAGGAGTACATACAGATTTGCTTTGTTTTTTAGCTCTTTGGCACTGATCGGAATAGTAGAGCTATTTAGGTTCATTGACCTCAAATATTAATGTTAATAGGGATATTCCTCGGGATTCCAACTAATACTCCGGGATTCGACTTTTATAATTATTTCTATCAATAAGTTTAAAAATGATTTTTTTTTGATTCATTAAGTTAATTATTGTTTAAATGTGTTGGTAATTTTGTTTTAGATTTTATTGTAGTTAAATACAAATAGTTTGTTCTTTTCAATCATGTTTCGGTTCTTGAGATACAAATAATAATTTATATGTTATGTTCTTGTAAAATCACAGAACGAAAATGTTAAATGTTTGAAGATTCTTGTATAAATATAATTATTTGTTTCATATCCATACTATTCTATCATATGGCAAGTACATAAAATAGCTCTACCTACACTGATCACTGTTTATTAGAAACACAACTGTTGTGGTATGTTGACAAAGTTCATAAATTTTGACCTTTGATATTGTAAGTACCTTCAAGGAACAGCTTTTCTGTGAATACTCCTCGATGATTAAATCAAGATGACCTGGCCCTTTTCACACTTCAAGTTGGGTTGGCACAACATGTTTTCCTCCAACATTCTCTTCTGTGACTTGTCAGCTCAACATCCACTTCCTTTCATACTCCCTTTCCTTTCCTTCTCGTTTAATATGAATCACACATAATTCACTCATTCAATCAGTTGCTTTTTACCTTTCAGACTGGTGTGTCTAATGTGCAGAGGCCTTTTTAGCAGAATGTGCCTCTTTAGCAGACTGCTTAATTCATTTTATATTTTTAACAGATTAACTATTTGTCTGCCTAAATTACGTTTTGCCAAACTGTCTTAATAGTAATATTTTTGTAAGTTTGCAGGATTTGCACATAATACTAAGAGAAATATATTGTTATCAACATAAAGAGAAAAAGGAAATAGTATAAATATATAGTGTTAAAATCAATGCATTACACTGTTAAAAAAACAAATTAGAAATTATCTTCATAACATACACTTAGTCATTAGCTGAACATCATTGTTCCATGTAGGTGCAAATCTTAAGATTAGAGTCTATTATAATTTTGATAAAGTTTTTAGGTTTAGTAGAAGGTGAGAAAGGTTCTAGTTTAACATATTCAAAGCAGCTTAATTTATTTTTCAATTTATACAATTATTGACAAAAATGTTTATAGTTTCATTTAGTTTTCACCAGTTTATTAATTACTTATTGATATACAGAGTGATCTATCCAAATGGGTCAGAATACATTGAGGAGAAATCCAAACCAATAAGAGATAGCGCTAGGAAGCAAGGCTTCAATTTAATATTAATGAAAAATGGCAATTAAATATTTATTACTACTCTCTACTAGCTTTGTTTAACTTGGCATTGAACCTTGTCAAAATTTTAAATTACAAAATCATTTGTGATTCGTATACTTCGCATTATAAAATCATAACAAGTCTTTCTCACTAGTTTTTTAACTAAATATCCAAGGGTTGAAACCGTTATTTTAAATACGTTTCGAACCGTTCTTTGTATTGTGTTCTTTACATTGCGTTTGAAACAAAAACGACATTTTTAAAAACCGGTTTAAGTAGCGAGGTTTCCAAGCGCGCATCCGGCGGTGAGTCACCGCCCGCCGCGCTGCTGCGACAAATATGAACTCCATGGTCTTCAGCCTATACATGTCGCGCTGCTGGGCACAGACCTTCCTCATGGAGGAATACATGAGGAGTATAGGCCGTAACACCACCACGCTGGCCCAATGCGGGTTGGTGTGTAGAAACAGTCGCAATAGCGACCGGGACCAACGGCTTAACGTGCCTTCTGAAGCACGGAGGAACATGAGATTACAAAGCTTAGGTAACCATTCCACGGCCTGACCATGGCGAAGGTAGCTTTGTTTTCAATCGTAAGCCAAAGCGCACTAACCACTTCGCCTGCCACCGAGCTCCTCACTCAACACTATGGACCAAAAAAAAATTTTATATAAACGTTTTTGTTCAAATAAAAACGAAAGAAATCTTTATATGTGTTTGTGCTGCGTGAACGTTTTTTATAACGTTTCGTTTGAACATAAACGAATACCGGTATCCGACCCCTGAGTATATCTATAAAACTCCTTGCCTTCCTCGCTACCAAACTATATCTAACTAGGTGTATGTGGTCTGTATGGTCTATACCTACTTCATTTTATGACTCGTCATAACACTTAGACCATCTGCATTTATGGCACACCAATCTGAAAGGCTTTTTGGTCTTCCTCTCATTCAAGGTCCATCTACATATGGATGTAAAATTTTACTTGATTAGTGGCTTTTTTTATGAATAAGTAAAGGAGCATTCACAAATAGTAAATCTTAAATGTATCAATTTAGAAAAATGTAATGGGTCTTCTTATTTGATCAATGAATGTTTTTTATGTTAAAAATGAGCATTGATCCTATA
The DNA here is from genome assembly GCA_910589355.1 of Parapoynx stratiotata. Taxonomy (NCBI): domain Eukaryota; kingdom Metazoa; phylum Arthropoda; class Insecta; order Lepidoptera; family Crambidae; genus Parapoynx; species Parapoynx stratiotata. The sequence goes on from OU342457.1 coordinate 12,372,612, forward strand.
CTAAGTATTTATCTATCTGGCGTACAAAATGTAAGATACTGATAATTTTCCATTGAAAGGGAATGCGTCTATGTTGTTGACGGGCTTATGTTCTTCATAACAAATTTTAAACAAGTTATAATATAATTACGTAAGTAGGTACCTTGTTCGTAGTAGTAGCTAGTTGTTTTTCAAATGCTCTTATTGATGATGATGAGTAAGACACATGCATTGCATATAATCCTTATAAACAAACTAGAATAGAGAAAAATTACAATTAACCATAATAAAAAAATTTATTACAAGTATTTTTTTTTATATTTTTTGCTTTTCTACACAAGTGTACTTCGGCATAAGTCTCAAATAGGTAGTAAAATTATGAAGGTCATCGTTATGTATGAAACCCTCGCTTTTTAATAGACATTCGAATTTGCTCGAATAATCAGCAGTTTTATGAACTTTTTTGAAATGTTATGTTTAATATATTTTTAGTAATTTTGGAAGCTGAAATTTTACACAATGATAGCTGAATAACAGCACAACCCTGTCATTTTGCTAATATTATTCAATAACGCGATCGTAATTTGCGGTGAAGAAATTTATTTGTCATGTTTGAGTGTTACCTAATATGGATTGATTATAGTTATCAGTGAGCTTGTAGGTTTTGAAATTTAAGCGCTAGGAGCCTAGGTATTGCTAGATCTCTAGTCGTGTACCCCGCGACCACAGAGTTCTCATAAACAAAGCTTACCGATTTGTGGAAGTCCCGCCTCATTAAGTTTTCAAACCACTGAGACGATATCGAAGAAACTGTAGGTAGTGATACGAGTAAGTAAAGCCCAAATGTATGGACTTTAAGATATACTTATTTGAAACGCTAGGACCGCGCAGTCCAAACGGGAACACCGTTTGTTGCACGTTATAATTTCGACTATTAATTCTAACTGTATGTGAGTAAGGTTTGGCTTTAATCATCTACAAAATTTCAAATTCTAAAGTAAAGTTAGTTTTGCTATTATATTAATGGTATTTTCACTTGGCTTGAAATCTGTATGTAGAATTTAGTCTTATCAAAGTTATATAACTTAGTTTTAAACAGAGTAACATTTATGTACTTCTTATTAAAGATTACTCTTGTGAACTTGTTATATAAAAATATACACCAATATGATACACACTTCTGTGGTGAAAGTGTAGGCTCGACTCTCGGCTACTTTCACTGCGAGAGAACCGCTGCCTTAGCAAATTTTAACATCCATTTCTGTAGTTTATATGTAGTCTGTGATGCGTTTTGACAACAACCTAAAGACACCTAAACATTTTTGTTGATAACGTGCCTCTTAGTTAAAATATAATACGAAATATATAACGTGACTTGGTAAGTATAAAATGAACATAAATTGTATCGGATTTAATTTTAAGTAAAATGATTGTTATTAAAGAAAATTGCTTCTGTGTCTGTTTTGATGAAGGCAGTTTGCGAAATGTTATTATATTTTGATGCTTAGCGATTTATGGATTTAACCTTGTTCGTATTCGTAGGTATATTATTTATAATACATAGTATAAAGCATAGTCATAAGATTGGCACTGTAAATAATTTTAAAGATAGTACGAAGTGGTAACCTATTAAGCTGTTTTATATACATTCTAATGAGTTCCGATGCGACTAATAACGGTTCTCACAATTTTGCAAATGCAAATGTAGATACCCTCTATGTTGTCTATGTTTATAGATGCTTCATTCATTACACTACATGTACTCAGAAATATGAGTACATTTAGTGTAAACACTTTGGTATAAGAAGAAATATATAAATTCAAGTTTTTATTATGACCGACATATTTTATCTTTGAACTATTGGTTAAACCATATAAATAAAGAAACATGTACATGTTTCTTACAAAGATATTTTACTTGACCTATTTTTATAATTCTACATCTACACAAATAGCTTAACCATTAGATAGATCGTCCCATTGAATGTCCCAATTCAAGTTCTTTATTCTTATTTGCGGGGTTTTTTCGTATTTGCTTGGATTTCATATTAGCCTATATACCTAGTTCTAGCATAGTGTATTAAAATAGTTTAGTCTACGGGCAGTTAAAAATTGAGGTTTATTCTATAAAAAACCTCAATATCATATCATATAAACATCATTTTATTAATAAAAATGTATATATTGTGATGGTTGCTTTGAAAATGTTGCATAAAATTCCCTCGTGATCTTATAGAAGTGAAACATGAATTGGATTTACTTTCTTTAATGAGGGACGCCATGGTGATGGAGGAACTACCCAAAAATGTTACCTTCTGCAGAGGAAGCAGCGAGGATATACTTGTCAGTCCTGCAACCATTGTACCTTTTGATTACAAAGAAAATATTAAGTAAACTTGTCATTGTTTTTACAACTTATGACCTGTTGGAGCCTCTAAAATAATTTTTTACTTACATAGACGCTTAAAAATACTTGACTTTCGCTTTATTATACACATCAACTTCACGAATTATGGCCCTCATTGAGCTAGCTGGATTGATTCGTATTTATAATCCCTTATCGACGGCCTTGGTCGGGCGCCGTCATTGATTTTATTCCATTATCGGTACGCAATTGAAGTACCTGTTACAATCTTATGTTTTAACCTAAAATGTTTTGATAATCAAAGGTTCTATCGCACAGGTTTTGATTTATTACTAAAATCCTTCAAAATTCATCAGCATCATTTCAGCGCACAGAAGTCCACTGCTGAACATGAGCCTCCCCCAAGGATCTCATAATGACGGTTCTGCGCCACCCGCATCCATGCGGTTCCCCACTACCTTAGCCAGAATGTCGGTCCATCTTGTGGGGGCCTCCCTACGTTGCGCCTGTATACGTGGCCGCCACTCGAGAACTTTAACGCCCAACAGCCGTCAGTTCTACCAGCAATGTGCCCTGTCCACTGCCACTTTTTTGCAAAAGGAATTGGCTGTTGTTTTATGACCGGCCGCCTGCCTGACGCCTCCTTTCTTGGTAATGCTGTTGTAGGTGGTTTACCAGCCACCATTCGGGTGACCTCAAGGCGATAGATGGATTTGCACCAAGGGCTCTTATTAGGACACCCCCCACCCATTACACCCATTAGCGGAAGTGGGGTGGGAGTATTATTATAACCGTGTGGGAACACTTAAATGGGAAATTCTGTTGGCTATGTCGGTGATCTCAGTTCACCTGCAGATCTCCTCATTTCTGATTCGACCACGGAGGGCAACCCCAACGGGGACTTTCGATCCCAAGCATGGCCCTCTTCATTGCCCTTTGAGTGATCTTGAGCCTTCTAAACAGGCTCATTGTAAGCGGCCCCGTCTCAGTTCCATATATCATCACTGGCAACACACAGGAATTGAAGAATTTCGTCTTCAGACCCTGCGATAGATGAGGCGCGAATTCGCTGCGTAGCTTCCCGAACGCTGCCCAGCTGAGTTGGATTCGTCGATTGACCTCTTTCTGGAAATTGGACCTACCATGTTGGACGACTTGCACAGAATGATCTTTGTCTTGTCCATGTTCATTTTGAAGCCCACTTCTTGAGAAACTCAACAGAGATCATCGAGTATTGTCCCAAGGTCTTCCAGGGTCTCAGACATGACCACAATATCATCAGCGAAACGAAGGCGAATCATGTACTCGCCGTTTATGTTGATGCCATGTCCTTCTCAGTCCAAAAGCTGAAACATATCCTCCAACGCAGCTGAACAGTTTCGGCGATATGACGTCGCCCTGTTTCTCATCTCGCTGGAGTGGAATTGGTTTTGAGTTTTAGTCCTGAAGTCAGACCGACATATTGGCGTTTTCGTACAATGACTGCAACACTTGGACGTATCGATAGTCTATTCGTCACCTCTGGAGCGACTGTAGCCCTTCCCAGTACAGGTCTCGATAGTATCAAAAGCTTTCTCATAGTCCACAAACGCAAAGCACAATGGCAGGTAATACTTTTCGGTCTTCGGCTTAAAAAAGCTCTGCTGTAACACCATCACCGCCGTGTGCACTCTTGTTCTTAAGCTGTTGGAGAGCCAAACTAATCTCGTACAGACTTACGTCCGGGATATCTTCAGTGTAATATCTCTCTCTTCCTAATGGTTTCCCTAATGCTGGGTATCGTGACTCCATTTATTGATAGAATTCTTTCAAACAACATTTCGCTGTAGAGATATAAATTGGACTTTTAAGAATTGAGGCGTTAGTGTGGGCAGTGCAAGGATTCTTTAGTAGCCAGCACCACATTTCGAAAACGTCGATTCTTTGTCTGTCACTGGGTTTTACCATCTTAGTCTCCGCCCCATAGAGAGATTTGGAAAAAAGCCATTGTCCGGACGAGATACATCTTGGTGTGGTTCAAGAGGTTTCTATTTCTTACCGAGTTGAGTCATCTTTGGCTATGCCATTTCGTCTTTGTATCTCTAAAATAATTTCTAATGTAATGTAAAGGTACCGAATGACTAAAATCTCGAAAATTACTCATTTATTATTAATGAATAAAAGGTGACAGGAGTTACAACTAACAGTCACGGCAATTAATGACTGATTGTAATTGTCTTTTGACGATCGCTCTGTGTATAAACCCAAGTTGGAATTAATGTAAACAAATATAAATTTAGTATAATGCATTAATGATGAGAAAATCCTATTTACGTAAGCAGGGTTCAAAGGTCAAATGCTAGAGTGATATTAATATAAGTAGATTAGGTAGTACCTACTTATCTTTTTGCTAACTTCCTTGCTGTGTGTGTGTGTGTGTGTGATATGCATATTTGACAGTCTTTATTCCCTTCCAATAAGAGTCATTTACTCTCAAACGTACATACATACGTAGTATCTCTTCTTAGTCTGTGGTACATACATATTTTTGAACTCGACTATACCTGTACAATAACAGTACAACTGTTCTTATTTTTATTGGATTATGTCTTTATTTATATTTGGAAGTAATGTATGGTAATGATTTTATTTTAACGTGTTATTATATTTAAGGTAATCAAACGATGAGAGTATGAGACTATAGAGGACCGCTTTGAGTTCGACCGATTTCGCATTGCTTGCGATCGTTTTAGATCAGGTCGGTTTTATTTTTTTATTTTAATAAATAATACTTACACATTGAATCTAGTAAATATAAGTTCACATTGCAGATCATGAATTAACTTCGTATACAATCCATTTAAGATAATAATAATTCGACAAAACAGCTCATAATTTCGTCGTGATAATTCAGATTCACTCATTAGAAAATGAATGCTTTCTAAAGAATAATAATAGTAAAATGTCTTTCCTTATGAATTGACCAATACTTATGTAATGTTAATGTTATTTTCTATTTGATAGTTAATATGGCTCTGAAGCAAGAAAATGCTGCTGTTCTGTCACCGATCAGATTACCAACCGCCTATAAAGTCGAAACAGCACCCCCTATTGCATCTGAAGATTTTGAAGATGTTGTAAGTATATCTTTACCTAAGCAATGTATTATGTACAGCTGTGAATTAGTATTAAGATTTCAAGTGACAATTAGGACATATTTACGAATTGGAGCAGGCGCCAAAGGAAGTTCATCATCACGCCTGTAATCCCCAAAGGGGTGGGCAAATGAAGTTGAGTGTGCAAAATATGAGGACCGCATTCTGTCAATTCTTTTGACCTCAGAAAAGCTTGTAGATCATATTCTGCAAGCTTTGGAATGATTCTGAATGTTGCCAGAAGATTTCTTGGTATTTTTTTTATTCGTAGGCGTAGTATAGTTTTTTTTGAACACTAGTACATAACTGATAAATACCGATTTTTTTGTTTGTTATGGATTAAAGACAGATAATTTCAAATTTCAGGATGAATTCGTTGATGCTGCAGAGGAGCAATCAAAGTGAGTGGAAGAGTATGACTTTTACCGTTTTTATATTTTTGATCGGTTCTTTATCTATTCGCAAAAACTATTGACCTACCCCTCTCCCCTATGAATCCCTCAGTACATATACTGAATCTTTATTCACATAATGACCTTGATTTTTATATAGTTTAGTACTAGCCATATTTTAAATACCATCTAGAGAAAATAACTTATAAACCTTCTACACTAACGTTTTAGAATATTAATATTTCTTTGTCTCAGACCGGATATGGATTTACTATTGGCATTTGAAGATTGTGAAGTTGCTATACGAAAATTTTTCAACAATGACTTAGTTGGAGCTATGAATATAATGTCACCTTGGTAAGCATATAACTAAATTAGTTTGCAGACTTGAACAAACTGCCTCACCTCTTATCATACTTACCTCTACGTTATGTGTTTGCTTATTATATTACCGTCTCAAGGTGCCGGACATCCCTATACCATAGCCTGGGTGCAGCTATATTTGAGTTTATCCCTGCAATGCTGACATTCGACCACGGACAAATTAATCGATCACTATCTGCGCTTAAAATCTGCATTAGTCTTTGTAATCAGAATAGACGAAATTACACTCTCGTGGAGAGCCTTGGAACCATCATTAAAAAGGTAACCCATTTTATACATCAAAGCGTTTAGATAAGTCAGCATTTGCAAACATGACCAAATTAATAATTTTAGTCTGTCTATAATTAGGTATACCTATACACCTACGTTTAGTGAAAGTAACCTAACAAATAATTCTGTTGTATTATCAAATGTATTTTGATTTGAATACCTATACATATACAATCTATACAGATAAAATCTACGGGTCCTAGAGAACTACCTTGTAGAAACTGTAATCTCAGATTTCTTAATGAAACTTACTTAAACCGGAAATAAAAATTGCCTTTATAATTTCACCAACCAAAACAGTTAGTGTTATAGATAAAAATTCTCTAAGCTGTAATTATTATTCTGTGGCCATTTCCTTCTCCTTTATTATGAAGTTATTTTGTTTGTTTGGACGAGCGAAGTTGGATAAGCACTGTGTTATGTCACGCTCGACCGTTTACATTCTCTCGTTTGACTCAGATAAACTCATAGCTTTAAATTTCGTTCGACAGAAGTGCTGTATTTGTCTGTATACAATAATAATATACATATACATATATAAGGCAACGGTTTAGATACTCTCTCTCTACTCTGGGATTCTGATAACAAGCATTCCCCAATTACCATGCAAACCCTGTGGGTATAATAGTAATATAGTATCATTTTGAGTTAACAGTAAAATTAAGGATAATACCTACCATAATTACCACGAAGAATATAATGTCGTTGTTCAAGAATAGTTTAATAAAGTACTTAAGATCTGTAAAATTCCTAATCGCACACTAATCTATGATGGAGATTGTGATTAGTGTTCAGAACAATGGAAAATATAGAATGACTTGACACACTTGTGGAGGCGTTATAAACGTGTAACATACGCGATTTATATGTATGGGTAACACGAATAATTACGGTTTGTTATTATGAATACCTACCGTTTACCACTGTGCAAGGTGCATAGCAACAGTCGAATTGTGGATGTTTACACCTCTGCCTACCCCCTCGGGGATATTGGCGTCGTGATACTCCGCAATGTATATATGTAGGTGCGTGATGTTTGCGAGCTAAAGTCCATAATTATGTTTCTTTGCTTTGATCATTCGAAGTTTTCTCGTTGACCAGATATGTACAGAATAATGCTATAGATTCCCAAATAGGCACTCCTTAATTTTATTCCATCTCTGACTTCTCACGCCGGATTACGGCGCTGCTAAGCACTGTTGGTTTTTGTTTGAAATTTTTCTTTGTCTTATGTAAGGTTCTATTGAAGAATCCTAACATGTTACATAATTCCTAACATGGGCCTGGGGGCTTTCTTATTTATAATAACCTAAATGTCTCACATTTGAATGAAATTATTTATTACATTTCAGCCGAATTACAGCACTTATAGCGACATGGAAGCTCACGCGGAGTTATGTTATGCCGAAGCACTGCTCCTACAAGCCGCTATGACTATTATGGAAGGTGAAGATTTGACAGGTCTCATAAAGGGCACTCTAAAAGTAAAATCCTGCTACACCAGTTACAAGTAAATATTATTTTGACAAAGAATATTATTATCACTATTAAATCATGGATAACATGTAATAAACATGATTGAAAATACCAAATTACATAAATTATTGTATTTTTGATATTAATTACACTTGCAAACATTGTTTTAGAACATTTAATTCATAGTACCCCTAAACAACAATCACTGTTTAGGTAATAGGGATATTTTTATATTCACACATACATACATATAATTACGACTCTTATCCCCTAAGGGTTAGTCAGAGACTTGGCAAAAGCCAGTCGCCGCTGTAAGCTATCAGATGGTAGTGCAGTTCTAAGTCCATTAGTCGCCTTTTACGACAGCCACGTGAAGAGATGGGTTGGTGGTATTATTTTAATAAGCCGCTACCACACGGCTCTTTATATAATTTTAATTCATAGCACACCTAAGCAACAGTAAATGTTTAGGTAATAGAGATATTTTCATATTCATCTAATTTTACAGATATTATAGACTAATAAAATGTTCAAATGAATGAAACACAGCAGTGTTATTTTTCAGAGACTGTGCAAAAATATTGGAGAAAAAGAGGTGGGATTCTGAAGAGTCCAAAATACATTTCCAAAGTGGAGTGCGCCTCGGCACCGCAACCTTTAATTTGATGATCTCGCTGCTGCCTCCGAAGATAATAAGTCTTTTAGAATTTGTTGGCTTCTCGGGGAACAAGGTTAGTTTATTATTCATTTTGCTAGCCTACACGAAAGATACGATTTCTTGCCTTGGACTTATAGTTCAAGAAAATTTTTAGTGCGTTGACCACAATCGCGGCGTGTAGACTCAGATTATGGCAGGTCACTCTTGTCTTAGTCTCAAACATTCCCAAATTATTCCGAGTGAAAAACAGGTGAAAGATTTTTTTTTGTCATTAAATAAGTACTATTATTATTTTAATCTTTAGTCGAAGCCATGTTCATAATAACAGACTTCGCTTTCTTTCATAGCTTAGTTCTTCTCGATTCTAACCATCCGATTTGTCACCACTCTGCAATGCCCCGTAAATATCCACCGTGTTCCTGACTTTATTATTTTAAAGGGTCATAAAAATAAGCTTAACCTAATATCTATCAGAATACATCTCCTGGGAATTGATCTTTCATCCTTTTCCTAAATTTTATACATTTCCGGTAACATATATGTACATTGCTGCCCAATTAATAATTCTGCTAACCAAATTATTTTGCTGCCCAAATAATTAAATTACCAAATAATTAAATGGCTGCCCAATTAATTACTTTCCATAAGGTTTTTGGGTTTTAATGTAAAATAATATAAAGGTTTCAAACATGTTCAATTATTGGGTCCTTACCTATGAAATTGGTGTTTTTGCTCTCTTGGTATTTTGTCTGTAACTATTAAGATTCAGAGTATTCCTAAAAAATAATTACCTCGTCTAAAAATAGACTATATTTTTGAGCTCTTTTGATTTGTTTTGATAATTTGTTGTAAGTTTAATTGTGTTAAAATTGGACACGGAGACAACTCTTTTTAAGTGCCTCCCGAATACATCATTTTATTTGCATTCACTTAAAAACGATAAATAATTTTTATGAAGTGTGATATTACACATATTACTAAAGCTTGTCTAATGTTAGATGCCAAATATTATTTATCTTTGGATTTGTCGTTGTGAAGAAAACTGAAAAAAAATTTGTATGGAAAATGCAGAATTCCCCAAAATCTCCATACAAAACACCAATTTCATAGGTAAGGACCTAATATTTATATGAAAGATCATACCATAGGGAACCAACAGAACTATATCTAATTTTGTTACAGGCTCTCGGCCTGAGGGAGTTAGAGGCGGGAGCGAACGCGCCTGGCATTCGTTCTGTATTGTGCGACCTCACTCTCCTCGGATACCACTTGGTTATCTGTCACTTCATTGGCTCCGTCCCCGACCTTACTATCAGCGAGCAGATTCTCACCAACAAACTCAAGGTATTTTTCAAATAGATGTCATAAAAATGTATTCAAAGTAAATTCTCAAGACTGACAAAACATTTGATTTTTGTAGTCACATGTGTTATTTTTACATACATGCATACATATAATCACGACTATTATCCCCTAATCGTTAGTCAGAGACTAGGCAAATGCACCGCAAAAGCAGGCATAGGTAAAAATAATACAAGTCTATGTTGATACCAATCCGCATCTTCCTCAGTCTGTTCTCAACTTAGTGCCCCTAATTAGTTGACCATGACTGTATATGTGTTCTCAAATTAATATTTGATGTGTAAGGATCCAAAAGATATGAATTGCAGCCATTAATATTCACAGATATTCCCGAATAGTGTCTGGTTCCTAGTGTTCAAGGGTAGACTTGAACTCCTCCGAGGGCAGTTCACGCCGGCCATCGCCACGTACAACCGCGTTATCGTTAGCCAGGAGACGTGGAAACAGTTCCGGCACGTCTGCTATTGGGAAATCATGTGGGTCAACGGGTAAGCACCTAAGTTATTAACGGAAAATATTGCATTATTATTATGTGAGTCATACCCATTATAAGGACTGTCATAAAAACGCTCACTCACCAGTCAACACACACAAGAGAGCATAATTATACATTTTCACAATTACGGTAATTTCACATGTCTTTTATTTTATAAGAATGTATGGGTGTGTAAAAAATACTTTTAGCATTAATATTCACTACAAGCAATACAGTTTATTATGAATAATAGCACTTGCCCTATACTGTAGACTCGGTGCTTGGTAACACGAACACGTGCAACATGAGTCTGATACGGGATCTCGAAAAACAAATAGTCAGATCCCATTTAACTGAATGAACGAAACACCGAATCACATCTAACCGAATGAAAGCTTGGCATCAATTCCTGCTAAGGAGTGTCAGGATAAGAATCCATTTGATATAATTTTGAGTCTTCATTTCGCGCGCGTATATAACATATCTGCCTCTTTTGCTATAATGGTTACAGACTCGCGAGATGCCTCTTAGAACCGCTTAGCAGGAGACTGCAGGAGTGCTTGTCATCCACACTTTCAATTTATTCGCCCTTTACGTCTTCCCTCGTGTCCAAAACCAATACAAAGCGAAATGAGGGACACGAGCGCACCGTCCTCGCTCGTGGAGAATGCATACATACATACATATAAACACGGCTATTATCCCCTAAGGGTTAGTCAGAGACTAGGCAAAAGCACCGCAATAGTCCACGCTTCACCAGCAGTGACTGCACTCAGCGTGACAGGTGGTGAGCCCGTCGCTGCGATAAGCTAACGGATGGGCAAGCAGATCTAAGCCCATTAGTCGTCTTTTACGACACCCAATGTAAGAGACGGGTTGGTAGTATTCTTTTAATGAGCCGCTTCCGCTACTCGTGAAGAGTGGAGTGAGTGATGGTCAATAAAGAGATCCCAGACGTCCTACGTGATTTTAGCGAAGCTAAAATTGAGTGACAGGATAGATAATGATGTGATAAGAAGGAAGTGTGGTTTGAAAGAGGATGTAGTGACAAGAATAAAGAAAGGTATGCTAAGATGGTTTGGACATGTGGAAAAGATGGATGAAAATAGATTGACTAAAGGGATATATGAATCGGGTGTGAGTGGAGATACGGGACGATGCAGACCTAGGCGAACGTTTCTCGACCAAAGTAAAGACGTTCGAGAGAAGGGCCAGGTCAAAAGTACCTGAAATCGCCGAGATTGCATGAGGACTGTAATGAGAGTTGATGAAGCGAAAGAAATATGCAAGGATCGTAGCAAGTGGAAGGATGTAATCTCTGGGAAAAGGGCGTGATTTATGTATGTATGTAAAATTGGTGTCAGGTTGATGATGGAGTGGCGCGACGCGGCCATGTTCGCCGGCAAGCTGATCGAGGAGAGCTCGTGGTCGCGCACCGTGTACTCGTACACCAAGGCCGCTATGCTGCTCCAGCTGGGCGACCGCATCACCCCCGCCGAGAAAGCGCACTGCAATGAACTCTTCAGGTAAAAACGCTGACACTTATTGAGTAGTTAGCAGACAACAAAATTTCAAGTGACAGTTTCGCACTAAATTTGAGAATTATGCCCATACATACAACCACGCCTGCAATCCCCGTAGGGGTAGGCAGAGTCCAAGGAACACTGTGTTCCTTAAGACCACATTTAGCCATACAAAAATTGGGTTTGATCAGATGAAAAATCGTGAAAGAGTAGTAACAAGTGGCTAGCTTATCGCCTACACAATCACAGACCCAGTACCAAATACGGCCTTAGTCGCCTTTTACGACTTTGGCAAGAAAGGCAGTTGGTACATTCTTTTTGTGTCCCGCACCAACACGGGACGGGACACAAAAATAATTATGCCCACCTTAGCAAAAATATAAAAATACTATTATACCTGTCATCTTGTACAAAATTTTAACTTGCTACTATATCAAATGTTTACATGCATAAGTCACTTAAACTGCTCACCTTAAGGGCGCGACTTTGAAACTGACCTACCTACGGACCGTACACCTCCGATCGCGAACTCCAACTGCGCTACCGTTGCGGCGTAACGAGACAACCAGCCATAATTATATTTACTGCTCAACTAAATATTGGGTCCTTACCTATGAAATTGGTGTTTTTATTCTGTCTAAGCAATTTGTCCGTAACTTTTAAATTTCAGAGCATTCTTATAAAATAATTGCCTCTTCTAAAAATAGACCATATATTTGAGCACGTATTATTTAATTTGATAATTTTTTGTAAGTTTAATGGTGTTAAAATTAGACACAAAGACAATTATTTTTAACTGCCTCCCGAATACATCATTTGATTTGCATTAACATTAAAACGATGAATAATTTTTATCAAGCGTATTTTGTGTATATGTGTATATTGCTAAAGCTTGTCTTATGATTCATGCCAAATATTATTATCTCTGGATTTGTCGTTGTGAAGAAAAGTGATAAAATGTTAGTTTGTAAAATGGAGACATCCCCAAAATCTCCATACAAAACACCAATTTCATAGGTAAGGACCTAATATTTAACGACACTCCCAACGCATAGTGCTTATAACTTTTTTTCACGGACATACATTATTTATTTAGGAAAAGAAACAGTCATATAAAGTTATATTTACGAATTCTTAAAACTAAAAGACATACAGTTCCATAAAAAAACATAAATCAATATTAGGAAATTTACAATAATGCTGCGGAGGACGGTAATGCTCCATCGTGTCAAAGTTTTTGAAGCGTCCGGTCCATTTTTCTATGGAACGCTTATTCAAATGCACTATGGTTTTATAAAATTATTCAAAAATAATGAATTCAATGATCTTCAGTTGTTTTTTTGAATAAGTATAAAAAATACTTTGTCATCAATGTAGCTGAAAAGAAAACTATTTCAGTTCTCTTTACGTTCCTAATATGGAAAAACTCATTAAAAAGCATTATCTGAATGAAATAAGTAAAATTCAACTAACAGTTTTATTGACTTTTTACGTGCAACCATAGACTAATCTAATGTTTAATTAGTCTGTGGTTTATTTTAGTACGTCGTATCGACAAATAAACAGTGTCACAGCCAAATAAATTTATAAAACTTAGGTAAATGACATTGATAACAGTTAAACTAATAATTTATCATCTTTTTATATCGTCATAAAACAACAGAAGTACAAAAAAGGCCCATTTTGCATGATTTCCTTTTGAAATGAGATAATAAATATTAACAGTCACAGATAACTTCTATGCAGATTCGTTACTAAGTCAAAGAATCTGCGCTGATTCATACAGTGAGCTCTTGCTCTTTGATATTTGTTTATTCATTTATTGCACAAACATAGGGTAGGTAATTATTGTGGTGTTAGGTGGACCCCGCATTGAGGCATGACGGTGCTTCATGCGTTAATACAAGTACATATATACATACATACATACAATCACGACTATTGTCCCCTAAGGGACAGTCAGAGACTAGGCAAAAGCACCGCAAAAGCAGTCCATTGCAATCGTCCGCGCTTCACCAAGCAGTGACTGCACTCAGCGTGACAGGTGGTGAGCCCGTCGCCGCTATAAATCATAGGATGGTTGTGCATTTCTAAGTTCTTTAGTCGCCTTTTACGACACCCAAGGGAAGAGATGGGTTAGTAGTATTCTTTTGATGAGCCGCTACCACGGCTCGGCTACGCTACGTGCGTTGATGCGTGTTGTAAATTAGTATTTTTAAAACACACACAAACACACAGTATAACATACTGACAAGGAACCTGCGCGCGTAGATGCGTTTCACGCGCCTTTTTGCGGAAAACAACGCACTGAGGTGCGCTGACTCGTGCGTGATTTCAGAACCGTTTGTATGGCATGCGTCAAAGCCGTCGAAACGTATCTACGCGCGTAAATGCGTTTCGGCGATGCGATCGCCGCACAAGCAAGTACGCACGTAGAGGCGTTTCCAGACGTAACTAACGCGTAACGTAACGCTTCGTCGTACGGCTCAGTCTGGGAACCGCCTTACAATTCAATTAGCACAGCACACGCATAAATATTTATGGCACATTTTATCAGGATTATTGTATTTATTAAAATATAATGTTTAAAAAGTTTATTTACTATACTACAATATCGTAGGTAAAATTAATTATTATAAATATCTTTCTATAGAACAAAATACACTGTAGGCTACTCCTCAGATCTGATCACAGTACTGACATAAAGAACTAAATAAAGGTAAAAACATCTGCAATAGATAGCTACCTATATGAAACAAAAATTGTTTGAGAAACCATATTCAGAGTATCGAGAAATTGTTGCATAGTTTTGCAAACATCAAAATTGTTAACATGTATTATTTCTTGTCATAACAAACAAATAAAAAAATACGAATAAAATGAGTTTAAACACGTATTAACATAAATAAATACACATTTATATTTTAGTATCTCATGTTTTTAGGAGGTCTTAAATAATTTATGAATTATTGTACAGGAACGCGTCGTTCTACAAGCAACGCATTGCGGGCAAGTCGCTGCCACTGGAGAAGTTTATGATCCGGCGCAGCGCCCGATACTTGGCGCAGGGCGGGTTCCTGGTCCTCCCGGCCATAGAATTGCTGTGCCTATGGAACATGTTCCACATTCTCGCCAAAAACGAGCGCACAGCACAGAACATTCTAAAAGTGAGTTACTTTACACGAAAGAAAGGTTTCTCTAAATAGTGATTTTTTACAAACAGTATCATGCGTGTTGTATATCAAGTTATATGGCTCTCGTGGTTGGTAAATAATATAAATAATAATAATTAAATAATCATTTAATCACAGGTATTTATTTTTTTACATACGACAGGTAAGCTCTTGACCTTCATCTCACCTGATGGTAAGCGACGATAAGGCCGAAGGTGGAAGCAAGCTTCACCTGTAATCCACAACAACTGAGGAACTGGCTATCTTACCTCTGATTGCCGGAACACAACAATGCTTAAAACATTTGCAATGTAGCGACCGGGACCAATGGTCTAACGCGCCGTCCAAAGCTTAAGATCACAAATTTTTAATCACCCATCCAATGCCTGTGTGAAGGTGAAGGTAGCTTTGTTTTCGATATCGAATGGCAAAGCGTACTAACCACGGAGGTACGAACCGAGCTCCTGAATGTATGCAGTCATGTTCTTAGCGAGTTAGTTTTAAAAATTACGAGTAATTAATAGTTTAGGTTTAAAGATCTTCACTTAAGACAAATATAGTATATATATATAATAGGTTGGGGAAAAAGTTTCTTCGCATTTTTTAAGAAAATTCAAAACATTTTTTAATATAGTTTATTTACATTTAACTAAAGTATGTAGGTACCATTTTGTTCGATAACTTTTTGCCATCTTGTAGGTAGGGACATGATCCCATTGCTATAGAAATTTTGGGACTTCTGGTCAAAATACCGCGACAAGTGGTTTTGGCAGTCCTCTCGTGATGTGAACCTGACACTGCCTAAAGAATTCTGAAGAGACCGAAACAGGTGGAAATCTGAAGGTGCAAGGTCAGGACTATACGGCGGATGCATTAACACCTCCCAGCCAAACTCTCTTAATTTTTGCTGAGTGGCTAAAGATGTGTGAGGTCTAGCGTTATCATGATGAAATGAAATGAAATGAAATTCTTTATTTAATCATTTAGGTAACAACAAGTAGTTACACTTATGACGCGTCAAAAACAATTAAACTTAACAAACAAAATAGTTCTACTTGTTTACCTCTACATTTTTTTTCTTCCTGTTCACTACCGGGAGGCCTTGTGAAGAGAAGATACAGGCAAGAAACTCTGCAAGGGGTCCATCCTCCCTTTACATAAAATAAAATTGTCTTACGTGCTACAATATACAAATTACAGGCAAGTCTGAGTGGAATGAATAAGAGTGTTGAGGAGTGAACTGAGTTTATCTCAATTAAAGAACAACAAATAATAACAGCGATATTTACTTTTCATTACTACACTGACACACACTTATGACTTACAATAATAACAAGCAACAAGACAAAGCTATCAAAATACAAAATAGTGTCAAAAGGTAAAGTAGTATCAAAAAGGTTAAAAACAAGTATAAAAGAAGGTCTGTCGCCAACATGGCGCGCCCCGGTGCAAAGCACCAATCTTTGGGAGGCGACAGCATTCCGAGCAAACGGCAGTGAAAGGGTTCTATGTGCCCTGGTCGGTTATTAAGGGCACCACTTTACGCAGGGGCCTCTTTAGCAGCCCCTTGGCCGTTGTCACCTCAGCCACCCGAGCTACTCCGTCCGGTCCGAAGAATATCTTGCTTATTCGACCTCTAGGCCAGGTTCCACGGGGTAGGTTTTGGTCTGCTATGAGTACAGGGTCCCCGACTTTGAGTGATGTTCTGGTGGATCCGATCTTCCGGGGAACCAGTGTTGGCAGATACTCGCGCAGCCATCTGGCCCAAAATGTCTCAGCTAGTCGCAGCACCTTCTTGTAATTTAAACGGCGGTACATGTCTGCGTCGGTGCAGGGGCGTACTGCTTCGTTAGACGGAGTACCCAAGAGAAAATGCATCGTAGTGATGGCCTGCAGCGTCTCAGGATCAACTGGTACATGCGTGAGAGGTCGCGAATTCACCACGGCTTCCGCTTCCAAGAGCAAGGTGGTTAAAAGCTCTTCCCTTGGGGCTTGCTGCTTCAGGGTGACGGAAAGAGCGGTTTTGATCGACCGAACTAGACGCTCCCACTATCCGCCCATTGAAGGCGCCGCAGGGCAGATAAATTCCCATTCAATTTTCTCGGTCGCCGCAAAGTCGAAAACCTCGTTAAGCTGATTGGCTGCGACGAAGGACGTCCCGTTATCCGACAAGATCCTAACTGGGCAACCTCTTCGGGCGATGAATCGCCTGAGGGCCATGATGGCTGCATCTGCCGAAAGACTCCCGACCACTTCCAGGTGTACGGCTCGGGTGGTAAGGCAGGTAAATAGGGCAACCCATCTTTTTTCCCGTCTGCGCCCAATGAAAACCTCCACGGGACCAAAATAATCGAGACCGACAAACGAGAAAGGTCGTCGGTGATGGGATAACCTATCAATGGGTAGGTCACCGAATTGTGGCGCAGGCGGGGAAGAAGCTTTTTAACCCTACAAAAAAAACACAATGTTTAGCGACAGACCTGAAACTTGGGCGTAACGCCACTACATAATACCTTCCACGCAGGAAGTTAACCGCGGTCTAGTGGTTTCAAGGCCGGACCTACGATGGTGGTGGTCTAGCAGTAACCTAACAATTGGATTACGACCGTCTAGAACGATAGGGTTCGCGTCCTGCGTGGAGGCGTCTAATACAGCGTTAATTCTGCCGTTTAAACGAATTAGGCCGTCTTCTCCTAACATCAAGGTCAAGTTTCCCTTGATTGGTTGAGGGAAGACTAGCATTAAGCCTTAAATACTCTATAAAAATTGGGTTTGGTCAGATTACAAATCGTGAAAGGGTAGGGTACAAGTGGCTAGCTCATCGCCTACACAATCACAGACCCAACACCCAATACGCCATTAGTCGCCTTTTACGACATGCTAGGCAAGAAAGCAGTTGGTACATTCTTTTTGTGTCCCGGACCAACACGGGACCGACGACCGACGGTGCCTTTGCCAGATCTGTAAGAATGCTTACCTCGCTTAAGACATCTGTGGCAAACCTTACATTTCTTAACCCAGAGCCATCTTTCGTCCATTGACGGAGTTAGAAAAGAGTCGCACTTGACGACCCTGTGACCAGTCTTTTGACAGTACTGGCAAATTCCGCTAGATGGAGATGATTTGCTACTGGGAGAGGCTGCGACAGACGGCGTTACCTGTGCCTTTCGAATCGGCGGGCCGGAGGACATGGCGTAACAAACGTCATTGCCGACCTCGGCGTGGCCATCGACGCCAGAAGTGACACGAGTGTGAGCCTTGTCTATGACATGCACGCGTGCCCTATCCACGGCTTTAAAACGCGAGTCAGTCTTGTTTATGGGCTTAAAGCGTGTGTCATCGACAATGCCGAACCTCAAATGGACCTGAGACTGGTGCGTGAGAAAGGATGACAGTAACACTAATTTAAAGCTGGTAGGCGCAATGGCAGCATGTGTGAAGGCATAGTCAACCCATTTCTCTCGCAACAGAGGGGTCATTTTGAGGAGCACACTGTGCAACAACTCTGGGGAAGCGAGGAACTCCACAGAACCCACCATTCTTATGGTGTGGACGACGCAGTTGCGCACCTAACAGGCTAACTGGTGGAGTTCCTTGCCCCCATCCAATGCCGAGAGTTTGGGCATGCCCTTTACTTGCGATACCATGTGAAGTATCAAAAGCTCCGGTTGCCCAAATTGCTCCTGAAGGGCTGCCAAGATTTCCTTTAGTTTGTGTGACCCATTTATCTACTATTGAACTTTTATAAAATTGTGAATGTGTACTGAGGGCAGCTAATTCAGCCTCTAGTTCTAAATTAGCGACGAGGCGCTCGCGCTCTACGGCCACACGCTCGCGTTCTGCGGCCACACGCTCGCGTTCTGCGGCCATGTCCGCCATGCGACGCGCGTGTATTGCCTTAATGGCGAGTCGCTGCGCCTTTATAGAAGCAGACGAGCGATGAGAACCTCGCTGTGAACCACTGCTGATGCTTTGTGGTAGTGATATTAGACTATTGACGTCGGTAGGTACCTCTGAAGGAGGGACAGGTTCGCTCGACATGTTTTGTGCTGCTGCCATACTTCGAGTAAGTACCATCAAAAAAAGGAATGAAACTAAAAGGGAACGAGCTTGGAGTTCAATAAATGAGAGAAAATATTTATAAGAAAAAAAGGAAAATTATTTAATCTGGTTGTTTTTTACTTACCGGGAGAAGGACCAATGTTGAGGAGTGAACTGAGTTTATCTCAATTAAAGAACAACAAATAATAACAGCGATATTTACTTTTCATTACTACACTGACACACACTTATGACTTACAATAATAACAAGCAACAAGACAAAGCTATCAAAATACAAAATAGTGTCAAAAGGTAAAGTAGTATCAAAAAGGTTAAAAACAAGTATAAAAGAAGGTCTGTCGCCAACAAAGAGGATGTCTATAAGGTATCAGGATTCACGACAAAATTACTCATCAATTCAGAAAATTAGAAAATAGATTCATGCAGCTTATGACATCCTCCATCACAACATTAAATAAAAGTTTTAATTCATAAAAATTAATATAATATAACAATATAATAATTCATTTCCAGACCTGGTTATCATCAAAATAATCTTGGACATTATAATAGCCTTTTTTTATTAAGGTTTGTTTTACAAATAGTTTAAATTTATGTAAAGGCAATTCTATTATGAAAAACCACACCCCTTCTGTTGATTAATTCCGGCCGCTTTCTCTCAACTTCTTGCTTTAATCTCATCAGTTGTTCGCAGTAGAGTTCAGAATCGATGGTCCTGCCTGGTGGTAACAGCTCATAATGAATAATGCCCTTCCAATCCCACCACACACACAGCATCACCTTGTTGCGAGTTAACCCGGGTTTCGCCACAGTCTGTGAAGCCTGACCGGCCTTTGACCACGACCTTTTTCGCACGTTCTTGTCATACGTGATCCACTTTTCATCACCAGTTATCAGCTTCTTCAAAAATTGTTCGGTTTCATTACGTCGTAATAAAGAATCACAAATAAGTACACGGTTCATTAGGTTTCTTTCAGTGAGCTCGTGAGGTACCCAAATGTCGACCTTTTTTGTGAACCCAGTTTTTTTCAAATGCGCCAAAACTGTTTTGTGGTCAATTCCCAGTTCTTCAGCTACGTCGTAACTACTGACATGCCTTTCTTGCTCCACTTTTTCAAAAATGGCATCCATTTTATCTGTAATAGGGCGACCAGAGCGACTTGCATCTTTGACATCAAAATTTCCGGATTGAAAACGCTTAAACCAAATTTATGCTACTCTCACAGACACTGCACTAGGTCCATAAACATCGCAAATTTTTTTCGCGGCTTGCGTTGCATTTTTACCTTTTTTGTAGTAAAATTTTAAAATGTATCGAATTTCTTCATTAGATTCACTCATCTTGGCGGTACGAAAAACAAATGAAAATCACACATTTTCCTAATTTGAATTTGGAATTATGTTCTTTAAAATTTTAACTTTCAATGATACCAAAACCAGCCAGATACAAATAGTATAGCGAAAGAGATTTTATTACAAGTTTATACATACTATAATGCGAAAAGACTTTTTCCCCAACCTAATAATATATACTGACGATAATATTTCTACACCGAATGTGATGATTATTTCTTAATCCATAATGTAGTCGTAGTTGTGGTTATCTACACTCATGACATTAATTATGAACTCAGACTCGAACTCATAATGACATACTTTTAAACAAAGATGATAAAAACGAAAATTTTAAAATGGAATCTGACCATTATGCAACACGTTGGACTCATTATGCAACACTTATTTTTCTTAAAAACGTACAAAACTAATTAATTAAATTTATTTTATTTCTTTAAATAATGAGTGTAGATAAAGTAGTGTATGTAACTGCACATTACGGTTGCTGAGGATTCCGCTTCCGCTTCCTCATAATGCGGAAGTTCCGCAATATTTTGAGTTTCCCTACCGCATCCTCATAAATATAAATATAAAATTCCTCTTCCGCTATCGCTTCCTCAAAATTTAAGAGGAATTTATGAGAAATTTCACTGCGCATGCACCGAGGCCGATCCGAGCGGTCAGCGAGCGAGCCATCCCCTCCCGCCACTTCCTTGCTTGTTATAACTTGACATAGCTTTGTTTTGTTTACGCGCGTACGCATCGCAAAAGTTATTATAATATCTTTTATTTTCGTAATACTTTGGTTTTATCGAAATGAGACCGAAGTGTAGTGCTAAATGGGCGTACTTTAATGAAGTAGCTGTGTGAGACTGTGCGTTGTAAATTATAATCAAGCATATTCAAGTAAAGGGCGCGGGACTTCTGGGCTACGAAGTCATCTCTAGTCTCGTCATAAAAAGGAATTTACGGAGTATCAAAAATGCGATGCGGAATTGAAACATTTTTCCCTTTTCTTTAGCTTCATCAACTCTCATTACAGTACAAGTCATGCATGCTCGGCGATTTTGGGTACTTTTACCTAGCCTTTCTTCAGGAAACTTATATAAACAATTATCATCATCCGCTTCCTCATCCGCATCCTTCTTAAAAAATATCCTCATCCGCATTCTCTAAATTTGTGCTTGACACTTCCTCTTCCTCATAATCACTTCCTCAACAACCCTACTGCACATAACTCGGTATTAAAACACTCGCGTGATACTATTAAAAAACTCGCCAAGGCTCGTTTTTAAAAACCACGCTCGTGTTTTAATAACCTATATTATGTGACAGTTACATAAACTACTATTAATTCATAAGGTGCGATGAGGATATAACGTAGCGTGTGTGTCAGTTGATCGAGGGCAGCCGGGAGGCGGTGGAGGCGCGCACGGCGACGGCGGCCGGCTTCGAGGCCGACAACCGCGCGCTGCTGCGCTACCTGCACGGCTGCTGCCTCGCCGCCATGGGGCTGCCGCACCTCGCGCTGCAGGCGCTCGACTCCGTGCTGCAGTCAGTCACCCTCCTCACCATTACCCTAGCCTGGATGCGCTGCTGCGCTACCTGCACGGCTGCTGCCTCGCCGCCATGGGGCTGCCGCACCTCGCGCTGCAGGCGCTCGACTCCGTGCTGCAGTCAGTCACCCTCCTCACCATTACCCTAGCCTGGATGCGCTGCTGCGCTACCTGCACGGCTGCTGCCTCGCCGCCATGGGGCTGCCGCACCTCGCGCTGCAGGCGCTCGACTCCGTGCTGCAGTCAGTCACCCTCCTCACCATTACCCTAGCCTGGATGCGCTGCTGCGCTACCTGCACGGCTGCTGCCTCGCCGCCATGGGGCTGCCGCACCTCGCGCTGCAGGCGCTCGACTCCGTGCTGCAGTCAGTCACCCTCCTCACCATTACCCTAGCCTGGATGCGCTGCTGCGCTACCTGCACGGCTGCTGCCTCGCCGCCATGGGGCTGCCGCACCTCGCGCTGCAGGCGCTCGACTCCGTGCTGCAGTCAGTCACCCTCCTCACCATTACCCTAGCCTGGATGCGCTGCTGCGCTACCTGCACGGCTGCTGCCTCGCCGCCATGGGGCTGCCGCACCTCGCGCTGCAGGCGCTCGACTCCGTGCTGCAGTCAGTCACCCTCCTCACCATTACCCTAGCCTGGATGCGCTGCTGCGCTACCTGCACGGCTGCTGCCTCGCCGCCATGGGGCTGCCGCACCTCGCGCTGCAGGCGCTCGACTCCGTGCTGCAGTCAGTCACCCTCCTCACCATTACCCTAGCCTGGATGCGCTGCTGCGCTACCTGCACGGCTGCTGCCTCGCCGCCATGGGGCTGCCGCACCTCGCGCTGCAGGCGCTCGACTCCGTGCTGCAGTCAGTCACCCTCCTCACCATTACCCTAGCCTGGATGCGCTGCTGCGCTACCTGCACGGCTGCTGCCTCGCCGCCATGGGGCTGCCGCACCTCGCGCTGCAGGCGCTCGACTCCGTGCTGCAGTCAGTCACCCTCCTCACCATTACCCTAGCCTGGATGCGCTGCTGCGCTACCTGCACGGCTGCTGCCTCGCCGCCATGGGGCTGCCGCACCTCGCGCTGCAGGCGCTCGACTCCGTGCTGCAGTCAGTCACCCTCCTCACCATTACCCTAGCCTGGATGCGCTGCTGCGCTACCTGCACGGCTGCTGCCTCGCCGCCATGGGGCTGCCGCACCTCGCGCTGCAGGCGCTCGACTCCGTGCTGCAGTCAGTCACCCTCCTCACCATTACCCTAGCCTGGATGCGCTGCTGCGCTACCTGCACGGCTGCTGCCTCGCCGCCATGGGGCTGCCGCACCTCGCGCTGCAGGCGCTCGACTCCGTGCTGCAGTCAGTCACCCTCCTCACCATTACCCTAGCCTGGATGCGCTGCTGCGCTACCTGCACGGCTGCTGCCTCGCCGCCATGGGGCTGCCGCACCTCGCGCTGCAGGCGCTCGACTCCGTGCTGCAGTCAGTCACCCTCCTCACCATTACCCTAGCCTGGATGCGCTGCTGCGCTACCTGCACGGCTGCTGCCTCGCCGCCATGGGGCTGCCGCACCTCGCGCTGCAGGCGCTCGACTCCGTGCTGCAGTCAGTCACCCTCCTCACCATTACCCTAGCCTGGATGCGCTGCTGCGCTACCTGCACGGCTGCTGCCTCGCCGCCATGCGCCAGACGGCTTAATCGTACAAGATCGATCCCCAGCACGCCACCACTGAGTTTATATTAGGTCCTTACCTAAGAAATTGGTGTTTTGTATGGAGATTTTGGGGAATTCTGCATTTTCCATACCAAATTTTTTTCAGTTTTCTTCACAACGACAAATCCAAAGATAATAATATTTGGCATCTATCATAGGACAAGCTTTAGTAATATTCATAAAAATTATTTATCGTTTTTAAGTGAATGCAAATAAAATGATGTATTCGGGAGGCACTTAAAAAGAGTTGTCTCCTTGTCCAATTTTAACACAATTAAACTTACAACAAATTATCAAAAAAAATCAAAAGAGCTTAAAAATATAGTCTATTTTTAGACGAGGTAATTATATTTATATTTACTCTGAATCTTAATAGTTACAGACAAAATACTAAGAGAGAAAAAAAAACACCAATTGCATAGGTACCCAATATAAAACAGATTAGTATGAATATCGCTTGCCCCACACTGTGCCCGGTGCATGGGGACATGCTCGCCCACTGTTACATTTGAATTATAACATATCAAGCAAGAGAACAGGGAGCGTTTGTCTAAGGATTCCATTGAACTCAGTGTAATTGAGAACATAAGATTTAAACATTTTACTGTATGCCATAATACAGTTTACAATACACATAATTATCGTTTTTAGATTATACGTAATTAAAGAGGTCAGTCCCATGTTATATACTAGCTTTTGCCCGCGACTTCGTTCGCGTGGAATAGTGAGGTGGCGTGATATTATATAGCCAAAAGCCTTCCTCGATAAATGGACTATCTAACACTGATTTTTTATTAAATCGGAGCAGTAGTTCCTGAGATTAGCTCGTTCAACCAAACAAACAAACTCTTTAGCTTTATAATATTAGTATTTATACAAACTTTCATCCCCTATTTTATCCCCTTAGGGGTTCAAAATCCTTTTTTAGGATATGTCTACGTCATAGTAGCTTTATGCATTCAAAGTCTCAGCCTGATCGGTTTAAAATTGACTAAGTTTCATACAAACTTTCATCCCCTATTTTATCCCCTTGGGGGTAGAATTAATCAAAATCCATTCTTAGCGGATGCCTACGTCATAACATCTACCTGTATGCCAAATTTCAGCCCGATCCGTCCAGTGGTTTGAGTTGTGCGTTGTTAGATCACTATGTTAGTCTAGTCATTTTGGGTTTTATATTTATATGTATATAGATTCACATGTTAAATTGCTCAAACAGGTTGAAAAATGACATCAAGGAAGACACTTTCCTGTTGCCGTACTCTGTCGCGGAGATGGCCATGTGTCACTACCAGCTCGGGAACAGGGACCGTGCGGTGCATCTGCTGCAAGATGCGAGGTAATCTTTTTACTAATACTTTATCTTATCGTTTATTTATACAGGATTAAATTGAATTGATCAACAATCTAGCAAAGCTATAAAAAACATAAACAACTGCACTAGAATATAAACTCTTTTTTGCACTTGAAAATACATGAAAAACTTATGTTACAATACACATTTTGCAAGGGCGGACTTATCTCTGATAGTGATCTCTTCCAGTCAACCCATGAATGTTACTGATACTGCTACTAGTTCTACGACTTTTGATTATGATTGTGTCATCAATCATTGGACAATCATTGGACTTAAATATCAATTTAATTTAACTTCTGAAACATAGACTTACATATGTCACGACAATTCAGTAAAAGCTTGAAAAATCTGTTTTAATTAATTTGTTAAGTTATGATAGAACTCGTAAAACAAATGTTGTTTTTTATGACGTTGGGTATCTAGCCGTGCGTGCTTGTTGATGCTGTATTTAAATAAATATTTATCTACACTCATGTTATAATGTTCGAATTATGAACTCAGACTCGAACTCATAATGACATACATTTTAACACAGATGATAAAAACGAAAATTAAAAAATGGAAACTGTAACACAATGACCATTATGCAACACTTAATTTTCTTAAAAACGCACAAAACTGGCAATTTTTTTCCAGACAGCCAAAAATAAATAAAATTAATTAAATTTTTTGTTTTATTTCTTTGAAAACCTAATGAGTGTAGATAAAGTAGTGTATGTAACTGCACATAACTCGGAATTAAAAAACGCTCGTATTTTAATAACCTATATTATGTGACAGTTACATGAACTACTATTATAAACAAATCGCACATTCACCCCTTGGCGGGTACCGCGAACACTGGTGTTCGCAAACAATAGATAAAAAACATTTAATTGATTTAAAAAAAACACTTTTCTGACTCCACCCATTTTAAAATTTGAAGAGATCCTTGGACTCTCCTGGATCACATCATCAGATCCTAACCTGATGAATCTGCATATTCTTTCTAATAAAAAAAATCCGAATCGGGTAAAAATGTGCGCAATAGCCAAACATTTTTTCCTAACGTGCAGAATTTATTTAGAATTATGTTTGAAAAAAAATTTTTTTTTTTTAGGAAAAAATATTCTGGTTATTCTCTGGAGTCCCGGCTACATTTCCGCATGCACTCAAAGATGCAAATTGTGAAAGGCAACCCCATTGAGAAAGTGGAGCCCAAGCCGGCTGAATAATGTACGCGTTGGAACGAAACTGTGACCTAAACTCCATTTTACTGTAGCATGGTGCAAGATTCGAATGAAAAGTATTTATTAATTTTTATTGTTAGAAATTCCTTTTTTCCAACTTATTACAAAAACATATTAAAACTTTTTGATTAATATCTTAACATTTATGATTCGGAATGAAATTCCAATTGTTCTTTGTTAAAGCGATTGATAATTAATATAAGAATTTTTTATTTTCTACAATCTCTGGAGCTTTATGAAATGTTGGAGAATATCTTATAGAAAGTATTTTATAGTTTAAAGTAAATTATATGACAATATTTATAAAATGTATTCCAAAGTTTTTTAATGGTAACTTATAATACTAGAAGATATTCTTGTCCAGTAGTGAGACTAAACATCTAATAGGTCTTACACACATGCGCACTGTGGCATGACAAGTCACGACTGGCCCGCGACAGTTTGGTAGCCATTAAAGAGGTATCTCTTACGCAATTGTGTATGCGATTTGTCAGTTAAAGAATTGCTTTTAAGACCGCTGTGTATCACTTTTAAAAATTACGATTACTGTCAAACTCCATAGCTACGTTATTCAAATGAAATTGGTGGTTATTTTATAATCACCATTAGGTTTGCTTAATCTCAGATATCCTTGTTTAGCATAGTTGCAAGGTGTTAAACAATATCGAATATATTATTCTCGATTTTGGTGTAAACTTGACAGGTACTTACTTTATGAGATGATGCATATCCCTTCTATAAGAACTCCAATCAATGAGGGTTTTCTCGACTTTTTCTGCTACCAGACGGTTCGTAAAAGTCGGGTCCAACAGCTGTCAGATAACACAGAGTCGCACGATTCTACTTCAATGGTCGTAATAAATGTATCGAAAATGACAATCCGTCAGATCCGCGTGAAGATCCGCGTATGTGTTTTAACAGCTCGTGGACCCGAAGTTAGTGCTGCCATCTGTCGTAGACATTGTTTAGAAAAAGCCTCATTCTTTGGGGTTATGAACGCTGTAAGTAAACCAAAAGAAATATGTAATTCTAAGATTATAAACTGTGTATAGTGGCTAAGTTAATTAAATAAAATACAAAATATCTGCATTTATGTCTCAATACCAGATCTGGTTTTAATTATATACCAAATTGGTCTACATATGTACTGCAATCGGTATTTATGTGCTAATAATATACTAATACATATTAAATATTATGTACTTAATATGTAAAATAAATTTAAAGTAATTATAATATTGAAATCTTTGGAGAATCAAAAGCTTTCTCTTTTTTCTAATTTATTTTAAAGAGAATGTTTTAACGAGTTGTTTCTAGGGCATTATATAAATTTGAAGGATACTGATTTGTTATAAAGTTATAAATATTAATACATTGTAATATTTTGTAACTTTTTGGAGTTTATTTGCGTTGTGTTGTTTTATTATTATATAGTGTACAAAATCAAGTAAATCCTTAATTTAATTTATTACCCTTTGTTGTGATATAAATTATTAGTACAATATATGGTTTAAGTAAGTAAAATGCCTAATATAAATTTTAATAAGATTTATTCAAATCACTTCAGATTGTTATTTTTAATTTTTATATTTTATTAGAAATTTGAAACTTTGTTCATTTTCTATTTAAGGCGAAGGGATAGGCAAATGTTCATAATGAGGTGTTTTTGGTACAGTAGTCTAGCAAAAATACAGCACATGGGATGATCAGATTATTTGATGTTATGACATATATCATAAACTTGTTCGTGACGGTCCAAAATACTAGTAATTATTTATAGCAACATATGGAGAACATTCAATTTATCATAATTTATTGAAATTTCTTTTACACTTTTTTCTTTTAACGACTTTTCTGTTTATTATCAAACTCAGTTTACATATCCGTTACATTAATACCTAGTCTCCGACGGTGAGTTTTTTTAGAAACGACCACAAATTTATTAATTGCAATGATTTTCCTAGTAGCGCCTACTAAAATATTATAGTTGCATAATTGTACATTTGCTGGCAAAATTTCGTAGGCGCTTTTGCAAAGAAATGACATCGTTGCTAAGCAACGGTTAATTATTAAACATTCTACATAATTATTATTTGTCTAGAGCAAAATATTGATAATACACTAGAGTAAGTACCACCCTCTTTAATTACCTTGCCTATCCTCGTCATAATGTAGATAATTGTACCTACAGATCTGTGTGCAACAACAATCGGGCTACCAAAAATTACTTCTCACTACTAAAATGCACAGAGTAGTGGCCGATACAGAGTCTACGCAGGGAAGATTGTATTGTTAATAGAAATTGGTTTCTCTAATGTTTTCTTTACACGTATGCTCTCTAATCACTGGCTGATAGTGAAATTGTCACATAATTTAGTGTTTATAACAAACGAAGAATTATGATACACTTTTACTACGTTTTTCTTAGCTTGCCTTCTTGTCTGTGGAGATCATATCTGGCGATCGATTTTCGACCACTTCCCGACATCCGATTGAGTTGAATTTTTACATACAGGCTTGCTCCCAGTGACAATACAATATTAAATAAAAATATATAAAAATAAAAAAAAGGGTTACATAAATACTGTATTAAACGTTTTACTAATGGCCTAAAAAGGGGAAAATAAATATTTTGGTTAAAAGAATTTTCGAAAATTTTACTTAATATGATAAATAATTATATCACTAGGCAAATCACTGATTCGCACCACGTTTAAATTTTCTAACAAAAATTTTATTTTATGAAATAATCGCTCCGAAAGTTAAAAAAAAGTCCCCCCCCCCCCCTTTAACTTTTGAACCATAAGTTCAAAAAATAAAAAATAGTTCTAAAAGGTAAAACTTTATAAGTACTTTCTATGAAAATTATTTTGAACTTTATAGGTTGAACAGTTTTTAATAAATTTTACAAAATAATTTTTGAACTACATTTGTGACTTACGATATATGCAAGCTTTTTTTATATCTCATTTTACATATTTTATGATAAAGAACATATCGTCTTTCAAATAAAAAAAGAATTATTAAAATTGGTTCACGCAATCAAAATTGTGACGGATGGAAAAATACGGAACCCTATATTGAGCGTGGCCCAACACGTTTGGTGGGATTTTATTATAAAATTGTTAACATTCTCCCATAAATGCACAGCAAGTTCATTTTTGCTTCTAGTATTTTATTTATGGCATTCATTGTTTATCTTAAATGTGTGGTTATGTTTATAAACATATAAAATATTTTCACAGATGTATTCGGCTACAGTTAATATATCAATTTCCCTGAATAACTCTCTGAGTGAGTCTCGTGGTTTAAGCTTGTAAATGGCTCATACAGCTTGTTTTTGTAAAATAAAAATATTCCCAATATCAGCTGCTGACTCCCATAGCAACAAGCCATACGACATCACACTATGAAAATAACTAAAGTAGACAAGTCTTGCCATTTCAACGTCAGATAATAGTCTGATTTTCTTTATTGCAAAGGCAGCAGAGCTATGAATTTTTTTTTTGCAATTAGATTTACATGAAATACTTGCACGTCAATATTTTTTTCCTACTAGCACTTCGACGTGAATGGCCTGTTGAGAAGAAGTGCCGCAAGAAACTCAACAGTTAGCCTTTTTTATACAGCCATAATATCAAAAGGAATTTAGAACATTTCAAATATTGAGACGCCACAGTTAATATATCAATTTCCTTAAATAATTCCTTGAGCGAGTCACGTGGTCTAAGATTGTAAATGGCACGAATGGCTCTCGTTTGCAGTACAAAGATAGTCTGAATGTCAGCAGCGGAGCCCCACAACAGTAGACTATACGACATTACGCTGTGAAAATAGCAAAATGAAACAAATTTCGCCGTTTCAACATCAGTGAGTCGCCATATTAGATCGATAAAGTCATCCGTTCTTTTCACTCTTAAGAGTTTTCTGTCAAATTTACCGAATTTTTCGACAATATTGTCAATCATAGTCGTCAAATTTGGCTTATCAAAAGTTTTATGCTCGTAACGAAGGTCAATATGTGTGGATTCCACTGTAGGCGTGAATATATCGTAATGCCTAGAAATAATAATCATTTACGTTAATTAGTTTAGCCACAGTGACTGTTATTCAATTTAATTAAAATTTCGTTACAAAATGCTCTTTATTTCCTTATTGGTATTAATCCTTATCAAAATAAATAACTTTATGTTCAAGACTGGTTCGATACCTTTATATTACTTTTGAATCATTTAATGACAGTCCGTTCGATAGTTCTCGCGATTTTAAAAATGTATACCTACGTCCCAACCGGCCTGCGTGTATATGATGACGTCATACGATGTTTCATGCTTGGAAGCGGAACTAAGACTTTTAGATAAGTCTAAAATCAAAAATACTGATTCGTTTTGAATGAAACAAAAACTAGTGTAGGCTTGTATTCATACAACCTATACTGTAAAAAAAATGAATCGTAACATTTTCCATTATTAAATGTATTTACTTGAGACGTCATATTATTTTACGATTTTTATCAGTAAATATTATGTTTCTATTGACAAAAAATAAAAAAAATCGGACAAAACTATATAATGTAATTTTTTCAGTTCTGATCCTAGTTGCACAAACAATTACAGTAATGATGATACAAAAAAAGAGACACTAAAATTCTTTAAAAAGAAAACACATTTCAGAGACAGATCAGCAAGATACAGTACCTAAAAGACAAAAAAGAATTGTACATGTTCTTCTGGTTCTGGCTGTATAATCAAATTTTTGTGCGGATAAGAGCACATCAGACTGCCACAAAATAATTTATCGATAGATAATGAACTCAATTCTTACACAAAACATTGAGTTGGAAATCAATTGAGAAAACTTGATTTAATTTTGGATCGTCTGACATGCTGGAAACTGGATACATGAACTGAGGCGATCTCATCACTATCAGGTTATTTCATTTACGAACTATCAATTGTACATTTTAATTTTTTTAGAAACCCTTAATTTTCTCTGTCGATGAAATTACTCTGTGATAAACACTAGCCGTCATAGCTATCAAAACATGGCGCTACGGTGCAATGTGCTTTGTGACGCACCTCAAGTTTTCAATAGATGTCGCTGTCGCTCAATTTCGATTACGCCAAACGCTGAAAGTCATTTGCCTTACCTTTCGCCTTAAGGAGTAGTCATTCCTGATATGGTCTGAATTTTTGTTCAGAATAATAACATTTTGTTCTTCGCCTAATTTTTTTTTTAACAGCTACCATTTTTTATATATTTTATATTTTTTACTGTTTCTTTTTTATATCTCAATTTATTTAATTAAATGTATATGTATAAAGTCCGAACCGTACATATAACAACAGTACACCCAATAAAATATGTCGTTGAAAATTAAATAACCATCGACAGTTTGTACAATCAACCGCACGTGTCGAACTAAACAAAATAGACAAAGTACCTTCGTAGAATTTCAGCCTTATATCTATGATAATATTTTATATTACATTGTAACAATATTCCAAATTACCTACATATTTTTGTTACATCGTCGGGGATAGTGCAAATCTGCGTAACTAACATTTGATAATTCCGCGTATCTGAAAAATTTAGCCAATTTGATTTTTAGCGGCCAATCCATGCAAAATAAGCAACATCCGTTTCTTTTTAACCTTTCCCTGTAAAACTTCATTTATTGCAGATACGCGGACTTTACGTTTGGTAGATTCGCGGATTTGCACTATCCCCGACGATATGCTACATCGTATTCATAACATTACTACCTACTTAAGGATCCGAAATCTATTCTCACTTATAACACGCCCTGTCTGTAATCTGTATAATATTGATAACATATTATCAGTTAGGTATTTGTTAATATAATTGATATACTTTAGTGTATCGATTTTCAATTAGTCAATTGACTGGTAGCAAATCAAGATCCTACGAATTTAATCAAACTAATAGAAATTTTTCAATAAATATTCTACGACATCTGATTTTATATATTTTCATTTTAATGCTTCCGTCATGTAAAGAGAGGCTCATTGAGCTCAGTAGGTGATCCCGTAGTCGATGGATGCGAAATATTTGAGTGGAAATAAATTGGCGGATTTCGTAAAACAGGTTTCGTATTGTCACATATTCTAGATTCTTATGTAAAAAATGATATGCATAATATTTGATAAAAATATCAAAAATGTGTTTATATCGACATCCGACGTAATATTTCTTATCACAGGACAAGCTTCAGGCCTTCATCTCATTTGATGGTTAGTGATAAGGCCGAAGGCGGAAGTTTACCTCTATATTCCTCGACAACTGAGGAACTGGATATAAAGTGAATATGTGCCGCCCAAGTCTCAAGGCGTCGCCATCTCGAAAGGTTCTAGGTTCGATCCCAGAACTTCAGTAGACTTGACGAATTAAAACTTCTCGCAGGCTTGATTTGGTTTGACAAATAAAAACCGCTTGACGAAACAGAACAATTTTAAGACTTGACGAATCTATACATATAATAAAACTGTAGAGGTCGAATGTCTGTACATAGAAGAAAAAATGCTTAAAACCAAATCAGGGAGATGTAAAAAGAGGGAAAATACAAAAAAATGTTTTTTTTTTTATAAATATTGTTTCTCTGTTAGTGCGGGCTAATCTCCGAAATGGCTGGACCGATTTCAATGAAATTTTGCATGGTGATACCTTATATCCGTGGTCAACGTCTTAGATACTTCTTATTCCGGAAATTTAAGGAGTTCCCGTGGGATAGTTTATAAACCATGGTAACCGCGGACGTAGTCGCTGGCAACAGCTAGTCTTACCCTAAATCTGATAATTTAGATTTGGGGTATCATTCGTAAAATTTAATTATGGTTTGTTTATTTATTTTGTTCTTAGACTCTTCTCCTCTTTTTGTATGACGGTAAGCATAAATATGAGGCTAAGAAATAAATTTTAAAAGAATGTTTTTGAACGCACGAAGTTTTTTTTTACATTAGACTTTTCTTATTGGGTGTTATTTAATAGCAGAATATTAGAATTTTCGGTTAAATAAAAAAATACAAATGGTCAGCTAAAATATCTAATTGTTCAGCAACTTATGGTCAGCAAATATTTCTAAATTGGTCAGCAAAAAAACTAATTGGGCAGCAACTCAATGTTACCTCTGCTGCGAAATTGTTTAACCTATCAGAATACATTACTCGTACTCACCTAGGAATTTATTCTTCATGGCAACATGGTTGCATGGTTGCATTTCCGACAGCATTTAAATTGCTGTCAAGATAATTATTTTGCAGCTCAAATTATTATTTTGCTGTCAAAATATTTGTTTGCTGTCCAAATGATTTTTCAGCTGACCTTTTTTTTGCTGACCAAATAATTAAATGGCAGCCCAATTAATTACTTCCCTCAATGATATCTGTTATTATTAGGAAAACAATTATGTCACAGATTGAGTTAAGTATGTAACGATGCGCTATATCAGTATTAGCGACTCTGCTCTGTTATTGCGCTCCTCTGTGGTCATTTTATTGAAGGAATAAACAACTAGTTTTAGGTACGTACTACGAAAATAAACTCAAGCGTTTATTTTGTGCACTGTTAGAAAAGGACGGCGCTATGGCGATGAAACGCACCGTCCCTTTCTACTACTGCTTGAGTTAGTTTTTTAAATATGAGCCAACGTAGTCTTAATACAAAGAGTAGAGGTCATTGGTAACTTAGCGTATTCTTACATCACAGCCGCCAACCTATAGGCGCATACTAAGCATACTTAAAGATCTATTTTTGTAATTATATTTATGTGAAATATTTTCGAATAAATGTTATATTATTGGTGTACGAGTTGTTTTATTCCCTCGCCGATTTCCCCCTAACCTAGATAAATTGTTTTCAATACATATTTCCTCGCAACCCAATTTGACATTTTATAGCGATAAGCTCTTAAATCGTATCAAAATTATCTGATCGTGTTAGCCTTTTTTTTTATTTTTTTTATGATTAAAACCATTTTAAATGTCGACATTTAAAATGGTGTTTATGACAATTAATATCTTACATGAAAAAATGTTTGTTTTATGTTTTCTTTGGAGATATTCACCAGCACTGGATCAGCACCGCCTCGTCTCCACGGCCGTAGCTAGGGGGGCCATTGTGGGGCAATGCCCTAACTTGAAATCACAATGCCCTACCTTAAAAATACCAAAAACTAAGTTAAATTATTACATATAATTAAACTATTTGTTCATAGTTAAAGATAAAAAGAATTGTAGCAATAGGTTCAAAAATTTTCCAAACATTACAGTTTGTGACATTCATTTCTAAAATAATTCTTTGTTCTGTGTAAAGATGGAATTTAAAGCGCCATCACATGAAGCGATGGGTCTATTTAATTATAATATCTATGATACAGAGGAGATTCCCCGTAGATTGCAATATGCGCTATATTTCACTGACCTAGAGGTCAGTTATGATATTTTTTTTTACTTCCGCCCTACCCATAACCAATGCTGCCCTGCTTCGAAGTTGACTCTAGCTACAACCCTGCTCGACTCGTACTGCGCGTTGTTAACCATGGACACTGCACGGAAAATCACATGAACGATTAGTCTACGCTTTGTGCGCAAATATAAGATTAAAAACAACGAACGATCTACTCGGAACCTGCACGCGGTAAGCGTGCGAGCAATGGCTGGTCACCGAGTGGACCACGCGTGTGGGACGGGGTTCAATGGAATAGCGTTCCATAGCATCATCAGTTTGATTTTATTTTTGTTTTTTTAAATCTTGAAGTCACCAAAAGAATGATAAGGGATATACGACCTACACAGTGAAGAAAATATATACCAGTGTCCATTTTTAAAACTGCCAATACTAAGAACACTATCTTGGTAAAATTTTGCAGAAAAAGCATTATATATTTTTTAAGGGTTGGGAAAATCATTATATGCTTATATTTTTCTTATTTGTTTTACTTTCTTTGTATCTATGTACCCCAGACACCGTTCCATAGTACAGTCAGGATCAGAAATAGGTCATTATTTTAGAATCGTGTCACTTTTCACATGTACAAAATTTTCCTAGACACATTGTAACATTGCATTTTTTTATTATTATTTAAATTGTAAAAAATTTATTCAAACTCTTTTAAATGGCTCAATTCTCTCATCTTGAAGCCATATACCTACCTACACGTAAAAAAGAAAAACAATAGACGATTGACCGGCCACGGCCAAGCACGGCCTACGAGATAAGAGAAAAATATCGAGTTGGTCATGCAATTTTGTCATGAAAATTTGGGAAACGTACGTGTCTTGTCACCCATAAAACGTCTATTGGGGAATGCAAGAGGCAGTTAAAAGGAGCCATATGTGTAGCCTTAAAGAAAGTAGTCTTTTATGAACACTGGATGGTTGCAGGATTCGTTAGGACATGTGTAGTATTTTTTTAGTTTTAAGTCATAGATTATATTTTATATTGGAGAGAGCAAAAACTTATGTATAAGGAACCCGAATTTACCTCTACCGACGATTAATTAAGTTCTTTGTTTTACTTGATATATTAAATATTTTGTATTTTCTGATTTGTCTCTTTGATTGTAAATATATCTGCTCGCAACGCTACCCTGTCCCTTAGCCGGGCCAGGGAGCGCTGTGACAACATCATGACATTTATTTCAACATTTAATTGGACAAGGTACTTAAATGGTTAACAACTTTTGATGCTGACTGTACCCCAGACCTGGGGCACATTTGAACAAAGGACGTGATGTGCAAAAATAAAAAAACTTAAGGTACTTAAATTTTTGATGTTTTTTCTTTTCAAACGATAGTTCAAGAATCATCACTCGTACGTGGATGCTGACTGTACCTACTGTACTTAGATTTTTATTTTTTAACTGTCTTTGTACCCCAACTGTCCCTAATACTAACCGCTCAAGGCGAGGCCGTGCTGGTCGGGTGCTAAGTGGCTATAATGAGCTATGACCTTTATACCTGAGGTCTGAGCAAGGGTGAATTACTAAAGCAACTCTTCCCCTAACATCCTTCAGCCGTTAAGAAGACAGAAACAGTGTTTCTATGCTTTTAGGTGAACTCAAAGCTCGGAAAGGAAGTACTTATTTACATCTAATACCTACCAATGATATTTTTTATCCTTCATTTTTAAATAATTGTAGGTACCTACTATACCTGTTTATCATAGTTGATTTAAAAACTGTTAAGATCGATATTTGTTATGGGACTTTGAATATGCCATAAAAGAAAACTAACTAGTATAATTTTCTGCAGACATTGGTTTACAATCAAAACGATAACAAACATTACAGAAAAAAAAAACAAAAAAAACTCATATAGGTGATCGATTTGGTTTATGTCGGTGCTTTGAGATCTCCATGCTATTTGTACTATATTGCCCATTAGTAGGTAGGTACCTATTCGGTTTGGTTTCGCGCAACGCATCGGTCAGCAGATACCACATCTTCCAATTTCATATCATGAAAGCGAGGTCGACAAACTATGACAAACAAGACATTAAGGATAAAAAACGTAAAAAAAACATAATACCTATAATCGAATTATTTGCTCCCTAATGCAATGCATATATGATATGGTATGATACTTCTTTCTTTCTTTCTTACATAAATTATAATGGTCTTTAAATCTTAGCACTTCTTTTTATTGAAAAAGCAGTGTATTATAGAAGATTTCCGTCTGAAAATCGATCAATTGCTATAGATTTTACACTTTGTTATGATATTATTTCTGAATAATATCACAACAAAGTCAGGGTTTTAGTGGGTAGACGCGGTACGTAGTAAATTATGGAGTCCAACATACCCCTGCAGCTCCTTCCCAACTTCTGCAGGTGATGGGCAAAAAATTATCCTTCATAAAAAAATATTATTAAGCTGTAATACAACTAAGTAACCCGAATTAAAATTACATTTCATGCTCTCATAAGTTCTCTCATAATTTCTGAAATTTTAATACATAAAATGATTAAAATTTCAGAAAAAATCCTTAGTTGGCCCAAATTTGTTGAGTTGATTCATCTTTAAAAGGCCATTTTTTTGTTACAGTAACCGTTACGGATCGACACATTTGGGAGATATGAATAGGGATAGGGGATATTTGATCCAAAGTTACGTTGGTTCATCTTATATTCATTACAGACCATAGGGCCAGTAAAACCAGTAGCGCTTTTGTTGAAGAGATGATTTGTTTACTCATTGTTTGTTATGACATGGTCCCATATCCGGGTTGAATCTCTTTACATTGAATCATAATAAATGTTTCATAAATCCGACGAGATTCACCCCAATTTCATGAAATCTTCGTCCAGTGAAATTAGGGTGAACCTAAATATCTACTGAACGGGATACGCGGTGATACCTAAAACGTTTTCTCCCATTTTTTTTTCATTCATATTCGAAATTTCGAATTAGGATTCGATCTCAATAAATTTTCTTTCCAAATATTTTTAAGACAATAAAAAACAACCTGTAGCATAGAAGGATCTGTCAAAGCAGATAGACAGAAACCATGATACTTAGAAAGATATCAGCTATTTGAACCTTTGAAGATATATTTGGTGAACATTGCGAATGTTCGGATTTAGAGAATAATACTACTATATCATTAAGATAATAAACTGACTAAACATGGAATTATAGCTCAATACAGCGGTAGCGTGCATTAGGAGTGGACGGCATAAGGTTAATGATGATGATGACGACGATTCATGAATTACAGTGAAACGAGAAGAGTTATGAATATGAGAGGAAGACCGAAGAAGAGATGGATAGATTGTGTGAATGAGGGCATGGCTAGAATGGGAGTGAATGTTCAACATTCATACCTCTAGAACTTTAACACCTCTAGAATGTTGATATGGCGTGTGATAGGAGCTCTGAGGATAGGAGAAAGTGGAGCACAAAGACTCGCCAACCCCAAATGAAACTAGGAAAAGGGCAGGCTAATAATGATGATGAGTGAAAAACCTTGCCTGAATTTAGTTTAACCTATTATTATTTCAAAACTATTTCTATTATCATTTTTTGCCCGATGCATTTTAAAATTGTTAATTGTGT
Organism: Parapoynx stratiotata; assembly: GCA_910589355.1. Lineage (NCBI taxonomy): Eukaryota > Metazoa > Arthropoda > Insecta > Lepidoptera > Crambidae > Parapoynx > Parapoynx stratiotata. The sequence goes on from OU342457.1 coordinate 12,411,108, forward strand.
TATTGTGGTAAAATGAAATAAATAATTCTAAAAATCTTTAGATATGGCAGTGAAATCATGGTTTTGTACCAAATAAAGTGTATGAATGTTTGAACCAACCTTTTTTGTTATAGAGTCGTGTGGTAGCGGCTCATTAAAAGAATGCTACCAACCCATCTCTTCGCTTGGATGTCGTAAAAGGCGACTAATGGACTTAGAAATGCACAAACATCCAATAGCTTATCATGACGACGCGACGGGCTCACCACCTGTCACGCTGGGCACATGTGTAGTCACTGCATGGTGAAGCGCGGACTATGGCAACAGCCTGCTTTTGCGGTGCTTTTGCCTAGTCTATGACTAATCTTTAGGGGATAATAGTGGTGATTAGGTATATGTATGTATGTATATTAATGTTATTTATATTTTGATAAATACTATTGGTACCTATATAATTTATTGTAATATTAATATTAAAAATTAATAAATTGTTAGATAAGGTTACTTTAATGATGCCGCTACGAACTCTCTGCTTGCTGCTATTGGTGGCTCCTTCATTGTCGTGACAAAGGAACAAACATACAGTCAGTCAGCCTAAAAAGCATTAGCATCGCGATATGATATTAATCACGTTTTTATCACGCCCACTCAAATTGCATAGTAGGTACTTTGACAGTGTAACACGATAAAAGACTGATAGATAATTATCATAATGCAGAGTTCATGCTAAGAGGGCAGGAAGAGCTATGGAAGATAATTCAGTCTACTATTAAATCTATAGCTATACCCATAAATATAGAATAAACACCTATCCTAAGGGGTATATCTAAAGCTTTAATTTAATAAAGAATAAGTACTTCAACAATATTTTTTACTGAAATAATAGTAAATAATAGACATACTAGTTTTAAAAATTGTACCACATTATTTCATTCACGTTGGTCTAGTACTCATACATAGCTATGCTCATATTTGTAAGCACAGACTACATTAGTAAATTTGTTATATAGTGTCTATTAAACCCTTATATTAACATAATATAAATATATTTTTCAGCTGTTTGTTTCTCACAGAAAAAAGTTTGTATTGTTAAGCAACATTAAAACTTTTCTGATTGAAATATGACATGGCTATGGAGATTTTAAAAAACATAAAATTTTGGAGTTCGAAATTTTCAATGTCATTCAGTAGACAAAAGAATTCCGATTGACTTGTAATCTTGCACGTTCTTGGGGCAAAATACCATAATTTTGTGCTTTTCCTGAAAAATCTCAACATGAGTGAGCAACTGAAGACTGTTTCAGCCATGAACAAGTTATACATCGGAAACCTTCCGATTGAAGCTGATGAAGCAGCTGTGAGACAGCTTTTTGCGGAACAGAATCTTACTGTAGCTGATATTTCTGTGAAACGGGGTGGTTATGCATTTGCCGACTTTCCTGACCAGTCCGCCGCGGATCGTGCCATCGATAAATTACATGGTATAACAATAATGAAACTTTACTCACCTGTTGATAAATTTTACCTTAATACTGTACTGTTTTAGTTTCCGAATAAATTTGTTTTTTAGATGACATACAAATTCTTTAAAAATGTATGTAGACACTATTGTCATTTTCTCTAAGAATTTCTTTACTTCAGGTTTTACCTTTGATAAAAAGGAACACCATAATATAATATAATGAATCTCTTTTACAGATTATTCCTATTGCGGATTGCCACTTATAGTGGAGCCCTCAGTAGCCAACAAAAAAATGTAAGTACATTTTCAAATATCATTAGATAACCGCTTTAACTACAATGTTTGTTGAGAAATGTTTGTTCAATGTATTCTTCGTAATTATAATGACGGCACTTCACTCGACTTAGCGTATTCGCCTAGCATTATCGTTGTTTGCCAGACTTTGCCCAAATAATAAGATCATTCCAAATAACCCATCCACAGGAAACAAGTCAAATAATCCTTTCATGTGTAATCAAAAACCGACAAGTGGACGGAAAGGCTATTTGCGATGAGTGCACCATTTGTGCAAATACTCAAATAGACCGTTCACACATTTTTCGGACAAATATAACAAATACGCGAACACGATACGCCAAGTGAAGTGCCGCCATAAGACGCGTCATAGTCAATGTAAGCCGCCAAAGTCTTGAATAGTCTTTGCTCGGCGTAGACAACACATTTTGTTTTCCTGGTATCACATGTACAGTCCATTGTGAGAACTGGTGACAATAGTTAGCAATGAGCGCTCAGATTCACCTGGATGTTTCTAGGCTTCTCATGATTATAACTCATCAGTATGGCGAAGTCTAGCGAAAGGGTACTTATTTGTTAAGAATACTGCCTTTAACCTTTTTTATACGATTTTAGTACAAAAAATATACGGCTTAAAAATGTTCTAAGACAGCTAAGGTAAAATAAATTAATCTACCTAAATAGACATTTCTGTATGGTACCGATGGGTGGTGGATGGATTTTATGAAATACAAGTATTACACATCTGTACCTACATCTATATAATATGTAATACAGGTTTAAATCTTTTAGGGCCACATGCAGGAAATTTTAAACCTAGTTTAAATCTCGATTTTGTCATTTTTAGACATTTCAGCCATAGTAAAAATGTAAAAAATTTACTAAATCTAGTTTTAAAACTCGATTTAAATTTCCTGCAAGACGCCCTAAGTGTGGCGAGTCATTATTCCGTAAAATAAAACATATCAGAAAACTCAATAAAACATATCAGAAGTGCGTCACCCAATGAGTAAAATCACGTTGAAAACTTTTTTACACACTTTTATTTATCACGCTCTGTATGTTTAGCGCTGAAAAAAGAATGGCAAAAATTAATATTGAAAAAAAATCTTGAAAAATCTTGAAATCTGTTTAGATACCGGTTTCTTTGTCAAAAGCATACATCTTTATTGAGCTTTGAAATGGTACATAACATTGTAACAGTGTATGTTGACATGTAAATCTATCAAAAACAGAAATATATTAAAATCCTCAATGCTGAGTAAATTAATATTACCTATTGAACGCTCACATAGAATTGTCGCAGTGATCGGTTACACGTTTAAGAATGGATACATGATTTATTAGAATTGAAATGGATACATATTTTTGTACACGACTGTACAATAATTTGTCTTTTACTTTGGCTATTACATCGTTGGAAAGGTTTGCCTTCTAATAGCAGAGAACTGACAGTACAATTAAGTGAAATAACAATCAATGTGAAAAGAGTAAGAGCGAGATACAAATAATAAGTTCTAACATATCAAAGCTAATAAATAATTAAAATTAACAAGCAAAATAATAATATAAAAAAATAACATCAATTGCCATTGAGCATTACTTTTGCGTTACATTTACTTAAAATTGTCTAATGTAATTAATTAATATTATACTGTAACTACGCAATACTACGAATACCTGTAAACAAATGGTGTTCATTTAATATTGTTGTCTGCCTGCATACATTAATGCAATTAAGGGCTGAATTTTCATCGATAGTCAAGTTTTTCAAATGATTTTAAAATATTGACCAATAGTATAAAACCTATGAAAGTACTCACAATTTATTGGTACGTCAGCTTGACCAACAATAAAATTACAGACCATTTAACCACTACACGACGACGATGGCAAATAAAAATGGTTGTTACTGCTATTTTAAGGATTTCTTACCTCCATAAACATGCGCTATCAGTTCAAAACGTTACGGGTCCTCATTCTAATTTAAGATATCTTACATAAGTTGTTTACTAATTATTGTAGGTAGAAATAACGAACGTAACAACAGAGCAAGTTGTTTTGATCATGATATTTTAATATAATAATAACTTGGGATTGGGACCAGTTTTATTGATCCGCAGTTATATTTTAGACTAGTCGCTTAAGGATTTTGACTGTGCAAATTATGAGGACCGCGTTCTGAGGCTTTAGTGTAAGTTTTTTAGTATAAAAATACGTTACTATTGTAGTTGCGTTAAGAGTCCAATTCGTATAGGAAACGTGAATAGCACCTCTAGCGGAACGTAACGCATACTATGTTTCCCATACAAATTGAGCTCTTAACGCAACTACAATAGTAACGTATTTTATACTAAAAAACATACACTAAGGCCTCTGTTAATGGTTTTTCACTATGTGTGCTACATCTTTGGAATGGCATTTCTGAGCTGGTTAAAAGTTACTATAGCGCCTTGTTCCAAATCTATGTCCGATCAGAGTAATTCTTTTTTACACAAAGAATGAAGTTATACGCGTTCTGTAGACCCTGGTGCCACCTTCTAATAGCTATGTGTGTAATATTGTGACGGGGTGAAGCCGGGGATAATTAAAATGCAGTTGGGTCGTCACTTAGGTATCGTATATTTATAATGAAGATTTAAGGCACAACTAAAACAATTATATAAAAAAAGCTTAATTACACTGAACACAAAACAATTTCACATTTAACACTAAATATATTATAAAAAGGGTAGGGCTACTTACTATAGTGCCTTAGAGAAACATATAGTCTTTGTTATAAATTAGGAACTGATAATGTGGTTTGGTGTTACTTTGTTTCAGCTTATAAAAATTGATTCACTTTATAAATTCATACTATTATAGCTGGAAGGGAGTCAACCGCTCTACGCACAGACTCTCGTAAGAATGAGCTTCCAGAACAAAACAAATAAAAAGAGACAGACAACAAATTTAAAAACGGAAACCAAGAGAAAAATGACCAGAGAAGAGCGCAATGACAGCAACGAGGCGCTAATATAGCTAATGCGCCTCGTTACAATATGAATATATCGTTGAATGAGTATTTTTGAAATGATTAAAAGTTAATACAGTGCTATGTTTCCAAACGATTTACTGCCAACTTACTCGATATGCCAAGGGACCGAATAAAAAAATGGACCAAGATATCTCCTGGCAACATCCAGAATCATAATCTGCAAACTTTTCTGAGCTCAAAACCATTTACAGAACGCGGTCCTCATATTTTGCAAACTCAACATCCTTTAGCGTCTGCTCTAATTACTAAATGGTTAAAATCTTGACCGATAACGTGAATGATGATAATACCAAAATATGTGACGTCTGAAGTCACCGTAAAGTATAATTTTATTTGCAATGAAAATAATGAGAAACCAATTTTCAACAACTATTTTAATTTATTTGTGATGGACACGATGGTTAAATGGTCTGTAATCAATAATCATCTATTAGCTGAAAATTTTATTTTTGGTCAAGCTGACGTACCCAATTTAGTAGTCACCGTATAACATTAATTAATTGTAAGACAATGTTAAATACATCTAACGCAATAATGCGCCAAATGGATGTATTTTTTTTATATTATTTTGTTTGTAAATTGGAATTATTTATTAGCTCTAATATTTTGGAATTTGTCATTTGTATCTTTTCACATTGATTGCTATTTCACTCAGTTGTACTGTCAGGAACATAATTAGAATCTATTATTGGAAGGCAAACCCGAGAGTGCGTGGTTAATAATATTACTTGAATATATTGTTCAGTGGGTATAAATTACTCTTGATACTGTATAATAGGTAAGATAGCAAAATATGTAATTTTCGCGTAAAGTATGAAAGGCCAAGGCTGGAAGAAGAAACGTGGAATACTCTTACCGTATATAATTACATAACTACAGTGTTCTTTCAATCACTTTCAAAGATAAGTTCAACAAAAAAAAACATATTAAAGAAATATCTTATTCAAAAATGTTTTTATTCGTTGGAAGAGTTTCGAGATAATAACACAATTAAATAAATTATAATGTTAGTAGTTAAAAATAATAAATTTGTTAAAAAATTATAAAGTTAAATTTTGTGATAAAATAAAATATTTAATGAATGTGTAAAAGGACAAAAGTAAGTAAAGACTCAGGAACCGTAAGCGCGAACACAGTTACCACTTGATCATAATCGAGGCCTGGCGATTTCGTTACGATTCTGTGATTAAAATGTTGGCTCTTCTCTGTGATGATGCAGTTGAGGTTCCTAGATCAGCTTGAGAATCAAGATGGCTATACGTTCCGTTTCAGAGTTGCGTGTAGGTACTATTGGCGAATAATTTTCGAGGGTTAAATGTTCCACGGCTCATGGATTGATCGCTTGTAAAACTTAGCCCATAAAAAATATATTTTTTGCCAACACTCCAACTACTGGATAAAAAGGGCCATAGAAATAATGGCGCAAATAGTATTTTTTTCTAATTCTCCGCGCACGTTTAGTGCCCTATTCATTCGTAGGTAGGTAGGTAATCTTGTTGTTTACGAGTTTCTTTATTAAAAGGTTAACTTAATGACGTCAGACAGCAAATTATTTAATACAGGCGGCTAAAAACAGCGCTATTTGGTTCTACAAAATTAATCGGCAGCAATTAAGTATTTCAGCAACAATTAATATTATGATTATTGATTATCCGATGAGCTTACAAAAAATTTTTTAGAAAAGCCGCTGCTTCTACTTTATGGTAGAATATATTATTATATTACACAGGGCTTCAAATCTAAAAATAATAACATAACTACTAATATTATCACTAGTATACAATACTGACAACACTGTCAACTATAGGTAGGCCTTTTCTTGAATAATATACATTCGATTTATACGCCAGCCATACGATTTCAGCCATAGTGAAATTGTCAAAAAATGTAGTTTTAAACAAGGTATAAAATTTCCTACAAGTGGGCCTAAAAATACCTTGTTTTCCGAGGTCCTAAAAAGGAAATAAATAAATCTGCCGGACCGAACGAGGGCGCACTCAAAACGTGGGGGCCTTGGTTATTGAAAGGATATATAGCGTGCATAGAAAGTAAGTGTAAATTGCAAAGAAGAGGCCCCCCCCCCCCCCCTTGTGAGATCCCTCGTTCAGCCTCGCAAGGATATTTTGCTCTTTTTGGGACTTTTAAAAACATGAAATTTTTTATTATAAATCTAATATTATTTTAATAATTCTCATTTGTTTTCAGCGTGAATATGCCTAACCTGCAAAGCGCCAGCGCCACTCAGCTCAAAGAATCAAGCACTGATTCGCCTCCCGGCGGATGGCGGTGAGTCAAATTTTTCCATAATACTCGTATAGAAAGCTATCACTAAAGAAGAGACATCCGCGCGTCCTATTAGAGCGGGACTCAAAGACCATGCACGCACAATAATTAAATCATATCTTTTACCGTAGATTTAGCTACCTACCTTTGTACACCGGGCGTATATTATTAAAAATTTTAATTGCATGACGTTTCTCCTTCTAAGAGGCCTTCAATGGGCTATGTTTCAATGCTTATTTACACTTAAGTTCCCTTGTGGCAATGTGTTCTCTTCCCGCTCTAAGAGGCGTTGGCACACCATGTCTTATTCTTCCATTCTCCGGAGTCACCTCAGTACCCTTTTTTTAATTTTAAATTAATTCTACACTCATTCCACCTATCGCTTGTTTGGTCTTCTTTATCATCCTTCTGAATCACGTTATGCAGCATTCCACTTTAGCTCTATCTTAAGGCGTTAAGAGCGAAGCTACTCACCATCATAAAATGCAACAACATAATAGCATTTAAGATTCCACGCTATCCTGTTGCTCCATATCTTTTCTTTCACTTCACTGGCACGACTTTCAAACTTACTCTGATATCATCATCATCAGCCTACTCCCGTCCACTGCTGGACATAGGCCTCCCCTTATGCACGCCACCGCTTTCGATTTTCGGCCGTTCTCGTCCAGCCCACTCCAGCCAGCCTACCAATATCGTTATCCCATCTTGTCGCAGGGCGTCCCACACTACGTTTAACAAGTCGCAGTCTCCACTCGAGAACTTTTCGACCCCAACGGCAGTCAGTTCTACGGCTAATGTGACCAGCCCACTGTCACTACAGTTTGCTAATTCGGTAGGCTATGTCGGTGACTTTAGTTCTCTGTCTGATCACATCATTCCTTATGCGGTCTTTCAAAGATACTCCGAGCATAGCCCTTTCCATAGCTCACTGAACGACTTAGAACCGGTGGACTAGTAAGTGAGTGAGTAAGTGTCCACATCTTGGCACCATAGGTCATGACTGGGATGCACTGGTCGACTTTCAACTTGAAACATTGAGGAATGGGTGACGAGAACACGCAGCTCTTGTAAAATGCTGCCTAGCCCAGCTGAATTCTTCTATCGGCTTCTCTCTCGAAGCTGTTCCTGCCTAATTGGAGCGTTTGCCCCGAGTAAACATATTCCTGTACAACCTCGAGAGATACTCCATTTACTGTGATCGGTCCCGGATCAACGTGCTCGTTGAACCATGACCTTAGTTTTATCCAAGTTCATTCGGAGAAGGATGCGTTCGGAAGATTCAGCTAGGCTATTCACCATGTCCTGTAAGTCTTGCAGGGTTTCAGCCATGATGACGATATCGTCTGCGAATCAGTAAAAGTGTGAGATGTATTCGTTATTTACATTAATACCACGTCTTTTACAGTTGAGCGTTCCGAACATATTCCGTAGCGCCTCAGAGAAGTTTCGAGGATATTACATTCCTTTGTCTTACATACACCACGCCGCAGGGGGATAGGGTTGGGTCCTCCGATATACTCATTTACGATCACGCAATGTGCATTCTAGGGACTCCTACGTCCATCTCAACATTCGCATCTCTACTGTTTCTGTCAACCATCGATTTGTTTTTTTTGTAAGCGCGTATTCGCACAACCGCGCAAGTCGGATTGGCTGAGGCTTCAAAAAATTTCCGAAAAAATCCGAAGTGGGTAGCATGCTGCGGGGGTAGCATGATTGCCTGTTCTTATATGTGCAAGGGCGAAGGGGCTACAATTCTCGCGTGCCGGAAGCACAAGCATTTCTAAGCTGCTGGTGTGCTAAATCGTTTTCATCCCTTCTATTCTAAGTGTGTC